>OX030996.1:1209687-2411875 GCA_943735965.1 Eupithecia abbreviata
CCATATCCAATGAGCAGAAGTGTATAAAAAACGATGTTATACAGTTAGAAAAAAAAATAAGCCTAGGCGAAACCAAACTAGCAAAACTTGAAACTGAACTTTACAATAAAAATATACCGAGCTACTCAAGTCTAAGCAATGAAGCAATGATACAAGAAGTGAAAGAACGTAATGAACGAGAAAAAAACATAATAATAGCAGGAATACCAGAGCAAACCTCGCTAAGAACAGAGGAAAGAGTGAACAAAGACGAATCTGCTGTCATATCTCTCACTTTATCTGTAGATCAGAACATTCCAAAGCCAGTAAAGGTATACCGCATTGGAAAGTACAACCCAGGAAAAAATCGACGAATTAAAGTTTGCTATGAAGCTCCTGGAACAGTCAAACAAATACTCAAAAATAAAACGAATTTCTCTGAGAATATTAAGATATACAGTGACCAAACCCCAGCCCAACAAAAATATTTACAAACAATAAAAGAGGATCTAGCTCGCCGCACAGAAAACGGCGAAAAGGACATCACTATCAAATACATCAAAGGACTACCAACAATTGTAAAAACCGATTCAAAAAACTAAAAGTAAACAACAACATAAAATCGAAAAGAGAAGACCTGACACACCAAACATGCAACACATACTTACACTTAAAAACCAATAAATCACGTTTGACTTTCTTCTACTTAAATGCGCGGAGTATTCGTAAAAGAGGGAAGCTAGATGAGTTAAAATGTGTTATTGAATCAATACCGACTACAATCCACATTATTCTCCTAACAGAAACCTGGATTAGAAATGAAACACAAGCTCAAGAATTGAAATTACCCAACTACACTCACTATCACAATTTTCGGACAGATATTCGAGGAGGAGGAGTATCAGCATACGTTCATAACAATTTGAAACATAATTTGTCTGAGTCAAAATATAAAGATGGAAACAACTACCTTTGGATTCAAATAGAAAAGTATGCTTTGGAAGTAGGACTTGTTTATCACCCTGGCAACACTAATTATGAGAGATTCCTTGAAGAATACGATGCTCAATTGCAACAACGTAGAAACTCGATCGTCTTTGGAGATTTCAATGTAGACCTTCTGAAAAAAACTGAAAAAAACACCAAACAATACACAGAACTCATAAATGAAGCTGGATATAGAATTCTAAATAAAATCAACAAGAAACACACTACGCGAGATTCCGACTCAAGAAAATCTATCCTGGATCACGTTTGCACTAACATGAAAAATAATAACTTTCACTTGGCTATTATTAACTCATCCATGTCGGACCACAAACAAATATATTTCGAGATGAAGAAATTCAAACCACAGACAAAAATATCAAAAAAATATGAAGCAATAGACTACTCAAAAGTATACACCTCTATCGAAAACTTAGGACTCCAGACAACTGACACTGATTACACAAAACTCGAAAACATAATAAAACAAAGAGTAAATGAATGTAAGGTCAAAAAGACAAAGATCATCAACGCACCTCAAAAAGAATGGATAACCAATGAAATCATAAACGAAATCAACCAAAGAAATTCACTATGGACAGAAATGAAAGCAAATCCGTCAAACCCAAAACTACAAGAAAAATTCAAAATAAAGAGAGACTATACAGCGAAACTTATACAAAAAACCAAGAACTCTTACTTCTACAAAGTGTTTTCAAATTGCATTAGAAAACCCAAGAAAATGTGGCGACTTATTAATAACTTAGCGAATAACAAAACCAAACAGAACTGTGCGCCTTCAAAGTTAATAGTAGACTCTAAAGAAGCAACTGATACGAAAGAGATATGCGAAGCATTCAATTACTACTTTTCCACAATTGGTTCTCTCCTAGCTGATCAAATACCTAAAACATTTCATGATAACCCAATGCAAGCCCTACCACACAATACTGCTCAATGTGAAATTAACACCTTTGAACCATGTACCGTTGACGAAGTAAACAAAATAATAGAAAATCTTGACTCCAATTCTAGCACAGGCTTAGATGGCATAAGTACTAAAGTAATAAAATGCATAAAAGAACTAATAATAACTAATCTAACAAATTGTCTTAACAAACTACTATCAGACGGTGTTTTCCCTGATACACTCAAAATAGCAAAGGTATCACCTATTTACAAATCAGGCTCTAAAACAGACCCCGGTAACTATAGGCCGATTTCTGTTCTACCTATACTTTCGAAGATCTTTGAAAAAATACTACACAATCGACTAGAAACCCACCTACAAACTATAAATTTCATTTACAAACAACAATATGGTTTTAGATCCAAAAGTAATACCCTCGCAGCTACAATCGACCTTGTCACCAAAATTAAATCAAACATAGATAAGAAAAACATTGTTCTAGGCATATTCATAGACCTAAAAAAAGCTTTTGACACTGTAAGCCACAGATTACTTATCAAAAAGTTAGAAATTATAGGTATCAAAGGAACTGCTCTTAAAATGTTTGAATCCTACCTGTCAAATAGATTTCAAGTTGTTAAAATAGAAGATACCCAAAGTCAAACAGAACCCATAACTTGTGGAGTCCCTCAAGGATCTATTTTAGGACCTCTCCTGTTTTTAATCTATATTAATAATGCACATCAGATAGGCTTAGATGGTGATATTACTTTGTATGCGGACGATACATGTTTGTTCTATTTTGGTGCTTCAATTCATACCATGCTGTCTCATGCTCAAAAAGATCTCAACAACCTCTTCTCCTGGTTTCAACACAATCTTCTTACAATAAATATTTCTAAAACTTGCTACATTATTTTTAAAGCCAAAAACAAACCACTACCTTATTATGACCCTCCCAAAATAAACAATGTTGAACTAAAGGAAAGGAACAGTGAAAAATATTTAGGTTTACACTTGGATAGCTCTTTGACGTGGAATACACACATCACACACATTAAATCGAAACTTTCATCGCTAACTGGTTCAGTAAAAAATGTCATGCATTGTGTTCCGCGTCAAATACGCTATACTATCTATAACAGCCTTGTCAAACCACATTTGCTATATTTGATAGAGCTGTGGGGCAGTGCTGTAAAATCAAAATTAGCAAAACTTCAAATATCACAAAATAAACTTATCAAACTTCTTTTCAATATTCCTTACTTAACTTCCACAGAAACAGTTTATAAGGAAACAAAAATAATGAACATTAAACAGTTATACAAATATACAACATGCATCCTAGTCCGTAAAATACTAAATAATAAAATTCACACAAATTTAACATACACAAAAATAGGAGAAATAAGCAAACGTAGTTCACGTCGTGCCAGCTTTATCGTTCTTCCGAAAACTCGGACTAACTATGGCAAAAAAACGATACTATGTGAAGGCGCACAGCTTTACAATACTTTACCCTCCCGAATTAAAAGTGTAAGCTCATTTAATGTGTTCAAACTCAAATTAGCTCAACATATCATAAATGATAAGTCACTTCTTATTAAGTGAACACATCAAATGAGCCAGCTATTGAATGACCACAACCTATGTATAACCTTAACCTAAGAATCCTGTTCTCATGTAAGTGACTTTAAATTGTCTTTTTGAGAATAAATGAATATTAAACGTATTTTATAAAGTTTTCAACATTTTAATTCTGATAAAAACTGGCCAAGTCAAATCTAACCTAATTTAAGATCTCACATTTTTTAATAACAGCAATTGTTATAGGTATCCAATAAAGCAAAGAAATAGAGTTGAATACTTGTTCATAATGTTATTTTGTTCCTATAAATACATATTTCGATGGTGCATAGAACTTGGGCCTCATTTAGATCTCCATTCTTTTTGCGGCGAAGCCCACAGCCAACCATAATTTTTGTATTGAACTTGGCTCTCTTTTTTACATTTATGTTTTTGGTGGGATATCATTACTTTTTGTAAAGAAAACTAGGCAGGTATTGATATCGACGCATGAAAAGCAAACCTTACTAAGCGACAGTATGGGGTAAATTGAGTTTTAATTATCAATCGAATCGCCAAAAAATTCCGCGTCGATTGGTCTTAGTCTCATAGCGCTGCGATGAGTTTTGTTGTCGCTTAAGAAGTACGTGAATTCTTAGTATTTTGAAATATTCAGCCCACTAAGCGACACAAAAATACGCATTTTACTTTATTCGGTTGGTTGAACAAGTTGACTTAATATTTTTTGCGGATAGTAATTTGTTCATCATTCGAATTTATTTTATCCATTGACTTAAATAAATTTTCTTCAATAAAAATCATGAGTACGAAGCCGTAAGGTATTTTTACCTGAATTACGCTTTTCCGTCAAAGTCGCTTCGCAAATTTTATACGAATATAAAAAAGATCCAAGTGTTTCCTTATGCACTTGTTACTGTTATTGTGTTTAGGTCTATTTGTACTTATATGATATTGCTTGTTATGAAATTGTCATAAAAATCAACTTGGACAATTTTACATTACAATTAAATATTAACGTGGTGTCGCTTAGACAATTTTACCTTTCAAATTCGTTCGAAACTGAATGTCGGTTAGATATTTTTACCGGTGTGAATATTGTATGCAGAATGTCGCATAAATTATTTTACGTGAATTGTAAAACGAGTGATGATGGCGGTTAGGAAGCGCAGTTTTGTGTCAAATGTCGGTTAAAAACATCGCACTGCGTGCAACAAATGAATCCGCAGGCATTCATTCGACCGCGGCGGGTCGGTTAGAGAGGACGCTGCGCGGTGCGCTCGCCGCTCGTCCTTCGATTTTGGCGCGTAGTAAATAAGAAAACTGTGAGTAAAATTCTTATTCACTTATATAAAACTATTCAAGCTCTAAGGAAATACTTGCCAAGTATTTAATTAAATTAGGTATAATTGCGTAGATATCTAACTAATTTATTTTTATTTTATTAGGTACGGTTTTACATCATCATGCACAAAAGACACCGCTCATCTAGAATCATCGACATAGCTCTCGCTTCTGCTGGAATAGGAGCATCGCCCAAGTGTCGACAAAAATTAAACTTCGATGTAAGTATAAATTGTATAGGTACCTACCGATACTCGTGGCTACACTCACATTGTATACCTACTACAACTACCTACTTGCTTCAATCTAAATTATCTACCTATTTGTCCAAATTTATTACAACCTATGTACTTGTTTTCATTTCTAGACACTAGATGCACTAAATACTGTTAAGGCACTCGAAACTACACACACACACGTTGTATATTATACAACGTGTGTGTGTGTAGTTTCGAGATTATTTTTTTGTAGACTCGAAACTACACACACACACGTTGTATATTATACAACGTGTGTGTGTGTAGTTTCGAGTGCCTTAACAGTATTTAGTGCATCTAGTGTCTAGAAATGAAAACAAGTACATAGGTTGTAATAAATTTGGACAAATAGGTAGATAATTTAGATTGAAGCAAGTAGGTAGTTGTAGTAGACAGTGTATCTAGATAGGTAGGATGTAAGTACCTGGTCTCATAATAGTTTTAAGCAGGAAATATAAACAGAAGAAGATGGAATATTGGAGTAGGTGGGTAAATATTATTTACCCACCACAACAGAAGAAGATGGAATATTGGAGTAGGTGGGTAAATATTATTTACCCACCTACTCCAATATTCCATCTTCTTCTGTTTATATTTCCTGCTTAAAACTATTATGAGACCAGGTACTTACATCCTACCTATCTAGATACACTGTCTACGACAGTACAAAGTTGTTATTGCATGCATACACTGATGACTGACTTGTATAGGTCTACTGCACGTGCTGTCGGTCAGCAATTAATTTCAGCGGCCTATCTATGTCACTCTTCATTGTATAATACTTGGCTGAGCCAGCACCCATACTTCTCAAGTAGTGTGAATCCTCCACAGCGAGAGAATAGAGGGCCTGTAGGTAAAACTGTTATTTCTTATAATAAGAGATTTTTTTTCAGGTGTCGCAACCAGCTCCAGCTTCTGATCGCAGGGATAGTACGCTGGTTGGCAACTCTGAACAAGAACCGAAGAATTACAGTATGGACACTGCTCAAGATTACGGTGGTATTGTACCTTTAACATCAGTTGTACAAAATGATAGTCAATCAGTCGGTTTTATACCCAGCCCATCCAACGATTACATAGTGCTTCAAAACACTTCACAAAATGTCAAGGTTGGTAAAGAAAACGCCACTGTTGTCATCACTATTGATGAAGCAGATCAACAAGGGACAGATTTATCTTTCGTTGATCACGAAAGAGGAAATTTGAACACCAACTTTACAAAGTCTGACCTTACACTGATACCAATCGATCAACCCTCAACATCTACTGGTTTAATTGGAGAACCCATGCCTCACGATCACATACCTAACGACAATCCTATTATAGACGAAGGTGATAACGCGGCGCAACCCTCAAACAGCATAGGTCCAGACACACCTAACATCCAAACATCCTCAACGGAAACCGCGGTGATAGAAGTACAATCAAACAGTAAGAATATTTCGCTAAGCAAAAAAAACACCCGTAAGTGCAGAATAGACATTAAGTACATTGATTACATGTCCGACCATGAAGATTTTTCTACTTTTTACGGAGATATTGATGACTCAGATGACTGGTCGAAAGGACAAAGAGAAAGCGACGAGGAAACCGATGACCAGGACTCAACTGGTCTGTAGTAACCAATCTTAAAGAATTTCTGAACAAAGATGATAAAAGTTACGTTGTGATATTGTTATAGTTACTTCAATTGTTTTGATTGTTATAACTTTTATAATTTTACGAAATAATGATACATAATATGTATCAGGTTCCTAAAAAATTGTGATAAGTTCATAGAATATTACATTACACATTAAAGAATTATAGTTATGTATCTTAGTACGGATAAGTGAGAAAGAATTAGTATAGGTAGGTACTTACTGTAATTACAAATATCTAATTAGTTGTCCAAAAACTTTTTAAACTTGGATGAGTCCCGTGATCATTTTAGAAATAAGTAACTGTGTGTTGAACTGTGCCTTGTTAAATTAATATTGAGACTGATTATTAAATGTGATCTCATTGTGTGTCAAACACTTTTTTACGAGTAGATACTACTTAATTATTATTTGGGATTTTTCAAGTATAAGTTTTTTTGTTTTTTACTTGTAAATTAAAACCTGGAAAAAAAAACCTGTTTGTTAAACTTATTAACTTTCTAATACATGCCATTTCTAATTAAAATTCTTGCAATAAATACACTATGAATACAAAAATTGGTTTTCATTATTTAAGCTCATACAAAATGTCGGTTAGTTTTGCAAATATTTCAGTATAATTATTATTTGGGTTTATTTTCTTGACGATTCTCACTGTAGTTAAATCATTAAAACAATTTTCTCAGTTTATAAAATAAATATTTTTATTACAGATACATTTTGACCTATTCTCACAGACATTCGCTTATGTAATATAAAGAAATACACCTGTTGGTAACTGAGAAGATTCTGGCGTAAAGATAGTTTTACCTGAAATAATTGTCGGGTTAATTATTATCTAACCGACTAAAAAGTATGAATTTAAAGTGTTACGGTGATAATTTATTTGTGAGGTTAAGGCCTATAATATTACAATGCCTAGGCTGTAACAATTATTTCTTTATGACATAAACTCAAAATTTTATAAGCTTTTTTTTTGCAAAAAAAAACTTTTATCAGCCCTCCTATACATTTCAATCCATGTCGGTTAGTAAACTTTGCCTTTCAAGCGTCGATATTATTTTTTATTTTTACAATCTTAGAAAAACTTACAGCTAGATAAAGATTAGATACAAGAATATTTAACTTAAGGCCAATTAGAAGTTTCCACAAATAATATTGATAGATTTAATATTTTTTCTTGCGTTTCCGCTGCGTGGTTTTCTTTTTTATGCTATTGTCTACATTCTCTTGAATGTTAGAGATTAGTGCGCATTGCCTTCCATTGCGACTCGGCGTTTCCAAATATAATTTCTACTTGACAAAAGATGGCGGCACTTTGTATCATGGGAAATAAACATTTATAGGTACGTAGGGCTCAGTATTAATATATTTTAATAATCAAATGTACTGAAATTTGTTCAACTACACAACTGATCAATATAATTATTTTTGAATTTTTCTGAATACCGCATCATATTTTAAAAGTTCTCGAACATTTCCATTGCGACTCGGAGTTTCCAAATATAATTCTACTTGACAATAGATGGCGACACTTTGTATCATGATAAATAAACATTTACATATAGGTACGTAGGGCTCAGTATTAATATATTTTAATAATCATATGTACTGAAATTTTTTCAACTTACGTTCCTAAAGACTTTTTAGTCGCCAAAATTTAAATTTTTCATTTTTTATAGTCATTTTTAAACAAGCCGCCATCTATCGTCAACCATTAACTTATAAAGAAAAACAGGGCCAGGGACGTATTTAGAATCCAATTATTTTACTGAGTGTCCCACGGCTATGTTGAAACATAGCATGTATGGAATGCACCTATGGAATATTCTATAAATAAATATTAAATATGCAAGAAATAAAAATAAAGCCTCATTTATATTAAATATTTTATATTGAAAGTACTTTCCCTCCGTGAGACAACTACTATAATAGTTGTTGTTTAGTAAATTTAATGAAATTGAAGCCCACCTATGAATGCAATTTTAAATTGTGTATGTTCTAGATTTCCATCTCAAGATAATATACATAAGACAGCAATGGATCACAAAAAATTAATAGACAAGACTGACTCCGACGAAATATACGAAGATTTGTTCTTGCTGATAATACTGATAATCATATTATTCTTCTGATTAAATCAATAGCTGAAAAATATATAGGTATTCGTTTTAAGCATTTTGCAACCATAGAAAATGATTGGGCAACCAACCGACAGCAACTAACCAAAACAGTTATTTTTACTGGAAAATGAATTTTGTGAATAAAATTTTAAAGATTCAAATATATTTAGTTAGTTATGACAGGGACCAGTTTGTCTGTTATTTGCACTGACTCTGAAATTAGTATACTTAACTTAATCATATCAAAAGACATAAGTTTAAAGCTTCATTCGCATCATGCTTTGCATACTAGTAGTTTCTTCTCACTTCTTCCACTGGTGGACAAAAAATTGAAGTGAACATCAATATAATAATGAATAGTATAAAATATGAATAGTATAAATATCTAAGTGCTTATTTGTAAGCCTAAAGAAATAAACATTCATTTCATTTCATTTCATGCATGCATGCGTTTTACTCCCCCCTGGTACGAAAATTCTTAGTACGTCCCCTACACTAGTGACATCTAGTGTGAGGTAGTAAAAATATGTAGTTACTTCGAAAACAGAATCTATTATTTGCCGGTCCCTAACAACTACACTGTATTCTATTGCGCAATCGGAGACGTTAGTACTAACTATTGCTTATTCTATGCAATGCGGATTCTATTCGAATTTAAACCTTATTCCATTGACATAAGGTCGTCGTCGCTAACATCACTAATTTTTGACTTTTTTTTATTTTTTGATTTTTTCCTACGTTTACACACAATTACCGAGCTGGATTCCAAATTTCATCCTTCTAGGTCATCTGGAAGTAGGTTAGATTTAGGTACTATATATATGTCAGTCAGTCAGTGTGAATTTTTACGACTTTTTGACCTTCATATCTTTGTAACCGTTTGAGCTAGCTGCATGAAATTTGGGCTTCTACATGTCCTTATGGATATAATTAAACAGACGTAGTTTTATGTGTTTACGTTAAAGAGGTTTTGAGTTATAGAAGGGTCAAAAGTGGCACCAAGTGGTTCGTGTAATGATACACTCGGCGCGTTCCTTTGCTTGAACTTGGCTTGAACACGCTGCCGCGTGTTCTAATATAATAAGAATACCTTAACCCTAGATCACTAAACATTAGTCTCACAGGCGACACGGTTCCCGCGCATTCGCTGTTTAGGTATGTTCCCGACACTACCCCACCCCGCCCGCCACGCTCAGTACCTTCCTAATTTAGTGTTTTAGCACCCTGTGCGTACGCATTACGTACGTAAAGTAAAATATTGGCGTTTTATTTTGTTAGTCAGAACGACTACCTAATGTTTAGTGACTGAGTAACTCGAAAATATATTTACCCCTTATATAATGCCATACATCTTGCAGTACAAGAGCCAAGACGTCAACACAGCTCCAACCCACATGATCTGTGGCTTCGCGTCTCACAACCGGGACAGCTGCGTGTGGGACAACGGCATGACGCTGGCTTCCAACACCAGCGGGACCTGGATGCTGGTAATTGTATATTACTATGTGAACACTCACGATAGGGCTGGTTCACCAGTTCAAGGTCGCTCAGTGAGCTATGGAAAGAGCTCGGGGTATCTCTGAAGGATAGGATTCGTAATGAATACATCCGACAGAGAACTAAAGTCATTAAAAATAAAAATAAACATAAAATTCCGGTCCATTAAAATCTATATCGTGTTAGTAGCAAACACAAAAAAACAGGTAAAAATTAACCTAGCTGTTAGTACAATTTATTTAAATATAGTTAAAGGTATCCTCTCTAAATCACCTTCCGGATAAAGCTTCTAACTGAGATAACTTATTAGACGTAGGTAATTAGGCGTATCTGATAGATTTATTGTGTATATAACTTGTTCTTGAGTGAAGACTACGACTAGGTAAACGTAGTGCAGGACGCCCTCCGACCAGGTCCAAGTTCTCGTCCAGGTGGGATGACTACCTGCGAAAGACTGCAGGTAGATGCTGGATGCGTCAAGCTGAAGACAGGACGCTATGGCGCTCATTGGGAAGGCCTATGTCCAGCATTGGATTATCATAGGCTCTTAATGATGATAGATTTATTGACAGAGCTTTAAAGCTGAAGTGGCAGTGAACTTCATGTTATTTTCCAGCTAGGCCTAGGAGTTGGCGGCCCCGGATGCGCAGCCCCCGCTCGCTTCATCGAAATGCTCCCCTACCTGCCGTGGATCGACTCCGCCATGGGACTGAATGATATCGAAGATCAGTTCAGAAGACGTCTTAACACAGGTTTGATTTCAATCTTTTATACAAGAGAATAGAAGATCTATAAATAACTTGGACACCCTACGACCAGGTGGGATGACGACCTGCGAAAGACTGAAGGTAGATGCGGCAAGCTAAAGACAGGGCGCTGTGGCGCTCATTGGGGGAGGCCTATGTCCAGCTGTGGACTAACATAAAATGTTGGTGATGATGGTGATAACTTTATTGCACCATCAATATTGAAAAAATAAATGATAAAGGAACTTAATACTAACTATATATCCGGGCACAATCAGCAATTTTCTCGCTAACAGCAATTTATAGAGTGCTATGTAGAGTGGCGACAGAAGAATTTTTCCCTTTTCGGCGCAGAAAAGGGAAGGAAAATAAAAAGGAAGCACTCATGATTCGTTGGTGTCGAATTAAATGGCGGCGGTATTTTGAATTAAAAATAATATACATATTTAATTATTAAATAAATAAAATAAATAATAAATAATGCTGGACAATTAACACAGCATTACCTAGCCCCATGTAAGCAGAGCTTGTGTTATGGGTACTAGATAACTGATATACATACATACAATACATTACATAGATAGATATTTTTTATCATACATAGAAAACGACCAGAACACCCGGATCTGCAGATCGTACACACAATTGTTCCGAGGCGGGAATCGAACCCGCGACCTCGTGCGTCGCAGGCGGACCTTCGCCCACCGCGCCACATCGGTCGTCAAATTATTAATTACACATTAAAGAATGCAATACGAAAAAAAATAATTAATAACAATTATGTAGAAAAAAGTAAGTAGGTGAACAATGTGTGCTGCAAATGGGCCAAGGCCCAGCATAATGCCAACTGTTGTGAACTTCTGTTCATACTACTAGCTTTCTAGCTAGTAAAAACTCGTATAACGTAAATAATCGTATAAGGATTATTGATCAGCCATTGGTAATTTCTATATTTTTAATAGTAACTTCTTGTAATGTGTTCTGATCGCGTAAGTTTCAAAACATTTCTTGGCAATTTTAACATTTTTATAAAACTTTTCAGACTCTGTAGGTATCTCAAGTCCGTTGATCATCGACAGAGGTGATAGATCTACATTGTATATCAGAAAGGGTAAGCGCTGGCTTTAATTTAAATGTTCACTTTATACACAAGTATGACACTCGACTTGTGATAAAAGCGCCTATGATTTCTCAATATAGCACTCGCGGTGCGTTTTGCTGTGTGAAAAATCAAAGGCGCTTTTAATCTAATGTCACTTAAAATTACAAGGGTATCATTTAAACGTTAAACAAATTAAAGAAGTTTTTGTCGCCCAACGCTAAGAGGCAGCTGGAAGGCCCAGGACGAGCTCGAGGTACATCTTATATCATGGCCTGTTGCAGCGTTGGATCGCGAGGAGTGGAAGGAGAAAAGGGAGGACTTTGCCTTTGCCCAGCAGTGGGACAATAACGGCTTAAAATAAATAAATATTTTATTTTGTCATGAAAAGTGAAGTGAGCTGCATCTACGGCAAAAATAATTTGATTTGATTTGATTTATTTATTTAGACAATAATATCCGAAATTCAGATTTTATAAAATATGGCACTCTATAAAATTGATTTTGAATTGCTAATCTTAATATACCTACTATATATTATTACCTATCTAGGTACTTATACTATAATCTTTTGTACCTACGTATGGCACAAACTCCTAAATATTTACAGATCGCACATTATTTAATATACCTGCTATATATTATTACCTATCTAGGTACTTATACTATAATCTTTTGTACCTACGTATGGCACAAACTCCTAAATATTTACAGATCGCACATTATTTAATATACCTGCTATATATTATTACCTATCTAGGTACTTATACTATAATCTTTTGTACCGACGTATGGCACAAACTCCTAAATATTTACAGATCGCACATTATTTAATATACCTGCTATATATTATTACCTATCTAGGTACTTATACTATAATCTTTTGTACCTACGTATGGCACAAACTCCTAAATATTTACAGATCGCACATTATTTAATATACCTGCTATATATTATTACCTATCTAGGTACTTATACTATAATCTTTTGTACCTACGTATGGCACAAACTCCTAAATATTTACAGATCGCACATTATTTAATATACCTGCTATATATTATTACCTATCTAGGTACTTATACTATAATCTTTTGTACCTACGTATGGCACAAACTCCTAAATATTTACAGATCGCACATTATTTAATATACCTGCTATATATTATTACCTATCTAGGTACTTATACTATAATCTTTTGTACCTACGTATGGCACAAACTCCTAAATATTTACAGATCGCACATTATTTAATATACCTGCTATATATTATTACCTATCTAGGTACTTATACTATAATCTTTTGTACCTACGTATGGCACAAACTCCTAAATATTTACAGATCGCACTTGGATATCACAGCGGCCATGAGAGGCCTATTGTGATCGCCACTTATACGTTCAGCCCCGAAGCCGTAGCGTTCATAATTCGCCACCAACCCTTGCAGCTGCTAGGAACTGTAGGATGTTCTTCGGGCTGATGTCTCGCAGGTCTTCTGGGCTATGCAGATGCTTGCCCAGATGGATCAGATTATACATACTTAGATCATCGTTTATCATTCTTTTCAGCAGCAGGCACTCAAGATATATGCCACAGCCTTCATAACGAGCTGATCTTCCACGAGAAGAGGAAACTAGTTGCTCCCAATCAGAACGGGAGTCTGATATACAAGGTGAGTATACATATAGAACAATTGTGTGTACGCTCTGCAGATATTTATTTCGGGTGTTCTGGTCGTTTACTATAAATAAATAAATACTTAATGCTGGACAATTCACACAGCATTATCTAGCCCCATGGTAAGCAGAGCTTGTGTTATGGATACTAGATAACTGATATACATAATACAATACATTACATAGATAGATATTTTTTATTATACATAGAAAACGACCAGAGCACCCGGAACAAATATCTGCAGATCGTACACACAATTGTTCCGAGGCGGGAATCGAACCCGCAACCTTCAGCGTCGCAGGCGGACCGTCGCCCACCGCGCCACATCGGTCGTCATGATAATAAAAAAATACGACTATTAAAAAAATATATCTATCTATGTAATGTATTGTATTATGTATATCAGTTATCTAGTACCCATAACACAAGCTCTGCTTACCATGGGGCTAGATAATGCTGTGTGAATTAAATAAATAAATAATGCTTTGTCCATTTATTAAAAAAATATATATATTATGATATGTATGTAGTATATTTCTATGTAAGTATTATAAGTATTTTATTTATAATGTGCACACAGATCTCCTGGTACTGTCCACGATCCTATCCATCCATGGTTTTTTGGTAGAGATCGCTCTTGAGCGATAAGACTTGAAAGATAAAAACTTTTTTCTGTACATAGTTTTCTATTTAAAGTGCAATAAATAATTTTCTATCTATCTATCTAATAGATTTAGGCATTACTTTGCAGAAATTGAAGCATACGTAGGGAGAGACAGACAGGGGGAAGCGACTTTGTTTTAGTCTATGTAGTGAAGCTACATACAATGTGCTATCACTATAGATAACTATGTAATCTACTTTCATAAATAATTTATGTATAAATCTAAGTTTTAATAGAAATATTTCTGTTAAACTTCTTACATCAGCACAGAGTCTGTTTTTGCACAACATTTAGATTTTTATAATTCTACCCCAGACAAGTATTGCGTGCGTTAGACCTACGCCTACGGGGCGAAAATCATATTATTTATTGAAAATGTGGACGATAGTGCTGAAAAGGATTGTGTCATAGTTTTTACCTCAAGCTCTGTAGTATGTATTATATTATCTGTGGTTTTATATATAGTAGTAGAATAATTTGTACTTAATGGCCTTAGGGCTGGTCCACCAGTTCAAAGTCGCTCAACGAGATATGGAAAGAGCTATGCTCGGTGTTTCTCTGAAGGATAGGATTCATAACGAATACATACGACAGAGAATCAAAGTTATCGACATAGCTCTAAGAATTAGCAAGCTGAAGTGGCAGTGGGCCGGCCATATCTCGCGAAGAACCGACGGCCGCTGGGCCAAACTTGTTCTCCGACCAGGTGGAATGATGACCTGCGAGTAGATGCTGGATGCGGCAAGCTGAAGACAGGGCGCTATGGCGCTCATTGGGGGAGGCCTATGTCCAGCAAAGGACTGCTATAGGCTGATGATGATGCTGATGATGATGATTATGTACTGTGTGTGATTATGGGCTGTGGATTTTGTATTACCAATTAACATAAAAAATCTAATCAAAAATTTGCGTCTCTTAAGTCTAGTTCGGACTAGGCTAGTCATTTAGTAGAGTAGCGCGTAATTTAGTGGCTAAAAGTGTGCGAACCACTACAATTTAGTCAAGTAGTTTAGTGAACGATTTAGTCGAGTCGGTTCATTTTACTCTATTTTTATCAGGCGAGTAGCACCTCCCACCACGCGTCTGTGCTGACAATTCTGAACCTATCGATTTAGTCGTGTTCATTAGTTGCCGCAAAAATGTCATACAACTTTAAAACTAGCTTCCAAATATATAGAACATGAATGCTTGTGGAATATTAAGTCCCCGCGTTATAAAAACAAACTAATTAAACAATCCGCGTACTTGGATATAGAAAATATAATGAATGTACCCGAATTTGGTGAAAAGTAAATTAAATTGAAAATTAAAAGCATCAGGTCTATTCAATTTATTGCGTTGCAGCCCGTTCATCTTGTAAACACTCACTTATGTACTGTACTCGACCGTAATGCGAACGATTTCTGGGCAGTAGCGAGTAGTTTAGCTACTAAAATACTCGCCTAAACTACTCGCTACTCTACTAAAGTAGTAGCCTACTCCGAACTAGGCTTTAACCTGCCATCAAATTTCTTTTCAGATTTCACTTCTAGCCCAGAATACCACCAATAGCTTTTGCTGTAAAGTTAGGGTAAGTCACGGCTTAGAATAACTATCTATATAGTACTCAACTCTGCTTAAAAGCACTCTGGCAAATATCTTACAGATATTAGTGGCACGTCCTTGATTCAGTGTAATCTTTTCAGTTGAAAGATGAACACAAAGATACTTCTGCGATTTACACCGTTGAAAACAACGAAGAAGCTGAGTTTAAAATGACAGATGAATTTAAAATTATAATTCCTTCTGACGAGCCAAATATTGACAAACTGGATTGGGAGCCATGGATAAAAGCAGAAGATTTAAAAGAGCAACAGTCTAGCGAACAGAAAGTATTGAAGACGTTCGTGAGGTTTGTATCATCATCTCAACATTTGAAGAGTGCATGTATAGTAACAATAGATTCGAGACCGTGACTCGGTAAACGGAGTGTAGGACGTCCTCGGGCCAGGTGGGATGACGACCTGCGAAGGACTGCAGGCAGATGCTGGATGCGGCAAGCTGAAGAAAGGGTGCTATGTTGCGCATTAGGGAAGGCCTATGTCCAGCAGTGGACTGCTATTGTCTGATGATTTATAGTAACAATGATCCACAATAGACATGCGCAAAACAGAACTCTGTCATGTAATGCTATATTGCACCGAGATATCGTACCGAGTAATATACATGCAATGTTCGGGGTGTAAGGGGGACTCCAACATCTCGTCTCCTAACCTGCACGTGGTACACCCTGCTAGATAACGAACTAGGCTCTGGTGGAAATATCAAACTATCTTTATAATTTGATAACTCATATACTTTACAATTATATTCCATTACTTGACACTGGCAGAAAAGTGTCCAACCAGACACATTTGCCGTTAACAAAGAATCATCATCATGCAATGATCAGATGTAATGTAATAGTAACAGACAGACATTTCATTACTAATTATCTTATAAACGAGCAATCTTGCATAATAGATATGTATGTACAGATGTACGTAGCTTTATTTTACGTATCTTGGGAACAGGTCAATGAATTTTTCATTTTGAAATTCGGCGTAAAACATATATCACAATAATAATAAAGACAGCAATCTCAAGAAAATAATGAAGTGAGATAATAGCGGATTGTACGATTTTCTACTTACAGATTAGAGTTTCAAGATGAGGCAGAGATTGAAATAGAAGTCTTTAGACCCCGACAAGGTCTTTTAGCAAGCAGAATAACAAATGCAAGTCGAGAAGTCGAAACAAATGAACCACGATTTGATAAAGACTTGAGTATCAAAGAACTACAGGCTTTTGAAGACTTTAGTGCTGAAGTTAGACGCAGGGACTACGAATTAGAACTTAAAACAAATACAGCAACAGAAGTTAATTTAAAAGATGATGACAAAACAATACTAGGGATTGTAGAACCTTATAAAGAATACAATAGACCAGTGTATGTTGATGGAAATCATGAAGCTACAGACAAAAATAAGAAAATGTTCAGTAGACCGTTAGATATGGATTTAGATCACTATGATGCTGTAAGATTACCGGAAAATAAGCTGGCCGTCGTAGTGGATAGAAGTGTTGATGATATACTTGACGAGGAGGACCCAAATAACTTAACAAAAACTGATTTCAGAGACAAAAATGTAAAGAATATGGCAGAAAATATTAAAGACAACACAAAACACATTGAAATAAAAAACGAAACCACAGAAATTAGGAATAATAAACCAGTTGAGATAGGAAACACCGAAGATATTGAAGTAACATCTATAAAAATAGCTGGTATTACTGAAAAAATAACACATGAAACCATGAAATCTAGTGACAGTGATAATATTGATTATGTTCACAATGGGCCTAAAGAGAGCGCTTTAGTAAAAGGGCTGGTCAGTGATGCTGAAGAATTGAAATGCATTTTGCAGCTAATCTTTATAGAAGCTATTGTGCTTTGGATCGCAATAGAGATGTAACTTATATTATTAATAATAAATACAGGTGATTAAAAAAAGTGATTATTTAACCAATTCAATGCCTTGCCGTATTGTGTGTGAAGTAAATCAAAGCCTTATGTATGTATTAAACTATTTATTAATATATAAACAAAAACTGTGACTTTTCAACCATTTGTTGTAAACAGTTTTCTTCGATACAGTTATCGTATTTACAATATTTTCTTGGTCTTGATGAACTAGATATTTAAGTAAATACTTTAAAAATACTTTGGTTGTCATTACTTTACCTATAAAAATCTATTGGCACTTAGTTAGCAAAAGCTAAACTCACTAGCAAAATCAGTCTTACGTCCTCTTAAGACCGATTTATATAGAAAAACCGTTATAGCGGTTTTTATCTGACAACAACATATTAAATGCAGCTACTTTATATTATTGTTACGATAATGTAAGATAGCTGCTCAGAATACAAACGACTCAAATAATGTAGAGTAGATTTTACTGAACATAATGCCTTTGACTAGTGTCCCGAACCACGATAATCTATAAAATTGTTACCCTAGAAATAATCAAGATAATTAGAAAGAAGAATGAAGAAATATTTAAATCTATCACTCGACCCAAATATGTTCAAGACATTTTTACATAGGTAACTTAACATCCACAATGCAATAAATAAAGGCTTACATTGGGTGTTTAAAATAATAATAATCTCATAAAATGTTGTTCGGTTCGGACCCAGAAAATGCAATCATAACATAATTATTAATAAGTTTAACAAAACCGTTGCAACTAACGGTTTCACGTGCGCGCAACCGTTACTGAAGTTCGTTGCGGCTCATTAATAACTGTTACTGAGTTAACGTCGGTAACAGGATGTGCTGGGTGCTGTGATTGGTTGCTCTGAGACGCCAGCGCTGCGGTGATTGGCTGGGAGATTGGTTGTGCGCTATACTGGGGGTAGTGAACACCGACTACCTCTTCGTAGCTTGGTGGTGCAAAATCTGGAATAAGAAATAAAATGTTAAAAACGGTAGCTATGCAAAATCTGAATTATTGGAAACTACATCGGAAGTTTGTGTCTAGTGTTTCTTAAAAGGAAATTAAAGGGAAAGACACCTAACACACGCGCTGAGCAGGTGAAATTTACAACATTCATATTTTGTTCATTTAGGTTCGCCGAAGCTGTGTTATCTAAAATATAGGTTCTAACATGGTATTATAAGATAATCCTGCTAGGTATCCTATTGTTGGAGGCGATAGCTCTCGCAGATACAGAATAAAGCTCAGCACCAATCACAAAAACTCAGCCGTTTACGAGTAACTACAGTATGTGACGTCTCATATTTGAATGGGATTTGCTTAGTTCCCTGTCCGCACGATAGAGGCACTGTTCTAAAACCTATGGAAAAATGAGGCGTTACGATCACCTCTTGATACTATCGTCAAATGAACTCGAGGCTCTGGTCGTTTAGGCAGTGAGCAAGATAAAAGTATGATCGAGACAATGTGTCGAACAAGGTTAACTCTAAAGTTTTTATTGACAGACATACCTACCTACCCTATTTTTTTGTCTTTTGCTACGAACGTTACCACTACCATGGGTAGATTGGTATGTCTGCCAATAAAAACTTACCCCTTCAGCCTTCAGATCATGGCGCATGAAACTGTGCCGAAATATTGGAAAACTCAATTCATAGTAAATATCCCGTTTTAAATAACTTTTGTGTTAATAACCATGAAAGTTTCAAGGAAAAGTTTGGAAAAAGGGGAAAATTAGATTATGGTGAAAGAAAAAAAGGTACCAAACCCAAAAAAGGTAAACCCGAGAGTAGAAAAACTATCTTCGATTAGTAAATTGGACCATTCTAAGAAACTTACCATATTTAGGCGGTGGGGGTAAGTTGGAGGGGCTGACGTAGACCGTAGCCGGCGGGCCAAGCGAGTCCCGCCGCACTATCGGCACACGGGTACCCGCGTACATCGGCCTCTGCGGCTGACTGCGCGTTTTCTGCCCTGGAAAAAGAAAATATAACAGCATAAGAAAATGTTTTCGAACAAAAATTCATAAACCGGTCATTTTGGCGTTCTTTAGGAGAGCCCGTCGATCATTTATTCACTGGATGTCACACTTATACAATTTTCGCCGTTTGGATATATCTGGAAAACTCTCAATAAATAACCAATGAGTAGCGGAAATAGTGTGAGCGAGTCATTAACTGAATGGCATAGATCGCGGGACAAAAGTGGACGTCTTTTGAGTAAGATTGTTGTCAGGTAGATGCGGTGGATATCGTTGCAAAATAAACGTTATCTATTCAAAAAACCGTTTACAAACGTTGCCGTTATGATAACGTTATTTAGATATGCATACCAAAATATCACACCAAATATTCATATAGGTAACACCGGAGTGGAAAGATAGAGAAGAGAATATTAAATTACATGTTGACCATCGGATTTCAATATTTAATCATCATATAAATATTAAAAAATATTAATATAAATCAAAAATGATGTTGCATTCATAGCAACAGTTTTTTATTGATTTTAAGAGTAACAGCAAACTAGCGCACTTACAGATCCAGTGGTCTGATGAGTCCTACTAGTTTGCAACAAAAAAAAATATTTGATCATTTTGTCCTAATAGGGTAGTGTCCTGGGTAAAAAATATATCGTTCTATTTAGTCCGGCAGTTAGATTATCAAAAGATATTGGACACGTATTTTTTCTTTTGTCAATCAAACAAATACTTACAAAAATAAAGCGCGTCAAAGTTTATTTAATTGGGGCTCTTGCTTGCTAAAAAGTGTAGCAAGACGTGACGTCACGCGGAACTTTAATTAGCTATATCTTCATATTTTTTTGTTTAATTAACTAAAGAAAAAACACTGGTCCAACATCTTCTAATAATCTAACTGACGGACTTAGATTTTTGTGACTAGATTTTTTTAAGACCTAGAGAAGCCTATTGTAAGAAAGTACCTATAAATGTAATCGCTAAGTTGTCAGTCAGTTATGTGGAAGGCTAGGTAAATAATAGATCTTTCTGCCAGCCTGTCTGACGCAACTTAAATAGTATATATATCTTTTGTAGATGTAAAATAGGTAAGATAACGATGATGGCTTCATGCTGTAAGGTAAGTAGGTACCCATAACACGAGCTATTCAAATTTCAATACTTTTTGTTGAAACTGTGTCCAAAAAGAGCTTAAAAGCTAAGTGAACTATTTTTATTTTTGGTCTAGGGGCCGTTCAAATATTACGTAAGCAGATTTATTACAACTATTTACCCCCCCCATCCCCCTTGTCAGCAAAAGTAAGCAAAGCTCTTACCCTCTCCCCCCATGCTTACGTAAACATTTTTCCATTATAAATGTATTTTTTTATATTATGATTATAATGTTATAATTATAATACACAAGTAAACAATACACTGACAGAAGAAATTGAGACAAGTGAATAGCGCGCGGTAATTACCCTAATCGGTTCTAAAGCGAGTGCCTAAACGTATGCATTATTTGCGGGAATCCCCGAAAATGCGTTTCGTTTTCAAGCATAGACAATGTGAGGGTTGCCATTCGTGTAAAAAATTAAATAACTACCGATGACGTCGTGAGTCATCTAGACTCCCCTACCCCCCATGTCATCCAAAATAAACAAAACAAAGACCCCCCGAGGTAAACACCCCTAGTGCTGACGTAATACTTGAACGGCCCCTAGATGCTGTTTAAATTATCCAGTCACATCACAGTACCTACTAATTATAGATAGATAATACTTTTAGCACCCACATACTTAGTTTAAGTTTGGTACAAATTTGGTACACAAAATATACTTTTAATAACTTATCAGATACAGCGAATAGATACAGCATACAATTTAATGCTAAGCTGCGGTTTATCTGTTTCGTTTTTTTTGTCATGATGGATTGGATCGCTTGATAATAAATACGTTGCATTTTATTGTAACTTTCTAGCGCTGATTATGAAAAGAGATCGAATTAATACATTTTAAGTGTTATATAGGATATACCTACACGCTGCTGTCACAGCAGAGAGATAGTGTCATTCAACTATTTTCTTGATTTTGTAACTGAAAATTAATAATGTTTTTCCAGACGCAGAGCCATCTAGCAAGAAGTTGAAGTTGATATGTTTGGTGACATTTTTTGGATTAATTAGGCTTTTCTTTGTATCTACTGCGATTCCTATTACTATTATTAAAAAAAGCGATATACATAATGTAAATACTAGAAATAAGAATAAACTCGCTGTTCCCACAACTAGACTACATAAGATAAGTGCATCTTTTAAAGGGCAATGTATACGCTTCTACAACAAAACTCCAAGTGAGTTGCAAAAATTATCAATAAATAAATTTTAAAAAATTGTGAAGCATATTCTTTGTAAAAAGGCTTATTACAAAATATCAGATTATCTAGAAGATAAAAAAGCTTGGAACGAGTTTTGCTCCAACTCAAAATCTAACAAATTACAGATAAGCAAATCATATGTACTAGACACATAAGTTATGAACATACTAGTGGTTTCTTCTCCCTTCTTCCACTGGTGGACAAAAAATTGAAGTGAACATCAATATAATAATGAATAGTATAAAATATGACTTGTCTAAGTGCTTATTTGTAAGCCTAAAGAAATAAACTTTCATTTCATTTCATTTCATTAAGCCTTCTTCTTCTGTTTGGTAGCATTTGGTCTCATTTGGTAATAAAAAGGCGTGGTAATCCGCCGTGCATATAACAAAAAAAAACCGTGGTCGTGACAGTGTAGGTATAATTATTACATTATATTGTTTCTGAGTATTGTTATCACATCACCAGCATACTAATTATCTTATAAAATCAAATTTCTTATCATTTATCTTTGACTAGCTTTTGTTCACGGGTTTTAGATTATTTTTTTATCCCTTTAAAATAGATTTCAAAAAAGATAAACTGACTTCATATCATCATCATCATCATCAGCCTATGTTAGTCCACGTATGTACATACATATGTATGATGTTTAACTATGATGTACATTTATTTATGTTATGTATGATGTTTTATCTATGTCCGTGTATATACCTAAGTACAGTTATTTCAGTTTTGCTGTAGAAATAGTTATAAGTAACTACTGCGGGTTCATTTTCGATACAAAACCAAGGTAATAATTTATCTATAGTCTTCAATTCACGAATAAATTTTTGTATATATTAAAAACAACACTTGAAATAGAACCTCCTATTTCCATTAAATTAAATAAAACAATGGAACAATGAGATGACGACCTGCAAAAGACTGCAGGTAGATGCTGGATGCGGCAAGCTGAAGACAGGGCGCTATGGCGCTCATTGGGGGAGGCCTATGTCTAGCAGTGGACTGTGGACTGCTATAGGCTGATGATGAAATAAAACAACGGTTATTTATATTTACCCATGACTAAAACTCTGATACACGTGACTATAAACGCAAGCACCAGGACACCTGTGGTAACACTTAACATAGTCCAGAAGATGTCCACGCTATCAAAGTCCTCTTGCATCGACTCTAACTCGTCTGGAGATTCCATTTTGTAACTTATAAAACAAGGCTAACGTATGATGCCTTAACGGGATAGCTTATGGCTTAACGGGATAATTATGAGGTAACGGGTGCTAGCTTTTGACTTAATGGCACTCCTTATGGGTTAACGGAATTATGGAATACAGAGCCGTTTTTTATTGTTTATGGAAAGCCAGGATTTCATGTTATCGTGTGGATATGTTTTGGAATCCTTTCCCGTTAGGTTGTAGCATTATATAAATTTGGAAATTAAATATTTTCAAATTGGCCACGGCAACTTTTTTAAAGGGGATAAAGAGTTTTTTTTTAATTCACCACTTTTAGTCAATTTATATCAGTATCTTTGTATCAGATTTGATATTCACAAACACTGAACACACACTGTTTTTTTTTAAACAAATTGAAAAGCCACTTTTACTTTAATAACTTAAATATAAAAAGCGCGTTTTACTGACGATGTAACGGAATGAAATGATAAATATCTGATAAAATACCGCTAATGATAAATTTGATTATTTACACCCTACTTTGAAATAATCTTTATTTGGGGATTATTTCATAAAAGGATATATTTTTTACGTAGGTACATGTTATTTTGTTAATAACTAGTTAAAAACAACAAGTTTTGTGATGGATATTATCAATATATTAATATTATCAATTATCGGTATTGTTAATGCGTTTTTAATGTATGCAAAGGGGGAAATAAATGACGTACCTACCTACCAGTAATACCAGTTAATAAAAGCGATAAAAATATAAACAAGATGAGAGTAACATATAGATACCATACCTTTGACAAAAAGGACTATATTAAGTTTTTTCATTATTGCATAAAAGATAAACAGTCCTACATTTCTTGACTTATTGTTATATTATTGATTTGTGGATATTGTTGATAATTATTAGGTAAATAAGCAGTATTATATGTTGTTTTATTATATATGTATATTTATATCAAAAACCATATTGTTTTTTATTGAAACCGTGTCGTATCGTGTCTTGCACATTTGAAAAAGGCACCTATATTAAGTTTCTTAAAACTTTTTTGTAGATGACTGTAGGTACATAAATACGTCAGATTTCACAAACAAGCAACTTGACGACGCAAAAAATGGGTAAAATCGGAAGGTGCCAACTCGCGGCTGCCCGCGAGTTTCACGCCCGCGAGATGACGAATGAGTCGTACTTGACCCCACAATAACTTAAACACAATATAAATTAGATAGGTAAGTACCTACCTACTACTACCTACATTGCCAGTTTGAGATTATTTCGTAAAAAAATCATGCGTCATCGGCTTTGAAGTCTATATCCAAATCTTTATCTAGTCTCTAGATTATTATAGATTATAATTTATAATATCTTCTACTCGTTTCTCAAATGCTAAATATTTTTTGTAAACAAAATTATAACAAAATCAAAGATAAAATGTATTATAAAAATATTTTATTAGACTGGATCGTTATTGAAATCGGAGCAAATCGCAGAAGTTGGAAACATTTTTTGTTTTGAACCGTATTAAAACAAAAGAGAACAAAGGTCTAATATGGAAGGCCTTTGCCTCGGGCCAAAAAAAAAATTTGATCCGTCAATTATCATAAATGATCAATGAAACATGAGTCGGTAGCTAATTCATATGTTTCTAAACAAATATAAGGCTTCTTACTTAGCGCAATGATCCTGAGGCAGAAGAAAATCAAGAGCCATAGCAATAACATTGAAATCAGCACAATCATGTACCAGAACGCCATCTCAGTCAAATTTCCAGGCTTATGGAGATGATCGTCTTCCGAATGTTCGTCTTCGTCATACCATTTTTCCTCGCTAGAGAAGTCATAGTTTGCGTACCCGTACATCGGCGCCATTTTGCTTTTTATAACACTGAACAATTGCAATCGCGATTTTAACAATGTTTTGCAGAAAATAATTTTGCGCAATTTCGTCAATAATGTTGCGGATTTGCTTTTATTATTCTATTGTAAGAATAATGATTGGAATTTGCAAATGACAATGATACCTGAATTTCAACAATAATTTGACTTTTTACACGATTTTTTCACAAAATAAAATAGTGAGTAGGTAGGTACATTCTTTTTTTCAATTGCACTTTGTTTTGATTTGGTTCTGTGTTATAAAATTCTTTTACGTTTTCAAATTCTTCATTATGTTTTTATCACTTCATACTCGATTACGTCACCAACCCAGCAGAGCATTTTCTTCAATATTCACTCACAAACAATTTGATTCAACAAATTCTTGGAATGTTACGCTACCCTCCCATTCAAAATGACACAGATTTTATTCCAATTATTTTTACATAATAACTACATATTTTTGTATGGAAAAAACACTTATAGCACTTCAAGAACTAGAAAAAAACTGATAATAAAAGAATGGTTTTCATTGACTCCATTCCATTGGTATGTTATTGATACGATATCAATTTTATCTTTCCGACCTGTCAGATGCGTAGGTATCTGATTAAGAAATGTTTGAGTGTTTTACCAAAAACGTATAATGCTGAAAACTATTTATTTCGGTCATTGCTTCAAATATTAATCAGAAAGTAATTATTAAAAAAACTCGGTAAACGTAGTGTAGGACGCTCTCCGATCAGGTGGGGTGATGACCTGCGAAAGACTGCTGGATGCGTCAAGCTGAAGATAGGGCGCTATGGCGCTCATTGGGGGAGGCCTATGTCCAGCGTCGGACTAACATAGGTTGATGATGATGAATTATTAAAAGGCCTAATCGATTTCGATGACGGTGACCCTAGACATTACGGATTCTTCTTTCTATCATAAGCCCTAAATGGCTCGCTAGACCGAACTTGGTCTTGAATATCCTACGGCACGTACGGCACGTTGGCCCGATGAGGTATATCTCTTGTAGGAGGGCTTAGGTCTCCCATTTCGTATCTGTCGTTTTGCATCTATTATCTGTAGGCATTTTTCCTCAAATGTTTTAATACTGGTGTAGTGTAGATAGTAAATCGCCAAGAAGACCTACGAGAAGCAAGCTTCTCGAATCTTCGCAAGATACGCTTTAAACTTAATCAGAAAGTAAGTAGATACAAACTTCTCTTCGGTCTCTTTTAGTATTAATTTAACTCACCACTACATTTTCCTACCATTACCATATAAACAATCCACAAAACAATTTTTAATGATATAAACACTAAAATAGCTATCAGCGGAGGGTTCATTTTATATTCAAAAATATACAGATAACAATAATAATATGTCCACACTTTACACTGACGTTTAAAGGTATCAATTGATTAACTATCCATATAGCCTTATATCTATAGTGAGGCATGTGTGCAAAAGATAAAATTGATTTAATCGATAGAATAACCAATGTGCCTTTTGAGCAAAGATAATTACTGTCCACTTTGGCAGGTACATTGTATAAACTTGCACAGACGAGAACTTTCGACATAAAAACGAACTATTCCGAGCTTTAAAAAAGTTATCTGAGGGTTTTGCTTTTATGTCAGCCCGTTGGCAACACGGACGTTGGTTGTGAGAAGGTTGAAAAGTCGACTAAATCATGAAAAGAACAATGTCGTTATAATGGTCTACTTTGATATTTTGAAATTAGAATGGAATAGACCCTGACTTGATCGTGCTTTGTTGGACATGGCATCCCCATTATTATTATTTATATTTTTCCGCGAATAATCCGCGCCATCTATTGAGTTTTAAGGTAAATAAGTCTTTTCGTTTTTTCAACACGTTTCATTGTTTTCGAAATGAATACTCACAAGATTTGTATAGTGAAACTATAATCATCAACACTAGAAATATCACTGAATATACAAAAATACGAAACACCAGGCTCATTTCTATATTGTTTTTGAAACAGTCTGTTCAACTTTTGCAAAATGATAAAATATATCGTCCTTTGTATTTAGTCGATTAACAAATAACAACTGACGTTTATCTACATAAGTTGCTTATCTATCTAATTGCTATCTTGTAAGTTGATTAGGGTGTATGAAATGATAAATATCTATGTAACGATCAATTTGCAAAGTGGAAATATTTGTACCATAGCTCCTAATTATTGACGACCGCTCTACATCATCATGAAAAAATACATATGTATAAGTTGGTCCTAAATAGTTATGGCTAAATGCATACGGTCCTTCCGTATGCGTATGTATTTAGTAGTAGCGTATGTATTTTAGAGGCGAGGCTATTTTAAAACGGACACTGATAAAAAAACGTCAGAATCAAGAAGCAGAAGCATTTTGTCTACACTTGTGAAAAACAAAAAAATAATATAATCCAATAATCTTAGTCTTACGTACAACAATAAATCTTACAAGATGTTGTGAAATATATTGTTTTGTGTTGTCAAATCAGAATTGAACAAATTTATTTTCAGGATGGTAAATTAAGAGACCTGCCTATATATAATATAGTAAATACATGTTCCTAAATGCCTATTAAAGCTAATACAATATTGGCAAGAAAACCATCAGCGATGGTCAAATGGTCACCTGAGTACAACTGAATGTACCTTTTTCTCATTCACACATTGGTCCACGGCTAAACATTCCTCCCCTAAATGAGAGGGGGGTTTTGCCAATACGCCTCCCACGCTTGGCAGGCCTATTGATGATCATGGTATTAAGAACGAATGAATGAGAGCCGAAAGAATGAGCCCTTGTATCTATAAACAAGTGAAAACTTAGAGCAAGGAGTCAATCTATTCGACCCCTAAGGTTTTTGTTCCAAAGTACATACTATGCAAGTATGTAACGTACATACTGAATAACACTACCTCCTACTTAACTTAGAATTTAATGTACTTTGTAAGCCTATTTTTTAAGAAATAAAACTTTTATTATTTATTATTATTATTAATGAACGCTTTATTGTATATAAAATAACACCTTATATCAAAATATTGCACAATAACAGTAAATAATTAACATAATTATAAATACTGAATTTTAGTGAATAAATAAAAAAATGTACTAACATAACTTACAGGTTCTGAAGAGCGAAATTGATATCAGTACAAATAGTATTATGACCCAAAACAAAAAAGCCGGCGACACATAATAATTCATTTCGAAATTTTTGAAAAAACTTGTTCTATTTCGCAAAAAATTGTTCACTTTCTGCAAAAAATCTAAAACAAATTTTGCAAACGGAAAGAGACCGTGTTTTTGATACAGTACAACAATATCTACTGACGTAAAAAATAATGAGGTTTTTATCAAGTAGATAACATTTTTAAATCGATAGATAAAATGATTTGAAAATTAGTAAGGGCCCTGGCATTGATTCTCTTGCAGCTGATTTTGTACCTTATCACCTTAGATTTAGGTACAGATTCCTACGCTCCTATCTAGGGCTCAACATCCGTGCTGATAATTTTATTGTGTACTAATCTTTAAAGATAAGTTTTATTCAAATATTTCTTAAAATAGATTAATGGGTTTTTACCTTTCTTATTACAATACAATAGAATTACTCTATTTCACAACAAATAAAAACAGATACACAAGAGAATTAAAACAGAATATGTTGTACAATGGGCGACCTTATTGCTATGAGCGATCTCTGCCAGGCAACCTTTGGATGGATATGAAGTGTTAGTAAAGACGGTGTACGTATTATACTTATGAGGTTAGTATTTAACCCACTTACATCCGTAGTGAGTTTCTACTTATTCGTAATCTTTATATTAATCAGGGACCATGGTATTGGCCCTACCAAGTCGAGTGGAGGCCGCCTTTGGGATCTTTCTCGAGCCATCTCGATCTTTCAGCTATCGATATTTTTGTTACAAATAAAACCTAGGGCCTTGATATTGTTTTAGCTACTAATTATATATAATTAGTCAGCCGACTTCTAAAATTATTACATTTAGGAAAATACTTTGATCATGACTTTAGGGCTCTAAAATGTCTTCCTTGTTTTTACTTCTTGCTTACCTACAGACTTGATATTTAAAATACAATTTTGGTCACTTGCGCACCCTCCGATATACATATATCCTGTTAACCTGGTACTTTGGATGAGGAACTCCGCTACAATAATATAGTCGTCTTGGCAGTTTTCGTTTATTCATCTGACTGTACAAAGCCCCGTTTATGATGTGCACGCGAGTTGACGACAAAAAAATAGGTAAAATTGCAAGGTGCCAACTCACGGGTGTTTTCGATTTTCACGCCCGCGAGTTGACGAATAAGCCGTTTTTACTGAGAAAGTTTTTCGTCGTCGAAAATAAGAACACACAAAAAGTTGTTGTCTTGATTGCAATGCAACCCTTTTTAACGCGGAAGGATACAGACGAGAATTTTATTTTGGCATTATTTTACATTAATTTTTATTCTTTCAGGGCTATGACAAGACAACCATAATTAAAAAAATTTTGTTTAAACCTTCTGAAACCAATTTTTTTTTAACAATAGTTATTATAATACTTGAGTTGACTTCTTAAAGGGAGTTTAATTGAGTTCTAATCACATACAAGCTTAAAAACTTACCAAAATATCGAACCAGCATGTAATAAATAAAGATAAACACAAATAAATTAAGAAACAAAAAAATTACAGCCCCGTAAACATTCGTCATTTTTAGATAAGTCAAAAACTAATATGAAAAAATATATGAAAAAGATTTAAGGCTATGTAACGCACGGTATAGTTGTAAACAATGAATGCCAACCATTGGCCAATAGCAAGCTTATCTACTCGATGTGAATCATAATCAGTTGTTAGACTGATAAACTAATTGGTATAGATTTAACCAATGGATAAATGGAGTATGAAATAGTACTAGTATACTAGAAACTATGATGATGATGATGTTTTACTCTTTGGGTACGGAACCCTAAAAAGTAACTACCAAGGAAAGATAGAAACAGTTCTATTGTAGGTATCTTGATGAATTGCCTCGCCCTTTCTCTTCAAGAAGGCATTTGTTTTTGTTTGTAATAGGTCTTTACCTATGAAATTGCCGTTCTGCAGTACTGGCCATTTCAAATTAATTTTATTTTAAAAACATGGAACTCTTTTTCCAAAAGTAGTCATTTGTTTATTGATTAGTGTTACATTTTCATCGCATTTCAATCTTTTTCGTCATCATGGATACGTTAAAAATACGAGTAATTATGGAATATGAGTACCGTCGTGGCAGCAACGCGGCACAAGCGGCACGCAACATCAACGACGTTTACGGAGCTAACACTACAAACCAACGCACCACCTGTTATTGATTCGCTCGCTTCCGTTCTGGGAATTTCGACCTGAAAAATGAACCTCGCGGTCGTCCGAAGACTTTGGTCGACAGTGACGAATTAAAGGCGATTGTGGAAGCTGATGATACACAATCTACGGCTGAATTAGCAGCAGCTTTCGACGTTAGCGTCAAAACAATATTGGTCCATTTGCGGCGTTTTTGTTGGCGTCAAATTGGCAAGGTAAAAAAGCTTGACAAATGGGTGCCCCACGAACTCAATGATCGCCAGCGCGAAGTACGCGTCGAGACGTGCCTTGCACTGCCCAACAGACACACAAAGGAAGGAATTTTGAACCGCATTGTTACCTGCGATGAAAAATGGATTCTGTTTGATAACCGCAAGCGCTCAGCAAGTTGGTTGGATCCTGGTTCAGCACCTAAACAATGCCCTAAACGAAAACTCACCCCTAGAAAAGTGATGGTCACTGTTTGGTGGTCTAGCGCCGGTGTGATTCATCACAGCTTCTTACCAAACGGGATGAGCATTACTGCAGATGTGTACTGTGAAGAACTGGACACAATGATGGAGAAGCTGGCACATCTGCAACCAGCATTGGTCAATCGCTCCTCTCCGCTGCTCCTGCACGACAACGTGCGACCTCATACTGCACAGCAGACGGTATCCAAGTTGCAAGAACTGGGGTTGGAAGCTCTCCGTCATCCGCCCTACTCACCAGACCTTGCGCCTACAGACTACTACTTTTTCCAGAATTTGGATAACTTCTTGGCGGGAAAAAAATTCAACACCCGAGAGGTAGTTCTACAAAATGCCTTTGAAGAATTTGTTGCCTCCCGTCCTGCTGATTTCTTTAAGAAGGGCATCAATAAACTGCCACTGCGTTGGCAAAGATGCAATGATTGCATGGGTGATGATTACTTCGATGAATACAAATAAAAAATACATGAAAAAAATTCGTTTAAATTTTTTCATACAAAACGGCAATTTCATAGGTAAAGACCTAATATTATGAAAACAAACGTATCTGACTGGAACTGATAAGAAGCTAAACAAAACACAAGAAAGAAAAGATCTGTGTTGTTAAATGTCAATCAAAATAGCAACTTTCGACTTTCAAATACATTGAAGTATTCTTTGCAATAAAAACACAAAAGTAACAAAAAAAAAAAATTACGATAGTCTTTTTTTTTAAATAAACTTACTTCTTTTAATAAAGTTTCCAAAGCAGAACCACATCCAAAAAAGAAAAAGACACATAAAAATAAACAAGGTAGTAAGCACTATTGACAGTGAGTTCGACATATTGACTGGAAGGCGACGATATAGACTAAGCGCCCTATAATATCTTATCAAGCCTTTATCGTTACGGTATTTAAATTTCATGCATATTTTCCTTATTTATCGTTAAATTACCGTTGTGAACAAACAAAGGTAAAATTCGAGAAAAATTTTACTTATTTTTTCTAAAAATAAGCTTAATTTTCAGAAAAATATTGATTTTACCATAAAAGAAACACCATACAGACTTTTACTGGTACTAAATTCATTATTTATCATTGAGTACCTACCTAGTACTTACTACGTCCTGAAAAGATCGACCATTACGAGTCCTTTCTCAATGCATAATGATAGATGGCGCTGAACTCCTTCATTGTTTAAACAGCGACACCTATCGATCGAGTACTGTACTGTAGTATTTTGTAATGTAGCCTAGATGTCGCTACTATCGATCTCTCATTGGCACCTTTTGTTTTCAAAATTTACAATGGACATGTATTTTTAAAATCTAGATGGCACTACTTGTTTGTGAAAAACACTTACATCTTCTGATTGCCAAAACTCCTACAACACACAGAACTACTATTATGATAAACATATTGACCACTAATCGATAATATTTATGGAATAGTCTCGACTTATTATCTTATCTCACGATAGTTCCTTTGAATGGCGAATGAAGAAATGAATGAATGAACTTAATATTTTGCACTAGCGTACACATAACAAAATACAGGCAAGTTATTCTTTCAGACCGAGCGTTTTTGATTTATCTAGATCTCTCTCTAAAACTACCTATGTACGAGTATATCCCTACGGTCGGAGCTTTTATATCTTACTAGCGGATCTTCCCGGCTTCGCATGGTTTTATTACGGATCCCTAACTTTTTTGAAAATATAATATAGGCTATGTTAACCGGGGATAATGTAGCTTCCCAACGATGAAAGAATTTTTCAAATCGGTCCAGTAGTTTCGCAGCCTATTTATTACAAACAAACAAAAAGCAAACCTTTCCTCTTTATAATATTAGTGTAGATTTAAAAAACTATAGCAAGCGTGTCGCTACCTGGTTACCCAAACTATTTGATTCTGCAATATTTTTAACGAATATATATACCCACCTTATTTACATCACATAAATATGTGGGACACCTTATTTATTGATGTACCTACTTGGCTTTTGACATCATTAGTGTATAAATATTATTTTACTCAACAATCATTGCCCGATACATACACGAATGAGACAAGTAGTGTGATGCACTTGTGAGTGACAGAGAGAACGGCATAATGCCGTGTGTAAAATATCGCCATGTTTAAATTTCTTTAAAATGAGTATGACGTCTCTATATGTAAAATCTCATTGTTTGCAACAGTTTAAAATAAGGTGGGAAAAAATGTCATGGATATCGCGTTGTAACAAATTAAAATTTCATGGTCTACCTTTTATTTAAGATGCTATGTTACTTGGAAAAAAATAATACTTATGATTGACCCTTTTGATCAGTATCATTAAATGAGGTGTGTTTTTTTTTACAGTTTGGTGGGTTCGATTCCCGTTTCAGACAGGCGATTATTCAAAAATCTTTGAATGCAGTTTAAATTGTTTTTAAAATCAAAATAAAGTCTTCTTTCAGTAAAATGTTCTATCTACAATATTTAAGGTACTTTCCCTCCATGTGACGCCACGTATAAGTGCTGATGACATAAAACAAGATATTTTACTTACATTTAAAAACACAGCTTCTAAAGCAATAATAGAACCATGCCATATAAAGGCAAACTATCAACAGCGACGTAATACCAAACACCACAGCAATTAAGTCCATTTTGGCGACTGAGCGGTAATTTCACAGGTAATAGAACTTATCTGTTATCAATTATCATTCGTTTATTGATCGAAATTATTATCTACGCTGTCAGAAATTAGGATAGTATGTCATCAACATCATCAGCATTACGCTACGCACCTTTGGTAGAGTCTGTGCAAAAAGAGAAGCGGTAATTTCACAGGTAATAGAACTTATCTGTTATCATTCATTTATTGATCGAAATTATTATCTACGCTGTCAGAAATTAGGATAGTATGTCATCAACATCATCAGCATTACTCTACGCACCTTTGGTAGAGTCTGTGCAAAAACATGAACATGACATGTACCTAATAATTAATAATTTCAATATAATTTAAATGATCTAAAATATTTAAATGATCTAAAAACGTAGGTACTATATACTAACTGTCTAAATTAACACTAAATATTTGCACGACTACCAAGTCAAATATAGTGATACTTACTCTATTTTAATACCTTTACTAACCTATATTTAAGCAAATAAATACTATTTCATTTCATTTCATTTCAAAAAGAAGTCTCGTAGCGAAACGCTGAAATAACATATTAACGCAACAAAAGTAGTACATTGGCACACGCGCGCCCTCTATTCCTAGGAGAATTCTTTTTTTGCACAGACTCTAATACAATGTCATAATTTAATAAAATAAATAAATAAATAATGCTGGACAATTCACACAGCATTATCTAGCCCCATGGTATCTAGCCCCTTGTGTTATGGGTACTAGATAACTGATATACATAATACAATACATGGATAAATATTTTTTCGAAATAATATAGCCTATGTGCACCGGGGTGAACATAGGCTATTAGCACATATTACAATAGGGTAGCTTCCCAACGGTGAAAGAATTTTTCAAATCGGTTCAGTAGTTTCGGAGCCTATTCATTACAAACAAACCAACAAATAAAAATCAAACCTTCTTTATAATATTAGTATAGAAGGAGCTTTTGCCCTCAAGCAAATGAAGCCGAGCTAAAAAAGGCCTCTGTACTGAATGCCTTGAATGGCAAGATATTTTATTTTTAAAGCTTTAGCTCATAACTAATGGTATAAAATTTTGACAATTATGCCTAACGCGGTGCATACAAGGTGTGGTCCGTTAGAAAAACTATATCCTTGCCTGTTTTTAAAGCTCACGTCAAGGAGTTTTTCCTGCCAAAAGAATGAATATTGGTACTTACTATTTATTTATTTATGTATATAAGTAGTGTATTATTTATTTTGGAATTTGTAATATTTATTATTTGTTTTTTTTAGTATTCTTATTTAGATAAACTGTGGTACACCCCCTGCCTTTTCTTAAATTTATATAATTCTTTCCATCCAAAGGTTGCCTGGAAGAGGTCGCTTCTAAGCAATAAGACCGCCCATTGTACCTGTCGCATATAATGTATTTTTGTAATGATTAATTTGATTATGGTGTACAATAAAGAATTTTTGTATTGTATTGTATTGTGGTGTATTTAGTTCACTCAATTATGTCAATTGAAGATTATGACGTGTGGGTTGTCCAGCATTATATATTATTTTTATGATTTATGGTTCGTTTAGAAACTACTCTTGCTAGCAGAATCATATTGTAAAACGACAACGAAAATACAAAAAACTGAAAAAATAACGAAACGTGCGTTATTCTCGACTATGCACTGAAAATAGGCAAATAATATGATTGCTATAGATAGACAATACTTTTATTGCACACTTAAAAATAAAACAAACAAGGTAAACAATAATAATACAAGATATGTGACAATTTGGCGGTCTTATCGCTCAAGAGCGAGATCTCTACCAGACAACCGTGGATGGATAGGATCGTTGGATTGAAAAAGGGGATCTGTGTGCGTTATTATGTAGTTAATTACAACATGAAAGTTCATATTATGTTACATACAAATACCTATCTACTGCTATACTAACTAATTAAAATAAAATAAAATAAAACTTACAATATCTTGCACAAGCTTTCATTAAATGGTAGAAACACGTCGCGTAGAGACAGATGATTAGAAAAAATATAACACCTGAAACTCCCGCCTGAAAATCCATTTTGAGAATGGTTATTAATCTCTAATTTAATGTTATTAAACCGTTTAAAATCTTATCGGTTTACTATCAATCACTTACACCGATAGACGATAATCGGGCAGAACAATGGGATCTCTTGGATTATATGCAGACGGGCGACTAAAGATCGTAAATTATAGGTACGTGCATTAAAATTAAGGAGGAATTTTCCGTAATTAAATTCTTCCTGATTTTTGAACCTGATAAACGATAGCCATAACCTGATTAACCATAACCATAGCCAGCCATGTTCAGCCATCAGATTACATTTAAATTACTATTATTTGAACGCCATATACAACAATCAGCAAACATGTCTACTGCATGCCTAATGATAGTGAGCATGCCTCCCATAAAGGAGAGGGTTTTGCTATAATCACCACGCTAGGCAGGATTGGTGATCGCAGCGAATGTGTTAAAAATACGCAAAGGAAGTACCTGCCAGTCCTCTGGTAGATAACCATAAAAGAAGGCCCTTAGTCAGCTCCTAGGATATAATAAGAGAGACATTTCTGAAATTTGAGCTTGTATCGAATAGGCCAACAAATACCAACAATGTGACTCAGCCTAATACGGCTACTGGACAGTGCAAACTAGTGACAAACAAATGGAGCGGTATGCATTTTCAATGCAATAATTTCTCTTTTGAGAAAAATAATATTATGTAAAATTATCAAATGCATTTCCCTTCACTGTAGTCCCTAAAATGTCACTAAATCGCCAATGCGACTTTCCCACAGTCTGTGTAGCAACAATTTTGTTGCCATATCGACGCGTCATCGGTGTTGCCACTCGCCTAACCCAATCGCCGATGACGTAGTCGATTAAAACCACAGATTAAAGCCTATCAGAAGTGTCAATCTGAATTCGAGTGGACGATAATTGATCGTTTCTATTTATAAATTTTATTTTATGAAAATCCGCGTGCGTGTTTGTAATGCAGTTTATTACCTACACGATACGGTTGGAATTGGAACTAAAGATTTTTAAAACAAGTTACCCAAACCTACCCTACTCCGTGTGGTGCATAAAGATGTTATAGAAATAAGTTATATCGAAATTACCCATTAGCCGATTCTATGGCTAGATTGTAATTATACTCTTGTATATTTAAGTTAATTTCAAATAGACGATAACTAAAATATAATAAAACATTATTTATAACTTACGTTTTTTCACATAACTCCCGAAGCAAAACCAACACCATAATAAATACAAGCACATGAACAAAAACACTCCTGCGCATATTACTGCTACTATATTCATTTTATATTAATATCAAGTACCTTACTAATTTATAAAAGCAATCACTAAACATTAATTCAGGCGCCGAGCGTTGCACATTACTCTTGCGCAGTGAACATACTATATATCATTAAAACACTCCTTTTCAACACAGATTTGACGTAATTTTTTGACATTTGTAAAGGCTGAGAAACATAGGTTAATTGCACAGAAACCAAAAATGCTTTGAGTTGAGTACAATCATTTAAATTACTTTTTAGTGGAAGGTATTACACCTATACCGGCGTAATTTTGTAAGTTTATGTTAATAATTGTGAAATTTCATGTTTATTATTAATGTTTTTTCCACCTGTACCATTTTATAACATCACAAAACACAGCACAAGAGGTCACCACAGGTACTCTACGTTGACTGAGCTCAATGGATACAGTATAGATTTCTAGATCAACCAGAAGTATCACTGTTCTTATAATGACTTCATTACAATTTTAATTTTAAAAGATAAGCTTGAAAAAAGAAATGTGTTTTGTAAAGCTCAATGGACACAGTATAGATTTCTGGAGTAGATCAGAAGTATCACTATTCTTATTATGGCTTCCAAGCTAGGCTTGAAAAAGAAAAAATATAATGATGTGTGATTATGCGCAAATATCGCCGAACCTAGGTAATCTTCAAATCGGTCGAACTACAGTATCGAATTAATGTTTTGTGTATAGTTTTAGATAGGTACTAGCTTTATATAGTATAATATAAAAATCCCACTGGTTTCTGTTCTCATTTTTTCTTATTTTTTTAACATCTAAAAAAATCAATATATTACAATCTGACGAATCCATATATTTCGTAGAGTGTGCTACGACATTGCTACGACAACGCTACGACGATACACTAATTACACAACCTGTTTGTAACAACATTTAACATTATTTTATTATATTAAAAACAAAGAATACAACTAGTAATTAGTAATCTATAGTGTTCAAAAATCACTAGTTACCTATTTTTTACATCGTAACTCAAAAGTGTGACTTTAACGTAGTATTTTAAAATTACAGATGATTTCTAAACCATTTTTTATCTTACTAAAAGAACCTCTACTGCGATTTCCAATACGCCGGATAATCGTGATGCTTATAGCGAAAACAAAAGCACCTCTACTAGGATTTATCAATACGCCTGTCAAACGTTATGCTTGTGGCAAAAACTCATAGGTATTTGGGAGATACACGTTCAGTTCAGCAATCGACATTATATGTATATAAATACCTGTGGTAAATACTAATAAAGAATACCAATTCTTACACCCCAAAATCCTCTACAGAACTTCTAAGACTGTTTCAGAATATCATAGCAAAGTCCTTTACAGTTACACTTCTGGTCAAATACATATTGTGCTACTGCTGTTAATAGAGTAATTTCTTTGACCTCGGCCATATTTGTCGTGACCCGATAAGGTGTGGACAAATGCCTAAAGATGCGCTTCGAAAAATGCAGATATCAAGATCATAGTTGATTTTAATTCGTGGGGTTGAAAATAACTCAACCCCCGACGAAAAAACTAAAGGGGGGGGGGTATAACTTTAACGCGTCTGTGTGTGTGTTTGTCTGTCTATCAGTGGCACCGTAGCTCCTGAACGGATAAACCGATTTTGATTTTTTTGATTCAAAGGTGAATTAATCGGGAGTGTTCTTAGCTTTAGTGGCAGCCGGCCATATCTTGCGAAGAACCGACGACTGCTGGGGCAAACGTGTTCTTGAGTGGAGACCACGACTCGGTAAACATAGCTTAGGACGCCTTCCGACCAGGTGGGATGACGACTTGCGAAAGACTGCAGGTAGATGCTGGATGCGTCAAGATGAAGACAGGGCGCTATGGCGCTCATTGGGGAAGTCCTATGTCCAGTAGTGGACTAACATACTTAGGTTGATGTTTTTTTTTTTTTTAATTAGAACGGCACAATCACCAGTTACACTAATTATTTTACATATGAGAAAGATGATGATGTACTTAGCTTATGTTTGATGAAAATCGGTCCAAGATAGCCACCGCCGGAGTGTCAGTGTTTTATAAATTCAAAATTTAATTTTAATGTTATTTGAGCTTTGGTCTTGTTATGGATCAGTTGAGCTAGCTCTAGACTGCTTGCAACAGTCTGCGGTTTACTCAACTGTTTCAATTGTAGATACTCGTTTTAATATTACTGTTGTTACAAATTATTTTTAATCTTAATAGCCGTTATACTGGGAGAGTGGACACACTTAACTCAAAATCGAGATTATGCGTTAGATTCCCATCTCGGGACAAATCTTTATTTATACGATCCGCAAATATTTGTGCTGGGTATTCTTCAAATATATATCTTTGTTATATTAAGTATATTAGTCATCTAGTGCCAATAACACAAGCTCTCCTTATTTTGGCTTGGGGCTAGATGATTCAGATTGTCCAGCATTATTTTTAAATCTTAGTGAGATTGCCTAAAGCTAATTTAAAACAGTTATTAGTAAGAAAGTGCTATTATAAAATTCGTCGTGGTCTTCACTCAAGAACACGTTTGCCCCAGCGGCCGTCGATTCTTCGCGAGATATGGCCGCACACCAACAGTGGAGGTACATATTGCAGAACCTACGTACTTAAATGACAAGACAAAATATACTCACATGCACAAACTGAAAATGTGTAAAATGCACCGAAAATTACCACCACTAACAAAAAAATCACGGAAAATGCGACGGTCAATATTATTTCTGCCATTGTTTTACACATAATTAAAACTTTTCGTTAAATACGGTATTTTATTCCAAAGAGAATCTATCAAAACGAAAAACTTAGTTGTATCACTTCAATTTAAACGCGGCGGTCAATATATTAATTCTGCCATTTATGGTATTAAACACTTTCTGAAACTTTTCGTAATATAAGTTAGTACCTTTTTAATCAAAAGAAAATTATCTAATATAACGAAAAACTTAGTTCTGTCACTATTATATATACTGTATTTTATTGTTTTAAAATATATATATCGGGAAGACGAATTTATATGATTTTTGTGTATTGTTTAAGTAATTAGATATTTTAAACGTTTATTTTGACGGTAGATAACATTCTAACAGGAAGGATAGAGTCAATAGCAGTTTTATAAACACTTATCGATAGTTATCAATGATGAAATTGTCTGGCATAGTGATGATAAACTAGTCACTCATTTATTCTGCCACTAGCTGAGCCCTGCGGCTTAGCCCGCGTGGAAATATATGTGTCAAATGGTATATAAACCTTCCACTTGAAGCACTCTATCTAATAAAACGTCATCAAAAGCCGTTGCCTAGCTTTAACACTTTGACTGCGATTTTTTTTCGACGACTGCGATCTTTTTTTTAACCTAAAAAATTCGTGCTGCCGCTCTACACAGCGGTTGTGTTGCGCCGCACATGCGTTTCGTTCGAAAAATATTACGGCTGTGCTGAGTCACACAGATCTGTATTTTCTCAGCCGCTGCGCTAGTGTGGATTTACGCATATTAGTCACTTGTAGAAAACACATACCGTGAGATTTCAGCAGTCAAAGTGTTAAAGATCTAAGCATTCATAGGGATAGACAGACAGCGGGAAGCGACTTTGTTTTATACTATGTAGTCTTTGTTTCACCACAATCCCACCTCATGTGAAGTGACGATATATAACGAAGGTCTAGTCTAGAAGAAACCTATCAGTCAGGTAGTAATTGAACGGGAAAATAGTTTAGTTTTAAAGATTTAAACATACCTACACAGGGAAAGACAGACAACGGGAAACGCCTTTGTTTTATACTATAGTGAAGACACGACATACGTCAAGTGAGAGTGTGACTCACCCGAGGGTTCCGAGATTATTTTACAAAGTTCAATAACAAACTTTAAAAACTATCGTAGTTTAACGCATTCACTGCCCAGCCTTGGTGGTGTGATTCGCAGGAGAACGTCGGAGTACTACGGAGACGCGCGACGCCCCGCCCGTCGTCGCCGCGTCGCCGACACGACGACGACGGGCGGGGCGTCGCGCGTCGTTGCTACGGCCGCCCGCATGAGCACTAGGTATACATATCGACAATTAAAAGGTAATAGAGGCATAAGCTAAATTTTGGTCGAATATGTGTACCGAATTGATGATATATTTTTTCCTATAATATGAATAAATCGATAATAAATCAATGTACATAATTATCCGATACCTCTGGACTCAAATGCCATAAAGGTCATTTGGTCGAAATTGACTTAATGGTGCAGTTGTACGTTGTACTCAGTTTTTAATTCTCTATCGAACTGTATACTTAGTTTCCTCATATTTGCAAAAAAATTACCTTTAGGACCTAGCATATCTGTCACGCTAAACACAATTCATTGGGAAAAAAGGATGTAAACGACCACACTACATATTATGTATATAAAGTGAGAATAAGGATTTTGTGCTTATCGAAAACATAAAAAGGGCGATTATCTAAGTTTATCAAAGTAAGGACATCAAGGTGAATAACCGAATGTTCCCTTTTCTATTGTTATTTTTATTTTAATCAACTTTATTGATTTTATGAAGGAGTTTATCTTTGATTTTAGATCGTTATCTCTTTGGTAGGTATGCTTGAGTGTGCCAATTGACAATAACTTAAAATTATAAATACTATTATATTAATTTATTAATTATATTATTAATGAGAAAAAATGATTTTTATTCGTTATTTTTTGACCGCTCGCTAGGCTCAAGCGGCTGGTGACTAAGGCTGCAGAGAGAGGAACTTCCTGACGATGCGTGCCGAGTCCAAGAGTACCGCGTTTTGGATCTGGCCCTTGATCAAACTTCCTGCGAGAGTCTCTTCAGACTTTGATCGAGGCTCTGTGCTATTACGCCATTTATTATGATTAAAAAAGTATCTGCTCAAGTTCTAACACGAATACCTGTTCAATTAGCTTCTATTTATATGTAGGTATCTCATCATCAACATCAGCCTATAGCAGTCCACTGCTGGACGAAGGCCTGATGTAGGATGTCGGTATCCGATTGTAATTAATTCGTTTGATTAGTCTTAAAAACCTTGATAATAAGCATTTTGGTGGTAACTCTACGCTCCTACTATTGTTTAGTCTTACTTAGCTAGTGCTCTCCTGACACCCAAGACACAAGCCTTGTGCTTAATTTGGGTCTCACTAGAAATCCTTATGTACTTAACACTTTGACTGCGGTTTTTTTTCAACGACTGCGGTCTTTTTTTTTACCTTAAAAATTCGTGCTGCCACTCTACACAGCGGTTGTGTTGCGCCGCAAATGCGTTTCGTTTGAAAAATATTACAGCTCTGCTGAGTCACAAAGATCTGTATTTTCTCAGCCGCTGCGCTAGTGTGGATTTACGCATATTAGTCACTGGTAGAAAACTCATACCGTGCGTTTTCAGCACTCAAAGTGTTAAGTATATTTTTGGTAAATAAATGAATTAAATGAATTATTTGCCACCTTTACCAAACTCTGTCATTTAAACTTACTTAATAAACTTTATCCTAACAACTTACTCGTTTATTAGGTATATCTAATAACAAAATTTCTTAAATTTCTAGATAGGTGTCATCTCATGCAAGGTGTCAGGTGCATAGCGATTAAAGAAATAGCACGTAAGTCGACCCAGTACGATGGGAAGGGTTTGAATTACTTTTTAACTAGCAGAAGACTAATGGCGCGGTACCCCAAAGCACACTAGCGCCACCTATTTAGGTTGCACGCTAGGTCTAGCTATGTACTACGTCTTTTGATTGATTGTGAAAGTAAATATCCAAACGGTTTTGTTTCAGTTTTTCCTAATCGTTGTGGACCTATAATCAAATGTGTATAAGAATCACTTTTAATTTTTTATGTAAAGACTTTTTGGCCGTTACATGCACCGCCATCTGTAGGAAATGATCGGAACTGAAATGTGAATTACCTATCGTGAAGTCAAACCAAACGCTTACTGATTGTGGTTGATTACGCTACTCGTCGCTAGATGTCGCTAGCAAAGGTACATAATTTATAACAAAATAAGTAGAGATAACCTATAATGATAGTACCGTAGGTACTCGATGTAGAGTCACAGATTATGTACTGATTATTATTTATTTTTATCGATTATTTGTAAGTGATTTTGATATATTCCGTATGACAATTTTTTTATATAAATTAACGTCTGCATGTAGGTACCTACTTACCTGCGTAATAAAATGATTTATATAAAATCAGATACGATTTTATAATGTATTTGTGAATAAGTAAAGATTATGAATTAAAAATTACGAATCAGAGCAAGGAAAGTAGTAAGCAAAAAGAATGACTTTGCATGCAAGTTCGTAAATAGTTTCTTCAATATATATCTATTTGTTATATATTCAAGAAAGGAGTATCCTATATAACAGAGAATACCTATTCTTTAATATAAGTATAAATTCTCGGCCTAACACTAATCGTATCATAATTCAAACGGGTCTTCCCTCCATTATAGCCACTGGCACACAGACTGCACATCAGTCAGACACAAAATATCACAAGAATGTTAGAAAAACTTACTGTTTTGATAAAGTTCAACGAAAAACAGCATCAATCCAACACAAATAAGAACAACAATTAATAACAGCACTAACATTTTAATGAACTTTCCTATAACAACTAATTGGTCGTAGTTCTACATTGATAAGATAATTAAAAAATAGATTATCTGCCTACTTGCTAATTATTGTTAATGCAATAATTTTATCGCAGAAAATTAAATTCCACACTTCATGTTGGTCCCGTACCGAATATGTTCTCAAAGTCGACGCCATTATGAGACTATTATTTTTATTACTTTTTTATGTCGATTCATCAGCCTATTATTAATCCACAGCTGGACATAGGTCCCCCCTGCCTCACTACGTTTACCGAGTCGTGGTCTCCACTCAAGAACACGTTTGCCCCAGCGGCCGTCGGTTCTTCGCGAGATATAGCCGCACTGCCACTTCAGCTTGCTAATTCTTTGAGCTATGTCGATAACTTTGGTTCTCTGTCGGATGCATTCGTTGCGAATCCTATCCTTCAGAGAAACTCCGAGCATTAGCTCTTTCCATAGCTCGCTGAGCGACTTATGTCGATTACTTGGGTTCTTTTATAAATTTCCGTATACCAGATTCTATCGCGTAGGGAATAGCTAATAGAGCCATATATTTAGAACCTACCAAAAACGAATAATACCTTATGTAGTTAATATATCTAACTCAAACTCCAATTTCGTAAGTTTATCATGTAATCTGATTATTTGACATTTGCATAACTTATTAAAATTTACGAATCTTTTTGTATTTTTTTTATTACATCATTGCATTATCTTGTAGGTTTTATTACTATAATTATGTTTCTATAAAGTAAGCTTGTCACCTTCACGTCTGAAGAATAGCACTGAGCCAGGACATAATTCGTTTTGTTTGTTTGTATGTAGTTATGTGTGTCGAAATAAATTGCTGTTCTATACTATTCAGTTTAATATTAAGTGGTAGTTAGTAGTGTGTAGAATGCTAGTTTTTTGGTTTGTGTTTTAAGTTTAAGTTTTTTTTGTTATATTTCTTTGTCGCTTTGGTGTCCAACTGTAATGGCATTGTAAATAGTATATCAATAAATAAATAAATAAATAAATTTCTACTGTTTTTACGGAACAATGTTATTTGTTAATTGTAGTCATAGTTTGGATCGTTTAAAAAAGTTCAGCCCTCTTGCTCCAAAAGTGTTTCATTAAAACGTAGCTTAGTTTATTAAAAAGTAGTGGGCGTAAAACTCGAGGTTAAACTAGTAGAGGTAAAAACTTAATAATTTTTTTAATTTTTGTCTGAAATCATCAGCTATCAGAAGACATTTTGCTTCTTACTTCAAGACTCGACTTTTTCGTGTTTCATTTACAAAGAATATACATTTCATTTGAATAACTGTTTGCAAATAGAACTCCTAACAATCGAAGAAGCTGTTTTTCTTTAGGTATATAGATGTATGTATAATATAATATTTATTTTTGGCAGAGATATATATATATATATATAATGTCATAAACATAGTTACTACTACTTATATTTCTTTATGTAATGTTAGCACGCCAACCCTTTTATTTGAATTTTTTTTTTGGCAGGTAGAAAATGCCTCGGCATTAAGCCCACCCTTTGTACCTTTAGTAGTGCAATAAAGTTTAAATAAAATAAGAAAAAATACTTGAGTCTTGTCCCCCAGAACCCCTTTAGACAAAATAGGTGGCGGCGCTAGTGTGCCTCGGAGTACCTTAATCGTAAGCTTTGATTTTGTCAAAACGATATCCATGAGTAAATTTTGCGATAAAAAAATGTCCGTCATCTAGGATTTAGAAATGGACATCTCTTTCGTAATCTACGTATCCGAGTTATCGATATCAATCTATTAAGATACGGGTATTGTTTTTAATTAACTCGCTTCAGTGGGTCTAACTCACTAACGGGAGTGCCTATCACGCAATTCATAAAAAAATAAACACCATAAACACAACCGCCGACTGATTTTAGCCTAATATATGTATATATATATATAATATTAACAAATATTTATAACTAGCTGCGCCCCGCGGCTTCGCCCGCGTGTAAATTTCTGCGTAATTTTACCTTTTTTTTGTTTAAACCTTCCCTGGACTACATTTCAAAACCAAAATCAGCTAACTCGACCCATTAGTTTTCGAGTTTTAGGGAGACAAACAAACAGAACTGAATTTATATTTGCCAAATTTCATAATTATAGAACAAATAATAGGCAAATTATTCAAGAATTAATCTGAAATAGTAGAATTCAGAATTTGTAAATGCGATTTCCCAAAAAACGACTATTTGTAGCTATGCCCCTATATTATTGAGGTTGCGGTATATATAAATTATAATTATAATTTAGATATCACAATAAATCTGTTTGGGTGGTAGGTAAGTCACCTCGCATTGGGACATAGAACATTTTAAAACAAGCATTCCAATTTGTAAACCGTGGTCAGCAAATATTATGATTTGTATTTGTGCATGTAGTAGGGATCTAGGGATTAACATTTGCATACAAAAGATATGCAAATGTTTGTGTAGTTATCTACAGATAACCTACAGCACCCAACATTAAATACGGGAATTCCTTTTGTTAAGGTAATTATGAGAACAGTGCATATTAAAATCTTTAGAGAGTTTGCTACCTCTGAACTTTCGACTGGGTAAACCGATTTTGATGATATTTTTTTTATTTCAAAGCTGGTACTTCCCGTGTGGTGCCATTTATTTGGTCCAGTTCTGACAATGGTATCCATGAGAAAACCATATAAGTCTTATGGTGGCGGTTCATGGCTATTTGTGTTCGCTATTGGGTGTTTGTTATATTTGGCAAAATATATGACGTTCAGACGAACATGCAAAAAGAGGCAAATACGACCATCCACACATGGCACTCAAATAACAAACACACAAACATTTGGCATCAGACTGAGCAGAGCGCCAGTATGGCCATTGTGTGGACGGCTTATTGCGTATTTGCCTATTTGACTGCTTTGATGTGCCTCGAGAAACCGACAAGCGCACGGTAACGCGTATTTGGTATTGTACTTATTTGTCAAATAGGCAAATAAGGCGAACACTTTTTCAAATAAACTGACCACACATGGTAATTGTTTGCCAAATACACAAATACAAATAGCCATGTGAAGTGCCACCATTAAATTTGCATTAAGCATGTGCGCGACAAATGGACTATCACGCCAACCGATTTCATTGATTATTTTTTTAATACTAGTTTCTAAGCCCACTTTCATTATTTAGGAATTTGAAGTCGGTTTTTATTCTAGCAAGTATAAACCTATAGAAACGCCAAACTATTCTAGCAAGTACTGTTAGGCTCAACTCTAGTTCTCGAGTACTCGGATTGACCAATAATGGCCATCTCTAGGGAATGATGGCGGGCAACCAAGGACTGCATCTGTCAAACGTACGACGCATTTATCGCTATGTAATTACGTATTGTTTAGTGAAATAAAATCAGTTAAATATACACGGACTTTATATTCATTATATGAGAATCCAAACACAACAAGTACAGATACCTATAGGCTCCTATCTAACCTACGCAGCTACGTAAATGTCAGTCCAACCTACGCATTTCAACGTCACTTCTAGATACACAAAGTTGAATAAAACTAACGTAACAAGAATTTCATAATAAGAGATAATGCAGTTATCTCCTAGTTACAACTTTGTTTAAATATTTGTAATATGAAAATTTCCACATACGAGGCTGTATTATGCTAGGTAGGTTTGTAATTTCTGACACTTCCTTTACAAAAAACTCCGCTAGTAATCCTAAAGAAAACTTCCTATTAACTGATTAGATAGGATTTAAATGTAGGCATAGTTTGCTGTATAAACATAAGATACGACATAATTTTGATGATAATAATAATAACAGTCTATACTTCTTTTAACCGACCGATGTGGCGCGGTGGGCGAAGGTCCGCTTGCGACGCAGGAGGTTGCGGGTTCGATTCCCGCCTCGGAACAATTGTATGTACGATCTGCAGGTATTTGTTTCGGGTGTTCTTGTCGTTTTCTATATATAATAAAAAAATATCTATCTATGTAATGTATTGTATTATGTATATCAGTTATCTAGTACCCATAACACAAGCTCTGCTTACCATGGGGCTAGAATCTAGCCCCATGGTAAGCAGAGCTTGTGTTAGCATTATCTAGCCGCTAGATAATGCTGTGTGAATTGTCCAGCATTATTTAACCAATTTTTTTAACAATGCTACGAGGTGACGTGGAAGGTCCAGGATGAGATGGCGTGACGAGCTCGAGGTACATCTTACATCATGGCCTGTTGCAGCGTTGGATCGCGAGGAGTGGAAGAAGAAAAGGGAGTCCTTTGCCCAGCAATGGGACAATAATAATGGCTTAATATAAAACAAAATAAATACTTTTTTGTGTAATTTAATTGATATGTATTAAGTGTTTTTTTTTCTTTTCATTTGTATTTTACTTGCTTTGAATTTTTTTTTGTGTGTAATGAATACGTGTTTATTCTGTATTTTGCTATTTGTACCTATCTACACTATGTATTTATACGTAGATTTTGTTTTTTTTGTGATTTTTGATTAGTGCACAGGTACCTACTGTAACGACTTAGCTATAAATTGCTGTAATGTTACATATATAGACATATATAGAGTTTTTTGTAAAGGACTGACAATAAAGTAAACTTTAATGAGTAAATTAAACAATTGTTTGGAAATACCTAGATAATTCAAAGTCAATTAGAGTATTGAGTAAGACAGTCAACCGCTTCGAATCTATTAAATGAGGATTATGATAAATGAGGAGCCGGTTTTTTTGTTATAGTTTGACCGAAACCGCTGCTGTACCGCGCCTGAGGTATGCCCACGGCGAGACGGGGTCGAAATATCGGCCGCTCCGATCCATCAGTCTGCAGTCAAAGCGTACTCTTGCTCTTTTTTCCTCGCCCCCCACCTCTCCGCACTTTCCTAAGGAGTAGGTTGTATACCTATATATTTTTTGTATGTTCGTCGATATGATATATATATATGAATATGTGATGGTGCAATATATGAAACTAGCGGAAAAGGAATCCGACGCAAATCGTTGACCTTTTTCTATTAACTTATGAACCCCAAATGCTCCGAAAATACAATATATATTACTATTTATATATAAAAACAATATATAACTCACATGAGCTTGTTATTCCTGTAGCACTGCCACAGCACACACAGCAGTATCAGTAGAGTGGCGGTGATGGGCACTGCCACCATCTTCACCCACACAGCACGGACCGCGTCGGAGTTTTCCTCAGAGGAGTCCATTTTAAACCGACTTCAAAGAAGGAGGTCCTCAATTCGACTGAATTTTTGTTTGTTAAGAAAGCGCTGGCGAGACGACCTTAACGCCTGCCTCAGAGATTGGTGGATGATCGCGCGTGACCGCACTGAGTGGAAAGATTTGGGGGAGGCCTTTGCCCAGCAGTGGGACGAATCAGGTTAATAAATAAAAAAAAATCTCAAAAAAGGAGGAGGTTCTCAATTCGACTGTATTTATTATTATTACCGTTAGTTACCTCAGAATTTTTGACTAGATTGGAATCGATTATGATGATGTTTAGATTATTGTTTTGACTGTATTTGGTAAAGTTATGCGTGAACGGATTTTTTGGAACAAATTGGTTTTCTGATAATAAATGCGTCAATTTAGGTTTTTGTGCAATTACAAGAGAAAACTGAAAATGAAATTCACAATGAAAAAATTTTGTAATTCGAGAATTTTGTGCAATTACAAGAGAAAACTGAAAATGTAATTGACAATGATTTTGTAATTTGAGTTTTTCTTTGAAAAAATTAATGTGCAAATCATGTATTCTTCAGATAGATTTTAATAATGTTGTATATAAAAATAATACTTGAACAATATTTAAAATTGCACTGAATAAAATTTTAATAAACCTTAACACTGAAAATTTAATTGAAGAAAAATAATTGTGACACTAGATTAAAAAACCCGAGGAATATAACATTCGGGTCAAACCCCTAAGGGTTTAAAGAGTTATTTATTTATATTATATTATATATATATAAGAAATCATGTATATTCTTTAAAAATAAATAAATACAAATACAATTAAGTTAGTATTATTATATTTTATATTGATGGTGCAATAAAGATATATTGTATTGTATAATTGATAACTCGCGCATGCTTTTAACTTTTTGAAACTTCACCGCACCTAGTAGGTACGTTGTTAAAATTGGTCAAGTATACCGGGAATTCCACTTGATTTTGCACGGGCGAACACAACACTGAATTATCGGATAAAAAACATGAAGTAAATTGGCCAAATAACTCCCATTTTATTAATATTTATTTGATGACTGTAACCCAGCTGTAACCACCATGTGATGGTGCAATATTTGATTAATCAGGACGTGAGCTTGTCTGGCGAATGACCATTATGATTATCTGATATCTTATCTGTAACTAATGGATGTTCCTGTGGATAGACATACCTTCTGGTGTAGGTATATAATATAGGTAGGTACTTTTTAGGGTTATTCCCAACGTCTGACGTGAGACGTTTCTAATCTCAGTGTCTCACGAAAATTATTCTCAACTTATCACGAAAAGTCAGAGAGCTTCTTATTACAATCTTCAACGTGACAGCTAACTTTCCAATGACAGCTGTCAAAATTATAAGAGACAAAAATATGTTGTTTCTTACTAAAAACTGCCGCTTCGCTAGGGAATGTCTGAAATCAGCCCATCCATCTCAACCCGTGCATCTCCTAGGAGCCGACTTAAGGAACAAAGGAAGAGCCCTATAGGGCCCTTCCTTTGTTGAAGCTATTGCTTCCTTCCGTGTACTTAGAAAAACGTTGCTATCACCAATCCAATTGCCAAACGTGGTGATTATACTGTAATTTAAAACGGGATATTTACCATGATTTCATTTTTGAGTTATCCAATATTTCGGCACAGTTTCATGCGCCATGATCACGGAATAACTGGGGGAGCATGCCCAGCAGTGGGGCAGTCCGTGCTTTGTTACAAGCATCCGTAATTAAGTAAAAGCTCACCATGATTCAGCAAGTCCCCATTAAATAAATAAAAATAAATAACAAGAGCTTTATTCCATATCAAGAAGGTACAATTTTTAAACAATAATAATACAATTAATTTAATAATTTCAATTTATAAAATTTTAATTTATTAAATTCATGAAACACATTATGATTTTAGGATTAAGTAGAACATTACGTGTCTTGTGTCATCCATGAGATAGATAAGTAGGTACGCTACTGCTTGATAATGGACCGTCCTTGGCGGTGTCTGCCTCCTCCAAGGATTTCTAGTAGTTCTTTAGGTGTCATAGAAAGTTTTAATCTCTGCTTTTTTTAAGCGTTTTCAGTGGGAGCATAGACTGGACGATGGTGCACGAAAAAGTTTGGATATTTTAATATTTATGTGTAGTAAAGCGACTCTCCGATATAATATGTTATGATAAGTCACCCATGCAGATGAATAATGATATTTCATCAGAATTCGGCACTTCAAAGTAAAATCTAATCTGTAGATATCAAGATAAGTCCGAGACCTATTATGTCCCACCCAACTAGCTGTTCCTCGCAGTTTCACCCGCGTTAAATTCGTATTTCTCATTATCGGGAGCTAAAGGAGCCTATATTATATTACGTCCTTTCAACTATCGCTATGCCAAAAATCAAGTGTATTCGTTCATTTATTTATATACCTATTTATTCCTTTTGATACAATCACGTACACTCAGAAAAGTCATATACAATAGATATGTAGTGCTTTTGTACTATAGGAATGTACAAAATAATGATTACATATAAAATTCATTAGCTTCGTCAATATTATAAAAAGATTTACATATTAAAAAATATGTAATTTTAATACATTCTGATTTCTTCACACAAAATCTTAGTTATTGGTTTTTTAATTAGGTTAGGTTAGAAGACAAACAAATTTTTATTTAATAATAATATTCTAATTATAAATAAATAATGCTGGACAATTCACACAGCGTTATCTAGCCCCATGGTAAGCAGAGCTTGTGTTATGGGTACTAGATAACAGATATATAAAATACAATACATTACATAGATAGATATTTTTTATTATACATATAAAATAACCAGAACACCCGGAACAAATATCTGCAGATCGTACACACAACTGTTCCGAGGCGGGAATCGAACCCGCAACCTCCTGCGTCGCAGGCGGACCTTCGCCCACCGCGCCACATCGATCGTCTAAATAACACGCACTTTCATATTTATAGGTAATATGCAAATGGAAGGAAACGATAAAAATCACATGACTAGGACAAACAGGTATTTTTATCATGCCAATTGAACAACGATTTACTAAGCCTGGATACAATCTTTGAAGTGCTTATGAAACCAAAATAAGTTCAACGATTGTATTTATTTATTTATTGTAATAAGTTTACAAAGCAGTTTACAATCACATTTATGCATTCAATAATAGAGTTACAGTAGTGAACCAGATTGTAGACCTAGATGTAAACATAACAAGTTTAGAAGTTTTGCAAACATAGCCAAAACAATTTACATTGTATGAATAGATTAAATGATATACTTATGATTTATCTTTCACGATTCATTATTAGAAAATGAAAAATGAAAATTCATTATTTGTTATTTAAAGTGGGCTGTTAGTACTTTAAATGTGTTATTTATTACAGGTCGCAGAGTAAGAGTCTCATCAGTTCCTTTAAAGGGACCGGAAAAGGCAATTTGCCAACCCAATATTTTCTGCAATTCTTCATAGGTAAAATAAATAAATAAATAAATAATGCTGGACAATTCACACATCATTATCTAGCCCCATGGTAAGCAGAGCTTGTGTTATGGGTACTAGATAACTGATATACACAATACAATACAACATTACATAGATAGATATTGTTTATTATACATAGAAAACGACCAGAACACCCGGAACAAATATCTGCAGATCGTACACACAATTGTTCATAGGCAGGAATCGAACCCGCAACCTCCTGCGTCGCAAGCGGACCTTCGCCCATCGCGCCACATCGGTCGTCAAATAACTTAACTAAAACGACCAACACCCTCTAAGGATAGAAAAACGAAAATAAAAAACAATTGCGACATACACAGCATGACTTCATACAAAAACGTTAAGAGAAACTTATCTTTTTCTAACTAACTTAACTATTCTTTTCACTTCTTCCACTAGTGGACAAAAAATTGAAGTGAACAGTAAAATAATTTTATTTGATAATAATTTATATATATTTTTTTTTTTCCACTTCAATTTATTTTTGTTATTTTTAGTTCTAGCTTTTTACCTTTGTATTTCTAAAGTATTTTTCTTAGTGTGAACTGCTGCCCTGTTTACTACAGTCTATATTATTAGTAATTCGTAAGTAAGTCTATATTTTGTAATCCGGCCTCCCGCGATACAGGTTCTGAACCTAGTGCGGGGACCACCAGTAAAATATAAGCATTTTTGTTGTGTTGTTAAATAAATGAATTTTGTATTTTTTTGTATTGTATTAAAATATGACTTGTCTAAGTGCTTATTTTGTAAGCCTAAAGAAATAAATGATTTTTTACTTTACTTTACTTTACTTTACTTTACTTTACTTTACTTTACTTTACTTTACTTTACTTTACTTTACTTTACTTTACTTTACTTTACTTTACTTTACTTTACTTTACTTTACTTTACTTTACTTTACTTTACTTTACTTTACTTTACTTTACTTTACTTTACTTTACTTTACTTTACTTTACTTTACTTTACTTTACTTTACTTTACTTTACTTTACTTTACTTTACTTTACTTTACTTTACTTTACTTTACTTTACTTTACTTTACTTTACTTTACTTTACTTTACTTTACTTTACTTTACTTTACTTTACTTTACTTTACTTTACTTTACTTTACTTTACTTTACTTTACTTTACTTTACTTTACTTTACTTTACTTTACTTTACTTTACTTTACTTTACTTTACTTTACTTTACTTTACTTTACTTTACTTTACTTTACTTTACTTTACTTTACTTTACTTTACTTTACTTTACTTTACTTTACTTTACTTTACTTTACTTTACTTTACTTTACTTTACTTTACTTTACTTTACTTTACTTTACTTTACTTTACTTTACTTTACTTTACTTTACTTTACTTTACTTTACTTTACTTTACTTTACTTTACTTTACTTTACTTTACTTTACTTTACTTTACTTTACTTTACTTTACTTTACTTTACTTTACTTTACTTTACTTTACTTTACTTTACTTTACTTTACTTTACTTTACTTTACTTTACTTTACTTTACTTTACTTTACTTTACTTTACTTTACTTTACTTTACTTTACTTTACTTTACTTTACTTTACTTTACTTTAATTTACTTTAATTTACTTTACTTTACTTTACTTTACTTTACTTTATCGAATTAGAAACAGCAATCAACGAAATCTAATGGGACATTATAATAGGAGTATCTAAGCAACATTAGAAGGACGAGTGGAGAGGCTTAGACGAGGCCTTTATCGAGAGACAAGCTGGAAAGAAGAAAGGAAACTGAGCGCAGAGAGCATTAATAGGTTGTATAGCACTTTGACTGCGGTTTTTTTTCGACAACTGCGATCTTTTTTTTAACCTAAAAAATTCGCGCTGCCGCTCTACATAGCGGTTGTGTTGCGCCGCACATGCGTTTCGTTCGAAAAATAATTACGTCTGTGCTGAGTCACACAGATCTGTATTTTCTCAGCCGCTGCGCTAGTGTGGATTTACGCATATTAGTCACTTGTAGAAAACACATACTGTGTGATTTCAGCAGTCAAAGTGTTTTTATGAAATTTTATAAACTCTGTTACCAGCAATAAAGGCTTATTATGTCTCTCATTTACCATGATCTCGGGCCATAAAGTGACCCGGTCCTTTGGAAGGCTTGCGTGGGGCCGAAGCCAACAGCACAGAGGCCCTAACTTAAAAATAAATAACTTAAAAATATATGTACATAGGCGAGCTTAACCCTAACAAAGAGTTTTCTTACAGCAAACCTTAGGTTTATAAGAGAGGCGATGAAACAGATAGAGGAAGATTTATTTTCAAGAATAAATTAAGAAAACTTTTGCTGAAGCGGTGTGAAAGTCATACCTTAGGTTATATAATTCATCATCATCATCATCAGCCTGTAGCAGTCCACTGCTGCTGCTATATTATATAATTGCATGCTATTAGTATTTACTTACCTGTTTTCTATATTAATATTAAAAGGAGGAAAGATTTTATTATTTGTTTGTATTGAATAGGCTCCGAAACTACTGGACCAGACACTATTTTAAGTTAAAAAAAAAAACAAGTATCTGCGGATCGTATGAACATTTGTACCGAGGCGGGAATCAAACCCGCAGCAGGGCCTTTGCCCACTACGCCACACAACAACGTTTTATCTCTAACCAACACGTTACTATGTGACGGCCGGCGCGTATTACTGACGGCCGCAGTTACGAAACCTGCGCTTGCGCAAGTTCACTTGTATTAGTTGCGTCGCTATTTGCAGTCGGGACTGGTAAAGGTCATGTTATATGTATACATAGATTCTAATGCTTTTTGCACACTAAGGCAATTTGTAAGAAAAAACAAACATTTATCAGATATACATTTGTGTGTACGATCTGCATATAATCGTTCCGGGTGGTCTGGTCGTTTTCTATGTATTATAAAAAACATCTATCTATGTAATGTATTGTATTATGTATATCAGTTATCTAATACCCATAACACAAGCTCTGCTTACCATGGGGCTAGATACTGCTGTGTAAATTGTCCAGCATTATTTATTATTTATTTATTATACATATAAGTAATATATGTTACTAGTGGTTTCTTTTTCAGTTGTTTCGATGTGGAGAATGTTTTTATGTGAACAGAAAATCAAAAACACCTTATTTATTATCACTACATAATATAAAACAAAGTCTCTACCCGCTGTCTGTCTGTCCCTATGTATGCTTTATCTTTAAAACTACGCAAATGATTTTGTTGCGGTTTTTTTAATAGATAGAGTGTTTCAAGGGTGTTTTATTTGTTTATATATCGAAAATGGTGCGAAGACAGGGCAGGTCGCTAGTATAATGTAATTAATAAATAAATAATGCTGGACAATTCACACAGCATTATCTAGCCCCATGGTAAGCAGAGCTTGTGTTATGGTAACTGATATACATAATACAATACATTACATAGATAGATTTTTTTTTTACTATACATAGAAAACGACCAGAACACCCGGAACAATTATCTGCAGATCGTACACACAAATGTTCCGAGGCAGGTATCGAGCCCGCAACCTCCTGCGTCGCAAGCGGACCTTCGCCCACCGCGCCACATCGGTCGTCTAAGACGTCTTAATTATAATACTCGTAGATATGTAACACTAACTCTTATAAATCTTCTATTGTACACGATGACTTAATTCATTAGATAAATAGATATTATGTACAATAGATAGTTATTTTGCATTACGACTTGTACCTACGTCGTAAGAATACAAATCGACTCTTGGATTGCTTCAATTTATGACTAGATTACGAAATTCCCGGAAATACCAAGTGTTCTGTGTATTCCTATGTTACAGTAAATAAACAGAAACTAAGTGTTCTTGAGAGGAGACCACGACTCGGTAAACGTAGTGTAGGACGCCCCCCGACCAGGTGGGATGACGACCTGTGAAAGACTGCAGGTATATGCTGGATGCGGCAAGCTGAAGACAAGGCGCTATGGCGCTCGTTGTGGGCAGCCTATGTCCAGCTGTGGACTGCTATAGGCTAATGATGATGATGAAAACTATGAGAAGTTTTTGATTGAGAGAGATTGAGAGATTCCGCGATATTATGCGACAGAGATCCACATAGGAATGATAACAATAACTTAAAATCACCATAATTATGTATTTTTCTAATTATACCTGAGCCATAGATTACAAAACACGTATTTTTTTTAAATGTTCATCGAAATGTATTATTATTTTCTATACTTAAATTATAAAGAGGAACGGTTTGATTTTTTGTTTGTTTGTTTGTAATGAATAGGCTCCGAAACTACTGGACCGATTTGAATTTATTTTTCACCGTTCGGATGCTACACTATCCCCGGTGAACTAGGCTATATAATATGTTCAAAAAAGTTAGGGATCCGTACTAAAACCGTGGGAAGCTGGGAAGGTTCGCTAGTGATAAACAAAACTACAAAATAAAGCATTCCGCCATGACACGTTGAACACCAATAAATAAGAGCATGTTGTGTACAACTGTGACGTCATACCGTCACAATATGTATATGTCTTTATACATATTGTGACGGTATGACGTCACAGAATAATTATGGTACTTATATGTTGACTTTCTTCTCTTGACAATAGTATGGGCATTCTGTATCATCAGTTGTTCGTGCATCGGTGACGTCATAGACAGACGTCCTAGCTAGTGTAATAGTGTTACAGAGCGAAATTGTAATTGCATTTTGAAAAGACAATAGACAGAGATAATGTTACTAGCTGTTCCACGAATCGAATGTAATCGAATTTCACTTTATTTGGTGATTTTTTTACACCTTGGGTTACATTATTGGAGTTTGAGTAAGGATCCCTATTTTTTTGAAAATATAATATAGCCTATGTTCACCGGGGATAGTGTATGTTCACCGGGGATAGTGTAGCTTCCCAACGGTGAAAGAATTTTTCGATTCGGTCCGGAAGTTTCGGAGCCTATTTAATACAAACAAAAAAATCAAACCTTTCCTCTTTATAATATTAGTATAGATTAGTATGGATTATTTATTTACAATTTTATCAATGCTTGATTGTTGCGATTATACGTCTCTCTACTTGACCGTATTGTCTTTATTTGAAGGTTATGATCCGAGTTCGATGAACTTCAAGGCTTAAAGTTTTTAATATAAACCTTTACTTAAAGAAAATTATAATTAAATGATACAAACAAATAAAAACTCCTGAAACAATTGCAACAAAAACAAATTGAACTACTGAAACAAATTTAGAATGTTTACATTTATTTAAATTGTTTGATTTCAATTTGTTTTAATCGTAAAGTACAAAAATGGTTATGTTAATAAATGCAATTGCTCTTCTAAAGCTTGCATGTTTCATAGGAGCTAATCTCAACCTTATTTTTATATAGAAACAAAATTTACTTATTTTTAAGTAGTCATGATAGTTATGATAGATATACACGAAGTGTAAAATTTCCTACGTAAGTTTTGATAAGTGCCCGTAGCTTCTAAAATGTTTTTATTTGTGTATGTTTGTGCATTCTAGGATTATATTTACTTACACTAGTATTGTACCAGACCAATGTTATTAAGGTTTTAGTAAAGAATTTTTCCGTCCGGCCAGGTGGGATCTACCTGCGAAAGACTGCAGGTAGATGCTGGATGCGACAAGCTGAAGACAGGACGCTATGGCGCTCATTGGGGGAGGCCTATGTCCATCTGTGGACTGCTTTAGGATTATTACATTATGATGAAAGAATTTTTGAAATTGAAGTTATTCGTAAGGTTCCATCCTATTTTGGCAACGCGCTGTTTATATGAGAAATTTAACTTAAAATATTTACTGAAAAAAATATATATATTAAAGAGGCGTCATAGAGTTATTTTAAACATCTACAATAAACTTTTCACCAAATTGCCCATTCATTTTTAATAGCCTTAGTAAAACCAGATTTTCGTCTCATTATTTTTAAGTTGAAACCAGGTGCAATCCGGTTTGAGATCTACTAATAATATTAATGTATTTTTAGTGATCTCGACTTTTATTCGTTTATTTCTGTTGCTAAGGTCTTTACCATATTATGCAGTTCCAGAATTTATTTTAGATTCTACTACATAATTTACTGCAATCAAATATTATAGGTACCTATTGGTTATAATTTTATTGAATGGTAATATTTGACATTATCAGTGTGGAGTATGAATTTGGAGAATCAAAGATGGATGTACCAGACAGCTGTGTAATTTGTATCCTACTAATATTATAAACGGGAAAGTTTGTGAGGATGTTTGTTGCTCTTTCACGCAAAAACTACTGAATGGATTTTGATGAAACTTCACAATAATATAGCTTACGTATCAGAATAACACATAAGCTACAATTCATAAAGATATATTGTATATTATCCAAAATATCTATCACCAAGGAATATACATATAAAAAACATTATTATGTGCCGCCGCGACGATCAATGTGGCGCAGCGGGTGAAGATCCGCCTGCAATGGAGGATGCGAGTTCGATTCCCGCCTTAGGACAAATGTTTTTACGATCAGCAAATATTTATTCAGAATGTTCTAGATATATTCTATATAAAAAATCTATCTATGTATGTATGTATTGTACTTTGTATATATATCAGTCAACTAGTACCCATAACACAAGCTCTGCTTAGCTGCGGCTAGATTTTGCTGTGTGGATTGTCCAGCATCACTGAGTACGTACCTCAAACAATGCTAGAAAGCTAAGTTGAATCCTACTAATATTATAAACGCGAAAGTTTGTAAGTATGGATGGATGGATGTTTCTTACTCTTTCACGTAAAAACTACTGAATGGATTTTAATGAAACTTTACAATAATATAGCTTATATATCAGACTAACACATAGGCTACAATTTATAAAAATATATAGTACCTATATTATCCAAAATATATATCACCACGCGGGGCGTAGCTAGTTACAAATATTGCCATGTCGATTAAAACAAATGGGTAGAATTTAATAAATTCATTGTTTAAAAATATAAAAATGAAACCTTCAACGATTGAATAAGTGTTAAAATCAACATAATGCATAAAAAAAATGTAAATATCAACCAAAGCAAATGGTATAATGATCAATTGAATTATCATTCAAATTACCAAAATTCCAAAGATTCTATAAAGGTCGTCGTGAAGAGGTCACTCTAAATGAAGGTTGTGTTATTATTTCATTTGCATTGTTTTTATTGTTCGAGCAATTGTGCACTATAATATAAAAATGAAATATAATATGTTTATGTACTTTGTCTTTAAGTTTTAAATAGTGATTGTTTTGTTTTTCGTGTCTGCCACTCTACCGGGTTCTGACTGAAAACCAGCGCTCTTTCACAAATGACCTGGGTTATTGTGATAGAGCAACAAGCTGAGTCAGGACCTATTAGACCTACACACGCGCGCTTATCCACTTTCTGTGAGGGCTACTTAGTACCAAATACTACTTACATTTTGTACCTTTTAACTTTTTTTATTTTTATATTTTGTCTACCTATGTTACGTGTTTTTATAATAGGTACCTAAGTAGGTACTTTGTAGTCTAATATAATTATGTGTAATTAACCTTGTTTGTGTGTTGTGTTAGTGTTTAATAAATAATTTTCTTTCTTTCTTTCTTTGTTTTTGTGATGAAGACTGTGCGCAGGACATAACGAACTCAATCAGAGTTCAATATGTCCAGTCCTGCGCACAGTCTTCATTACCCATTCCGGTCACCTATTCACTCAAGTCCTGAAGTTGAAAATACAGAAGTAGGCAGCGAATTCTAAACCTTAGCGGTAAAAAAATCGTTTATTCGGACAATTTCGAATCACACAAAAACAAGTCAGTAAAATTAACCTAGCTGTTAGAACCTATAAAGTATAATATTAAATATACGTAGGTATAGATATTGTCTAGATCGCCTTCCGGATAAGGCTTACCTAGACAGACGAGGAACATTCATATGAAAAAAAAGTGAAGTGAAAAAAGAAAAAGTTGAGTGAAAAGGTGACCGGAATGGGTAATGAAGGACATATTGAACTCTGATTGAGTTCAATATGTCCAGTCCTGCGCACAGTCTTCATTACCCATTCCGGTCACCTATTCACTCAAGTCCTGAAGTTGAAAAAACAGAAGTAGGCAGCGAATTCTAAACCTTAGCGGTAAAAAAATCGTTTATTCGGACAATTTCGAATCACACAAAAAACAAGTCAGTAAAATTAACCTAGCTGTTAGTACCTATAAAGTATAATATTAAATATACGTAGGTATAGATATCGTGTAGATCGCCTTCCGGATAAGGCTTACCTAGACAGATGAGGAACATATATATGACAAAGTCGTCAGGATGCTGTTGACTGTCCTGTATTCTTAAGATAAGGGATGCAGTTTTTTTGCGAATAATTGCATAAAAACCATCTGTTTTCCAATTTGTAATAAAATAACCAAACTAGCTTATGATCGAACAACAACTTTATTTCTATTCATTGTTTATACTTAGTTAAATAAATAAATAATAATAAATATTGCTGGACAATTCACACAGCATTATCTAGCCCCATGGTAAGCAGAGCTTGTGTTATGGGTACTAGATAACTGATATACATAATACAATATATTACATAGATATATATTTTTTATTATACATAGAAAACGACCAGAACACCCGAGACAAATATATGCAGATCGTACACACATTTGTTCCGAGGCGGGAATCGAACCCGCAACCTCCTGCGTTGCAGGCGGACCTTCGCCCACCGCGCTACATCGGTCGTCAAATAATAATCAGTCGTTAAATAAATATTCTCATTTAAGTGACTGTTTTTTTGAAAATAAATATCTTTCAACATGAACCTATCCCTGATTCGCTACATTTTGTTTACACTTCTATACTAATATTATAAAGAGGAAAGGTTTGATTTTTTGTTTGTTTGTAATGAAAAGGCTCCGAAACTACTGGACCGATTTGAAAAATTCTTTCACCATTGGGAAGCTACACTATCCCCGGTGAACATAGGCTATTATTATATTTTCAAAAAAGTGTAGGATTCGTACTAAAATTGTGCGAAGCCAGGAAGGTCCGCTAGTTTCTTATAGATAGTTTCGTCTTCACTTACCAAAGCTTCTATATAACGTCCAGGATATCCTCAACACCACCAGCAGTATTAACAGCATCACTGGTAGAAGACCAAGGAGATTCCTGCCAGTGTTTCCAACTCTGGAGTACACCACGTCGTCATCTTTTGTTTCTGTCAGATTCTGGATTACGTATTCTCCGTTGTAGTTCTCCATTTTAGACTGGTTTTTTTATTTGGTTTCTGAACTTAATTTTATGTTATGTATTTATATCAGGAGAATAGTTTTAACTGTATTTTTGTTCACAAAGTGTTCAATTTTTAAGAGCAGTTCTTATTTTTATTGTTTTACGAATATAGTAATTATTAAATTCATGGAAACACTTTTGAAATTCGATAAATATAAATCACAAGTAAAATATCACATTACTTTATCACATATTCACATATAAGTTAAAGTCACATTTAATTGTTTTAAAACACTTATTTTCTGCTAACTATTTTTGTTATCATAGACTTTTAGTGTAATATTTTTTTTTTATATTCCGTCATATATTTCACAATATTATTTTTTGAATTGGTTATTATTCTTTTGTTTTTTATTTTCGTATATACGGTATGGTAATATGCGATGGAATGAGTACACCGGTCGCCGCGTCGATAACGACTGCGGCTACGTAATCGGTCAGACGTCGGTTCACTTGGAGACAGATTTATTGAGATTTTGCAACTGAGTACAGTGGAGTTCAAAATCTTCATACTATCGTACTATCGTATTTGTAGATATATGTAGAATGAACATTAAAGTGAAAAACTGAAAAAAACTAATATAACACTCGACCCTAAATTTAGTTATATATAAATTCAATTAAATTATGTACCCATACGAAACGATTGACCTTCGAAACCTTTACAGTAGCAACATAACAATAGAATGACCCTAATTCGCTCGTTTCAGTTAAATACATAGGTTTGTGGGATTCTGAACAGATATAAAGGTTAAGACATGATTGAAATGACCTCATTTGCATACCAACTCGCAGTCAGAAAGGTTTTTTATCGAATACGCCATCAGTCTAAGTAGCTATATTACATAATATTCTCTGTATCCTAATGTAATTAGAAATGTGAAATTGGAATTTAACGCGGGTGAAATCGCGGGGAACCGCTAGCTTTATTTATTTATATTTATTCATACGCCTTTAAAGGCAAGTTTCGCAAGTACCTACTGTTAAAATTAATTTTAAGAACCATCAACATTAAATCTTATGACTTAATAACACTCGGTAGCCTTTGAAATTGCTATTGGTAATGGTATTTAAGAAAAAGGAAAAACCTAACTTATAACTTAGTACTAAAAAAGACGGCGTGGATTTTACTGAGAGAAATGTAATGTCCATATAAATATAGCATCATCATCATCAGCCTATAGCCAAACTGGAGATAGGCCACCCCCAATGAGCGCCATTGCATCCTGTCTTCAGCCTGGCGCATCCAGCATCTGCCTGCAGTCTTTCGCAGGTCGTCATCCCACCTGGTCGGAAGGCGTCCTACACTACGTTTACCGAGTCGTGGTCTCCACTCAAGAACACGTTTGCCCCACGTTTTTTCGCTTAAATATAGCATATGCCGCGGTAAAAAAGCACCTTTTTTATAAAACAATAATTTGATATCACGATAACGCCTCATTTAAAGAATAAGAACGCGAGTGTCCTCAGCCAAATTATTGATATAGTACATCAGAAAATGTTTGAAATTCTCGTTTGTGTTTACCGATAATTGTACTTTTGTTTGTTTATCTTTGTTAAAAATGTTAAACGTCTTTACAATGCGTAACAAATTTCTGCGTCATAAATTGAGGAATATCAAAAGGAACAGTTAAAAATAAATAAAAATAATTATGTTTGAGTCAATGACCACATTGACTCAAACGCGTCTTTCAGCAAATAAAATGACTGTTAAATTATGTTTTAGGCCGTCCATCATCAGCGTATAGCAGTCCACAGCTGGACATAGGCCTCCCCCAATGAGCGCCATAGCGCCCTGTCTTCAGCTTCCCGCATCCAGCATCTACCTGCAGTCTGTAGCAAGTCGTTATCCCACCTGGTCGGAGGGCGTCTTACACTAACGTTACCGAGTCGTGGCTCAGGTCGTGGTCTCCACTCAAGAACACGATTGCCCCAGCGGCCGTCAGCGTCGGTTCTTCGCGAGATATGGCCGGCCCACTGCCACTTCAGCTTGCTAATTCTTAGAGCTATGTCGATAACTTTGGTTAATGTTTTTTTAGTTCATTAACTTTGTTTAGTCCATTACTAATAAGTAATAACTAATAACCTTGACTCAAATGTTTTTTTACCCGGGTGTTTTATGTCCTAGTCGAATTTTGACTTGTGCGAACTTATAGGGCGCTTTAGTGCTCATTAGGGGACCCCCTATGTCCAGCTGTGGAGTAACATACGCTGATAATGATTATTTTGTCTCGAAAGCAGCTGCAGACGATGGTTGCGGGTTTGATTTCGGCCTTGGGACAAATTTTTGTACGATCTCAAATATTTGTTCCGGGTGTTATAGATATTTTATATATACATAATAAACAATACATATGTCATGTAGTAGGTATTAAGTGTATCAGTCATCTAGTACCCATAACACAAGCTCTGCTTAGCTTGGGCAGGATAAGGCTGTGTGGATTGTCCAGTACTATTTATTTATTTATAATTTTCCTTCGAGTTCGTTTTCTAAATAGAGGGCGCTATGCCGCTCATAAGGGGAGGCCTATGTCCAGCTGTGGACTATTATAGGTTGATCTTGATACTTTTCTAATCTCAATGCATCCGACTGTACTACCTTTACTAAGTGGTACATACATTTCTAGCCACGTCATAATATAAGCAAGTATGAGATATCATTATCAACCAAAACGCTTAAATCACTTGTTATCACTGATAAGAACCTCTTGAACTAGCTCATTACCTACTAATAAGTACCTAGTACTGACTATCTTCTAGAACTGTCAACAAATGTCGTCACCTTAAGTACGATTATATTATTGAAGAGATCGCTTTTAGCGATAAGGCCGCTGATTGTGCCGCTAGTTATAGTTAGTATTAAGATCCTTTAGTATTTTTATATATTTTTTTGTATTGATGGTGCAATAAATTTATATTGTATTGTATTGTATATTAAAGCTAGATAGATAGACAATATTTTTTTTTCACACTTTAACACACTTTTGTCTCTCTCTCCCAATAAGGTTTGCTGGAAGAGAACTCTTTTTAGGGTTAAGTTCGCCTTTGTATTAGTTTTCTAAAATAAGTTTTGTATATAGTTTATCGCGCAAAAAGTATAAAATTAATAAATAATTAATAAAGAAATTAAAGTAACAAGATAAAAGAAAACAAATTATTTGACAATTTGGCGATCTTATCGCTCAAGAGCGATCTCTACAAGACAACCGTGAGTTGCGTGTGCGTCCACTGGATTTGAATCATACGTACCGAGTTGGTATCACACGAATAAATCTAATTTGTAATGCTATTAATTCTGTACGAATTTATATTATAAAATGCTGTTAGAAACTAATTGATTTATTAAATATTTTGTTTCTATGTATAATTTAGATGCAAGCTATGGAAAGAGCTATGCTCGGAGTTTCTCTGAAGGATAGGATTCGTAACGAATACATCCGACAGAGAACCAAGGTTATCGACATAGCTCAAAGAATTAGCAAGCTGAAGTGGCAGTGGGCCGGCCATATCTCGCGAAGAACCGACGGCCGATGGGGCAAACGTGTTCTTGAGTGGAGACCACGACTCGGTAAACGTAGTGTAGGACGCCCTCCGACCAGGTGGGATGACGACCTGCGAAAGACTGCAGGTAGATGCTGGATGCGGCAAGCTGAAGACAGGGCGCTATGTCATTGGGGGAGGCCTATGTCCAGCAGTTACAAGAGGGTAGGGAGGTAACGCCTAGGTGCACGAGTGCACCTGAGGGCGGAAACGGGGAATTCTTCGACCCCGCGTCCGGCGGGGTCGGTTATTGGTCGGGTGTGTGTGTAGTGTGCGGAAGCTGAGTTGTTGCCGTCACTTCCGGGTTAGCGTCAGTGAGTGGGTCAACGGGGTCACCAAGAACGTGTCTCGGTCTACGGAGGAGAGAACTCGTGGGAGGGTCGTCTATACAATAATCGGGTATGGAGGATATAAGAGGATTGGAGTGTTCTGAGGCCGTTTCATAATGACGCTGGGAAGCAGTCTTTATGAAGTGGACGATGGACTCGAGGTTGAGATCGCGATGGAGATCTTTGTTGCGCATGTACCAGGGCGAGCCCGTGGCTTTACGCAGAAACTTGTTTTGGACAATCTGGAGATGGCGGACATCAGCCGAATGGCCAAATACCATAGAGGCGTATGTCATGACAGGGCGTATGATCGATTTGTAAAGTGTCACCTTATTTCTAAGGGACATTTTACTTTTCTTTCTGAGGAGGGCGTTCAACCGGCTAAGTATGAACTTGGCACGATTGATTACGGTACGAATGTGGGGTTTGAAACTAAGGCGGCGGTCTAGTACCACCCCTAAGTATTTGGCTGACTTTACCCAGGGAATGGGTTTGCCGAATAGGGTAAGTGTTTTGGGCTTAGAGAAGGTCCGCGTAAAGTACACTGCTGCACTTTTCGTCGGATTCACCTCTATGCGCCATTTCTGGAACCAGGCACCTAGTGTGTCTAGTGCGGCTTGCAGTCTTATGCCAACTCGACGTGCGTTCGAGTTGGATGCATACAGAGCTGTATCATCCGCGAAGAGGGCAAGTTCAACTTGCGGGTGTCGGGGGATATCGCTGGTATAGAGCGTGAAAAGGAGCGGGGCGAGGACGGAGCCCTGGGGGACTCCTGCTCGGACGGGTCGGGGGTCGGAGAGGGTGCCCTCCACGCTGTAGCGAAAGCTACGGTTCGACAAGTAGTCTCGTAAGATGAGTACGAGCATGTCTGGCACACCAAGGGTGGAAAGCTTGTAAATCAAGCCGTTGTGCCAGACTTTGTCGAAGGCTTTCGCCACGTCGAGGAAGACAGCTCCCGTACTGGCAGGCCAGGTGTGATGCCACATGGTCAGGATGTGCTCCGTGATGCGGAGCACCTGTTGGGGACAGGAGTGGTGAGCTCGAAAGCCGAACTGCACATCGGGTAGGAGCTTATGTTCGTTGACATGGGACCAGAGGCGACTCAGAAGGAGTCGCTCGTAGATCTTCCCCAGGGCACTGAGGAGGCTAATAGGACGGTAGGAGGAGGGCTCATTCGCCTGTTTGCCCGGTTTGTGGATTCCAATAACATTGGCTTCCTTCCAGACATCAGGGAAAGAGCAGGTGGACATGGCTGCATTGAAGATGCTTACAAGGAGGTAGATGAGGGCGACAGGGAACCGTTTGAGGACTCTGTTGCTGATGCCGTCCGAGCCGGGGGACTTTTTCGGTCTGAGATCTTTAATGATCGCCGCGACCTCCGCCGCCCTGAAGTGATCAAGGGTGGCGGTGGGGGGTAGGGTAACTAAACGTTCGACTTCACTATTCACCGTATCGAGGTGAACAGGGTCGACTGGCTCAAGACTGGGGGAGCACTGGGCTTCCAGACTTTCAGCCAGAGCATCAGCTTTGTCTTTATCTTCAAACGCCGGCGTTTGATGATTCGGACGTAAGAGAGGGGGCATGATGGTGACTCCATCTGCTTTCATTGATCGAGCCAGGCTCCAGTAAGCCAGGTGGCCTGGTTTGATCGATGAAAGCAGTGTGTCCCAGGAGGAGTTTCGGTGCTCTTGAATGGCTCGCTTAACCTTACGGCGAAGCGAGTTCATTCTAAAGCGATTTAGGTAGGAGGGATAGAGACTGAAGCGACGAGTCGCTGCGTTCTTCTCGGTGATCAGCCGTCTGATATCATCTGGCAGGTCCCAGCGGCGATCTTTCGTCGCTGGCACCTGTTTCGATGAGTCGCTGATGGCGGATTGGACGTGACTAGTCAGAGAGTCGACCGCAATTGCGATGTCGTCTAGGGAGCTAATATCATCGGGGATTTTTTCCAAGGCGGGTGAGTGGATATTCTTGAGAGCGCTCTCAAGCTTATACCATTGTACCACTGTCTTGGTGAGAGGACTGTCAATGGGAGGAGGGCCGAGCCTCATTATGACGGGACGGTGGTCTGAGTCTAGTTCCTGCATCACTGATATGGATTGCATCCGTAGAGATACATTCCGTAGCAGTGCCAGGTCCAGGTACTCAGCGCTTTGGCCGGGGATGGGAGAGTATCGCGTGGGACACATGGGGACGATCAAGTCTAGATCAAGGGATTCAAGACATTGGGTAAGGAGGCGACCGTTTCGATTACGACAACGGCAGTTCCACATCGGGTCTTTGGAGTTGAAGTCACCAGCCAGAATGACAGAGCTTCCTAGACTAAGGACTGACTCTAAATCGCTTTGAAGAAGCTTTTTATTTGGACTGAGATAGCAGGATGCGATGATGACCGATTGATGACCGGTCATCGCAAGCCTGCAGACTGAGACTTCTAAGTCTTGTAGGGGCGGGGGGTCGAGAGGTATGCAGTGCAGGGACCTCTTGAAGTAAATGGCAGTACCGCCTTTAGGGCCGTACGTTCTGTCATTTCTGACCATGTGATAGTTGGCTATCCTGGGATCTTTGATGCCTTGCTTCAGGAATGTCTCCTGCACTAGCATGATATCTATTTGGTGATTTACCAAGAAGTGGTGGACGAGTTCTCTCTGGGATTTGAGGCCGTTAGCGTTAAAGAACGCTAACGAGATGGAGCGGGGCTTTAGTCTCGCAGGTTGTACAACCATTATTGAGACTTAAAAGAGAGGGAGTCAAGGAATGCCATGACGTCCTGATGATCGGAGATGATCATTAGTTTTTCGATGGCGGTTTCGGCTTTGTTTAGTTTCTGCAGGAGCGCAGACACTTTACCGAAATCTGTGGTTGGGGTGGGCCCAGGCGAACCAGCCTTCGCAGAGGTGAGTGCTGGTTGGGTGGGGCGAGGTAGGGGAGGGGCGGGGCCGCGAGTTGGCTCCTGAGAGCGGGGGAGGGGCGCAGGCCAAGCTTTCGCCTGAGGGGCTAGGCTCGTGTAACTGAGGGGCTTTGCCCATGCTGAGGTAGCAGGGGGGCGGGGAGGGGGGGCCATAGACACCTTGGAGGTTGTCTTGGTAAATGAAAAATGTTAAAGTTCCCGAGCAACTTCCGGCTGTGGAATAATGCATTCGGCCAATGAGAGGCCGCGCGAATGACAGGTGCCGCCGCCATTTCTGCGCGGCACGGCGGCATGGCGGGAGAATTTGCTCGAGAACTAGTTAGGCATTGTGCGTTGAAAGGTGAACCAGAGAAATCATGTAAAATAAATTGTGTAATAATAATATTGGCCTTTATATTCGCACCCCCTTTCTTACAATGCTTTTTATAATAATTTTAACATGCATGGTGATGTTTTACCCTCCTACTTTGTACTCTAATAGTTAATTTTTTACTTTACTAATTAAAATATAATTACTATTGTTAGTTTTATATAGAGTCAAGCCTACAAAAACTAATACATATGAATTAATGTAAACGTGGAAGAACGAAGCCACCTAGCACAAGTATTTTCATAACACTTAACACTTTGACTGCTGAAATCACACGGTATGTGTTTTCTACAAGTGACTAATATGCGTAAATCCACACTAGCGCAGTGGCTGAGAAAATACAGATCTGTGTGACTCAGCACAGACGTAATATTTTTCGAACGAAACGCATGTGCGGCGCAACACAACCGCTGTGTAGAGCGGCAGCACGAATTTCTTAGGTTAAAAAAAAGATCGCAGTCGTCGAAAAAAAATCTCAGTCAAAATGTTAAAAGGTGGCTTCAAATATGATTATGACTATGTATCCTTTATTATTGAATAAACATTTTGGATTTTGTATTTGTATTTGTATTTGTTTTTAATCTTAAGACGGTTTCCCAAGGCACACTAGCGCCCCTATTTAATCGTATTTTCTAAGTTGAACCAAAGTTATCGACATAGCTCTAAGAATTAGCAACCTAAAGTGGCAGTGGGCCGGCCATTATCTCGCGAAGAAACGACGGCCGCTGGGGTAAACGTGTTCTTGAGTGGAGACCACGACTCGGTAAACATAGTGTAGGACGCCCTCCGACCAGGTGGGATAATGACTTGCGACAGACTGCAGGCAGATGCTGGATGCGGCAAGCTGAAGACAGGGCGCAATGGCGCTCATTGGGGGAGGCCTATGTCCAGCAGTGGACGATCATAGACTGATGATGATGAGGCAAAAATATACCTGTAGATATGCATAACCAATGTACGCAGTGTCATAGAAATCAATACAAAGAAAAAAATCCTTGCGCTCCATACGCTTAGATACCGATCGAGTCGACGCATAACTTTAGAATTTCGAAACGGAAATGCTTTCCAAGAATTTGGAGATAACAAAGAGGAAAAATAACTATATAAAATCTGTTTCTATAGAGAGCAGATTACGGATACAGATAATAGGTATTTGTTTGTATAGACAGACATATATTGCTTGAACGTCTCGATTGACGCAATTCTGCCAGCAAAATACTTCGCAGCAGAACATCGCACTCAGAGTCTGCACAGGCGCGGGCCGATATGTACGGAACACGGTTATTGCACGTGCCTACAAACACCCTCAGTAGAAGAGTTCGGCGCGCAGGATGTACGACCGTGAGGACAATTCCTGCCACGCTCACCTCAACGGACTCGCTCCCCTACACGTGAGGCCGCCAGATATAAGACCTTCCTGGCGACCTGAACAGTAATTGAGAGGCCGGTAGGACTGTCATTGCTGTAACTCAAGACTCGAGTGACGTCTCGCTCGACGTTGAAGCTAGAAGAAAGAACCTTAGTTCGATTCGAACCGCATTTCGCTCGAAAGACGAACTGTTTGAAGACCATTGATGATGTCTTCGCCGGCGGCGTTGATTGTAAACGTCATCAAAATTCAACTTCAACTTCTTCCTATGCGTCTAGATTGACGCCATTCTGCCAGAAATTAATTTGTCAGAAAGGACATATCTACATTCTACATCAGATTCAGATTGCCAGGAAGCCAACTTAACCTGCACGTAGTACACCCTGCTAGATAACGAACCAGGCTCTGGTGAAAATATCAAACAATCTTCATAACGACCGATGTGGCGCGGTGGGCGAAGGTCCGCCTGCGACGCAGAAGGTTGCGGGTTCGATTCCCGCCTTGACACAAATGTGTGTACGGTCTGCAGATATTTGTTTCGGGTGTTCTGGTCGTTTTCTATATATAATAAAAAATATCTATCTATGTAATGTATTGTATTATGTATATCAGTTATCTGGTACCCATAACACAAGCTCTGCTTACCATGGGGCTAGATAATGCTGTGTGAATTGTCCAGCATTATTTATTTATTTTATAATTTGATAACTCAACTACTTTTCAATTATTTTCCATTACTTGACACTGGAAGTAAAGTGTCCAACCAGACACAGTTGCCATTAATAAAGAATCATCATCGTTTCTTTATTGTCATACATCAAACATATAAAAGTGTACATACAATATAAGTTACCTTGATAATGCTACGACTCGTCAAAACACGAAAAATGAAATTTGGCTGTACAGGGGCACGATAAAGTCTCTTAAAATAGTGACATTAGGAAGGAAAGACTGCCGAACTTTGGGAGAATATACTAATACATACCACCACATCAAAGACAAATAGCTTTATTTTCTCTACACCTTACAAGACTCTTGGACACGGCCTTTTACTCCATAAATATGAATGATGTTAATGCTTGGCCAGATGTATGCACACGTTCCCATATAATTGTTGTGTGCGTCTCAATAAGAAAGGTGCGCAGGACATAGTATATACAAGTGTGTGTAAAAGATTGTCCGACACCCACAAAGAAAGGATTGAGTTTGATGCTTCTTAGAAGTATTAGACAGTCAGCCAACACAAAGAAACACTCGAAAAACAAATCCAGGTTTCACGGGTAAAAAGGACACAACATTTTTGTGCGCGTTGAATTCTTTTGTATGCTACACCGACCCGCGTAGCTTCGTAGCACGCTCTACGAAGCTTACAAAGCTTTGCTTAACATGAGTAAATTATCAAGGAAACGTTAGTGTTCTTGCTTTTTTACGTATTATTATTCAAACATACGCGGTCACAGAGAATTTGTTTAATACACGCTAAGAGCCTTATCGATGTGCCCCTATATTATAATTACAAATTTAAATTAGTTACGCTACTCATCAATAGATGGCGCTGCTAGACTAGAATAAGAATAAGTTTATTGTAAAATTGTGTGAATCATAGTTACATGAAGGTCTTATAATTAAAATATAGTATCAACAATTTAATCCTACTCAGAAATACAATATTTTTTTTAAATAATATTAACAAAGGTTCAAAGTTATAGCAAAATATTATTTTACTCATATAAGCATCATAGTTATCTTAACCTATGTTTCTCTTAATCTAGGCATAATCTAATTATCAAAAAACTCCTTTAAATTGTAGTGAGTTTTATTAACTAGCCATTTCCATAACTTAAATTTAAACATTATTCCATCAATTGCTTTATTTCTACTGATAAATGATTAAATACTTACTTACTAGACAAGACATATCAAAATTATTTGCAGGTGATAATGATTAAGTACATCTACATTAACGACGACCGATGTGGCGCGGTGGGTGAAGGTCCGCCTGCGACGCAGGAGGTTGCGGGTTCGATTCCCGCCTCGGAACAATTGTGTGTACGATCTGCAGATACTTGTTCCGGGTGTTCTGGTCGTTTTCTATGTATAATAAAAAATATCTATCTATGTAATGTATTGTATTATGTATATCAGTTATCTAGTACCCATAAAACAAGCTCTGCTTACCATGGGGCTAGATAATGCTGTGTGAATTGTCCAGTATTATTTATTTATTAACGATAGCAAATAAACTTTAATAAAGTATGAACAACGTAGTTTATCATTATATTTTTCTAGGTACTTGCGACCAAAGATACAAATCTTTGCTTGCAACGGAGTAAATTGTTCATTTTATTATCAATATAAATTATAACTTACATCTGTAACATAAGGTACTAATAATTTATTATACTGATGAACACAGGATGAAAACATAACTTACTTATGTAAGTTTTCATCCTTTCAAATAATTATTTGTATAGGTACCTATTACTTGTGTTGAAGTTGATAGATAATAATCTATCAAATTCAACTAGTAAGAAATACAGAAGTGGTGAAGAAGTGCTGGAACAACATCCCACCACCTATACGAGATCTTCAGAGTTTCTATACATTTAGGTCTAAATTAAAAAAGTATATTCTGGACCACCAGAAAACTACTGAAGATCTCAGAAACGAAATAGATTTACTATAGTTTTCTTCACTCTGAGCTCTACCTCCGCTGCTGTTCCTCTTACTCTCTCTCTCTCTCTCTCTTTCTATGTCATGATGATTTTTTAAACTTACTGCTTTTTTTTTTTTTATGAATTTGTTCTTTTATTTATTATTTAATGTATTTATTGTGCCTAGGTAATTGAATAGCAAAGGTGCTCTGTAGGTATAAGTGTTTTCTTTATTTTATGCTTTAGTATTATTTAATGTATTGTGTTGGTATACATACGTGACCTGACGCGTGGGTTTGGTTCCGACGGAAGATCAGCGTTGTGATAGCTATGTACAATGGCTATCACAACACAATGCTGAGTCGGACGCCATTTTGTAGCATTTAAGTTTTTTTTTTTTTTTCAATTAGTTAGTAGTTATGTAGTATTTATGGTGTTGGGTAGTTAAGGAATTAGCTTAGTAAATTTGTTAACTACAAATCAAAGTTGTTTGTTACAAATAAAGATAATTCTATTCTATTCTATTCAGAATAGTAGTAGGTATTCCTACTAGTATTTAAACTACTACTTACTAACTTTAAATGCAGATAAGACTAAGTACTCGTATGTAGCTAAAGTTTTCGATGCGCAAACGGCCGTCATATGAAATTATTTGTATAGACGCTGCCTATACAATACATAATACGCATACAATTTTAGGGATGATAACATTATGTATTTGCCCTGCCACAAAATAACACAAATAAAACTAAATACCTTGGCATAATACTGGATAAATCATTCTCATTTAAACCCCATTTAGAAGCTTTAGTAAGTAGGATGCGCAAGCAGATTTTCATCTTCAAAAATGTACGCTATATTGCAGATCAAAAACTAAAATAAATTAGCGACCCGCCCGGCTTCGCATAGGTGTAAATGTATGTATTACATACATATAAACATTTCTCTTGAATCATTATAATCTATTAAAAAAACCGTATGTTAAACGTGATCAAAATTGCAGCCCGTTCTAATCCGTAGTTTTGGCGTTTACTTTGCCCAAACATGAACAATAGAAACAAACTTTTGCCGTATTAATATATTTCTAGTAGAATAGTTAATAATATTATAAACGTGAAAGTTTGTATGTATGGATGGATGTTTGTTACTCTTTCACGCAAAAACTACTGAACGGTTCAGGCTGAATTTTTGCATATAGGTAGTTCTGGGCCCAGAATAAAACATAGGCTTCTTATTATCTCATAAATCAATTCCCATAGGATAGAAATAATCTTAAACGTTTCCATAGAAACAACGCGTGCGAAGCCGCGGGCAGAAACTAGTAGTTAATAAACTAAAGTTTTTAGAAATAGCTGAAAGCTTTTAATTAAAATACTTTAAGCCATCTTTATATTTACACTTATTATTTTTTGTTTTGTTATGTATAACAGCAAATTTTCTTAAAATTATTAAATAAATAAATAAATTAGGACTTACCAAAAATTTCGCAGCATCTCAGACAAATACACGTTAGAGTATAAATAAATATCAGAACAAGGAATGGAAAGAATAGCATAAGGTACTCCATATTGTAAAAACTGAAATGGCAATGTGACAATGTCGATATGGTATCTACAGATAGGGGTTAATTAAAAGATTAGAGCCACTGAAATGCTCTATAGGTATCTTTTCAGGAAAAACAATATGTTGTTATAAAAATATTGCTACCTAAAATAAAAATAAAAATAACTAGCGACCCATCATCATCATCATCATTAGCTTATCGTCCACTGCTGGACATAGGCCTCCCCCAATGAGCGCCATAGCGCCCTGTCTTCAGCTTGATGCTTTGACTAGCGACCCGGCCAGTACCTATTATACCTATATAGTACCTATTATATACATAATAAAGCTTCCTCTTTAATCACTCTATATATTAAAAAAACCGCATTGAAATCCGTTGTGTATTTTAAAAATCTAAGCATACATATAGGGACAGACAGACAGCGAGAAGCGACTTTGTTTTATACTATAGCTATAGTGATGCTGGACAATCCACACAGCATCATCTAACCCCAAGTAAAGCCAAATGTTTTGTTATGGGTAGGTACTAGATGACTGATATACATAAAACAGTAAATTAATAGTATGTACAATATGCATTGATCGATTTTGTTTATTATATATAGAAAACAACCAGCACTACTAGAAGAAATATCTACAGATCGTAGAAACATTTGTCCGGAGGCGGGAATAAAACCTGCAACCTCCTGCGTTGCAGGCGGACCTTCGCCCACCGCGCCACAGAGGTCGTCGTAAAATTGGCAACTCAAATTGGGAAATTAAGTCAATTCAATTTGTTTACGGTTTTTTCTATCTATATGTCAATTGGCTTAAAAACCTTCCTCTTGAATCACTCTATCTATTATACACACACATAGGCCTCCACTAATAAGTGCCATAGCGCCCTGTCATCAGCTTGACGCATACAGCGTATACCTGCAGTCTTTCGCAGGTCGTCATCCCACCTGGCCGGAGGGTGTCCTTAACTACGTTTACTGAGCGTGGTTTCCACTCAAAAACACGTATGCCCGAGCGGCCGTCGGTTCTTCGCGAGATATGGCCGACCCAATATAATTTCAGCTTGCTAACTCTTAAAGCTATGTCGATAACTTTGGTTCTCTCTCAAATGTATTCATTACGAATCTTATCCTTCAGAGAAACTCCGAGCATAGCTCTTTCCATATCTTGCTGAGCGACTTTGAACTAGTGGACCAGTCCTATCGTGAGTGTCCACGTCTCAGCTCCGTAGGTCATAACGGGTAGGACGCGGTTGAAAACTTTCGTTTTCAAGCATTGCGGTATGGATGACGAGAAGACTCGACGTAGTTTCCCAAATGCTGCCCAGCCTAGCTGGACAGCAATTGGGCTCCTTCTCGAAATTGTTTTTACCTAACTGCAGAATCTGCCTAAGTGTACTCGGAAACAGTTTAGAGTACATGGTATTTTCATACATGGTCACCTTGACCATGTATGACCACCGAAGGGCCCGTGTGAACGGGGACTTGCTCAGGAGGTTAGTTCTTGCCTTCGGAATTGCAAGTAGCCTTACGTCTTCGACGGCGTGCGTATATATAATTATAAGGTACGTGCAGTTTATATTCAATAAAACAAGAGGGTTATGTATTTTGCCTCTAATCACACTAAAAATGTACTTTATAACATAATTTCTTTTCTTTACAACATTACCAATCCATCTCTACAGTCAGGCTGAAAGGCGATGCAATTACTCTATCGTACGATCACCTTTAGATCCAATAGTGACACTGACATTTCTATATTGATCGTCCATTGTTTGGTTGCGTTGCGAAATGGTGTCGCTTGATTGTGCGACTATTGATAAGGAGTTATAGGTACGTGGAAAACCCAGTCACTATGTGAAGAATACAAAACACAACAAATTGTGGGGTATGTCCACTTGTGGACGTTCACACATACGTCCACTGCTGACTAGTCTATCTATCTAACTGCACTGTTTCATTGGCACATGCTGATGAGTTATTATAGGAACTTCTTATTATATCTTTCACTAACTGCGCCCTGCGGCTACAGCCGCGTAGAAATTTTTATGTCAAAACCTTCCTGTTGAATCACTCTGTTAAGAACCGCATCAAAATCCGTTGCGTAGTATCAAAGATCTAAGCTTACATAGGGACTTGTGTTTTATACTATGTAGTGATATGACGGAGGAGGTTGCAGTTTCGATTCCCGCTTTGGGGCCCGTAAATGTAAATGGTGATAATATGATAATAATGGGTATGTAATGGTATAAATGTTTAGCCCCTAAGTATATCTAATCTAAGTATATCAGTCATCTAGTACCCATATTTGGAGCTATATGATGCTGTGTGTTAAAACACTTACTGAATACTTTGAAGACAAAACGCCTGATCACGAAATCACACATTTGTAGATAAACCAACAAAAGAAGCAAAAGAACCACTATTGCAAACAGATACACGATTTCTTTGTATTCTAAATACATTTTCACTAAGTTATTTCATTTACGACGTTATACACTTATATAAAGTACTTTATTGTACACGACAGATCAAATACAGATTAATTAAAACAGAAAATAAAAAACACATAAAATATATTGGAAATATTATGATCAAAGAATAAGTTACAGGGAGACATAATATATCGACTAATTTTAAAAGGTGGTAAAATGTTCCAACGTGAATGGTAAGAGGTGATTTTTTATTTGGCTGTGTTAAGATGGATTTGAGATTATCTGAGATGAGATAAAGGTGTTTGAAGTTTGATAATGAGATGATTATACAGGGTCACAATGTAATGGAAAAGAAAACGATACGTAGAAATAACTTTATTTTGTTTGAAAAAATACATCTTTGACGTCCTCTGTAGCGCGGTCGGCGAAGGTCCGCCTGCGTCGCAGGAGGTTGCGGGTTCGACTTCCACATCAGGAAAAATGTATTTTATACATATAAAATAAATTAAAAAACAAAAACATTACAGTAAGTAATTTACCTATTAATCAATTGATGATATTTATAATCTAAAATTAATCTTAAATAATAAAAAAACCTACCAATATTATAAACGCGAAAGTTTGTGAGGATGATTTTTGCTCGTTCAAGCAAAAACTACTGAATGGATTATGATGAAACTTCACAGTAATATAGCTTACAATATAACTTTTGAAACTATCATGGTTATTAACACTAAAGTCCTTTAAAACGGGATTTTTACCATGATTAGATTTTTGAGTTATTCAATATTTCGGCACAGTTTCATGCGCCATGATCACGGAATAAATGAAGGCACTGCGAGGTTTTATGGGCAGACATACTGATCTACCCTCATTTTTTGTCTTTTGCTACGAACGTTACCACTACACATTGGATAACTCAAAAATCAGATCATGGCAAATATCCCGTTTTAAATGACTTTAATATAGCTCACATATCAGAATAACACATAGGTTACAATTCATCACCACGCGGGTGAAACCGCGGGGCGCAGCTAGTATCACATAAAATGCATTAAATACAACAACCACGTTGCAAAAACGGTAATAAATATAAAAACAAGCTGAATTCTCGTAACAGCAGCAGAACTCTTCAGCATAGAGGTTCGAGGGGCTAAGTTATACAGTTTACGTCGTACGTTTGGTCGTCTCTTGGTCAAGAACGGTAGCCTTCCGGAAGGCCTTTGAAGCCTTTGGGTAGTACTTCTACGTGGCTTCCAGGTAGTTCTTGAGCGAGGTATTACTTCCTGGTCTTCTTTAATGGGGAAGCGGCGTGGTGGAGCAGTGACAATGGGGCTGAAATCAATATGAGTACGTTTATAGGTAAGCGGCTGTTCCATATATATCCATACAAATTCTCGCATTATATTCACATTATCATAGTTTGTAAGTATGGATGGATGGATGGATGTTTGTTACTCTTTCACGCAAAGACTACTGAATGGATGAAACTTCACAATAATATAGCTTACATATCAGAATAACACATAGGCTACAATTCATAAAGATATATATAATATTATCCAATATATCTATCACCACGCGGGTGAAACCGCGGGGCGCAACCGCAGCGTGTTAAATAATGTAAGAGTGTGTGCAAAAGAACTTTAATACGAAGAAAAAACGTTGTTTTTCAAAAGCAACAAAATCATACCCTCTAGTTTCAGAACCACTCCCTTTTGACTAAGGATATGTATAACAACTTGTGCAACGTGTGCTTAACAACTTACGTGGTATCAAGACGAACAAGGACAGATTAAGATGGACATTCTTGCCTCTCACCACACAGCCAAAGACTTCAAGCCCTCGCCTTTATGGTGGCACTTCACATGGCTATTTGTATTTGGCATATTTGGCAAACAATTACCATGTGTGGACAGTTTATTTGACAAAGTGTTCGCCTTGTTTGCCTATTTGAGAAATAAGGCCAATACCAAATACGCGTTACCGTGCGCTTCTCGGTTTCTCGAGTCACATCAAAGCAGTCAAATAGGCAAATACGCAATAAGCCGTCCACACAATGGCCACACCTTGCGCTCTGCTCAGTCTGCTGCCAAATGTTTGTGTGTTGGTTATTTGTGTGCCATGTGTGGATGGTCGTATTTGCCTCTTTTTGCATGTTCGCCTGAACGTTATATATTTTGCCAAATACAACAAACATCCAATAGCGAACACAAATAGCCATGTCGAGTGCCACCTTTAGATTAACTCTCATAAAGGGCCTCTGTGCTGTTGGCTTCGGCCCTACGTAAGCCCTCCAAAGGACCGGGTCACTTTATGGCCCCGGATTATGGATATGAGAAGCTTAATAATATAATAATGTGGCACCCTGTTTAGTATAGAAACTCACCGTGGTTTAAATGTTTTTAAATTTACGCGATCAGAACACATAAATACAAGTACTATTTTATGCGCGTTTACCTATATTTCCCGACGTTTATCGTCATAAACGAGATACCCGTAAAAATAGTAATTGTAATAACCGTGGTTTAGTCACAGACGCCCGCTCGCCCGCGAACCGCCCGCGCCGCCGCCCATCTGGGTTGGGCGTAGTCGTAGGCTTTGGGGTAGTTATTGTCCTAATTCCGTACACTGTAACGTGTAGCATTGCTTCACGACTGAAGTATAATCTGCAAACAAATACTCAATCTATACTAATATTATAAAGAGGAAAGGTTTCATTTTTTTGTAAGGTTGCGGGTTCGATTCCCGCCTCGGAGCAATTGTGTGTACGATCTGCAGATATTTGTTCCGGGTGATCTGGTCGTTTTCTATGTATAATAAAAAATATCTATCTATGTAATATATTGTATTATGTATATCAGTTATCAAGTACCCATAACACAAGCTCTGCTTACCATGGGGCTAGATCACAGATATCAGAAACAAAGGAGATATGAAAAGGGGGCGTGGCCGGTGTCGCAGCAATATGCCCAAAAACAGAAAACATTGCTCACGGCAGTAAAAGTTTCATTTAGTAGAAGTTCGAACGTTGGCTTCAACGGATCTTCGTATTCTAGCAAAATGCCGTGTGCCGGCAATTGTTTAGATTTAGTTTTATATTGTTACTATAGTTTTTGTTAGTGCACTTCCTTACCCGACGAGCAAACAGAAGATGTTTTGATACCCCGCGAAACAGGCCTAGCCTAGTGCGGGGGTCACTGTTAAGTGCAACACCTCAACCAATAAACTCTTAAATGTATGTACATAAACTAAGTTAAGGTGTTATTATAATTGTAAACTTTTGGTAAATAAAATTTTTGTATTTTTTTTGTATTTGTATTTTGTTCCATTGTAATTTGTAAAAATAGAAGTGAGACTAAGAACTTTAAGCCAATTGGGATCACATACCATCGCTAAGTACTTGAAATAATATGTTTTTCATACTAAAACCCTAAAAACAATTTGATGCTGATTGATTTCTTGATTTCTTAACTTTTTTATTATGTGACTAAACGCCAGTCGCGATATTGTTGTAATTTGTTTACAATGCTTGCTCTGTACTAATGACTATTCGAACGTTGAGTTCCAATAGCGCAATGTATAATTAACATAGTGAAAGTAACAGAATACGATCAACCGCGTGGTACGGGCACTGCTCATGGTCGTGAGTTAGTGATGTGCCCCGAGTGTGTTATTTGTCGATAAAGATAGTCATTTTTGATACCTATTATTTATTATATTGACGACTTAACCAAATTTGGATTAAATGTGTACAAAGGTATATTTTGTGTATAATAATAAGTACTATTACGACAAAACAGGACTTTAATATATGTCACTGAGCTACTCAATTAATGTTTAACCCTCGATCGAAAAAGTAAGAGGGTTAATATAAGTCTGTGATCATGAACCTCACTATCAAAACATCCATGATTACTCAATTAGTGTATAACCTGTTAATTTTTATGCGTAAAAACAATAATCAAGTACTTATCGTTTTACGTTTTATCGACAAACAATCCCTATCGTAAACGCCTATTATTGCGACTGTAGTGGTGCTGTACGGACATCACTTGCAACCTAGTATGCGAACCAATAGTTGCTCTCTATGCGTTGTGTGCATGACACACACGCACACAACGCAAAGTAGTCTTTTTATTTTGTTTAGTGTGAGTGCGTGACTTTTTCTTGCGACACTAGGTTTCGGTACTTCGCGCATAGGATTGGCATCTCTCTAGATCTCTAGGGGCTAGATAATGCTGTGTGAATTGTCCAGCATTATTTATTTATTTGTTTGTTTGTTTGTATCGAATAGGCTCCGAATCCGTTACTACTGGACCGATTTGAAAAAATCTTTTACCGTTGGGGGAAGCTACACAATCCGCGGTGAACATAGGCTATATTAAAATGTAAATTAATTTGAATTTAAGGCCGGTGAAATCGCGGGAAACAGCTAGTACTCAATATATTTATTATTGTACTCACATTGGCTTAATTGGTAGGTGATTAAGTATAGATAAGTATCACAATGAGAACCCTACAAATGTTTACAAATGGTTTTATATCGTCCATGATTATCTTACATAATAAATAAATTATAAATATTATGAATAATGCTGGACAATCCACACAGCATTATCTAGACACTTCCACCCCCGAGTCTACATCCTAAGATGCATCTCTCGCGACTCCACTCAGACCGGCCAATGAAGGCAAGCAAGAGGTGGGGATCTGGTTCTCTTGGGATGCCACTCCGCAAGCGGAGACGAGAACCAGGAACTTCCCCGGGAGCACTCGGTACTCGTGGTGTCGCTACTCACCAACAGCTCGCCACAAGCTGCCCTGCGGGCCCGATTTATTATTATTATTAATAAAATCAAATTGAAAGAGGACTTCCTATCATCATATAATTATCTATCTAGAGATCATCATCATCATCATCATCATTATTATTTTTAATTATATTGAACTAAATGTATTTATTAGGTTTATTGAACTATTATTTTTTTATTTATGTATGAATATTATAATCTCATTTTTATTGTATTATTAGTCTAATTTGTTTCTTGTACACTTCCTCTATCTATTCCATCGCCACTCCTGTAAACCTAAGGTTTGCTGGAAGAAAACTCTAACTCAGGGTTAAGCTCGCCTATGTACATATCTTTTTAATTAAGTTATTTTTAAGTTTTGTATGTGTACAATAAAGAATTAAATATTGCGGATGTCTGCCATAAACAAGTCAATCATATTATTAATATAATTTATTTATGTCGTGTCCATTATTTCGTTAAATCAAAGAGAATAAATGCGTGGACGGATAGTTACTCCATGCCTGCACTGAGATGCTAACCTCAAGTAAATATTGTGCGTCTTCTTTTTTAGAATATTACGCTTGTCTGTCAGGAATTGAACCTTCATGGGCGGGCCAGGCACCCATCTACTAGGGTCTTTTTCTGTCTGCTTGCGCTTCTGGATTGGATTCATGTACATCCTGCTTAGGACCTCTTCGGGAGTGTCGCCCAACTGTGGGAAACAACACAGTTTATGAGGACATAATATTCATAGCGATAAATTGTGATATATAACCTAAAAATTGTTTTGGAAAACTTCTTTAGGCGCATTGAGCACTTTTTGGGTGAACAAAAATCAGTGATCTTGCGCATGATCTTGCGGCATCGTCACCGAACGCTTTCTTAACTGTGTATACATATATGTAAGTATGAATGTATGTGTTCTTTTTGGGTAAATAAAAATCATGGATCGTCACCGAATGCTTTCTTAACTGTGTATATACTCGTATGTATACTTTTTGGGTGAACAAAAATCATGGATCTTGCGCCATCGTCACCGAACTCTTTCCTAACTGTGTATGTGTACTTTTTGAGTGAACAAAAATCATGGATATTGCGCCATCGTCATCGAACGCTTCCCTAACTGTGTATGTGTACTTTTTGAGTGAACAAAAATCATTGATATTGCGCCATCGTCATCGAACGCTTCCCTAACTGTGTATGTGTACTTTTTGAGTGAACAAAAATCATGGATATTGCGCCATCGTCTCCGAACGCTTTCCTAACTGTGTATGTGTACTTTTTGAGTGAACAAAATCATGGATCTTGCTTCATCCTCACCGAACTCTTTCCTAACTGTGTATGTGTACTTTTTGAGTGAACAAAAATCATGGATATTGCGCCATCGTCATCGAACGCTTCCCTAACTGTGTATGTGTACTTTTTGAGTGAACAAAAATCATTGATATTGCGCCATCGTCATCGAACGCTTCCCTAACTGTGTATGTGTACTTTTTGAGTGAACAAAAATCATGGATATTGCGCCATCGTCTCCGAACGCTTTCCTAACTGTGTATGTGTACTTTTTGAGTGAACAAAATCATGGATCTTGCTTCATCCTCACCGAACTCTTTCCTAACTGTGTATGTGTACTTTTTGAGTGAACAAAAATCATGGATATTGCGCCATCGTCATCGAACGCTTTCCTAACTGTGTATGTGTACTTTTTGAGTGAACAAAAATCATGGATATTGCGCCATCGTCATCGAACGCTTTCCTAACTGTGTATGTGTACTTTTTGAGTTAACAAAAAGCGTGAAACTCGCGTCATCGTCACCGCACGCTTCCCAGTATAAATAAAATATAAAATTGCTTATTTTTCACTTCTATTAGTAAAAGACTGTCCCATTTTACGTTTTACTAATAACTGTTTTGTACCCCTGCTATGCAAAACAGCATAAAGCTGAGATTGATCTGTTTTGGCTCATATTAGCAGCACTAATAAAATACCTATAATTATTACCACTAATAAATACCTATAAATAATATTAGTCAGTGATAAAAATGACGATTTTTGGACGTTAATATCTAAATAACCGTTTGAGGTGTGTTTATGATTTGGAGCACATTATGTACCTCGCAAGTCTCATATATGAGCCAAGACATGTATAAGTGAAATAAAGTTTCACTTTGAAACTACAACTTTTGAAACTATCGTTGTTATTAACACTAAAGTCATTTAAAACGGGATATTTACCATGATTTGATTTTTGAGTTTTCCAATATTATTGTGCATTCAGTTATTCCGTGATCATGGCACATGAAACTGTGCCGAAATATTGGAAAACTCAAAAACCAAATTATAGTAAATATCCAGTTTAAATGTCTTAAGTGGCTCCAAAGGGTTCGTGTAATATTAGACACGGTGCTGCTCGCCAGTTACCTTGAACTTGGCTGGAGCTACCACGTGTCTGGATACTTACATCTCTAAAGGCTGCACCCGTTTTCATCCGCATCTGATTTTCTGCATAGACTATAGCATCGTCACCATATGTAGCCTCCAGCTGAAAAATAAAACCGCATCTTAGATTTATTCATTTATAATTTTTTGGAGAAACTTACAGCTAGGTTTATTTACAAATATTAAGATGCAAATAGGATTCGTAACGAATGCATCCGACAGAGAACCAAAGTTATCGACATAGCTCTAAGAATGAATTAGCACGCTGAAGTGGCAGTGGGCCGGCCATATCTCGTGAAAAACCGACGACGGCCGCTGTGGCAAACGTGTTCTTGAGTGGAGACCACTCGGTAAACGTAGTAAAGGACGCCCTCGGACCAGGTGGGATGACGACATGCGAAGGACCTGCAGGTAGATGCTGGATGCGGCAAGCTGAAGCCAGGGCTCTATAGCGCTCATTGGGGGAGGCCTATGTCCAGCAGCGGACTGCTATAGGCTGATGATGATGAGATGCAAATATAGAACATGCCTGGATAGACCAGAGTATGTTTGCTGCCGGCTAATGAAACGCTGATAGGATGTTTAAAAATTAAAAATTATGAAGCTAAGGACGTTGATGACCTTATGAAGATAATGAATAGACATAATGTATAGAAAAATAATGAAAAAAGAAAACTAATTTCAACAGGAAACATAATGTAGATTTAATGTATAGTTTGACCGAAACCGCGCTGGACCGATGTGGCGCGGTGGGCGATGGTCCACCTGCGACGCAGGAGGTTGCGGGTTCGATTCCCGCCTCGGAATAATTGTGTGTACGAACTGCAGATATTTGTTCCGGGTGTTCTGGTCGTTTTCTATGTATAATAAAAAATATCTATCTATATTGTATAATGTATATCAGTTATCTAGTACCCATAACAGAAGCTTTGCTTACCATGGTGCTAGATAATGCTGTGTGGATTGTCCAGCATTTGTCCAGCATTATATTCTAGCATGCAATAATTATGATGACTAAATAAATAAGGTATTATTATTTATTATTTATAACATTTAAAAACTCATTGATGTCATAAAATTTCATGTCATTCAGCCATCTAAGCTATTTGATGTTATATAAATAATTATTTAATAATTTAATTTCAGTAGAGAAAGAGAGATTGGTGGGAGATCGCGCGTGACCGCACTGTGTGGAAAGATTTGGGGGATTTTGTATTGAGACTTTGAGAGTTGTTTACAAACATGAAAACTTACATTAACTTTTGTACAGAGAATGGTTTGAAAATCATCATCATACATTGTGAGCTGAAAATTGAAACAAAATATTAATATAGTTCTCCTACAGCATCAACACCAAGTCCACAGCTGGGCATAAGCCTTCCCAGATAAGAGCATTAAGGGTGCACACACAAATCGACAGCACGAACTCATCGTTAGGCGAGGCCTAAATGTATGCTATTTTATATGACACTAGCGGACCTTCCCGGCTTCGCACGGTTTAAGTACGGATCCCTAACTTTTTTGAAAATACTAATATAGCCTATGTTCACCGGGGATAGTGTAGCTTCCCAACGGTGCGGTGGTGTAAGAGGTGTTTTCAAATCGTTCCAGTAGGTTCGGAGCCTATTCATACAAACAAAGAAGCTAAACATGAAACCTCTTTATAATATTAGTACAGAAGTATAGATAGTGTGCGACACGGAATATGAATGAAGGGAATTATGAATTATGCAAAAGTTTAAAATTATGAAATATTTATTATTATACACTCATTTATCAAAATTCTCGTATAAAATACATTTTTTACTATAGAAAAACAATAAAATTGTATAAAACTATTCTACAGTAAAAAATATATCAAAACGGTAGATCACCGACCGCGAAGCTAGGCTCAAGCGGCCGGTGACTAGGGCTGCAAAGAAAGGAACTTCCTGACGATACGTGCCGAGTCCAAGAGTACCGCCTTCTGGATCTGGCCCTTGATCCAACTTCCTAGCGAGAGTCTCTTCAGGTGTTGATCGAGGCTCTTCGCTATTACGCCGTTAACCGAAACGACTATCGGGACTATGGTCGCTGAATCTACATCCCACATGCTGACAACCTCGTTAGCCAAGTCAAGATATTTGCTAAGTTTATCTTTCTCAGCTCTAACGAGGTTAGCATCATGCGGTATGGTGACATCAGCGAGCACCGCCCTCCGTTCTAACCGATCTATCAGTACAATATCAGGCTTATTCGCAAGAATAGTCCTGTCCGTAATGGTAGATCGGTCCCAATAGAGCGTGGCACGGCCATTTTCAAGAACTGGCGCCGGTGTGTACTTATAGTACGGAACTTCAGGACCAGTAAGGCCGTATCGGAGAGCAAGTTATTATTATAATTCATAATTCCTAAAAAAACCGCTTAAATTTTTTAAAAGGCCTTTTTAGCACCGGGATTATTCAATTATTGAAAAACTATTGAGTGATGCACTCAATAGTTTTTTTATAAATTTATTTCATTCGATAAATTTATTTCAACTTTTGAATAACTATGTCAAAACAGTTTATTTCTATATTGTTTTTTTCGCCCGAAATTGAACTTAATTCTACCTAGTGAAACTTAGCCAATAAGAACTAAAAAATGGCGCGCGACCGCTAGGTGTCGCCCTTGAGACCGGATATACATACAACCAATGGTACTGGTAAAAAGTTGTCAAATTCAACGGAAACGGATGTGCACTCTCATTATTTATTATTAATTAATTTATTTATCTATTTATTTTTTTTTTATTTATTTCTTTCTTTATTTATTTCTTTCTTTATTATTATATAAGCTTCCAGTGAGGTAAGTATTTTAAATCAGTGTTGAAATACTAACACATACATACAGGCTTAGAACTACCTGTAAATTTAGAATTTAAGCCAGATCCGTTCAGTGCCTAGTTTTGGCGTGAAGAGATAACAAACATCTTAACTCTCACATTTTTATTATTAGTTTGAATAATACTATTAATTCATATTTGCATGCCTAATGTCAAGGTTGAATTGCAACATTTAATATACTTAAGATTTATAACTGTAAACTACTTATGTTGAATCAAATATACGAATACAAAGTAATCATTTATTGATAACCAAGTTACAAGTCAAAAAAAGATTATCTATCATGTATAGGTAATATAAAAATAAATCGCTGAATGTGTTGCTAAGCGCAAATCTCGAGAGCAGCTGAACCGATTTCGCTAATCCTTTTTTTAGAATATTCCTTGAAGTATGTTTCTTACGGAGAGAAAAAAGAGAAAATAATAAAAAAATGCCTGGTAATTGACCACCAGGGCGAAGCCGGGATGGGCCGCTAGTTCAATATAAAAATTAGTATAAGATTTAAAGTATATTGGATCTTTATTAATTTTTTTAAATAAGTTTACCCTGTAAGTCATACTTCCGCCATCTTCTGGACAGATTAATCTGGTGTCATCCTGATAGATAATTTCAGCTGCATCATTATCACATTCACCGTGTGATCCCGGGATAGGAACTGTGAATGAGACATAATTTTATTATAATACTAGCGGACCGTCCCGGCTTCGCACGGGTTTTGGAATTGTTAAGGTAATTTTTTACACCTTGGGTTACATTATTGGAGTTTGAGCAGGTTTGGCATGATTAAAACAAGTTGTTTTAAAATAACCTTATTATCTATGGACTTTTCATTTAATTATTTTTATTTTTATTAGTAGTTACTTATACCACAACTATAAAAAAATCTTAATACTATGCAATTAAGTAGGTAGGTATACGAACTTGTTAAGGCTTCCATTTGTTGCATGAATCATAACTTCCGTGTTAGTAATAATACTGTGTTACGGCAAGTTAGAGCTCAGTACCTCGCATGGCGCTTTTATGATAAATATTTGGTTACAATAAAAGAACGTATTATTAATGTATACTAAAAATTAAAAATTAAAAAAAAACAGTAGGTTAAGGAAAGAAATAAACAGTATAAAAATTGTGGCTATTAATGACAAAAACTAGTATTAAATCTAAGATAACAAACTGTTACATACAAATATACAAATTAAAATTATTTCGTTATTTAAACATAAGTAAGTACATTATTTGGATTACTTAGTTCTATTATACATAAAAATACATCTAATTTATCATATTATACATAAAAATAAATCTTATTCATACATAAAATTTTACTTAAAACGTAGAGTTTGGTTATTGTTAGGGTATAAAGTATGCGACTTTTGAAGCGAGAATAACTTAATTAACGAGCAACGTGTTTAAAACAGTTTGAAATAAAACTATGACGAAATGTTTTTCATTAGGTGTTTCAAAACACAGTTTATAACAAATTTTAAAAATGTTTAAAACATGAAGAAAAAAACAGGGTTTAAAACTACCTTTAATTGCAAATGACAGGCTGTGGTATATATACACTGCATAGGTAACTCCCCGCCAGTAAAGTCCCTATGTCGGCCGTTTTATAAACTGCATAGGTAACTCCCCGCCAGTAAAGTCCCGCAGGGAAAGTCCCTATGTCGGCCGTCGAAAGAAAGTAATTCACTGGATTAGTGGGTAGTGGGTACGGTACCTATTCCCCGCTCTCTCTCTAGTTCTCTACCTACCTACAATACTACATACAAGGTGTATGTAAAGTGTTTTGTATCGACTAATAATAATAATAATTTTTAATAATTAGATTAGAGGTACTGAGATATGCAACAAAAGTAAATATTTATCGTTTTGTTTATTTTTACTAATGTGAATTAGGAAATAGTTTAGAAATGGATTATTTTATTATTCGCTATAATTTATTTGAAATTGATACTTTTAAGGGAAAAAGTTTAAAAAAAAACAAAAAATACGCTAGTTTTAAACATTTTGAACTGTTTGTTTTATAAAATATAAAAAAACAGATTTTTTTCCAACCCTGAGTTTGAGTAAGTATCCCTATTTTTTTTAAATTTAATATAGCCTTTGTTCACCGCAGATAGTGTAGCTTTCCAACGTTGAAAGATATTTCAAATCGGTCCAGTAGTTTCGGAGCCTATTCAATACAAACAAACAAACAAGAAATCAAACCTTTGCTCTTTATAATATTAGTATAGAAAACCGGCCACGTGCGAGTCGGGCTCGCGCACGAGTCACCTGCATAAGCTGAGTTAGGACCATTTTGTAGCTAAGACTAAGTTTTTTCTAATATTATAGTGCGTATTATACGTGAAAGTTTGTATTGTATGGATGGATGTTTGTTACTCTTTCACGCAAAAACTACAGAACGGATCGAGCTGAAATTTTGCATACTCTAGTTCTGGACCAAGAATAAAACATCATCATCATCATCATCATCAGCCTATAGCAGTCCACTGCTGGACATAGGCCTCCCCCAATGAGCGCCATAGCGCCCTGTCTTCAGCTTGCCGCATCCAGCATCTACCTGCAGTCTTTCGCAGGTCGTCATCCCACCTGGTCGGAGGGCGTCCTACACTACGTTTACCGAGTCGTGGTCTCCACTCAAGAACACGTTTGCCCCATCGGCCGTCGGTTCTTCGCGAGATATGGCCGGCCCACTGCCACTTCAGCTTGCTAATTCTTTGAGCTATGTCGATAACCTTGGTTCTCTGTCGGATGTATTCGTTACGAATCCTATCCTTCAGAGAAACTCCGAGCATAGCTCTTTCCATAGCTCGCTGAGCGACTTTGAACTGGTGGACCAGCCCTATCGTGAGTGTCCACGTCTCAGCTCCGTAGGTCATAACGGGTAGGACGCACTGATTGAAAACTTTCGTTTTCAAGCATTGCGGTATGGATGACGTGAAGACTTGACGTAGTTTCCCAAATGCTGCCCAGCCCAGCTGGATCCTCCTTTTGGCCTCCTTCTCGAAACTGTTTTTACCCAACTGCAGAATCTGCCCAAGGTAAGTGTACTCGGAAACAGTTTCGAGAAGGTGACCATGTACGACCACCGGCCTTGGATCAATGTGACCATTGATCATGACTTTGGTTTTATCCAAATTCATGCCAAGACCGATACATCGGGAGGCTGAAGCTAGGCCGTCCAGCATCTGGTTCAGTTCCTCAAGCGACTCCGCCATTAAGACTATGTCATCAGCGAATCGCAGGTGTGAGATGTACTCGCCGTTTATATTAATGCCCTTTCCTTTCCAGTCCAGCAACCTAAACATATCTTCCAATGCGCACGTGAACAGTTTCGGGGATATGACATCCCCCTGCCTCACTCCTCTGCGCAATTGGATGGGTTTAGACTGCTGACCCTGTACTTGGACACTCATGGTGGCGGCCTCGTAGAGACAACTCAGCACCTGGATATAACGATAGTCTACTTGGCATCGCTGTAAGGAATCCAGAACAGCCCAGGTTTCGACGGAGTCAAATGCCTTCTCATAGTCCACAAAAGCCAGACACAGGGGCTGATTATACTCTTCGGACTTCTGTATAATCTGCCTCACTGTGTGTATGTGGTCTATGGTGCCATATCCTCCGCGGAACCCAGCCTGTTCCGGTGGCTGGAACTCGTCGAGTCTCCTGGCGAGACGGTTCGTGACCACTCGTGAGAACAGCTTATAGACGTGGCTCAAGAGTGAGATGGGTCTGTAATTCTTAAGAAGGGTTTTATCTCCCTTCTTAAAAAAGAGCACCACCAAACTCCCGCTCCACGCCTTTGGAGTTCTCCCACTGTCAAGGACGGTATTAAAGAGGTTCCGTAGCTCCTGTATTACAGGGGCTCCTCCGGCTTTAAGAAGCTCTGAAGTAATACCGTCCTCGCCGGGGGCTTTTCCATTTTTAAGCTGCCTTAGAGCTAACACGATCTCGTCTTGACTGATTTCAGGCAGTTCGTCGGTATAGTGGCGTGTCAGGGTGGCTCTGGAATCTTGGTCATCTCGTCGGTAACGAGGGGCATGTGCAGCGTATAATCGGCCATAGAAATCCTCTATCTCGGCGGATATCTCCGGCTTTGACAATACGGTCCTCCCGTCGTGCGTTTTAAGCTTTGTCAGGTGGCTCCTGCCAAGCTGCTAAGTGAATACTTTGGACCCTCGGTTTCGCTCTATCGCCTCTTGAATGAGGCGCGTGTTGGAGCTCCGAAGGTCGTGCCGTACCATCTTCGCAATCCGCTTGTTCAGTTCTGACCTCTCTGACAAAGTCGCTTGGGTGGTCTCCCGTCTTTTTGTCATCAGCCCAAGAGTCTCATCCGAGAGTTTCGACTTCTTGCCAGTACGCTGCTTTCGACAGAATTTGATACCTCATCTCTCAACGTTTCAACCAGATTGTGTAGGGTCTCGTCAGCGTCATCAGTGGGTTCCAAGGCAACAAATCTATTCCCGAGAAGCTGTTGAAACTTCTCGGTGCCCGCCATGATTTGGATTGGGTCAGGTCGGAGCGTGGACTTCATCAGACGGTTTCTTTCAAGCTTCAAGTTGATATTCAGAGAGCCTCGGAGGAGTCGGTGATCAGATCCGGTATTGAACCTGTTGATCACTGAGACATCTCTGAATATGTGCTTGCTATCCGTCATGATGAAGTCGATCTCATTTTTAGTCACAGTGTCGGGGCTTTGCCATGTCCACTTCCTTTGAGGCTGTTTCTTAAAGAAAGAGTTCATCAAGAACAGCCCCTCCTTCTCAAGGAAGTTGACAAGCATTTGCCCCCTGTGATTTCTGACTCCATAACCATGCGGGCCTATTCGGGATTCGTTGCCAGTCTGGGTTCCCACCTTGCCGTTAAAGTCCCCCATAACAACGTTGAAGTGGGCCTTAGTGGTGTTATATAAGGCTTTGGATATGTCTTCATACATATCCTCCACTTCATCATCCAAGTGTGCCGAGGTCGGTGCATAGACCTGGATGACCTTCATGCTGTACCGCTTGGACAGCCGAAGGATCAGGTACGCTACCCTGGTCGACACACTGGAGATTTCTTGGACGTTGCTAGAGAGGGCCTTATTGACGAGGAAGCCTACGCCACCCTGGGATGTTTTATCACCCTCGCGAAAGTAGAGAAGATGGCCCGAGTCTAGGGTTACGGTGTCCTCCCCCTCTCTACGGACTTCACATAACCCCAGAACATGCCATTTGATGTTCTCTAACTCCACTTCCAACTGCGCTAGATGATGGTCAAGCCTCAGAGTGCGTCCGTTAAACGTAGCCAGGGTCAGTTTAGGTAGAGTTTGGTAGCCTGATGTAGCCCGGGGATTCCTAGCACCCCCTGCCCCGCCGTTACCGTGGCCGCTACCATGGCCAGGAATAGCGAGGCGGCCGGGAACTGAGGGCCACATTCTTTTGGCGTGTCTATCCATGGGGGGGTTGATGCCCATAATCCCCACGCTGGGCATGCGGGTTGGGGATCGCAGTATAGGGAGTGTGCTGCAAGGGACGCTGCTGCCCGCCCCCCGGTGTATGTCCCTTAGTCGCCTTCTACGACACCCACGGGAAGAGTTGGGGTGGTGCTATTCTATCACGGCCGACACCACACAGCCATATAGAATAAAACATAGGCTTATTATCCCATAAATCAGTTCCCATAGGATATAAATAATCTTAAACGTTTCCATAGAAACAACGCGTGCGAAGCCGCGGGCAGAAACTAGTATATTATATTATCGTCGTATTGTTTTTATTAATTAACGGGTTTTTTTTTTATTTTAAATATGTTCTTCTACAAATAAACGCATTTGATTTTGTAAAATTGCAGGGAATCAAAGCCAGCCAGCTATAACAGAAGTTTTTTTCAGACAATGACGTTTTCGTATCTGTACAAGATTCGTTTGGTACAGGGATGGCATGATTAAAACAAGTTGTTTTAAAACACGTGTTTAAAACAGTGTTTAAAACAGTTTGAAATAAAACTATGTTTTATATTAAGAAAAAAACAGTGTTTAAAACTACCTTCAATTGCAAATGAATGTGTATAAATACTACAGATAGGCTGTGGTATTTATACACTGCATAGGTAACTCCCCGCCAGTAAAGTCCCGCAGGGAAAGTCCCTATGTCGGCCGTCGTAAGAAAGTAATTCACTGGATTAGTGGGTACGGTACCTATTCCCTGCTCTCTCTCTAGTTCTCTACCTACCTACAACACTACATACTAGGTGTATGTAAAGTGTTTTGTATTGATTAATAATAATAATCTTTTTTTTATAATTAGATTAGAGGTACTGATATATGCAACAAAAGTAAATATTTATCGTTTTGTAAATTTTTACTAATGTGAATTAGGAAATAGTTTAGAAATGGATTATTTTATTATTCGCTATAATTGATTTGAAATTGATAAGTAAAAAAAACAAAAAGAACACTTGTTTTAAACATTTTGAACTGTTTGTTTTATAAAATATAAAAAAAAACTGTTTTTTTTCCAACCCTGGTTTGGTATGAGAGAGGAAAGAGGCCAGCGCTTTTTTTTTATTTATTTTTTTTCGAATGGACTATTATGCTGTTGACCTCAGATGGCCATGACAGCGTTACCGGACTTTTGGCGGGCGCAGAGGGCGCCTCGCCGGTAAAAATTAGGTTGGGGCAACACGCACAAGGGCCACCACTTAGGTGCGAACCTCGGCTTGGGCTGTTGCCAGATGCTACAAGAGGGTAGGGAGGTAACGCCTAGGTGCACGAGTGCACCTGAGGGCGGAAACGGGGAATTCTTCGACCCCGCGTCCGGCGGGGTCGGTTATTGGTCGGGTGTGTAGTGTGCGGAAGCTGCCGTTGCCGTCACTTCCGGGTTAGCGTCAGTGAGTGGGTCAACGGGGTTACCAAGAACGTGTCTCGGTCTACGGAGGAGAGAAGAGACCAGCGCTGCAGCGCCACCGTTTGCGCCTCCTTATATAGTCCGTACAACAGCGCCGCCTCGGCGGTTGTCCGAACCACACAAGGAGCGATCGATCTAAGATGAGAACGGAGTGCCACACGAGCGTCTTAGATGGCGCTGTGTTTAACAGATTTGTTTTTAAAGACGTGTGACATAGGCAATGTAAGTGTTAGTTTATACAGAAAGATTTCATATTCATATTAATTGATGTGATATTTTATGCATACAGGTAATAGTATGTATAGTTACATAGTTAGGTGTATAGTCTGTGCTAAATAACGTGGCAATACAGGTCATTCACCTACCTTTCGAAAAAAAAACGGTCGTACCTTACTAATTTGAGTTTTTTCGGGGCTACAAAATTATTTTGAGCTTATCAACCACAAAATCATAGATTTGTTCAATTAAGTGTTTTTTAAATGTTCTCGAATACTTATATTCTTATCATATACAAAATTACATATTTTTCTTGGTCATTGAGTGTTGGCACTATCAACCATAGTGATTTTAATAAATTAAATCAAAAACACTGGTTTAAAATACATTTATATTTTAAAACAATTAAATATGTGAATAGAACGGTGTTTCATACGGTGTTTTTCCCCAATTTCGTATAATTTTTGGATTGTACTATTTCACCTTGGTGTCGTCGCCAATACTTCGAGACTCTTAGCGATAGCACTTTACGACAGGGTTGTATGGTAAGCGACAGAATTAGCGACACTTTTTATTAAATTTTACATTAACTTAGTAAAGGTAGGTGAATGACCTGTATTGCCACGTTATTTGGCACAGACTGTAGTATAGTGGGTACACAATACATAAAAACCCTGTCAGGGCACAACAACCTTTGGGTTCGTTCTCGTTAGATTGTTAACTTAATTATTTACTTCTATTTATAAAATGAATTAATATAGGTATGTCAATTGTTTACTTATAAAATTAATTATTATAGGTATGTCAATTGTTTACTTATAAAATAAATTATTATAGGTATGTCAATTGTTTACTTATAAAATTAATCATATAGGTATGTCAATTTTTTACTTATAAAATTAATCATATAGGTATGTCAATTTTTTACTTATAAAATTAATCATATAGGTATGTCAATTGTTTACTTATAAAATTAATCATATAGGTATGTCAATTTTTTACTTATAAAATTAATTATTATAGGTATGTCAATTGTTTACTTATAAAATTAATTATTATAGGTATGTCAATTCTTACATATAAAATTAATGAATATAGGTATGTCAATTGGTGGAATAAGAGTTTACTCACAAATATTCAGCAAGGATCTATTCCTTTGGTATACCCCAAACGGCTCGTGCAGCTTGTCGGTATCGAATGGATACATGCCCTGGATCACCCTGAACTCGTCAGGGGCAGCCGTTGATATGTCAAGTGTAATGATATCGTGTACCATGGGTGGTCTTGATTTAAATTCTTGCCTTAGGTGACCTATGAGACATAGTTAAATAATGAGTCGACGACCTCTGTGGCGCGGTGGGCGATGGTGGACGTAGTAGGTTGCGGGTTCGATTCCCTCCTCGAGAGAATTGTGTGTACAATCTGCAGAGATTTGTTCCGGGTGTTGTGGTTGTTATCTACGTACAGTAAAAAATATCTATCTATTTAATTTATTGTAAAATCTATTGTATTAAGTATTTCAGGCATCTAGTACCTACCCATAACACAAGCTCTGCTTAGCTTGGGGCTAGATGATGCTGTGTGGATCGTCCAGCTTTTAGCACTTTAGCCCTAAACCATAAAATTGCTAAATAACGAAGGCCATTTATAGGGCATTTAAATGTCAATATAGGATGAGTAGTTTTTACCAGAGCTGGGATTTGAACCTGGTATCTCATTATCAGCCTACCTTTGTGGTCCATAGCGAAACGGCGGTTCAGAAAGTCATTCCATTTGTCAGAGGTGGCGACATTTTCTATCCATGGTATATACGGGTCCAAGTCGATGAAGCGAGTCGGGTTCGCGCAGCCTAGGCTTTTTGTACCCAGCCCCACCTGTGGGATAGATCATCAGCACACTAACTGCATTCACTGCTGAACAAGATTTTGCCATAATAAAATAAAATAAAACCGGTCAAGAGGGTTCCGTAACATTATCTATAAAAAACGGCAGTAAAACCATGTCTGTTGTATGGGAGCCCCACTTAGGTAATTATTCGTTTTATTTTCATTTAATTATTTCTTTTTAAAGTGAATATTGACAAAATATTAAGTTATATTATAACTAAATATTTTGTGAATATTTCAAGCGTCTACATGTTGCCGTTATCAATATCGAGCAAAAAAAATCACGTTTGTTGTGAGGTATCTCATGAACAGAGATAATTACACAGTTGAAATTTGCACAGATGTGGCTTTGTATCTAGTAGCTCAGCGTTCTTCCAATGTCTCGCCCCTCCATCTGCTAGGTGAGTATGGAACACTGATGCACAAACGCAGCATCCACCTGGGTAAGCATCTGCATAGCCCAGACGAGCTGCGAGACATCACCCCGAAGAAAATCCTACAGTTCCTAGCAGCAAGGGTTAGTGGCGAATTATGTTTCACGGCTTAATTCTTTGCGATTTATTTTTTACATATTGTAGAATGCCTACACGGATATTTTAATATTTTTTAATTTATTTTTTAAACTAGCAACCCCTATATAGTCATTTATTGACTAAGTACTACTCTGACGTTGATCGAACTTCACTTGTTTGTAATTATGAACGTTACAGCTTCGAGGCTGGGCGAATAAAGTGGCGATCACAATAAGTCTACCATGGCCGCAGAGACACCCAAGCCACCCTAAATTAAATGTTAGCAATGTAACAGGCGTTGATTTGCACCGTAGAAAAGAAAGTGGTATTACCAGGATCCAAGGTCCCGTGGTGTTGGAGATAAGGGCGACCCCAGACTCCCAAACACAGCTGTGCTTGAGTCCACGCGTGTGCGCGCATTGCAGAGATATAGGCTCGAAACCTTGTTCAGTCAGCTGGAAGGAAAATAGATTGGACAGTCACAATCGGAATGTGGCAATAAAATAAATAGGTGAATATTATTTAGAATCATAAACAAATGTTACAGGGTTACTTATTGAGAAACGAAAGCAACTTGCGAATTTTCTGGTGAATCTCCAGAAAATTCGGTAGAGTCCAAAGCGATAAATTCACGTAGAGTCTGTGTAAAAAGAGAAGCGTTGCGGCGTTCCGGTGAACTAACATACTAACGCAACAAAAGTAGTACATTGGCACACGCGCGCCCTCAGTTCCTAAGAGATCTCTCTTTTTACACAGACTCTATCAATATCTATTTCGGGCTGAAATACGAAAGTGCTTGGTTTCCTAACAGCGCGGATTTTAGAACAGATTGTGAAGTTTCGCTTACCCCGCCTTTATTGTAGAATATTTGGCATAATTCCGTCTGCATATATTTCATGGAGTAAATTGTTTTATGGAACGTGAGGTTTTCTGGAAAGATAAACAAAGCTTGTCGCAAAACTGAACATCAATGCAATAAATAAATAAAAACTTTCAAAACCAAAAATTGTTTCGAGCTTCTGAGCTTTGCTTCGATGATACCGATGTCGTTCAATATTTCCCACCAATATTCTTTGGCTTTTTAAACCATTTTGTTTACAAAAATATCCAGGTTTTTGAATCGGAGTATACAGATGGCTCAACGAGCTATGGGAAAAGCTACGCTCAAGGTCTCTCTGAAGGATAGGATTCGTAACAAAATCAACCGATAGAGAACCAAAGTTACCGGCATGGCTCAAAGACCCACTGCCCTTCGCGAAGAACTGACAACCGCTGGGGTAAACGTGTTCTTGAGTGGAGACCGCGTCTCGGCAAACGTAGTGTGTAGGACTCCCTCTGGCCAGGTTGGATGACGACTGCAGATGCTGGATATGGTAAGCTGAAGGCGCTATGGCGCTGATTAGGGGAGGCCTTATATCAAAATGTGGACTATTATAGGTTGATGAGTTTCTTTCACTTACTTTTATTATACAAGACTGCATAGAGATTGTCTGAAAGTCTCTGCGCGTTCATATGTCTCCGAAGGCAGACTGGAACTATCGAACCTCGAAGAATCAAATCTAGAAAAAAGCCTTTAGTACAGTAGCGGCTTAGGGCCTTAGACAATTTAACAGTTTCTCTGTCCACAGCCTGTATAGGTACCCATAGGCTGTTTGCAGAAAACACTTCAAGTCCACAGCATGGGCTGTAAACTGGCTTATGGATGCGGGCTGCTAGCCCAAAGAGATTTTACATATAGAGACGTCATACACATTGTAAAGAAATAAAAACATTGCGATATTTTACTATAGCTACATACCTAGCGTCGACGTTCGAACATACAACGCCGCATGGCATTATCTCTGTCACTCATAAACGTAACGCATTGCTTGTCTCGTTCGTGTAGGTGGCAAAGCGGCAACCGCGCGGCATTGATTTTTGAGTAAAATTAAATTTATTTTATGATTTTCCATTTTAAACAGTACAAAACAAATAGAAGACATAAAAAGACACATCCTTCTTGCTTTTCACAACCGTCCCATTGTAAGTATTGCACTTTCTAAACGCGCAATATGGCATTTTAATATTTTTCATACTCCAAAATCCCGCTTCAACGTACGTCCGCGTCGCGGCCAGGAGCACGACGGACTGAGTTCAATTCAGGCACGTACCTGATTTTCATCTTGTTAGGCAGACCTCGGTACAACGTATCTACGTATATATAACACATTCAGCTCATTGTGCTAGCCGATAAATTCTGGAGCCACGCTTTGCGGACTTAAGAAAAATTATGGGCTTAAGAAAAATTACTTTTTATGGACGACTATTTCGTGCTCTAGTATGAACACTTGATACAGGCTAGTTGGTAATTCACTGACACTGCGCTGCGAGAACTGTGAGGTCCTCCCTAGCATTGAAATAATCGTTCTGTAGTGACACTTTATCTATACTAATATTATAAAGAGGAAAGGTTTGATTTTTTGTTTGTTTGTTTGTAATGAATAGGCTACGAAACTGGACCGATTTGAAAAAATCTTTCACCGTTGGGAAGCTACACTATCCCCGGTGAACATAGGCTATATTATATTTGCAAAAAGTTAGGGATCTGTACTTAAACCGTGCGAAGCCGGGAAGGTCCGTATAAAAATAAACTTCAAAACAGCTCTACCTTGTATGAACAGTGGGCGTTCGGGAGTAATGGGATACCGGTGTTTAGTAATTAATTGGGTACCGGACAATCGTGTTATTTCATTTTGTCTTCAGTGATTTACAAAAAACGTCTTCCGTTTGTGATGACGCCAAGTGTAATTCATATTTTTTTTGTTCGTGATGGTAGGCAAAAGCCCGCAATTCATGCAGTATACCTATCTATCACATTCAGATGACAAATGGACGAATATAAAATATTTAGGAATTTGAAGTCGGTTAATATTATAGTCAACGCCAAATTATGTCTTTCAGTGGAAGAACATTGGTACCAATAGCCCTGTATATAGCGAAGGTTGAACTCCCCTCACCTCCCAGATCAATCTGCTGCACCTGCAGCAACGCCATAGTATTGACCGTGGTGCCTTCCTCCGCGTCCTCATCGTACTCCGAGTGAGGGATGCACGAGACCATCTTGTAAGATAAAGGTTGAACTCCCCTCACCTCCCGGATCAAGCGGCTGCACCTGCAGCAACGCCATAGCATTGACCGTGGTGCCATCCTCCGCGTCCTCATCGTACTCCGAGTGAGGGATGCACGAGACCATCTTGTAAGATAAAGGTTGAACTCCCCTCACCACCCGGATCAAGCGGCTGCACCTGCAGCAACGCCAGAGCATTGACCGTGGTGCCTTCCTCCGCGTCCTCATCGTACTCCGAGTGAGGGATGCACGAGACCATCTTGTAAGATAAAGGTTGAACTCCCCTCACCTCCCGGATCAAGCGGCTGCACCTGCAGCAACGCCATAGCATTGACCGTGGTGCCATCCTCCGCGTCCTCATCGTACTCCGAGTGAGGGATGCACGAGACCATCTTGTAAGATAAAGGTTGAACTCCCCTCACCACCCGGATCAAGCGGCTGCACCTGCAGCAACGCCAGAGCATTGACCGTGGTGCCTTCCTCCGCGTCCTCATCGTACTCCGAGTGAGGGATGCACGAGACCATCTTGTAAGATAAAGGTTGAACTCCCCTCACCTCCCGGATCAAGCGGCTGCACCTGCAGCAACGCCAGAGCATTGACCGTGGTGCCTTCCTCCGCGTCCTCATCGTACTCCGAGTGAGGGATGCACGAGACCATCTTGTAAGATAAAGGTTGAACTCCCCTCACCTCCCGGATCAAGCGGCTGCACCTGCAGCAACGCCAGAGCATTGACCGTGGTGCCTTCTTCCGCGTCCTCATCGTACTCCGAGTGAGGGATGCACGAGACCATCTTGTAAGATCGATGGCCTCGGTATTCGAACATTATTGATGCAAAACCTCTGTAAAGCATATCACAAATATCAGATATCAAAGTGTTTTATTTCCTTTAGACCTTACATGACTATGGAAACGTCACAATATTTAAAGTAAGTAAAACTAGGAAATAAAGTGATAATTTGGATTTTTTGTTAATCATCATCATCATCAGCCTATGTTAAACCACAGCTGGACATTGGCCTCCCCTAATGAGCGCCATAGAGCCCTGTCTTCAGCTTGACGCATCCAGCCTCTGCCTGCAGTCTTTCGCAGGTCGTCATCCCACCGGTCGGAGGGCGTCCTACACTACATTTACCGATTACCGTATAACTGTGAAGCACATCACATGGTTATTTTTAAAGAGAGAGCACAACCCAGAAGCCACACAATACAATACAAAAATATTTATTGCACAACGATGATGCAGATTATTGAGCTCCCCTTAAATATTTGTTTTATTCTAATTGAATTTTTCATATTTAATATGAATAGTAAAGTAAAGTAAAAAATCATTTTTTTTCTTTAGGCTTACAAAATAAGCACTTAGACAAGTCATATTTTATACATTAAATTATTATCAAATAAAATTATTTTACTATTCACTCCAATTTTTTGTCCACTAGTGGAAGAAGTGAAAAAGAAACCATGACATCTCTTCGAATATATACGTAACTAAATGTTCTGAGAATATATAAGCGTCTACGTGCTGCCGTATCAGTATCGTGAAAAAACAATAGACGAACGTGTTAGCTAAAATGATTTAGGCAACAATTCGTCACTGCAAAAAAGTTTTCGCATTGGTCACACGCAAATAGCATTAAAATTGGTATACATCAGTCATATTATGTAAACGTATCTAGTTCTAATAAGTCACGTCTTAGTTTTGTAATTATTGGAGACATGGCAAACTTGTTTTTTAAAACAAGCATTCTAATATTTCGGCTCAGTTTCATGCGCCATGATCACGGAATAATAAGGCTTTCAAATCATGGTAAGTATCCCGTTTTAAATGACTTTAGTGTTAATATCCATGATAGTTCCATAAGTTTTAAGCGTGTTTTTATTGGCACCCCGTCAGACATAAGTGCTTACTTGAACAAGTATTTAGGGAGTCTCATCAGGTCATCGGCCACGCCGATAGCAAACGTGTCCCGGACTAAGATGACCATGGTACCGCCTTTGCCGAACCGAAGCAAATTGCTCTCTGAAACGAAAATACGTATAGATAGAATGGCAGGTTAATTCAATAATTCAAATACAAATTATTTATTTACATAAGACATATCATATGTCTTATGTAAATAAATGTGTTTTTTTTTTTTAGTATTCTTATTTAGATAACCTATGGTACACCCCCTGCCTTTTCTTAAATTCATATAATTCTTTCCATCCAAAGGTTGCCTGGAAGAGATCGCTTCTAAGCTATAAGGCCGCCCATTGTACCTGTCGCATATAATGTATTTTTGTAATGATTAATTTGATTATGGTGTACAATAAAGAATTTTTATATTGTAATATAATACCTACTATTGTAGGTATATGGAATAATTTCACTATCTTAAAAACAACAAAAAGAATTAAATAACACACTCATAAAAAGTGTATAGGTAAGTCAGGTACATAAAGCCGAACATAGAACCTCCTCCGTTACTCGAAGTCGGTAAAAAATATTCAAACCGATTAATTGTTGATACCATATTTGCATTATATAACCTTCATTTATCTATGATTCACACAATTTTACAATAAAATGAACTAATATTATAAAGGGGAAAGATTTGATTTTTTGTTTGTTTTGGGCGGTAACAAGAAGTGACGGCCCTGTAGCATTCTGCTCAGGGTACTATTTACAGTCTGTATTTAAAATATTCTGTGTTTTTATTTAATTTTTTGTGTATTTTTGTTTTAATTTATTCTTTATGATATGGGTCCTTTATTTTGTATTATGTGCCTGAAATAAACGATTATTATAATTATAACTCACGCAATGTAGGCCGCAATGGACGTAGCACTCCGATCCATGGGAACTGCGAGGAGAATTGGCCAAGACTGCCTTCGGGCGCGAGTTCCGCTGACCTGTCGCAGTTCTCGTACACAACTGGCTCCACCATAAATACACCTGTAATTACAACCATCAACATAGAAATCTAGCTCTTAACTTGCACTTGACCGTTTAGAGGTCCTATAAAGACCCGTAACTGGTAAATTTCACAAAATTATTTCGTAAATAGTAAATACATATTAGTAAATATTTTATATTATATTATAAACGCGAAAGTTTGTAAGTATGGATGGATGTTGTTACTCTTTCACGTAAAAACTACAGAATGGATTTTAATGAAACTTTACAATAATTATAGCTTATACATCAGAATAATACATAGGCTACAATTTATAAAGATATATTGTATATTATCCAGAATATCTAAAACCACGAGGGTGAAACCGCGGGGCGCAGCTAGTGTTTTATATCTGCAAAAATCTGGACCTGAAAAAAAATTTCATGTTGTGATCGTAGATGACACTAGGAAAGATTTAAGATTTATCCCATCTTACCATCATCATTAACTAATAATATTCCACTGCTGGGCATAGGCCTCCATAGCTAGCGCCCAGCTAGCTGCATCCAGCATCTACCTACAGTCTTTCGCAAGCCGACATAAGCGAAAAAGTTAGTTAGGTACCGCAATCGTACTGCAAAACAGCACAATGCATAGGTACCTACTAGGCATAAAGATTTGGAGTTATCTGTAATGTTAAATAAATAAGTAATTTGAATTTGAATGCACACTTTTTCACCTACCTTGAATCAGCCTTGGCAGCAGGAATAACACGAAATTTGAGCCCCAGGCGCACATTCCTGACCCTGTGCAAAATCCAGTCACACTGCCATGTCCTCTCCGAACGAAGTCCGAGACGAACTTCAATATTGTTTGCAAGAATTCTAGAGTAGGTTCTTAAGTAAATAAAATCTGAGCTGTGTTTATAAAACATTGGTAAGTTACGTAGAATGCCATTGTAAACGAATGATATTTGATTTTATACTTTCATCATGTTTATAGGTAAATATAACATGCGGGATATTTCATAAATCGTTGGCTTAACTGCAAGACGACATGCGTAAACCAAAAGTTTGGTAAATCTCTAACTTTTAATGACTATATAGGTAGGTATAGGTGGGGTACCCTCACTCACCCAAACTAGAACAGATATCAAAGTTATAAATACCTAGTTACGCCAGTAAATAGTTCATTAATTTAAATACATACAAACGCTTTTTTAAAACGTAAAAATATAGGTATCTATTAAGTAAGGTCTTGTTGTTTTCTTTGAGTTTCTTTCTGTTTTTCTGAACTTTGCCGCTTTTTTTGATACATAGTGCGCCATCTAGCAACGAGTAGCAGACGCTTTAAGCGCGCCATGCGCGCCATCTCTGAAAAATTAGCGTAGTATGTCAATGTCAGTTTTTATAGATGTCAATGTCTAAATAAATTAATATCATCTTTCAGCCGATTTGTTTGTTTACAAATGGCTGCATTTTGAATTGGATTTAGTTTTTCTTTGTGAATTTCTATTCTAACTGAAAATACTCGTTAGTTCATGCTCCGCTGATTCTTTGTCGTTCAAGCCGTTTCTGCGAATCAGCTTGGGCTTACCTGTCGCTCCCTCATCTCAAATCAACTCTGACTGAAAATCAACAAACCAAACAGCATCGCATGTTACTAAACAAAAGTTAGAGAATGCCGAAACCGTCGTGTACGCAGTGTGGTACGAATGATTCACTACTATGGCGCAACCAGGTACCCTTAATTTTACATAGTTTTGTAAGCTATTGCGCTAAAACCGGTAGAGACCAATACCTTAAAGAGAATCACCGACACACAATTTTTTTATAGGCGAAACTTGGAATATTTATAATTATGTTTGTTACGTCTTCACAACTACTAGACGGATCATCGAATAGTTAATAAATTATTAACTCATTTTGCAAAAAAATACTTAACTTCCTTAGTTAGATTCCTTAGCATCCAGTCTGTATAAAAGAACACTGCCATTATCTTTCAAATTGACTCACCTACATTATGGCCTGGCGAAAGATGTCGCTTCGGTGCTTCCCCTTTAGGAAAGATGTCATCTTACGCAACGGACTCTCGTCATTATGTGGAGCCCGTCAAGATCTTTAATATGTTAACAAATCGCTTAAGATTAAAAACAGAATAACTATCTTCTTCGTGTTATTTCATCAGGAAAGTGGTCAGATCTGCAATGAGTGCTACCTAGCAAACACAGGAGGGAAGGAAGGTTCCGGCACTCGCAGTGAGGATGAGGAGAAAGATGGCGGCTCGCCGGCCCGCGCCACTGCCCGGGGCATTAGGAAGAGCACACGAGCTACGCGATACAAGGTATTTAATATCTTTCAGTATACTGCCTAGTTTTGAGCAAATTGGGGTTCAAATATTAAAAATAAGAATAGAATAAGCATGGAAATTTCTGTGCAATTTTTCATATTTCAAAAAATATTAATATATTTTAAAATCAGCTAAGTTGGCCCAGCGGTTATCGAGTTTTATTTATTTATTGTTAATAGACGAGCAGCTTCTAGCTGATGTGTCTATATCACACAGTGTTGAATTCATTTATTGCGTTACTTTTTTTAGTTTATTATTTTTGTCTCGTAACCAGTTGTCGAGTTTATTCTTGAAGGCGTTTATTGATGTGGCTGATATAATATCTTCTGGTAATAGGTTCCAATTGTGCACCACTCTATTGCTAATAAAATGGTGCGCGGCAAGGGATTTCGTAGAGGTGGTGATGCCCACGGGTAGAACATCCTTTCTTTATGTAGATGTCTTGTAAGGATGGCAGGTTGTATTGGTGAGTGAGTATCTTGTAGGTCTCGATGAGGTCACCTCGAAGACGTCGTTCTTCTAGAGTAGTGAGGCGTAGTGCGTGTAATCTATCTTCGTAGGATTTCCGTCGTAAAGGCCACGGAATCTTGGTAGCTATTCTCTGAACACTTTCGAGCCGGTTTATGTCTTTGAGAAAGTAAGGGCTCCATGCTTGGAATCCATATTCGAGCAATGGTCTAATACATGTCTTGTATATCTTCCGGAAGACTTCCACGGTCATTGATTGAAAGGATCTACGTATCACATAAATGAACTTTGCGAGATATATGTACAAACAGAAATTGATTTTTATACATATAGGTATCTAAAGTTAATTATAGCTGTTATTTATTCCACTAAAGAAATGTTAAATTTATATGAAGTGGTTTGATTTCTCTGATATTATTTTATGTATGTACTTATAAGTATGTATGTATGTACAAAGTAGGTAAGTACACTTTTAAAAAAAAAAGTAGCCTTTTCTAAAATAAAACCTTTTTTTTATTATTCATCTAAGGTCATACACTGACACACATTCCGACTTGTCTAAAATCTAATTTGATTAATGTTTATTTCCAGCCGCCTACAACAACAACGCCAGCGGCCCCCACACCGGGCCCCCGCGCGAGAGGCCGCCGCGCCCGCGCCAAGCGGACCCCACTGCGGGCCCCCGCTGCTACTGCCACGCTTGTCACTAGCGACTCTATATTCTACAAGGTAGGTAACCGCAGCGTCAGGGTCAATACATATCTGAAGGAAAATGCGTCGCGTATTCCAGCCGCCTACAACAACAACGCCAGCGGCCCCAACTCCGGGGCCCCGCGCGCGAGTATGCCGCGCTCGCGCCAAGCGGACCTCTCTGGGGACCCTAGCGACTCTATATTCTACAAGGTAGGCAACTGCAGCGTAGCACACAGCATTTTGACAAGAGCCCTAACTGGACACTGTCGCCTTAACAAGCACATGTTCAAACTAGAGAATGGAGCACTGATGCAAAAACGCAGTATCCACCTGGGCAAGCACCTGCATAGCCCAGACGAGCTACGAGACATCACCCCGAAGAAAATCCTATAGTTCCTAGCAACACAATATTATAAAGAGCAAAGGTTTGATTTTATGTTTGTTGGTTTTGAATAGGCTCCGAAACTACAGGACCGATTTGAGAAAATCGTTCACCTAACGGTGGAAGCTACACTATCCCCGGTGGACATAGGCTATATTATATTTTATAACTGTGAAATGCGAATTTAATGCTGGTTAAACCGCGGGAAACAGATTATATTTTTAGTAGATAACAAAATAAGGATCTTGTTATTCGAAATAAAATATTTTTATTTTACTTTTCAGGGTTCATACATGCAAGTAGGCGACATTGTCTCAGTACAAGATATAAGAGGAGGCACGTACTACGCTCAGATCCGAGGTTTCCTCAGCGATCAGTACTGCGAGAAGAGCGCAGTGCTGACCTGGCTACTGCCCACCACGGCCAGTCCTGCACCAGAGGAGGGATTCGATCCCGCTACATACATTATTGGTAAGTACTTGGTACTAAATCAGGGATGTTATGGAGCTCCGTAACCGTAACCGAAACTATCGGATATCTGAAATAAAAACCTTTAACCATAACTATAGTTACGGATAGGGGCGGAGTCTAAATAAGACATTACAGAATATCATTTATTTCTACACACACATAAGTATAATTCAAACAAAGCTAAACATTTACTACGCTATTACATCAATGGTGGGCGTCAGATCGTGTGTTCCCCCATGACCCTGTGCTGAAATGGGTGTTGGCTTTTTTCCTAACTTGCTTCATTTTAAGGCGCTAGCTACCAACGCTTGACAGAAAATGTTTTTCTCTGAAAGGAGCTGATTTTTCAAAGGAAACTGCACCCATATCTCATGTGGTTATGGGTGCCCCCTATTGTCCCAGTAAAAAAAAGACTATATTATAATAATTATATTATTATTTCCAGGGCCAGAAGAATCCCTCCCCCGCAAGTTAGAATACATGGAGTGGGTGATGCACGCGCCGTCAGACTACTACCTGGCCTCGGGAGGCCCCTACCCGCCAGCGCAGCCCCGGGACTACGCCCCTTTCATATGGACCTCTGTAGACCCTGCGAGAAAGAAGGTGGCTGATGTAGAATCTACAAGCGAAGTCCCTGTAGAGTGTTCTTGAATAAAATAAATTAATTGTTATAAAAGTTTTATGGTTATTAACACTAACGTTTTGAAACTATGCAGAAATACCTACTATAAAAACAGATTTATTGTTGTACCCCCGACGAAACGGAGACTTCATTGTGCGATAAGCTATTAGAGCAAGTGTTTTTAATTAACATTGTAAAGCCTCTGTCAGTATATTATATAATTTCAATATAGTAAACTACCGTAACGCCATCTAGTTTAATGAACTGAAATGCGAAAGCAAGATTACAGATTTGTTACAGTGGCCTAGGCTACTGAATGAATGAAGACCGTGAATTTATCTCCGAATAGTTAAACGCAACGCTAATGAAAGCAATCGCATTTTTTTTACATGTTGCAATGGAAATTGGTATGTACTTCGTAAGAAGACTGAATGAAAGAATGCAACAACTACATTGCTTTAGCTATAATTGTGAGACATATTTACTTGTAGATCCATAAACATTGACGAAAAACAATCTGCAATTTAAGATCTACTGCATAATGCACGTGAGATGATAACAATAATATTATGCGGAAGTTGGAAGCTATATACAAAACAATATCGTACGATTTTTGTTTGCTTGTTTACTCTACCTACATAGGTATGTACTTATTATTGCACATATCAGGGCAGCTTGCCAAGAAAGTGGTGCCACCGTAAAATTTTGATGACGACGACGACTGATAGGTAGGTAGGTAGTGGAATGTATAGTCAGCAAATTAAATTGATTATATTAGCACAGAAAATATTTAAGCTCCTACCTAACTATATCTAATACGTTTGGTATTTTTATAAAAATAATAATAATAAATAAATCGATTTATCTATTAATAGATAAATCGTTTATTGGTACCTATACCTACATGACATGGAACAAAAACATTTTAGAAAAACGATGTCATCTAAAGTAGCTTAACATTGTAAAAAAGCTTTGAGAATTCAAGTAAAAAAGGGACCGTGAAGGTCATGGACTAATCAAATTATTTCGTTCATGCATGTAGGTATTTATTTTTTGTTACATTATTCGACCCTGCGTGCGTCTAGAATCTGCCCCGATCATAACTGAATTAGGTGATTTGTGGTTTAAATCTAGCGGTTGGTTCTACAGCTGTGTAGTTCCCACATGTGCGCTTATTATGCCTGTCCATTCCGTTAGGATATAAACGTCCTCGTGGTTCATTTGATTGACCTAACTTTGATATCGGTAAAAGCGTAAGCCGACCGTTCACATGACGTAGCGTGCAACGCACGCGGCAAGGCTGACGAGCGAGGTCACGCGTCATCGAACACACCTCCAAAACAGCGGCTTAATAATACCTATTACTCACTCTACGCAGTTGGTACGGCCGGCAAAATGCGCTTTATCATAACACCCAGTCAAAACATGTTTTCATGTTTTTTGTATAAATCTATCTGAAAGCTGTGACCCGAGTTAGTTCAAATACAATTATCGGTTTGAACGGTTCACTTTTTTACGAATCATAAATTGTTTTTTGATTAAACTTACGTACGTAGGTACTTACCTCATTACCTACATATACCTAAGTGTTTGTCTAACTAGGTACCTGTACCTGGTGAAAGAACATTAGAAAGTTAAACTTTTACACATAGACTAATTAATAATTCCTTTTACATTAAATTGGTGATTATCAAAGGTGACTGGCAAACCTAGTGAAACCTACGATTAAAGAAGTGTTTATTGAAGTAATTGGAGCTTACTTCTGCTGTGATTTGTGATTGGAATACCTAACTGCTGAAGTAAGTACAATGCTTACGAACCCTTATGAAATGAGTTTCATAATTATTAGGTAGCTACCTACTACATCTAATAGTATCATTACCTTACCTATCCATCAATTACTTTCTGTGAGACATTTTGGAGCACTATGTGTGAGTGAACACAAGAAGAAGGGGTTTTTTTTTCTATCCTTCATTTTATAACAGCGGAGCAGCGGAGTACAAAAACAGCCTTTTCACGTCCTTTTCCATTCCTCGACGCAATGAGACATTTTAAATTAAACCTCCAGTAAACCTCTTTTCCGAAACCTATTCCCTGGCTGTTTGGTTTATGTCAATGTCATTTATGAGTGAGATAGTTATCAAATGTGTAAAAGAGACAACAACTAAATAAACATCACCCGATTCTTCGTCACGATAACATTCGTATTTTTAGTTGCGAAAATATTATTTTACGATTTATTTCTAAGCTGAACGAAGGCGGGGACTGCCCGTCGATCGTACGATGCAGTGAGCGGCCTCGGACGATGCTGTCGGCACGTAAATAGTGGCACAGCTGAAACAAAGCCCATAACATATCGGACTTTCGAGAAACCAATCCAATGCGGAATAAATAAACTCATACCATTGTTCGATTCGTTCGGTCTTCAGTGATATAATCAGCAAAATTCAAAACAACCTATCGGTAATTCTGTCTTCAGAGGCGATAGTTTGAAGCTTGAAGAGGATCCAAGTGGAGATGTCTTCTTTGGGGGGTCAATGGCGAGCCCTACGTGACTATCTGATGGAGGCGGAGCGCTTGTTGCAGCGTCTCAGGTCCCTGCCGGATGCTCGGCAACGTGAGTACTACTTCTACCACCAAATATAATTATCATTTTTGCAACTATAAAAACAGCTCCATCGCCAATAGTACCAGCGGAACTTCTCGTCCCATTTGCATTTACAAAACGCACGAAAGATTTGGATTCACGTGAATCATTCATTCCGAAGCCCATGACCAGTTGAATACCCTAGACAATACCATTTATTTGTTATTTGTTTTATTAATGAACAAAATCCACAGCTCTTAGAAATAAATTAACTTTTCTTATAAATACCAATGAAAGCCAATAAAAGGATTTACGTTTATTATTATATAGAAAAACACATTAATAGAATATAGAAAATGAACAGCCTAAAGACAAATATATATTTAGTAGTATATTGAATAAGTAAGTTAAAATTTAATCTTCTGTCTATTTATAATTTTATTTATGCACATATACCCACTTCTCTCTTTACTTTATCTCTCTCTCCCAATAAGGTTTGCTGGAAGAGAACTCGTTTTAGGGTTAAGTTAGCCTTTGTATTAATTTTCTAGAATAGGTTTTATATATAGCTTATCGTGCAAAAAGTATAAAATAAATATAATTTAAGCAAAAAATTTGGCATTCATGTAAAACAAGATAGGCATCAGAAAATTACCCATCAATATGTAGTAGTAGCAACATACGCTTCCTTTCTTATTGTACACATCATGTTCATGTAAATAAAATCATAACAGCATGATATACGCATGCAATAGTGATAACGAACATGCAAATACAATGACTTCAGTGGTTATTATTACCTACCCAATTAAACAACAAACAAATGACTGCTTAAGATTGCTTTCTAATTAACTTTCCAATGTCATTCAACACTGCAGGGTACAGTAGAAACACAGAATTTAATGAGTACAAAAGAACTACTTTACATAGATTCATTCTGATGCGGTTTTTTTTTCAATTCATTTATTCTCAAACAATTTACATTGTGTCAGAAATTTTCATAGGAGCACATGTTATTCATAAGTAAATTGTAAGACTAGAGCGACAATTGGTACAAAAATAGATACTAGGTAGACAGAAAAATGGAATACAGTATAAAATCACTTATAACCATAGACAATTAAAAAACAATAAAATGATGAGTATTCAAAACAATTTAAATAGATAGATTGATTCAAGTAGAAAGACTGCAGGTAGATGTTGTATGCGTCCAGCTGAAAACAGGGCGCTGCTGTGGCGCTTATTGAGAGAGGCATATGTCCAGCAGTGGACTAACATAGGCTGATGATGATGATGAAGTGGAAGGTTTATAAACCATTTGACACAGATTTCTACGCGGGCGAAGCTGCGGGGCGCAGCTAGTAAATAATAAAACTGCTTTTCTCATTAACAGATGTCTTGACAAAACTGGAGCAAGCATCAGTAAACCTGGCATCACAAAACATGAAGGAGGTGGAAGCACGTCCTAAGCAGAAGTCTGATCAACAGACTGACAGAGGAACAAGGACCGAAGAGGTTCAAAGTTCGTCGGAGACCACACCAGCTGTTTATGAACCTATAAGAAAGGTAGAGAAATAAACTTTATACCAAAGAAATAATTATCTGACTTCCTTATTCCATAAAGAGCCCTTCACTGAATCTCAGTTATCACAATAAATAATAATAAATAAATAATTTTACTCTAAACATCTATTGTATAAAGTATAGCAATCTTCTAGTACCCATAACACAAGCTTACCTTGGGGCTAGATGATGCTGTGTGGATTATCCAGCATTTTTTATTTAATTTCTTTCACAGGTGGTAGACGAGACCAGCTCACTATCAGCACCCCCACCGGCCCCCAGTCCTAGCACCAGCATATCTCTGGAAGGTCTGCTGAATGGTCTCCGGCTGAAGAAAGACCTCAGTCTTGGCAAGGTCTCGCAGCCGGACTGGAAGAATAAGAAGCCTTTTGTTAACAAAGTAAGGCTGATTTTAACCAAATGATTTGATTGGTTTAAATGATTTTAATGTTAATAACGTCATGGTTCACTCATTAATCATTAAATTTTTATCAATATTCCACTTTAAAATTTTTCTTTTGCCTTACCTTATTTCTGTTTGGAAGAATAAGCTTTTGGTGAATACATTAAATAAAACAATGATATAAAATGAAAACAAAATAAACTCTAAAGATTGTAAAAGGGTTTTAATAATAAAATTTTATGATTAAAATTGAAAGTACGTTCGATACGGATTTTAGCTTACATAACATTGCCAGTTGTTATTGTAAAATTCGACCTTAAAGCGTTCATAACAAACCTTGAAATGCGCGAAAATATAAAATGTAATCTTACTTGTCAGGAAGTGCAAGAAAAATATTGATAAAATTCAAAATCCTTGATTTCTTTATGCTTACAAATAAGCGCTTAGACAAGACAAATTTTATATCATAAATTATTATCAAATAATAATTATGGTGGTTTTGATTTTCTGTTCACTTCAAAAATGTTGTCGATATGATAACATGTTAAGGGGTCACTATTTAGGTACTATCTATTCTTTGGTAAGCAGAAAATATCTTCAATTACTATTAGAGTAGGGTTGTCAAAACAAGCAATAGTTTTTATCACAAGACCTAAGTAAAAAACATTGTCCATAGCACCTGGTATTAGGTATTCACTGATAATGTAGAAACTACCTGTAAAATATGTACGAAATAAATATGTACCTTTTTTGTTATTAAATTGTCAAAATATTTGTATGTCCCAATGGATAAAGTAGTTGTTACAAAATTATGATTTAAAGACCTTCCCAATGGATGTTTTACACAATGTTGCAATAAATGCATTCAATAAAACAATAAACATATTCTTATTCACGAGCTTTGATAACGTTAGAGCTATTTCAATGCTCTAAAATTGCCAACAATATTAATGTATTGAAATTTATTTTCAGAGTTGTATCCACTCCCGCACAGCCTACGTTATAAGTGCCCTGACAGCGGCAGAGAGTGGCGCTAGCGTCGCGAAACGAGTCGAGGACTTCTTAGAACATATTAACCATTATCCAGAGGCACGGGATCTGGCTATTAAGGTAAAATTTCTAGTTTAAGATGTTTTGTAAAAATATCTATCTATATAATCTACTAGCTGTGCCCCGCGGCTGCGCCCCCTTGGAAATCTATGTCTCAAATGGTTTGAATGATAAAAAGTCTCCTAGTTCTAAGCTACCTCCCCACCAATTTTCAGCCAAATCGGTTCAGCCGTTCTCGAGTTATAAATGGTGTAACTAACACGACTTTCTTTTATATAGATTGTATTAAGTATATCAGTCATCTAGTACCCATACAACAAGCTCTGCTTAATTTGGGGCTAGATGATACTGTGTGGATTGTTCAGCATTATTTATTTGTCAAAGTATTAGCCAGTTTCTAGACCACTGATCGTTAAGCAAAGATTTTACAACCGCTTCGCTATAGAGAAAAATGTCTAAAAAGAGTGAATGTCCAAAGCGAATGGAAGAAGAATTATTTGTTTGTTTACCTTTGAGGAAAATTAAGAACTGACTTTGACTGACGTCCCTTAATTCTAAAATTTCTAAACTTCTTTAAAAATGTTGGGACAAATACTTATCCTATTAAAGATTAATTATTTATCGAAATCGCAGTTTACTGTACTGTGTCGTTGTCTGTTTACAAACATATCACATCGAGCTTAGCTAGTGCATAAATATGGTAGTCATCTTTGGCTCTATTGCACATATGAATAATACATAGCTACAGATAAATTCTGGCACGTTCCTAATCACGCCATTACCGCATGCCTCTATCTAGGACGTCACAGTTATTCCTATCTAGAGTATTCTGTTGTCGCTTGTCGAAATCGGTCATCATAACAAATACTGATTCATTATCTCTAGTTTCTTTAAATAGTAATAATTTCTTATAATATGAATTTATATTTAGAACAAATAGATATATTTAGATAAAATAAAAATACGTAGTGGTGTATTTGTTTTTTTTTTCAATCTATCTATTCAAGTGCCATAAATTATTAATAACAAAAACTAATAATAATACTGGACAATCGAGCACAGCATCTAGCCCCAACTCCCCAAGCTAAGCAGAGCTTGTGTTATGGGTGCTAGATAACTGATATGGGTACTTACATTACATGGATATTTTATTAATGTATAATAATGAATGTATTACGTATATCAGTTATCTAGTTTCCATAACATAAGCTCTGCTTACCTTGGGGGTAGATGAGGCTGTGTGAATTGTTCAGCATTATAAAATAAAAAATAAATAAAATTTCGCCCAATCCATTATACATCATCATCATCATCAGCCTATAGCAGTCCACAGCTGGACATAGGAAATAAACAATTATTCTTATAGGCCTCCCCCAATGAGCGCCGTAGCAGCGCCCTGTCTTCAGCTTGCCGCATCCAGCATCTGCCTATCTTCATCAATATCATTAATTAAAACATTTCCACACAAGACTTGAAAAGTTAAATAAATAAATAATGACAAAGACATCCATTATACATATACATAGAAAATACCCTGAACACCTTTGCCCCAGGGAATCGTCGAATCCGCATCCTGCACCGCACCGCCGCACCGCCGGCCTCCCGCCACGCCACATCTGTCGTCAAATGCTACATTATTGTAAAACCAGTTTGCATTTGTTACAGGAGGGCGCTGTACGGGCGCTGTTGCAAGTGGAGGCGCGAGTTCGGGGGGATACTATTGTAGAGGGACTTATCAATGAGGTGCGTAGACATCATCATCAACCTATATTCCTATATAATAGTCAACTGTTGGACATAGGCCTCTCCTAATGAGCGCCATAGCGCCCTGTCTTCAGCTTGATGCATCCAGCATCTAGCCTATCTTCATCAATATCATAAATTAAAACATTTCTACACATGACTTGAAAAGTTAAATAAATAATGCAAACAATCCACAGAACATTATCTAGCCCTGAGCTAAGCAGAGTTTGTGCTATGGGTACTAGATGCCTTATATACATAATACAATACATATAGAGAAAACGTCCAGAACACCCTGAACCAATATCTGCAGATTGTACAAACATTCGTCCCGAGACGGGAATCAAACCTAAAACAAACTGCTTAGCTCGGGGCTAGATAATTCTATGTAAATTGTTCGGCAATTTTTTATTATTATTAAAGAACTTTCTACTCTCAAGGTTAATTTCCTCCCCCTTAACACAAGACCCAATTATATACAGTTAGTAAATAACATATCATTTTTCAGGCCTTAACCTTAGCGGGCCACGTTGGAGCCCCGCGCGGCCCCGGCCCCGCCATCCTCTCGTTGGACGGCGGTGGCGTACGCGGACTCATCGCTATAGAGATCCTACGCCATCTGGAGCGACTGACCGGCCGCCGGGTCACTGACCTCTTCGACTACGTTATAGGTGTCAGCACGGGCGCTATTATAGCTGCTGTTATTGGTAAGTACCTCTGACTCTAGTATAGGTATGCTTGTACGGGTAATATTCCCTCAATAAAGATCTCGCTATTGTTGACATCTTGTTGGACGTCGGCGGCGTCCGAGGACTCATCGCTATAGAGATCCTACGCCATCTGCAGCGACTGACCGGCCGCCGGGTCACTGACCTCTTCGACTACGTAATCGGTGTCAGCACGGGCGCTATTATAGCTGCTGTTATTGGTAAGTGTTTGTTAAAAAGACCTCTGACTTCTTATGGGCGCTCTTCAATCAATCAAGATCTCGCTATTAATGACATTTGGTTGGTCGGCATTAGATTACGCGGGATCATCGCAATAGAGATTGCTGCTGTCATTGGTAAGGGCAGGGCTTGTTAAAAAGACTTAATGCTTAACTCTTATCCTAAGCCATCTTCAACGACTGTTTAGCCGGCGGGTCACTGACCTCTCCGATTTCTTGAAAGATCCGCTTTTTTCATGTCTGCTCCTTCACGGGACTTACTAACAAACTTTCTAATTGGTAAGTCGTCAACAAAATACCTCCAGAGTATAACACATTTTCTGGATTTCTGTCTCTTATCTTTGGCAACCCTCTCCTAATAGAACTCGGCACTCAAAAATAGATATAATATGTTTAATTTATGTTATTAAATCAATATTGACAAATATTTTCTATTTCAGGAGGTGGCGTTGGCAACCTCGAAACGGCGAGTAAGCTATACCACACACTGTCTAAGGAAATGTTCGGGAATACATCTATTATTGGAGGTAAGCGAGATAGATAGATAGAAGACACTTAATTATCCCACACAAAACAGAAATAAACACTTAAAATAGTGGATGTATAAAGCGCGGCCTTGACGCTGAGAGAGATCATTTCCAGGCAACCTTAGAATGGGCTGGACAAATTTCCAAATCTTTTCCAATCTATTCCAAAAATTTTCAATAGAGAAACATTCATAAATAATGCTGATTTGGGAGTAGTGGAGGTAGTTTATATATTCCAAGGTATTGGAATTAAAGACTTTGTCAATATTGACATCTCATTCTTCCAAGTAAATATCCAGAATTCAAACTATAATATTATAAAAATAATTATTGAAGCGACTCGTGCCCGAAAGCAGGGCGAGTATCTGGCACAATCACTGACATCGACGTGTAATCCCCTCGCTGGGCGTAAGGGTTCAGTATCCCAGTTCGGTGGTAAATTTATGGCGCTGCGTAAGAGTGGTGAGGTGGTGCTAATTCCAAGCCACACGGTTTCAGACCTTAATAGTATTACATATTCTCTGGGTTTCTCGCTAAATAATCTATGGCAACCCTCTCCTGATAGGACTTGGCACTCAAAAATAGATATACGTATGATTAAATTTTTTTCTTTATATATTTTTTCTATCTAATAATAAGTTCGTTTCAGGTACATCTCGCCTAGTATGGTCACATTCGTACTACGACTCAGCTGCTTGGGAGAAGATGTTACGAGACAACCTTGGAGACCGCATGCTGACGCACTGCAACCGGACACGCAACCCGAAGGTAACCCATAGGCGCAAAAGTCGTTAAAAAAAGGATATATACCACGATTTGAGTATTTTTTTTTGTTTTCCATTGTGGCGAGGGAAAAAGTTTTCAAGTCACCCGGTCCCATAGACATATACATAGATCACCGTTCCCAGGTTAATAAATGAACAAGTAATGCTGGACAAATAACACAATCGAAACAAACAAACACACATTCATAAAGAAATAAAGAAAATATTTTTATTTACCTTAAAACTACCATACACAACAAACTGATGACTTACAAATTATTGTGCGTAGCAGCGTGACCTCTGGCAAATATGAATAATTCATCATAAAAATGAATGAACAATAATGAAAAAGAAGGAAAAATCCCTATTCCACCGAAGGCGATACACCGCTTCTTTCTTCAATTGACCCAGAGGCAGTTGCCACTGCGAGTCGGCAAAGTCGGGGTAGAGAGGAAAAACTCGGAGCCCTATCTAAACCCTTCGGAAGCAGAACACGATAGCGTTTGAAGAAAGCCAGATTGATTGAATTGAAAAGGAATAACTCACTAACACTCCCAATATGTCCATTAACAGATGGCGCTGGTGTCGTGCGTGGTGTCGGGGTCGCGCCTGTCCCCTTTCCTGTTCCGGACCTACTCCGGGGGGTGGAGGGTGCGGGCGGCGCTCCGGGGGACTAGTAAGGTACATTATACACTTTATACTACTTATAATAATTATACACTTTATACTAACTATTATAATTATACGCATTATACTTCGTATAATCATTTGTTTGTTTAATCAGTTGTCAATATATTTTCCCCCGTAGGTACACTTGATCTCGTTAAGTGCTATAAATTCTTATCACTACTCAGTATAAAACAAAGTCGCTTCCCGATGTCTGTCTGTCCCTATGTATGCTAAGTTCTCTAAACCATTTGACACACCGTAAGTTTTCAGAAAAATAAATAAGTAAATAGATTTCCATGCGGGCAAAGCCGCTTGGCGCAGCTAGAATTACATATTGTATTTGATGCGATACATTTGACTTTATTGAATAACTAGCGGACCTTCCCGGCTTCGCACGGTTTTAGTACGGATCCCTTACTTTTTTGAAAATATAATATAGCCTATGTTCACCGGGGATAGTGTAGCTTTTCAACGGTGAAAGAATTTTTCAAATCGGTCCAGTAGTTTCGGAGCATATTCATTACAAACAATCAAACAAAAATCAAACCTTTCCTCTTTATAATATAAGTATTGTCACCAGGCGGCGTTATGGCAAGCGGTGAGAGCGTCGGCAGCGGCACCCACTTACTTCGCTGAAGTGGAATTGGGGGGCGAACTGCACCAGGATGGAGGGCTGGTGATCAACAACCCGGCGGGCGCTGGAGTACATGAGGTATGTGTAGAATAATTAAGTAGTTGTGGGTAGACTCACCGGCTACCTACCCACAGTGTGATTAATAAATAAACCAGTGTTCATTCAGCCAGCTTGTTTTATTACATTAAGTAAATAATTACATAGGCGTTTGCCCGCGTCTTCTCATGCTTTTCCGAGTTATTAAATAGGCCTATTTCCTTCCCTGGGTTATGCCTATATGTCGATGACGTTGCTTGTCTCGCCCCGCACTAAATTGTAGACCCGCAGAGGGAAGCTCATGCGATGAACGAGTACCGAATACATAAAAAAATAGTAAGATATGAATGTGTCCTTTGTATCCTTATTTTAATATGGTGATGACAATAAAAAAATCTTGTCATTGATAGTTTAGGAGAAAAAAGGTCACAACATCAAAACAGACGGTACTTTGCACAATTATTTCAAATATATAAAATATTTTTTTTTAGTTTTGAAAATTGGTGTCTAACTATAACTTATATGGCATAGATTAATATGTATTTTTTTTCGAAACTCTTTCTATAAGGATAACGAAGAAAAACGGTTTCAATTAAATGTCACCCAAAAAACGCTAAATTCACATATATCCACGCCTTAATGTATATCTTAATCCCTGTAGGCTCGCGCCCTGTGGGGCCCAGCTGAAGTATCCCGCGGCACCCTGGTCTCTCTAGGCACGGGGCGCGTCCCCCCCGCCCCCCCGGGGGACAAACCCCCCCAGCCCACCTCCTGGAGGGACAAGTTCAACACTATACTGGACTCTGCGACCGACACTGAAGGTATCATTACAACACACATAACATAATTTGTCTGATATTTGGAAAATAAGTCCAATATATAATGAGATTTCAGTTCAAACTATTATGTAGCATCGTAGGTAGCATCAGATAAAGATAAATATTCATTATTTGCTTCAACATAATGTAGGTTACAATTGTATATCTTAAATAAATTAAATGTTTCAATTACCTTAAAACTAGGCATGCAAATGTTAAGATGGTTGTATTTTGTAAATTATACATCAAAATTTAAATGGTCATTTTTCAGATCATCAACTAAAAAGTAATAAATTTTGTAATAGCACTTATTTACTTATTATTGTTTTAATTTAACTTTAAACATAATCTCACTAAGATTTAAGAAGGACTTCGGTATCTCCTAAACTAGACTGAAAATCTAGGCAGCTGTGCTCCCCGAAGATGACGTTATACAAATTTATATTTTTTTTTTATTTGTATACAAAATTATGGAATTAAGATAAAAAATTTCAATTCAGTAAATTAAATTTATGCACATTATCACTAATAATTGGCATGTCAATTAAATACTACAGTACAATTAATAATCTTAAATTTAACCCTAAATTATAATAATATAATGATAAGTATAAACTAGCACAAACTGACAAATGAGCACGTTAAAAACTCGTTAATACTATAAAATGGCTTACATATTTAAAAATTCTTTATTTTTGCTTCAAATTCTTGAAAAGGAAGTATTATAAGAAGTAAAATTGGTTTGATTCTAATGATGTTCTTTCTATTCCAGGGGTCCATCTAATGCTGAATGACCTCCTGCCTTCAGGTAGTTACTACCGTTTGAACCCGCCGCTCACAGAACCCTGTGCGATGGACGAGATAGACCCCCGTCGGATACACAACTTGCTAGCTGATACACACGCTTATATACGGTTAGTTGAACTCATCTAATGCTGAACGACCTCCTGCCTTCGGGTAGTTACTACCGGTTGAACCCCCCGCTCACAGAACCCTGTGCGATGGACGAGATAGACCCACGTCGGATACACAACTTGCTAGCTGATACACACGCTTATATACGGTTAGTTGAACTCATCTAATGCTGAACGACCTCCTGCCTTCGGGTAGTTACTACCGGTTGAACTCCCCGCTCACAGAACCCTGTGCGATGGACGAGATAGACCCACGTCGGATACACAACTTGCTAGCTGATACACACGCTTATATACGGTTAGTTTAACTCATCTAATGCTGAACGACCTCCTGCCTTCGGGTAGTTACTACCGGTTGAACCCCCCGCTCACAGAACCGATGCCTGTGCGATGGACGAGATAGACCCACGTCGGATACACAACTTGCTAGCTGATACACAGCATTACATGTCAAATACTACAAAGTACACCTTAAAATATACTTAATACAATAAAAAATACAAAATTCATTTATACACTTAATTAAAATAATAAATCAAGCATAGATCGATAACGGAGCAGGATTTTATAATACGGGCCTAAGTCTTCTAATGCAGAGTGAATAAGTTCCTTCTGGGGAACCGTGCTCCATATTAGACCACTTCTTAGTGAATGATCCATTGTGACGAGATGCTCGAGGTTATTTCTACCCCATGGGTACCCCAACTATTTTATGGGATGACTAGTAATCTATGTTTGATATATTGATGACTAGCTGCATCAATATATCAAGTGATAGATATTTTGGATAATATACAATATATCTTTATAAATTGTAGCCTATGTGTTATTCTGATGTATAAGCTATATTATTGTAAAGCTTCATTAAAATCCATTCAGTAGTTTTTACTTGAAAGAGTAACAAACATCCATCCATGCATCCATACTTACAAACTTTCGCGTTTTTAATATTAGTAGGATGACATGCTTAGAACCTATGCAAAATTACAGACAGTAACAAACATCTATCCATCCATCTAAAAATTTCGCATCTACAAAATATGAGTGTAATTTTGTAAGCCCAAAGAAGTAAACGTTATTGATTTCAGATTTCTACACATCAATTTTTCACTTATTTGATCAATAAAATTTACTTTAAATTACTATACAGACGGCAGTGTCTAATAAGAACATTCTTTTTCAGACGAAACCAACAAAAATTGGAAGAATGCGCGCGCAGATTAACAAGACCTCGGGGTATATCTCTTAGGATCGCTGACGCTGCTCACATGGCTGCCATTAAACACGGCCTTAAAAGCTAAGGGGGCAGTAAAAGGGGGGACTTGACACTTCTGCTTCTTTTTGTGAGTCAAGAACTTTTGTAAATATATTTTGCGTTTCAGTGGTATCCCTAATAAACAGTAAAAAGTATTGAAAATAGTATACAAATTATAGTTTACCACAGTAAATCAATATGTCTTACTTTTATTGCGGAAAATAGCTTGTAAGTAGCGAATAAAACAACAAAAATAATACTATATTATTCTATCGAATATTCTGATACCAAAAATAAAGACGCCTGAGTGAAGTATGTAACAATAACTAAATCGATTACAACCTCCTTAAAAACAAAATCGATTCTCATAAAAAATCGAATCGGTCAAGCATTAGGTCATTACTTTTTGATTGTCTTCGAACTATCAAACATCAAATAAGAGAGTGGAATAACTGTAGATAATGCTATGGTGATTTTCCAGCAATATATATTATTTTGATTCTTAAGCAAGCTTGAATGATACGTGATTGCGTTAATATTTTTCTGCAATATCTTATCGAATTTGATAAAAGAAAATTTGCGTAAATTTTCTGTAAAATTTACGCAAATGTCGCTATATCATTAAAATTGTGACGAACTATGTTGGTGATGCATTTTAATTGTTTTTGTAAATTGTTAAATAATGAGTTGTTAGATTTTAGTAGCCTATTAGCCTATATTTGTATGAACTGAAATGTCTTAGAATCTAGTCATAGACTAAAAAACAATAAAAGTGTAGTTAAATAGAAAATGGTAGGTATATAACTGATGTATGCACTTCCTTTCGTGAATGTGTATATGTAATTTATGTCATAAAAGTGAAAAACATTTAAATACTTAATCTATAGTAGAGTACACGGTATTATCAAAATACTGATATTTTCAAGGGTTAATTTATATTTTACTATTAAAAAAAGAAATTATTATACACATTAATTTATTTTCTAATCAAGTACTTGCATAGAAAGTACAAACTGTTAAAGACCACATTACTCCATGATATTTTCTGAAATAGTTACAATAATTTCACATAGATTATTGTAGATTTTCATTAAAAAAAAAACATAGTTTCAATCTTGCGTTTGGGTTCAATAATAAAATTATAATATGACTTTTCTGTTTCCATGATAGCTTGAAAAGTTTTATAATTACATATTTTATAACCATAATTCACCATGATCTCGGGCCATAAAGTGAACCGGTCCTTTGGAAGGCTTGCGTGGGGCCGAAGCCAACAGCACAGAGGCAGGCCGTTTGAGAGAGTTAATCTAAAGGCGATGGCTACACATAGCATAGGGTGCACAATATAATACACCCAAAGATGGTATTCGCCTGGTGTAGAGACTATTGCAAAGAAAAATGAAAGAAATAAAACCAGGCTATTGTGATGGATGGATGGACTGGGTAATCGGGACATACGGCCATATATTGTGGACGTCTGCCATAAATCATAACCATACATAATTATTATTAGTATTTATAATATACCATACTGTGATAACTTTCTAGTATGTGAATATTATAAATAGTAAGTAATAGTAATGTACTTCAGTTTATTATAATAACTTTGCAACTGTGTTGATATTGTTATTTATAAATTTTAAATAGCTTTTACAGTTTTGTTAAAACTCATTGTGATACTCAAATAAAGAATTATATAAGTTATTTGTTGTTTCAATTCTAGGTTAAAGATTGTTACAACTAACACGGGGCAAAACTAGCTAAACAAGGCGTGATGAAACTCTGCTAATTATTAGCATAAATTAAATCTGAATAACAAAATGGCTTGGCATATAGCAATGAAAACAACAAATAAGTAGCCTATATAGCATGGCGGTTTTTGTTTAGGCTAGAATAGAGGAGGCCACGTGTTCTTGAGTGGAGACCACGACTCGGTAAACGTAGTGTAGGACGCCCTCCGACCAGGTGGGATGACGACCTGCGAAAGACTGCAGGTAGATGCTGGATGTGCCAAGCTGATGAAGACGGGGCTATGGCCTCATTGGGGGAGGCCTATGTCCAGCAGTGGACTAATATAGGCTGATGATGATGATAATAGAGGAAAAATCACACTAATTTTGAAAAAGCGAAAGTTTAGATGGATGGATGTATGTTTGTTTCTTCTTCACGTCAAATCTACTGAATGGATTAGGCTGAAATTGTGCAGGAAGTTCTAGGCCTGGAATAAAACATAGGGTGTGTTTTATATATTATTGACGACCGATGTGGCGCGGTGGGCGAAGGTCCGCCTGCGACACAGGAGGTTGCGGGTTCGATTCTCGCCTCGGAACAATTGTGTGTACGATCTGCAGATATTTGTTCCGGGTGTTCTGGTCGTTTTCTATGTATAATAAAAAATATCTATCTATGTAATATATTGTATTTATGTATATCAGTTATCTAGTACCCATAAAACAAGCTCTGCTTACCATGGGGCTAGATAATGCTGTGTGAATTGTCCAGCATTATTTATTTATTTATATTATCTGTGACATAGGCAACTTTTCTTCCCATAATGGCATATAATAAATAGTATGAAAACTATTCAGCAGGTACCTACTTCACATGGAGGTAATCTTGTCCAATAGGCAAAGATTACATAGAATGGGTAAAATAGGCACTGAAATTTATAAATGGGGGAAGATTGACAAAAATCGCTGACCTTTTACACTTTAGTTTTGTTCCTATTAGTATTAAGCCCCCTTGCGCACCACGGTCTCCACGGAAGACCAGCGCTGTGGTACGATCTGCTCTCTACCATAGCACACGCCTAGTGGAGACCGATTTTGACATAAGTTTAATTTATAAGAGTTCGGACAAAATAAAAATCTTTTTGCTTTAACTTTACTGATTGTGCTCTGTGGACCAGTAAAATACTCAAACGCATTCCAGATTTAAGCACTTCTAGTAGCCATTTTTGACAGTTTTCAATTAAAATCTGTCAGAAAATCGTCACTTGTGACAGGCTCAAATCTGAGTTGCGTTTGTGTATCCGGTGGTAAGACTTCTTTGTCCCATTAGTTCTATGGCAAGTTCTGGGGGCAATTAATAAAAGCAAATAGAAAAATTACGTACTTCTACTTTTACGTGACTTTATTATCGAATGCGTACATTGTTTAGCCGACGGCCGCTGGGGCAAACGTGTTCTTGAGTTAAGACCACGACTCGGTAAACGTAGTGTAGGACGCCCTCCGACCAGGTGGCATGACGATCTGCGAAAGACTGCAGGTAGATGCTGGATGTGGCAAGCTGAAGACAGGGCGCTATGGCGCTCATTAGGGGAGGCCTATGTATTATATTATCTGTGCCTATGTCTAGCAGTGGACTGCTAAAAGCTGATGAAAATTAATTCCTTCAAATAATTAGGTACGCAATGTATGACGATGCGATGTCATTGTCTATCAATCCTTGCACCTTGTACCAGTTGTAGGTACCTCACACTGGCTGTATATAGTAGAGTTCTTATAATACCAATGGGCTCAGTCTTCATTAATGTCATTGCGTGAACTATGAACAGACTTTCACTTTTGGTTGGTTGGCTACGTGATGTGATGTGATGACGTCCTGATTAGTTAGATAATGTCCTAGAAGTAAGAAAAGATATGTCAATGGCTGGTGAGTATCTGGCGCCGCGCAACGCATTAGCTTTGCCATATTTGCCATACAGCGGGGCAGTGCAGCCAGCGCGTCTTAGATTAGAGAAAATCTTTAGTCTGTACCTATGTGATCTTTGATATCTATGTAACGTTTTATGTCACTTTTTGACAAAATCTACGCCGTAGCTGTATGGCAAATATGGCAATGCTAATGCTTTGCGTCAGATTCTGTGTCACCCAATAGGAACCAATAGGAAGCCTCCGTCACAGATAATATTATACATACTGTACCTCCGTTAAGTTTATTACTTATAAATTATCTGGTCACAAGTTCAAAACAGGACGGATAGTTAACGAAAGCAAGGACAGCCTTACATCGCCAGACATAACATAACCTATATAGTAGTTATTCTGTAACATAGCAGACCCCCCGTTATGCAGTCTCTCATTAACATTCTAGAGACTTTCCCTCGACGCGAGCCTTGTCAGTAACCATCGTCAGTAACCGTCCGAGACCGGTCTATAGCAGTATTCTATCGCAGCAAGGCACGATAATACTCTCTGCAACTTAATTTCCGGGATTTTGCAGTGCGTTTAATAGTGAAATCATGTTTGTGAGATATCTAATTCTGCTGGTGAGTATTGATTGTTATTTTAAAGTTTTTTTGTGGGTTTGGGTAAGTTGCGAAATGTTATGTGTGTTTGTGGGTCAATGAGATGAATTTGTGGGACAAGCCAAAGCAAAATCATCTGCCTAAAAATCATTTTCAATTAGGTGCTTGGGTAGGCTTTAAGACGGAATATTTGGCTTGCTTTTACCTATTAGTTTTGAGCGCAGAAGCTCTTGTGAATTTTATTTGCAAGGGTCCAAAAACGTCAAAGTTAAAGTCTACATAACGCGGGTTTTACATAACACCACAAGTTATAGGTTTAGGTACCTGTACCTACTTATCTACTAATTTAGACTTATTTATCATTAGTATGTTCGTTTAGCGTCATTTAATATTCGCTGTTGATTCGTTGTGCTTATTGTTTATTCTATTCTGATTATGCACATAAAGATTTATCAAAATAATTCAATAAGTTGTATTGTCTATTTCTAGATGGCGTTGCTGGTGTGTGCAATGGCGTCGGTACCACAGCCTAGGGCTCCCAACTTCCAATACTTTGAGAGGTATGTTATTTAGTACCTACATACATAGTTATTAAACAGGCTTCATTCCAGTGGGGATAACTCTTTAAAGCGCCTAGTAATAATTTCTTAGCAATCACGTTGGTAATCGTGTGGTTGCGCGTTAGATTCTTGCAGGCTATATTAATGTCGCTTTGCTGACTTGACGTGTTTTTTGTTTTGGCTACCAGATTCCCAAGAGATAAAAACTCGATACCAAATTATAGGTACCGTAAATAGTCATTTCGCTTTTATCACCACATGTCCTAAGTTGAAGAGCGTTCAGCGAATGATGACATCTACCCATCATAGATAGATAATGCAGTGCGGATTTTCCAGCAACATTTATTTATTAATGACCCCAAGCAGATAATCCGGAAATGCTAGGGAGGGAGCATTACCACCCCTTCCCCAAGACCCCTTGCCTTTAGATTAGGTAATCTACTTCAGATAAACTTCTAAAATCTAACGTGAACCTATTTGCTTGCAGGCCACAATACCGCTACCCATACTACGACTCCGAAGGCAAAGGAAAGCTGCTGTATGGATACGGAGGTCCTGATCTACATCAGTATCGCTCCTACTCCCCGCTAGAGGGCATCCATTAGTGTGTTTTTGTAAGAGTTAGGTATAAGACTAATAAAACACAACACTTGTGTTTTATTAGTCTATGGTATTACTGCCATGGGCAGAAGTCGCTGAACAGTTCTGCTAAACCAATCGCTTCACTGAAGTTGTAAGGTAGGTATCTACAGCCATGAGCAAAAGTCGCTAAACAGTTCTGTTAAAAGAATCGCTTGATTGATTGTTTAGCACTGATTGATTGTTTAGCAGAGAGAACTAGTGAATGACAATGAAGCTAAACAATTGAGGGGCCCAATTCTGCTAAGTCTATCGGTTGTCGATGACAATAGTACCTACATATAAGGTATCTTTGCAGAATCGACGAGCGATGGGTTAATCTTCTAAGATCTAGGTTAGATTAAACGACTCCATCTACCAACGTAGTAAAAATATGTCCACTGATGGGCAATGTTCAGCGAATTTTGGCGTTGGTCAAACGATTATGATATTTATAGGTTAAGTTGGTAGAGGCTATTGTGATATTAAGTGATTTGGTAGAGAATGTCTTTTAAATGTCACCGTTTATTTAATAGATAAACATGTTCTTTTTAAAACTTGTTTCTTTTTACCAAATAACAATACCTACCCACTTACATTTATTGTATATAAAGGACAGTTTCTACAGGCGGGTGTATCGTTGACTATTACTTCCATTAGAGTCGAGAAACATGCTCTAGCAACTCATGAGCGTGTTTCTACTTTTACGATATCTAGTACCCATAACACAAGCTCTGCTTACCATGGGTGGGGCTAGATAATGCTGTGTGAATTGTCCAGCATTATTTATTTATTTACGATAATGCGATTATTCCTATTTGTCGCCATTTTTTCACATTACTCTAAGGTAACATGTATCTAAAGATTACCATTACCAAGTTTGAGACATTTGTGTGCTGTGCGGTAACGGCGTTGGATAAATGTGCGCAGAGCTTTAATAACCAAAAGTCACCGACAAAAATCTACATAACTCTAAAGGGTAATGACGTAATTAGCTTATATGTAAATAACAATGCTCAGCTATTTGTCATTGACCATACCTACAACATACAAGATCAATAAGCCTTGAATTAGCACTTAGGTAGTACCTAGGTATACTTACTACGGTAGTAGGCATGGTACACTAAACAAACGCCTATATACATAACTTATATAACACAAAGTCCCCGTGTCTGTCTGTCTGACTGAACACAAAAACTGCCAACGGATTTTCATACGGCTTTCATAAATGAACGGAGTGATTCAAGCAAGAGGAAGGTTGGGGCGTAGAATTTAAGTAATTAGGGATTTGTGTAAAATTGGCTGAAATGTGACAATCATTATTCTATTTTAACAATATTCAGGAAACTAACAGTAATGAATAGGTATCTGACTTAATACTGAAGGCTAATTAAAAACTTCCAAAAAAGCTACTGAAATTAACACGTTGTACGCCATATCACCCACCGGTGAGCCTAACTTACTTTTCCATTCGGGCCGAGCCAAAATGAGGTAATCGGTCATTTTCATCAACTTGAAATTTTAATTCCAAAGTTAATAAAATGAAGTAATTTGCATGGAAAATAAAAATTACCTTATTATGAAGCGTTTACGTCAAACCTCTCGCGCGGCTCACCGGTGACCCCCATGGCTCAAACGGCACAGTACGATTAGGCTCACCGGTGAGCCCCGTGGCCTGAATGGAAATGCTCGATTTTTCAAAAAGCGTTCAACGTGTTAATAATTATGCTCGCATTCAAGAATTAACTTCCAAGCGATTGGAAGCTATGGCGTTTGCCGCAGCTGTAAATCGAGTTAGTTAAATAGGTATTATAGAAAATAATGTACTTATATTGGAGCCAATCTTATGGTGCATGTAATGGCTATAAACAACTCGCAATACAAAAATCTTAAATTCTTTATGGCGTCGTCGTGTTCGACAAAAAATTCTTTTATTTAAGATTATGTTCACAATCACTGTATCTTGCAGGAGTATACATCCTACAAAGATATAAAAATATCATCAATCACAAAATGCTCTACGACCCGATTTAAGATAATGTTTAAAATCCCAAAACTTGCCGGAATTTAAATTAAACTGGTACTACCCGAGCGAAGCCAGTACGCACTGTCTAGTGTCAGATAAATATTTACCAAGTTCAAGACTTCTCATTCCTACATCATAACTTCTCGAGATATCCAACCAACTCAACATGACATCACTTAGTGTTATTTTTATCTTCCTAATAAGTGTATATTGTGTGAACAGTGTAATTTACTCAAGTTTCTACGCTCCACTAGTGGATCCCAGGATACTAGGGTACAGAGTGGATGGAAGATTTGATCCCGATGCTGGTAGGAAAGCTCGGGCTGATTATGAGAGAGATAATGGATGGAGAGGGGAGAGATTGATCGCAAGACTTGGGAATGGAGATGGATTGGCGGATCCTGGGAGATATTACAAAGTATGTAAAATAATAACTAAATAACCTAATGATGAGTTTAAGCCACAGAAGAGTAAGAGATCATTATTTAACTTATTCTAGGGTCTATAGTACTAGCATCACTACTCACTACATAGTATAAAACAAAGTCGCTTCCCGCTATCTGTCTGTCCCTATGTTTAGATTTTTAAAACTACGTAACGGATGTTGGTGCAGTTTTTTTAATAGATAGAGTGAGTGATTCAAGAGGAACGTTTGACATATAGATTTCCAGGGCGAAGCCGCGGGGCGCAGACGACTCGGTAAACGTAGTGTAGGACGCCCTCCGACCAGGTGGGATGACGACCTGTGAAAGACTGCAGGTAAATGCAGGATTCATCAATCCTGCATTTACCTGCATTCTTTCACAGGATGACAGGCTATGTCCAGCAGTGGACTAACATAGGCATCAGCCTATGTTAGTTAGTAGTTAGCAGCATCAGCATGTAGTAGCTATCATCATCTGATGATGACTACATGCTGATGCTGTAGGTAACACACAAAATACTGCAACCATGGCATTGACCTAAAAATGGACAGCATTTCTGTAGGGGCAGCAGAATTCTATACTACACAATGGCTTATGCCAAATTAGCGAAACGTTGTACCCATTTGCGTATTGAATTTGTATTGCAATCGACCATTGCGCTAAAAAGGGTCTCGTGAAGTTCTCTCAGGTTAAAAAATTGCTAAAATGTTAATAAATACATACCAAATTTTTAACAACACTTAATTATATGACATGATAAATAAAGTTAGTTGTTGCCTAGATAGCTAGTTAGGCCTTCTAGTTGCATATTTTTGTTCTCTTTGTTTGAAACTCGTATGTGGATAGAGGTGTGGGCTACATTATGAATAAATAAATAAATGAATATCGCTTAATTTTACATAGTAAAGTTCTAACAGAAATTATCCAGTTCCCTAACTGCATCTTAATTACAACTATGTGTTTTAACTTTATTGATAGGGACATTATAAAATTTATTACAAATTACCCCATGTGATAACACTGGGGGTAAGTATTTTCTATTATAGTGCATATGAATCAACATAATACACACTTAGAATATACTTTAAGGTTAAATGTGTTCTTTTCAGGGCTATGATGCAGTTATTCTGATCTACACATACCCAGGTGCTGTTCAGAAGAATGACCAAACATTGTATTAAGCTTATTTTATTACCTTAACAATAAAAAGAACATGTATTATTAACTCAGTGACATCCTAGTAAAAATAGAAACACGCCTGCAACATCCTGCGTAAAAATAGAATCAGTACATGTATACATATCTTAATGATAGCTATGCACCTATTTGAAGGCTTTAAGAGGTTTGGATTGGCATCAGTACCTAAGTCATAATTAAGACGGGGAAATCACATTAAAGCCCACATTGAGAAGGCACAACAAGATTTGTACAACTTTTTTCAATCTTAGGTTGGTGCTCTTTGAAAGATAATCAACCGTGCTTCATCACTTAACTTTGACTTAATATGTATGAAAATTTAAAACATAGTTTAAAAATTCAATTAAAGTATGTTCGATTATTTTTGTAGTGCCTTAAAATGTGAACTCAAGTGTAGTAACGAGACATTTAACATTTAAGTTACAGAATGGTCACCACAACTTATAAATACATGATCACCACATCATTCAGAGTTTTATTCCATAGCATTAGATCCTATATCCTCCGTTTCTGCGTGCTGATATAAAGTACATTGTTTCCGCGGATGAAGGCATCCCCATACTTGTTCTTGAGCTGCCCGTTGGCATACTCTTCTGTCTGCTCTAGGGCTATGTTCATGTAGCCGTCCAGACATGCTAGGACTCCTGTAAAGAAAGAAAGAAAATTATTTATTAGACACAACAAACAAACACTAATATAAGACTACTTAGTAGGTACTAGTAATAATTTAACACAAACAAAAAGTGAATACAAATGTTGTTACTAACACATGTAGTATTGTGTTGAAACTAAGTAGCTGTAAATAATGAAACAGGTATTTAGTAGCTTTTATGTTTTGTTCCTGGTGAGATAGGCTGAGATAAAAAGTATGAAACCTAACACTATTATTTATCCAGTAGTACATCGATTGGATGTGTATAACCTGGTGTAGCGGCAATGCACCTCTTTTAACTTATTCACTGCCCAGCCTCTGCGTTGTGACCCAAGGCGGGTTTTAAAGGTAGTGACTAACTGACTTTGTTTACAACTTTGTATCAAACATAACCTCAATATTTTAGAAAATGTTTCATTCATTTAGCAAAAGGTTCTTGGTCGTCAAAGCCTGATGAACTTGATTGAAAACACAGTTGACTATCTAAAAAGTATAGTTACCTACCTATCCTACTAATAAGGCATGTTTGTGCAAAGATTCAACTACTGAACTGGCTCGGCACGGGCTGATATTTTGCTTGTCCCTAGATTAATGTATCGGCTACGTATAATAGAAAAACTGCGAAGCCGCGGGCAATAGGTATAATATTGCTGAATAAAGTTTACCTCTGTAGTCGACGCCGCTATTCAGTTTGACGACGACCGGTCGGCCATGAATTTGCTGAATAAATGATGATAGTGCTTCTTTACGACTCATTTTCTTTAAGTAGACAACTTAATTGGTACAGAACGATTTCTAGGGTTAATAGACTGAGCAAGCAATGCTGTAAAATGTGAGAAAGAAAAGCCACAACAAATCAGCAGCAATAGCAACACACTTGAACACACAATTTCAATATTTTCAAATGATTTTCGATTTGATTATTTTGACATTTAATTGATTGATGTTACGCTGAAATGACATTGACATCCAAGTAAGTGTACGCTCAACAATCAAAGTGCAAAAAATCTTCACTGCCATCTATAAGTATTGTTTTGTACTAAATTGTTGCGTGCTCACGAAAGGTGTATGGTACCTTCTACATCGAGCGTAAGCTGCTCCTTTCTTTTTACAAAGTAGTTAGTAAAACTGATAATAGGTGGCGCTGCGCGCTGAGAGAATATAGTTTGATTTTGCATTTTGCTCATCAGCTCATCTTTTCTTTATATCATAGATGAAGGAAACATTTTATATGTTATTACGAGTGTAGTGAAATAAAATAATACCTCTAAAATTTTCAATTTCGGTGGAACTTGAATCCGCGATCTTCCCTCAGTATGATAGTTCAGTCGATTTTTAAATAATAATTTAATTTTTAAGAATTGATTTATTTTACAAAAAATTTAATTGAACATTAAAATATTGTTATAATAGTATACAATACGACTTGTCTAATTGCTTATTTGTAAGCCTAAAGACTATTTTTTTTTTAATATGTAGTTCGTTCATGATGCGTTGCGCCGTAGTTGGTTTAGTTTAGACCCTAATTCGATATTCAAGGAGGTACAATAGGCTATCCATGCCACAGGGCCAACATAGGGCCAGCCAAGAAATGCCGACCTAATTCAAGACGTGATGTTTCGTCTATAGCTGTTTGTCATTCATAATACCTATAGAATAGAGTACCTCGTATCTACATTACTTATCAATCAAATCGAATCATTTATTTGCTGAACACATTATTACAGGGACATGTCAGGTCTTATAACTAGAGTGGAGTGAAATGTATTCAACCCGCAAGCAGGTGTGCAAATATTAAATCGCAGTGATTACTTATGTGCATGTGCAATACCTAAATACCAAGGGAGCATAATGAAAGACATATTCAAGTACCTACCTAAACTTTATTTTTATTATTTGCGCAATTTGTTAGTGTAGGTAGGTCTAGGTACCTACTACCTTTTCCCAAAGATCATGACAAACAGACTATGTATTCGATACCCCGTGCATAGGCCTAGCCTAGTGTGGGGGTCATAGTAAATTGTTATATCCACCTAATCTAGTAACCAGTAGTATGTATATTAATTATGTCATGCGTCCTGTTGTACACGTTGGGCCAATGCGTTGGGCCAACGTGTACTTGGCGCATGTTGGAAGTTGGCGGCCAACGTTGGCTCGCAACCCGACTAGTGTCGGTTTTTCGTGCAGACATCAAAGGATCTTGGCGCGCTCCGCAAACAATGTACACACGTTTTGGCGCATTGGCCCAACGCATTGGCCTAATGTGTACAGGACGCATTAGGTGTTTTTTGTAAGCTTTTTTGGAAATAAACTTTTTGCTAGTATTTGTACCTACCTAAGAGCTACGGGTAAACTACGGATTAGGCATTATTATAGCAAACCTACCTTAGGTTTGCTACTGTGACATAATTCGTAGTGACATACGAACGAATTATGTCACAATAGCAAACCAATGTTGGCCGCCCACTGATTCCAGATAATTTAATGAGATCGGAGGTAAATCATGATTTAGATAATACCTACAAGCTACGAGACATGATCTAGTTAGATACATTAATCAATATTATCTGATTTAGCAAAATAGGCTGATAATGAGGTTGTAGGGAAATAAATGGGATGGATGGATATAGGGCTGCCATCTCTAAAATCTGGCAACCAGGCCCATTCCATTACAAATCATCACCAAAACATTAATATTCTGACTATCGCAATACATCTATGAAAATTTAATGTATACCCACAAAAATAAGGATAGCCTTATGAAAAAGTGTGATGTTCACAATAGAAATACAAGAAACAAGAACAAGTTACACATCCCATCATTTAGAATCTAAATGATGGGATGTGTAACTTGTTCTTGTCTAAATTTTATCTAAATTTTAGATTACACAAGGTAGGGAATTTATGGGCAATAGCGTGCGCTTCTATAATAAGCTTCCATCTGAAGCAACTGAGCTCCCTATTCGTAAATTTAAAAATTACATAAAACTAAATCTCATCAAGAAGGCTTTCTACTCCATAAATGTTTATCTCAATGATGTTAATGCTTGGCCAGATGTCGCTCAGTTTCGCACCGACAATAGTATGTAAGTAATTTGTTGTTGTGCATAGCTTTACTTAAATATTGACATGTATCGAATCATATTATATTTAGACTTAAATAGGCAAATAACCATGTATTAGACATATAAGAGATGAACATGCTAGTGGTTTCTTTTCACTTCTTCTACTAGTGGACAAAAAATTGAAGTGAACAGTAAAATATTTTTTTTTGATAATAATTTATAAATAAAATATGATTTGTCTAAGTGCTTATTTTGTAAGCCCAAAGAAATAAATGATTTTTTACTTTACTTTACTTTTACCCTCTAAACTAGGACAAATCCGGGGAAACCCGGACGCATGCAGCCCTAGATGGGCCATTTTAATTCGCTGCCTAACAAACCTCCTAGTTACCAAAGACCAAGGCCTACAAAAATCTCCCTTAGCTAACTAAACTAAAATAATTACCTATGATTCATAATAAACAGGTTAAAGAGCACATTCAATAAATAAATAATGCTGGACAATTCACAGAGCATTATCTAGCCCCAAGCTAAGCAGAGCTTGTTTTATGGGTACCAAATAACTGATATAGCTAGATACATGTTTTTTTATTATACATAGAAAACGGCCAGAACACCCGAGACAAAATTCTGCAGATCGTACAAACATTTGTCCCTAGGCAGGAAGCGAACCCGCGACCTCCTGCGTCGCAGGCGGACCTTCGTCCACCGCGCCATAGAGGTCGTCACAAGGCATTCTTTAGTTAGATGCTGGTGTTCCATGTTATATATTTTTATATTTGTATAAATTCTCTTTTTTTATTACGACTAAAACTACCGCATCCAAAACATTAGGCATCATTTCTACCAAAGGTGATTTCAACCAGAAAATATGACCATATCACAGTTAACACAATAGTTACTAATGTTATTTTAACCAAGGGCGTGGCCCTTTCGTGCAGGTTTTACTGCCAAAGTAAATTGTGTTTTATTGTAATTGTTGAGAGATTAGTATTGGTTGTTTGATTCTTATTAAGATGCAATAATGATAAATGGAATGCAGATAACGAATGCTGCAAATGTGTTTTTGTACGGTTCACAAAACAAATATTAATTTCATCCTCATCATCAGTCGTTGCTAGCCCACTGCTGGTCAGCGACTGAAGGCTTATTTATACCTACGGGGATATAAAACCTATGTGAACGGCTTAAACCTCTAAAAAAAACAATCGTTTGTGTAAAAATCTTACGTGCGTTGAAACCGCGCACTCAAGTCGATCCTCACCTTAAAGCTCGTCGGCGCCAGTCAATCGTAAAACGCACATAGGCATTTTGCGTGCAAACTTTACTTGCGAGCATTACGTGCATCGAATAAGAGATAGAGACGTAGCGAATGCGTTCGTTCATGCTCGGATGGATTGATGGGCGGTGCTCTAGCTTTAGTACCTAGTATAGGAGACTCAGAACACTAAGTTATCTAGTAGGACCAGTTGAGTTACTTCTACATTAAATAAATAAATAATGTTGTTCAATCCACACAGCATCATCAAGCCCCAAACTAAGCAGAGCTTGTGTTATGGGTACTAGATTACTGATATACTTAATACAATATCTTACATAGATATATGTTTTTTAATATTCATAGAAAATATCTAGAACACCCGGAACAAATACATGCAGATCGTAGAAACATTTGTGCCAAGGCGGGAATCGAACCCGCAACCTCGAGGGCTTTCTTCCGCCGCGCCACATCATCGGTCGTCATAACACGACATTGATTGCAACAGTCTTCAGTTAGCGCAACTGTTCTAATTATAAATACTCGTACTATTTATTTCGTTTCATTAACTGTTATATTCTTTATTGAGCCTGGCTGAAAGATCATGAAGACGATATGGATCATCATCATCATCAACCTATAGCAGTCCACTGCTGGACATAGGCCTCCCCTAAAAAGCGCCCTAGCGCTTGTCTTCAGCTTGCCGCACCCAGCATCTGCCTGATGTGTTTCACAGGTCGTCATCCCGGAGGGCGTCCTACACTACATTTACCGAGTCGCGGTCTCCACTCAAGAAAAAGTTTACCTCAGTGGTTGTCGGTTTTTCGTAATATTCACACATGGATAAACAATTTATCCTTCAGAATACAGCGTGAATCGAATAAGAGATGGTGACGGATTGAATGCATTCGGTCATGCTTGGATGGTTTTGCATGGGCGGTGCTTTAGTAGTCGTGTCGTACCTAGCGTAAGACAGACAGAAGATGAAGTCAACCAGGCTGGAAGATCAATTCTATGAAGTCAGCATAAACGAGTCAAATAATTTCTTGTATGAAGTCAGCATAAACGAGTCAAATAATACTTGTGTGCATTATGGTCCGGGATTCAGTGAAAGATTTTCATGACCTAGTCCCTCCCAAGCAAAACTTATTAGGGATTCATATTATCAGTACTCGTTACCGTCAGCTGCGACTCCGTGGGTGGGTTGGGCAGTGGCAGCGATGACGACATTATGCCCATCGAATAAGGTTCAAATAAGAATTCTGGAAGATTTTGTTATTCTGATAAAATATGTAAGCTATTTGTGAAATTTCATCAAAATCCATTTAGTAGTTTTTGCGTGAAAGAGCAACAAATATCCTCACAAACTTTCGCGTTTATACTATTAGTCAGATTTATTCTTAAAACATGTACATAATGTTATTGCTTAAAGGCGTACCCAATGTAATAGAGTAGCTATCTAGTAAAAATATTATTTAACATTAAAAGTTCATTTTATAATAAACACCCTATTAAATCATAAAAAAACCTACATTAAAAAAAATCTGTCAGTCTGAGTCTAATTTAATAATAAAATAAATAAATAAAAAAAGCCTTTATTCACTGACCAAAGTAATGTAAAATAAAGTATTAGTAAAAAGTAAGTATCTTATTGATCCTATCATCTATGACCTAACTTGATTCTTCAGCAACCAGTTTGTTGGTCAGGTTGTCCTTCGACATAGGCCTCCCCTAGCTTCTTCCAATCATCTCTGTCACGAGCTAGTCTTCTCCATCCTTTTGGTAGGTCATCTTCCCATCTCTTGATTTGACGTCCCTTTCTTCTTTTTCCATTCCTAGGATACCATTCCATCACATCTTTCGTCCATTTTCCTTTATTTGTTCTGATAGTATGGCCGGTCCAATTCCATTTGAGATTTTGAATTTTTTGTAGAACATCGGTAACTTTTGTTTTTTTCCTTATTTTTGAAGTCGTCCATCTGTCGCATAGCCGTATATTTAACATGCTTCGCTCCATGTGAGTCTAATTTAATAGATACCATCAAAATATAAAATTCGTCAAACCTAAACACAATAAACATTATATAATAAAATCCAATGAAAACTAATTGATAAACCATAAAAAAATACCATACATTATAAATTTCACCCCTTATTCTGTTTTTTTTTTGCCTGTGACTTTACCGACCTGGATCTCCTCTGAAACCGATATCTGGTTACCTGAGTCAGGTATCATATAGGGTCGATACATATCTGACGGAAAATGCGTCGCGTATTATCGGTCGCGTTACGCCAGAACGGACACATGTATAATAAAACATTCAACCTTTCACACTCAATCGATTATGCGTTAGTGCGTCGAGCGTACAGAGTCTGTTACGTTTCCGTTGACGCATAGTCGGTTGACGTAACGTGTCGCGACACGTTTGTTTTGTATGATGCATTCAGACTAGGCGTAACATCAGCGGAGATCGTTTGCGTACATGCCGTTCGAACTGACTAGACACGTAGTGTGGCAGGTCTGATTTGACCGAATATAATCAACGTATGATACGCTCGACGCATTTTCCGTCAGATATGTACCGACCCTAAGTTACTAACTAGGCGTTCTGAGTTCTTTAGACTGTGACACAAGACAGCTTAACAAACGAATCACGACAGCTGCAAAATGTATGAAATTATTGCTCTGTGTATGAATGTATGAAATTGCACGGCTGTGGTTGAGAGAGATGTATGGAGTCTGTGGTACAGGCGACAGATTCATTTGTTATCTTTGGATTAAATATTAAATACTATAGCTACATAACTTATGTGTTGGCTACTGGTCTAGAGGTAGTCATTATTCGTTTCAATAGGTAAAGAAAGACGAAAGATAGAACACTAGTGTGTGTGTAGAAGACAACACACTACCCAATGTAAGACGTACCCAGAAATATAGTTCACAATACAACAGTCAAAAATTAAACCAGCCAAGTGTGAGTCGCACTTTCGCACGAAGGTTTCCCTACCATTATGTATAAAAACGGCAGGGAGCCCCCTGAAATATGTATTGTGTTTTATTTTAATTTAATTATTTATTTTTAAAGTGATTAGGTATATAACTTTATATTCATAAAAGAACATTGAATATACATAAAAGAACACTTCTAAAAAATAAACTAAAATGTTATCTTCTGAAAAAGTGTATCTACTCCATTAAAGTAAAGTAAAGTAAAAAATCATTTATTTCTTTAGGCTTACAAAATAAGCACTTAGACAAGTCATATTTTATACATTAAATTATTATCAAATAAAATTATTTTACTGTTCACTTCAATTTTTTGTCCACTAGTGGAAGAAGTGAAAAAGAAACCACTAGCATGTTCATCTCTTATATGTCTAATACATGGTTATTTGCCTATTTAAGTCTAAATATAATATGATTCGATACATGTCAATATTTAAGTAAAGCTATGCACAATAACAAATTACTTACATACTATTGTCTGTGCGAAACTGAGCGACATCTGGCCAAGCATTAACATCATTGAGATAATCATTTATGGAGTAGAAAGCCTTCTTGATGAGATTTATTTTATGTAATTTTTAAATTACATAAAATTGACGAACTATGACCTTGATTATATAATATAGGTATGTATAAACTTTGTGTATGTGATGAAAATCGTTCAATCATTTAATTTAATGTGATACTTCTCTTTTAGTTAATATAATTTATTTTTAAGTTTCCGCACACAATGTAGGTATATTGTTTTATGGAATAAATAAATATGAAATATTCTATGAATAAATTAAGTTGCATTCGACGAGGTATGTTTATAAATATATATTGTATTGTATAAGTAGATATACCGATATATATGTATATCTATCAGTAGATGCTGGATGCGGCAAGCTAAAGACAGGGCGCTGTCGCGCTCATTGGGGGAGGCCTATGTCCAGCAGTGGACTGCTATAGGCTGATGATGAAAACTATATCCTTGCCTGTTTTGAAAGCTCACGTCAAGGAGTTTTTCCTGCCAAAAGAATGAATATTGGTACTTATTATTTATTTATTTATGTATTTAAGTAGTGTATTATTTATTTGGAATTTGTAATATTTATTATTTGTTTTTAAGTATTCTTATTTAGATAACCTGTGGTACACCCCCTGCCTTTTCTTAAATTCATTTAATTCTTTCCATCCAAAGGTTGCCTGGAAGAGATCGCTTCTAAGCGATAAGGCCGCCCATTGTATCTGTCGCATGTAATGTATTTTTGTAATGATTAATTTGATTATGGTGTACAATAAAGAATTTTTGTATTGTATTGTATTGTATGATGTAATGGATTTACACAACTAACGGTTACAAATAAATAAATAATGCTGGATTATTTATTTATTTGCCGTCCGGGGATATAGGTCTTTAAGTCAAATTACTGACCTGCACTTACGACTTCATGTTAAAATAGCAACATACCATTAGTTGTGTAAATCCGTATTATCACAGTTAGACTGAAATATTTATTTTTTATTATCGATAATATTCTTATTAATTGTAATTTTAATGTATATTGGAATGGATATGATTTGTGATCTATGATTTTATTGACTACCGATGTGGCGCGGTGGGCGAAGGTCCGCCTGTGACGCAGGAGGTTGCGGGTTCGATTCCCGCCTCGGAACAATTGTGTGTACGATCTGCACATAATTTGTTCAGGGTGTTCTGGTCGTTTTCTATGTATAATAAAAAATATCTATCTATGTAATATATTGTATTATGTATCAGTTATATAGCACCCATAACACAAGCTTTGCTTACCATGGGGCTAGATAATGCTGTGTGTTGAATTGTCCAGAATTATTTATTTATTTGTGATTTTTTTTATGATTTTGTAATGTAAAGTTAAAGTAAGGACTCTATGATTTTTGTGTTGTTTTTCTGTATTATATAATGATTTCTAATTTTAATATTAAATTTACTCTATTGCATTGGTTGTTCCCGTAAAAATAGAGGTACGTTTATAAATAAATATTTGGTATCTCGTCTATATCTGAACATACACGAATATATATGAATTTATTAGCTGGATGACAAATGGCAAAACCTACATAATTATAGTTGTTATATTGATGATGATGGCCCAGAGATCTCAGACGCATTTTGGCGCCATTTGTTGTTTATTTTACATTTTATTTATATTTTCCGTCTTCAACAAAGCTTTTGTAATCCAAGCCATGTGCCCAAACAAAAGTGGCCTGATTTGTTAAAGACAACATTAACAGAGTCTCTTGTTTCAGTAATTAGTGGTTTTAAAAGGATTTTGGTTTAAGGTTTTTGAGAAAACCGGATTTTGACATTGGTTAAAGCCACTCAAAGTGTAGTCGCATCATCATCCCTAAAAATAGCGACATACATAATTTAAATACTATAAATAAGACACAATACGATATCAGATTGTCTAGCTCTAGTCTAGAGGATAAAAAAGCTTGAGACGAGTTTTGCTCCAACTCGAAAACTAAAAACCTAACAAGGGAAAGGTTTCTTGTTGACTTCTTTACCTTAAAAAGAAGTGAACAATGAAATTGTAAATTTCAATTACAACTTACCAAATTAATCACTTAAAAACTCATTAATCTATTTTTAAGTAGGCATTTTTTCAAGAGCATCTCTTCAACCAATTAAAAAAAAAAAAAACTTGGCTTTTATCTTGTCTGAAATTTTATTATACTTTTACCACTATTGAGTGTAAACTAGTTTGGTGTATTACGAATACATCTGATTGAATTGACCAGTTTAACCTGGATTTAACGTTTGGTGCAATCAGCCCTTACTGATTTCTCCTTCACCATAGCTAAGTAACTCTACATTACGAGCATTAGTGTCAAACTAATCCGTATCAGTTCAAATTATTCGGTATTATTCCAAATTATTTTCTAATCCTTAATCCTGGTATAGAAAATCAAATAATTGGTCTGACAAAGGGCACGCGACGCCGGGTGCAGCTGATAGTGCTATTGTGAAGTGAACCTACATAATTTGTAGGGATATCTCTTTTATTGTAGGGTGGCCATCTTGTGAATGGGATTTTAAAAACTGAAAATGAAATGGCTAAGTTCATGTCATTACGTTGTGCTTATGTTATTTATACTATACTAGCTGCGCCCCGCGGCTTCGCCTGCGTGGAAATTTCTGCGCAATTTTACCATGTTTTCTCAGCGTTTAAACATTCCCTGGACTACGACAAACATTTCAAAACCAAGATCGGCCCAGCCGTTCTCGAGTTTTAGCGAGACTAACGAACAGCAATTGATATAATAAGAAGACTATAATACTATTGAGAGAATTGAGAGAAAACTAAGATTCACGCAAAACCTTAATTAAATATTTAAGGGAGATTGTTATGAGTAGTAAGATTGCCTAAGAGTAGTAAAAGCCGACTTGAAATATTAGTGTCAAATTAAATATTGTCTTAAAACATTATTCAAAATGTGGTCTTTGATAATAATCAACGTCTTATCATCTTATAAATCGACATACACTTTTCGTACTATCAAAGTAGCTATGTATTTTATTATAGTTTTGGCGACATTTGTACTACAACGACTCCATGACTAAAGGAAAGTGTCAATAGTTTTGTTGTTCATAGTCACCCTACTATTAGGGTAGGCTCACACAATAGATTGATATTATTTCGCTACTGTGGTTATAGAGGGTACTCCACTAATTGTTATTTTGTTATTCGCCTGTTAAATCGAGTGCATTGGCCTTTTTAGTTTTTTAACAGATGACGCCATTTTAGGGATTATTAAATCGAGGGGTGAAATAAATCACCTATTAAATAGGTTATTTTTCTGAATAATTATTTGGATATAGAACCAAAGATAATTTAACCACGTTGAAGAATAAAATCATTTAAAACGGGATATTTACCATGATTTAATTTTTGAGTTATCCAATTTTATAGCACAGATTCATGCGCCATGATCACGGAATAACTAGTAGAACAAAAAATTGTTAATAGTTATTCCGTGATCATGGCGCATGAAACTGTGACGAAATATTGGATAACTCAAAAATCAAATCATGGTAAATATCCCGTTTTAAATGACTTTAGTGTTGATAACCATGATCGTTTCAAAAGTTTGACGTTAAAGACGACGATTATGAAAGCTCTAGATATAAAAATACCCCGGGCACGCTGCTTGTAAAAAAATAATTCCTTTTTAGTGATTAAGTTTGTCAATTCCAGTTCTTGTGGATTTTGTGTATTTTGAAGTGAACATTTCATAAGGCGCGTTGAGCACTTTTTGAGTGAACAAAAGGCGTGAAACTCTCGTCATCGTCCGTCACCATACGCTTCCCAGTATAAATAAAATATAAAATTACTTAGTTTTTATTTCTATCGGCTGTCCCCAAAGACTGCACCGTTTTGTGTTATTTGGCTGTGGATTTTGTTAATACTTACATATATATATTATTATTATTATTGTTTAGCTATTCATGTCCCACTGCAGGGCAAAGGCCTCCCTTTTCTCCTTCCACTCCTCGCGATCCAACGCAAACGCTCCAACAGGCCATGATGGAAGATGTGCCTCGAGCTTTATTTATTTATTTTTATATATATTCGAACATTATATAACATATAACATTATCGAACATTATTTTATATGTATAATGCTGTGACAGGGACCTTTTTGGCCCCTTATGTAACACGTATTTGCTCTATTTTGTATGTCTTATCTATTCCATGTAATTTTTCTTCTTGTTTTATTATTTTCTTACCATGTAATGTGTTATGTATAGTGTCAAATAAATGTATTTTCTTTCTTTCTTCTTCTTCTTATATATATATAAATATATATAAATAAATAGATAAATATAACCTACCTATACGCAAACGGACGTGATAAACCTATGGTGTGCAAAATGTGTGGTACGTATAATATACCACTAAACAGTTCTTCCGGTGTCGGCGCGGGTTGACCCATATTTGCACGACGACCTCCGACGAGGTCATTGCACACGGTGATATATATCCCGGGATATCCGGGATATCTATCCCAGAAATCTTTATTTGAAACAGAACTTATTGTATAGAGTACAAAAATCTGGCCGCAAAAATTAGAAACAGTGTAGCGTAGTAGTGTAGTGACAGCGCCCTCCTCCGAAAAAATTAATAGTTATGATTAATCTTAAAAAATAAAAATAGAAATAATGTAGTTATTTGATCTTATTTACGTTTTGACCTTTTTATGGCCAACAAAGAGACTATGTGGTCTCTTTGTGGTCCGTAAAACATGGCCTGGCATTTAATTGCAAGGTGCATATTAACGGTTACGCTGACATTTCGTTGAATAGACAATTATTTATAGACATACCTACCAATAGTTATGCGGGTTGGTAAGTTATAATATACTAGCTGTTCACCGCGGTGTCACCCGCGTTAAACTAGAATTTAACTTTATTAGGTGATGTTTTTACACCTTGTGTTACATTATTGGAGTTTTATATTATATATTTATACATACATATATACAGGACAGCTATTTTTGGCGTCCTTTGGAGAAGGAAGGCCTATGTTTCGCAGTTGATGTGTAGGTACGGGCTGTAGACGATGACGCGTTGTTTTCAGAAACTAAGCAAAATTTCAGTCCAATCTACTCGGTTGTTTTGGAAAAGCTTACGAATTATCCATTCAAACTTTTGTAGTACCTATGTAATATTATTATTATTAGTGTGTACGTACATATTATTAATATTATGTACCTCAAGCTTTTACAGTTGATAAAATCTTGTCAAAAAACAGTAAGTCGCAATTGAATCGTGATTCTGTGCCCCAACCGCCTGAAATTGGAATTATAGTCAGGATCCCTAACTTTTTTGAAAATAAAATATAGCCTATGTTCACCGGGGATAGTGTAGCTTCCCAACAACGGTAAGATTTTTTTTCAAATCGGTCCAGTAAAAATCAAACATTTCCTCTTTATAATATTAGTTTAGAAAACTTAGCATTATAATGGTCGGTATTTTATAGTTCCTTTCTATTTTAAAGGTTCTAGATTTAGGAGCTTAAGAATGTATGATGAAATTCTGAAAAACTGTTAATAACTTTCCAATGCGATTATCGTTATTAATTGTATGGATGTTGTTAGAAGTTTATTTCAGTTTTATATTTCACAAAGAGTCTCATCATCAAAAATACCTGTAAAAGTACTTTGATAGTAGGAACTAATATTATAGGATGGATAGTTTTAAAAATTTGGCTAGTTAAAGCAATATGTAATTTTTCATCTCATTGGCCTTTTAAGATGAAAGCATTACATAATTACAAATGTGCCTACACAATAATACATAGAATGAACTTACCCTATAGGATATGTACTTCTCGCCTATGTACCTGGCGAGCTTAACCCTGAAAAAACTTTTCTGGCAGCAAACCTTTGAGTTATTGAGACAGGCGATAGAACCATTTACATTATTAATAATTATTGATACAGTGGGTATTTATCGCGTATAATCAATAGTTATAATTGTATTCAGATCGCGTAAGTTAAAAAATATTCATCGACATTATCCCAAGATATCGCCCCCTGTAACCCACCTTTGCCGAAATAATTCGCGAAAATTACCGAACGCTCCCGATTCCATCCGAACGGATACTAAATCTGTGCCATGAAATTCGAACGCAGACCCCTAAATTTCCCCTCCTTTGTACTTACAGCCGTAAGTAGACGTGATAAGGTAGATTTTTGCGTGTTAGTTTTAAGTGCAGTGAAACAGGTTCGGACTATTTTATTGTCATTTATTATGATTACGTAATAGATTTGGTTTGGTTTAGATTAGGGACCTATTACATTTGTGCGAAGCTGATGTAACAACTGGGTATAAGGTGAAATGAAACGAGATACCTTTCATATATACATATGTATATGATATATACATATGTATAGGTATAAATAAATAATAAATAATGCTGGACAATCCACCCAGCATTATCTAACCCCAAGCTAAGCAGAGTTTGTGTATGAATACTAGATAACTGATGGATGAGACATAGTACAGTATAGTAACGTAGATAGATATTTTATATCATACATAGAAAATGGCCAGAACACCTGGAACAAATATCTGCAGATCATCCAAACATATGTCCCGAGGTGGGAATCGAACCAACAACTTTCTGTGACGCAGGTGGACCTTCGCCCACCACGCCACACATCATATATTATAATAAATCTAAGGATGATTCATTCCTGCAGACATTTCTTTGAATAAACATGTCTAGTTATAAATAACTCAAATTAACCCCCAATTTGTCACCAAACAGAAAATGCCTCTGTTTAACACATGCCCGATAGAGATAGGATTACAAAAAGCAGAAGAAAAAAAAACTGACTGTTTCTTAATAATAAATAAGTTAATCTGAACTAGCTTCATTATTTTTACCGATCTCGAGAAAAGGAGGTGGTTCCATATTCGGCTGTATGTATTTTCGTCGATTTCTTCGTCAATTACTGACCGATTACAAAATAATTTCCCTGTTGTATTGAGAATGATTCCGAGGTGGAAATATTATTCCCCTTTTTGGCAAAGCTAACGTATTGTCCATTTAAACTTTTGTAGTCTATACAGCGTTTGGTAAACTACGTAGAGTCTTCTCTTCATCCATACCCCAATGCTTGAAAACTAAAGTTTTCAACCAGTGCGTCCTACCCGTTATGACCTACGGAGCTGAGACGTGGACACTTACGATAGGGCTGGTCCACCAGTTCAAAGTCGCTCAGCGAGCTATGGAAACAGCTATGCTCGGAGTTTCTCTGAAGGATAGGATTCGCAACGAATAAATCCCACAGAGAACCAAAGTTATCGACATAGCTCTGAGAATTAGCAAGCTGAAGTGGCAGTGGGCCGGCCATATCTCGCGAAGAACCGACGGCCGCTGGGGCAAACGTGTTCTTGAGTGGAGACCACGACTTGGTAAACGTAGTGTAGGACGCCCTCCGACCAGGTGGGATGACGACCTGCGAAAGACTGCAGGTAGATGCTGGATGCGTCAAGCTGAAGACAGGGCGCTATGGCGCTCATTGGGGGAGGCCTATGTCCAGCAATGGACTAATATAGTCTGATGATGATGAGTCTATACTAATATTATAAAGAGGAAATGTTTGATTTTTTGTTTGTATGTAATTTTTCAAATCGGTCCAGTAGTTTCGGAGCCTATTTACTCCGAAACTACTGGACCGATTTGAAAAATTCCGTTGGTAAGCTACACTATCCCCGGTGAACGTAGGCTATTATACATATATTATAATATTCAAAAAAGTTAGACATCCTTACTAAAAGTCCAAGGTGTAAAAAAAATCACCCAATAAAGTGAAATTCGAGTTTAACGCGGGTGAAACCACACAGCTAGTATGTAATATTATTAGTGTGTGTACTTATAGCTTTTATATTTTTCGAAAACCGTAAGTCGCAAATGAATCGTGATTTTGTGCCCCAACCTTCTGAAATTGTTTGTAATACGGATTATTTATTTTATTTATAACAATGCCTTATCTTTCACAGCAGGGGACCCATTTGTCAAGTCCCTCTGTACAAACAAACACACTTTTAACTTAACGTGAAGCGATTGAACAGGACACTAAAATATGGCGGTAGTTGTGTGTAAAAAAATCCCATAATTAGATAATCAACTGAGTTTTTTTTAAAGCAATTGTTTGTTTTAGTCCAAGCCACGTGTTAATTGTATCTAATGCGAATATCCTAATATTCCTTTGTAATTGTACCACCCTGTATCAACTCCTATTTTTAACTGAATTCGAAAAAGGGAGGACGTGCTATGTTTGATAATGTATGTTTTTTTTGAAATTTCGTCGATTTTTCCGTCAGTTTTGGACCGATTTGGATGATTATTTTGCAGTTGTATAGAGGATAGGACAGTTGTATAATATATCATCATCATCATCAGCCTATATTAGTCCTCTGCTGGACATAGGCCTCCCCCAATGAGCGCCATAGCGCCCTGTCTTCGGCTTGACGCATCCAACATCTACCTGCAGTCTTTCGCAGGTCGTCATCCCACCTGGTCGGAGGGCGTCCTACACTACGTTTACTTAGTCGTGGTCTTCACTCAAGAACACGTTTGCCCCAGCGGCCGTCGGTTCTTCGCGAGATATGGCCGGCCCACTGCCACTTCAGCTTGCTAATTCTCAGAGCTATGTCGATAACTTTGGTTCTCTGTCGGATGTATTCGTTGCGAATCCTATCCTTCAGAGAAACTCCGAGCATAGCTCTTTCCATAGCTCGCTGAGCGACTTTGAACTGGTGGACCAGCCCTATCGTATAATATATACATATTTCTAATTATAAAAAGTGTACAAAATATTTGTGATAAAATAGATGGATAGAAAATTCTTTATCGCACTTTAAATAGAAAACTATGTACAGAAAAAACTTGAAAATTTATTACAATTGGCGATCTTATCGCTCAAGAGCGATTTCTACCAGACAACCATGGATGGATATGTGTGCTTGTAGGTTATGAGATATTATAAATATAAATAAAGAAGTGGGTTAGTATTTATTCCATAAAACCTAAAAGATAACAATGGGATGGATTGAACAATGGGGTTCGAAGTCAGCTTTTAGTTTTTTCAAAACAATCAAAATAAAGTAAACTGCATTGCGCCATTTTTAACATCTGCACAAGCAGTTTCGCGCCATAACTGCATTTTTAATAAACTTTTATTATAGTCGTAAAATGATAAAACTCCTTACTTTTTATCTACCCTACCTGCGAAGGTAGTTTTTACCTGACTCAGATAGGGGTCGTCAGTGTTTGCTACGATAGGACTGTATTTGCAGCGTTTTAATCATCACCATCATCAGCCTATGTTAGGACATAGGCCTTCCCCAATGAGCAACATAGCGCCCTGTCTTCAGCTTGACGCATCAAGCATCTATATATGTATCAGCGTTTTAATGCCTAGAACAAATAATAAGGATGACGATGTTAATTATATTGGCAAACGTTTATTAGATTTTCATGAAATATCTATACTAATATTATAAAGAGGAAAGGTTTGTTTGTTTGTAATGAATAGGCTCCGAAACCACTAGAACGATTTGAAAACTTCTTTCACCGTTGCGAAGCTACACTATCCCCGGTGAACATAGGCTATATTATATTTTCTAAAAGTTAGGGATCCGTACTATAACCGTGCGAAGCGGGGAAGGTCCGCTAGTACCTAATAAAATTCTCAGAAAAAAAAATCCCATCAAAAACATAAATTTGAATTAAGAGCTAAGTTCAATATTATGATTATTATGCCTTTGTTGTTGACTTCAACGACAAAACACCATGTGATGTCATGACGTCATTATCTGAACATGTTAAGGAATGACGTCATGCTCGCTCGATGCGTTAACATGTCGCAAATTTAGTCCAACCTTTATATGCAACATTTGCAATGCTAAACAGATGCTTGTTATGCTGAAACAAATAAATGGGGAGAGTTTTTAAAATGGTTTAAAAAACCATTAGAGAAATTGATCATGGTCAACTTAGTCTACCATCTAAAAGACACGAAAAAATTTTTTTTGCTGGAATTTATAGTTATGTAATTTGTTTTTGCCGATGGAAGTGAACAGAAAATCAAAGACATCTTATTACTTTTTTACAATACAATACATCTTTATTGCACTATCAATACAAGAAAAAAATATAATAATAAAGGATCTTAAATACTAAGTCTAGTGGCACAATCGGCGGCCTTATCGCTAGGCCGCCGATTTCTTCCAGGCAACCTTTGGATGGATAGGATCGGTACGTATTAAAGCTGACGGTGGCGTAATTATTGAAGGCTTTATAATAATCAATAATCATTTATTTCGTAACTTTCATGAAATACACGTCACATTCGTTTCGGCTACAGATACGTAGCCATTTTATACTTACAAGTAAAGTAAATTAACAATATTGAATTAAATTATACATTATTAAAATAGATAAAAAAAAATAATACATTTAGTCACATTTATAATCGAGGAACTCCTCATAGCTGTAAAAGCTATTGTCAGTGAGCCAGTGCTTTAGTTTACTCTTAAAGGTTGTTAGGCTAGTTGCCTTCCTAACAATTTCAGGAAGATTGTTGTACACCGTCGGTCCCATTATGCGAGTTAACTTCCCCGACTTCGCGAGAGTACGTGGTAAGGTGGTGAGCTTGTCCGCTCGCCGAGTGCTGTACCTATGAACGTCGCTATTTCTAGAGAACAGTTCAAGGTTGTCCCTTACATACACGGATACCTGGAATATCACAATGCATGGAAGGGTAAGTACATCGAGCTCTTTAAAGTAAGGTCTAGCAGAGACGTCCTGTGGTATCCTCACCATTGCAAGTATGGCGCGCTTCTACATGCGGAAGGCGCGCCGCCAGTCGGCGGCACGCCCCCACAGTTCAGCTCCGTACTGCAATATTGAGTGGATAGTCGCATAATAACAGGAGCGTACCACGTGCCTTGGTAGGAATCTCGCCAGGCGGCTTAGTGCGTAGCACGCACCGCCAAGCTTGCCGCATACTTTATCAATATGGGACTCCCACGTGAGACTCCTATCAAGCTCCAACCCCAAAAATGTGGTTTTAGCCACCTGTTCGATAAGCGTCCCACCACCTACAACCGATAGGGTTCTAGGGAGACGCCCAGACAGGCAGACATGCATGACATGTGTCTTTGATATGTTCAAGACAAGTCCGTTTACTTTGAACCACTCGACCAGTGTTGACGCGGTGAGGTTTAGATTTTGCTCCAGGGCGTCTATTGATGTACCAGAGACTACGGCGACCACGTCATCAGCGTACATGAAGATCTCCGCAGTGCTCACAGCTTCCGGAAGATCGTTAAGTAGCATGGAAAATAAGATATTCGAGACCGCAGAACCTTGGGCTACACCCATGGTCGTTGCAAGAGGACAGGATCGGATGTTCCCATTCTCTCCAACAACTACCTGCGACCTCGATCTTAGCATGCTGGATAGTAGTGTGAGCGCAGTCCCTCGCACTCCGTAGTGTTCCAGCTTGGCCGCGAGCACCGCGTGATCGGCAACATCGAACGCCTTCGAGAGGTCACTAAGGTCACTGAGTAATATAACGTTATAAGTTTAGATTTTATAATAATTTATAAATTTTACTTGTGCACTGTGTGTCACATACAGTATTTTGTCTATACTAATATTATAAAGAGGAAATATTTGATCAGATAGGAGCTTTGCTAAGCTTGGGGCTAGATGATGCTGTGACCATGTGTGGCCATGAGTTGATTTTAACATGCACAGATCATGCATGATGCCAGGCAAAGATACTATACTGACAGGAAGTAGAATAACAGGAAAAATATCAGGAAAATCGTAGAGTTCTTAGAAACAAAAGACTAATTAATCATCTAGGTCTCTGTATATTTTGGATAACCTCGAAATTAAAGGAAGTGTTATCGATTTCTACAAACATTTTATATTTCTAGATAATAAGAAGGTTACAGAGATTTTCATCATCATTATATATCTACATTATGTAATATATTTTAGCAGTGTTCTATCTCTTTATATACAAAGAAAGTTACAATCATATAATAGAAACAAATGAGAACTGTTATTTACAATTGAGCTAAATGTAGACTGTTGAAAATAATATAGAGGTAGATCAACAGATTTATTGTTAACTAGCTGCGCCCCGCGGCTTCGCCCGCGTCGAATTATATGTGTCAAATGGTTTATAAACCTAACTCTTGAATCACTCTATTCCGTTGCATATTTTTAAAGATCTAAGCATACATAGGGACAAACAGACAGCGGGAAGCTACTTTTTATACTATGTAGTGATGGCCATTCTTGAGCAACATGATCTATATAGGTGTTGTAGATTTTACGCTCTCTGAATTTTCGTGAGACGCTGAGAATGGAAACGTCTCACAGGAATAACCCATATTTTTTTATCTGAATGCCTGGAGAAGTATTTCGTCACTACTATAATAAAATCAGCCAAGTGCGAGTCGGACTCGCGCACAAAGGGTTCCGTGCCAATATCTATAAAAACTGAAAAAATCACATGAATTTTTTGAGATGATTTTTTTTCCTTAAATATTTGTGTATAGTATATACATATTTTTAAAGTGAACAAATAACTAAATATTCTGTGAATATTTCAAGCGTCTACCAACCTGTTGCCATTATCAATATCGAGCAAATACGAGCTATAATATCACGCTTGCTGTAGGGAGCCCCCATAAATACTTATTTTATTCGGTTTTTCGGCGGGTTCAGTTTTTTTTTTTTAAAACGGGACCATATTATTAAGACTCCGCAGTCTCTCCGTCGTCGTCCGTCTGTCACCAGGCTGTACCTCACAAGGCTCAACTCACACCAAAAGAGCGTCGAAGCGCAGCGCAGTTTCAGTGTCATATGAATTTTAACTTTATTTTCATTACAATAAAACTTATTATCGAACGAGTCGCGCGGATGCCCGCAGCGCCGCGGGAATTCCAGCGAATTCGACTCGTTTCGAGTTTCTCATGCGATAATAAGTTTTATTGTAATGAAAATAAAGTTGAAATTCATATGACACTGAAACTGCGCTGCGCTTCGACGCTCTTTTGGTGTGAGTTGAGCCTTATGAGGTACAGCCTGGTGACAGACGGACGACGACGGAGAGACTGCGGAGTCTTAATAATATGGTCCCGTTTTACATTGGTTACGGAACCCTAAAAAATACTGAAGTTTTTTTTAGCGACGCAATAGGTACTTCTCCAGGCGTTTCGGTTCCGACCTGTCTCTCAGGTAGACCTATCAAAATTCAGTTTCATGAATTTGCCTCTGGGTTTTCCCCGAAGATGACGAAGATATACACAATATGGCATGATGCGATAGTCAATTATTTAAATGTTCATTAGTCATTGATTACATTACCATGAAATTTTAGTTACGATGCTAATTTGTCTTAGTCTTTTCGTGGCAGTGGGCCACCGGCCATATCTCGCGAAGAATCGACAACCGCTGGGGTAAACGTGTTCGTGAGTGGAGACTGCGACTCTGCAAACGTAGTGTAGGACGCCTTCCGGCCAAGTGGGGTGACGACCTGCGACTGCGGTCAGATGCTGGATGCGGCAAGCTGAAGACAGGGCGCTATAGCGCTCATTGGGGGAGGTGTGTCCAGTTGTGGACTAACATAGGCTGATGATGATGATGTCCAGCTGTGGAGAGGAATAGGCTGTTTATGTGATCCGCTATCGTTGCCCACAGAAATTACAGTAAAAAAAGGCCATTACGGACCCCAAACCTTTTAAAATTCCTACCCACGTCGCTGTTCTAGTATATTATTTAACCAGGCGATAGATAACATCGGCTTGCTGGGGTCAAAGTGACCCGAGTACAAATATTTGTGGCGCGTGTGAGTCTAGGCACGTACGACAGGGTTGGCAAAGAATGCGCTGTTTGCACTGAACGCAAACATTTGTTCCAGGTTTGTGTTTAAGGGGGATGAGGATGAATGATCGTATGTCCATCGACTTGTGGGCAAAGACCACAGAGTGGAGCCCACCCAACGCTAAGAGACGACGTGGAAGGCCCAGGATGATATGGCGCGACGAGCTCGAGGTACATCTTCTATCATGGCCTGTTGCAGCGTTGGATCGCGAGGAGTGGAAGGAGAAAAGGGAGGCCTTTGCCCAGCAGTGGGACAGTAACAGCTTAAAATATTAATAGTAACTTCAAAGTGAATCTGGTATGGACACATTGTAGTCTGAAATAAAGATTATTATTATTATTATAAGGGAGAAAACTGGAAACATAATTTTGTGTTTCCCTCTCAACGTTTTTTCTGGTTCCATTTCCCCTGACACTTGCTCTATTTCCGGTCCAAGCATTCCTTCCTCGTGACAAGTCTCGAGTTCTCTGCCCATCGCTAATTTAGAACAATTCTATTTTGGTAGCAGACAGAAAAGTGTTCTACATTTCTCAAATTATCTCTTTCCAATCCTAAATATAATCGTCTTTCTTCCTACACGTGAAAAGTAAAACCGAAAAAATGGCGGCTAAAAAGTGTAGAAGGGTTCCGTACATAACATGAAACATCCTTTAGTTTTATTAACAAATTAGCTTTAGTTTTATTTTTTACGCAATTTTAGTGTAAAATCGTGTGTCGCCTTTTCCAATAATCATGGCAAACAGACGAATGTATTCGATACCCCTATATTCGAGCGAAACAGGCCTAGCCTAGTGTCGGTCATTGTAAATTCTATATCCACCTAAACTAGAAACCACTAAAATCTGAGACGTGTACATAAATTAGCGTTTTTATATAAGCTTTTTTGTAAAAAAAAATTGTGTTGTCTTTTGACATAGGTAAAATATAAATAAATAATGCTGGACAATTCACATAGCATTATCTAGCCCCATGGTAAGCAGAGCTTGTGTTATGGGTACTAGATAACTGATATACATAATACAATACATTACATAGATAGATATTTTTTTATTATACATAGAAAACGACCAGAACACCCGGAACAAATGTCTGCAGATCGTACACACAATTGTTCCGAGGCGGGAATCGAACCCGCAACCTCCTGCGTCGCAAGCGGACCTTCGCCCACCGCGCCACATCGGTCGTCGGGATATGTACCTCCAACTGACGCAAGAAACAGACACTCAGACAGATGGCCACAGACTCCTAATTCCATTGTCACATCGTCACGAGCTCTTGGCAACCCTAGCATCCCTATTAGGTCAGTGTATCACATGCGAAACAACTTAAAACTAGAGTAGGATGTTTGAGGTAATAACCTATCTTCCTAGAAGAACGAAGCTTCCTTTTAATAATAATAAATAAATAATGCTGGAAAACCCACACAGCATCATCTAGCCCCATAAGCTAAGAGCTTGTGTTATGGGTACTAGATGACTGATATACTTAATACATTACATAGATAGATATTTTTAATTATACATAAATAACGACCAGAACACCCGGAACAAATACCTGCAGATCGTATACATAATTTTCCCGTGGCGGGAATCGAACCCGCAACCACATGCCACATTTTCAGTCTAGTCAAATACTTAACCAACAAGTGGAAATATAGAAGATTCTACAAATAAATCGGCTCGGTATGTAAACACGAACATACGTAATAATAAAAAAATACGTTGAGTGTAGACCACGACTCGGTAAACGTAGTGTAGGACGCCCTCCGACCAGGTTGGATGACGACCTGTGAAATACTGCATGTAGATGCTGGATGCGGCAAGCTGAAGACTGGGCGCTATGGCGCTCATTATGGGAGGCCTATGTCAAGCAGTGGACTAACGCAGGCTGATGATGATGGTATGTACATGAAGCTACTACTAATTCGGCTATTTGCACCTTTCTCAGTAATATGGAATTCCCCTAGCCCACACTTCTGCGAATCACTTTCGGCGCGCACGCACATTCTAGTAATAGATATTGATCAATCCTAATACAAATTGGTTACGAATGGGAATCGAATATCAATTGAGCTTGACACTAAGGCCTTTGAGCTTCAATCAATCAATGGGTTTTGCATCAATAAAGGATTTATACAGTTTTTGTTTTTCGGCATTCACGTAAATGTCTTTAATTAAACCTACGGCAACGGTCAAAATGATGTCTATCAAAATGGTGGCAAACTTATTGGTGGGAAGAGATGAAGCTAGGATGGACTAATAAAGAGTTTCGAGGTGTGTTCAAAAGATATATCGGTACGATAATAAAATTGGTTTTCAATAATTTAAATAGTTTTTTATGTAGATTTTTGGCAGATCTACTGCCTCACACATCCTCCAAAAATTACATATCGTAGTTATAGTAAATCCAAAATAGTTACACTAATAATTTTTATGGTTAAGTACCTTTGTTTACAAAACAAAGCTATTAATTTAATTATTTAGATTATGAAAATGTTGCAAAAATTGTGCAAAAAAATATCTACAACTGTTTAATCACGGAATAAAAGTTTCGGAATTTTACCTAACTCAAATTTCACTCACACTTTTTCGGTATGGTTTTTCTCAGCAGGATTTTTGACATTAATTAGCACATTATTCGAAGACTTTACGTTAAACAGATGTGCGTTTGACTTCCTCATTTCTTACTTCCGGGTTAAGCACCCCGTGGAGGAACAACACATTTGTTTTTGGAATCAGGTGGTGGTCTCTCATTTTGAAACAAAAAAGAAACGACGATCGCGTAGGTCCTTTTGTTCAAGTTTTTGTTTCATGTTGCAAAAACAGTCATATGTTTCAAACCTTCTTCAGGCCAGGCCAGACTGCTTGGCTCCCCAGGAAGTGTCCCAATCAGAGCCCCGAGACCATTTGACGATGGTATCAATGAAGACGTGACTGTGATTGTGATATTTGTATGAGATTTGCGTAGGTAGTTCTATTTCCGCACGATAGAGGCGCTTTACCAGAATCTATGGACTCAAAAGACATCGCGTTTCTATCGTCAAGCGCAATCATGATTTATTACCAGATGTGTGGAGAACAACAAAATTGCGTTTAAGATAATAATGGGTATGATAGAAAAAGGTTAATCAATTAAATCAGGTCAATCATGTACCTGTAGAACTATTTACCACCGAACTGTTATCCCCAAACCGACATGCCCAGCCTGGGGATTATAGCCAAATCCTTCTCATTTGGGATGTTCAGCACACATTGAATATTTATGTGATAAGAAGGAGTCACCGTTGGGTGCCATCATGAGGTAACGGTCCAGGGAAGTGGACAGAAACATTACCAGAGAAAGTGAAAACAAACAAGTTACGTAAGAACTTATATATATAGGTATTAAATTTAAAGTTAGAACTAAAATCAATGAAAGTATTTGAAAGCTGTGGCTTAAACACAGGCGTTAAGAAAACATAAAATTAGCAAAATTGTATTTTTAGTGCCTAACGGAACTTCTTTTGTTGCGTAAAATTGACCATCATCGCTCGATTACTCCATTACGTCACGCGCCGCCATTAATAATTATAATTCAATTTATGATGCGTACTATGTGATATTCTGTTTACTCGTGTTTTTGGTGAGGGGAACGGGGGCAAAAATTGAATTTGTTGCGTGACATGGCGCCCTCTTAAGTACCTATTCAGATAATCAAATAATCCATTGTTTGCTTATAACAAGATGTTAGTACCTATATACTTAAAATTAATAATTTTAATTTGACGACTTCGTCGTGGCGCTGCAAGTGAAGGTCTCCCTGCGACCCGGGAGGCTAGCAGGTTCGATTCCTGCTTCGGGACACAGGATCACGTCACTTAGGGATCATCCATTAAAAGCACTTGTATTTTTTGTCGATACATGATACAGAACAAGGTATAAAAAAATGTATTTGGAGATTATATTCTGTATATTATCTCCAAATACAGGTACGCTCGATATTATAAAATAATTATTATAAATCCGAAAGTAACTAACTACCAAAACTACTGAACGGATTAGAAACTTTGCATACAGGTAGTTCCAGGCCTGGAATAAAATATAGGCTACTTTTTATTTCATAAATCAGTTCCTATGGGATATAAATATGCTAACCTTAAAAAATGCGTGCAAAGCTGCGGGCCAAAACTAGTCTAATAAGCACCGCGATAAAAATATCGGTGTTAGGTTTAGAAACCGTAAATTTAACGAAAAAAATTATATAGGTACCCCTGATAGGGTTATTATTACGTGTATTTGTTTTCACGTGAGGATCTAAAGCGGGTTGTAAACCACTCCTCTTGAACCTCACGTAAGGATCTAAAGGGGGTGTAGACCGCACCTCATGATCTTCACGTAACGATCTAAATGGGTGCGTAGATCCCCTCTCGAACCTCACGTGAGGATCTAAACGGGGGTGTAGACCCCTCTTTAACCTCACGTGATTGAAGACTCCTTATTTTTATCAATGGTGCTAAGTATTATTTAGGTACTAATCGGGCGATCGCACATGTATGCGCAGTGATTCGCATTAATTTCATCTAACTTTCGCTTGTAATATATTCATAGTGTACATCATAATAAAACTAAAGTTTATAACCAATTTCTAACACTTGTAAGTGAAACAACAGGCCATCATCGTAAAAGGCTACAGATTACTAATTTGCGATGTTTAAAGATACATTTATTTTAATTTTCAACGAGAAAGTCAATTTGAGAGAAGTTAAAAGACCACACATTTAGTTTCGCGTGTCAGAATGAGATATGAAATGTTTATTTAGTGATGTTATTTAATCTATCGATATCGATTTTTTTTGTCGTGAAATTAATTTTCAGAATTGTAAAGTGTTTTTTTTACAAAGTAATTTTTTTCTTAAAGAAGATATAAGTTTACAGTGTAACCTTTGTGGTTTCCTTCGTGTTATTTTTAAGCATTTTCATTTAACTATCTTTAAGTTGGTAAATAAATAAAAAAAAAAAAAAAAAAAGTGCATAGCTATCACTATCCTATTTTTAATTATAAATCTCTATATCTATTTTTAATAAATAATTATGGGTGCCAATTTAAAAGACAAAAGACTTTTCACTGATGCCTTCTTTTAAAATATTCATCATCATCAACCTATATTAGTCCACTGCTGGACATAGGCCTCCCCAATGAGCGCCATAGCGCCCTGTCTTCGGCTTGATGCATCCAGCATCTACCTGCAGTCTTTCGCAGGTCGTTGGAGGTTGGACCTGGTTGGAGGGCGTCCTACACTGCGTTTACCGAGTAAAAATTTTACGATCAAATAAAAAACATTACCAACCTCTGTAGCATTTTAATAATCATGGGCTTAGTTTTTTTTTTATTTTGATTAACACAACGTTCTTCTGCAAAATTGGATAACCTTAATTATTTTGCTTAGAACCACCGCCACCATGTCAAATGAGAGCTATCAGATTTTTTTTGACAGTTCTCAGTTTTTTTCGGCGTAGGGATTTAAAATGGAGATGCTAATTTTTATACACAGAACAACACAAGCTCTGCTTACCATGGGGATAGATAATGCTGTGTGAATTATCCAGCATTATTTATTATTTATTTATTATTTTGCTATGGTAAACTGGCCTCACGTATATTAAATATTATAAGTATAATTTAACGGGTATTTATCGCGTTTTTTTACCTATTTTTCCGACGTTTTAACAGGTTTACACACTATCATGGTCTCGAGATGACTGATAGATAAATAAACGCGATAACTATAAATATAGATAAAATTGTAGGTACTTATAATTATGTGTCCAGATCGCGTAAGTTACAAAATATATGTGGTTATATATCAAATACGTAATATTTGATATATTTTCAACTTTTTATCGATACTTCTCGACATTTTCAACTCTATAAGTCAAACCCTTTTCGGCTTTCTTTCAAAATTACACAGCTTCACGATCCGTCACTAATTTGGCTTAATGTTCCCATCTCGCATAATTTTGCATGTAAATTGCTGAAGAGGTGTGATGTGGGTATAAATTGTCCAAATTAAGACCACCTAGAGTGATGCAAGTACATATTAATTCAGCTAAATTGAAAAGATTATTAAACAATACGTTTGAAACTAATATGGTTATAATACAAAAGTCATAACCTAACCGGATATTTACCATGATTTATGATGATCATGGCGCATGAAACTGTGCTGAAATATTAGAAAACTCGGAAGTCAAATCATGGGAAACAGTCCTTTTATAAGGCTGCGTTTCCACCAGAGATGAGGAATTAACAGTCGAGATAAAACAGATCAAAAGACAATGATTGAGCCTCGTTAAGACAAAACACTGTTACTTAAGATATACGAGATACAGTGTATTGGCTAGATAGGCATTTATATAGATAGATAGATAGATAGAATATACTTTATTGCACAAAAGTTGTACATAGACGAGCATAATAGATAGCATATATGAGACTAGCTGCGCCCCGCGGCTTCACCCTCGTGGAAATCTGTTTCAAATACTTTATAAATCTTCCTATTGAATCACTCCATCTATTGCTGAAAACAGCATTAAAATCCGTTGAGTAGTTTAAAAGATCTAAGCGAACAGACAGCGGAAGCGACTTATTTAAAAAAACCGCATCAAAATCCGTTGCATAGTTTTGAAGATCTAAGCATACATAGGGAGGGACAGGCAGATAGCGGGAAGCTACTTTGTTTTATACTACCTATGTCGTTGATAGCTTGGACACACGGGTAGAGTAAAGAACGGTTACTATTTACCCACGTGTCATATCTAGCACGTCCAAGATGTCACTCTGTGAGTTTAAGGTTATCCCAGAGTTTATGACATAGGTTCTCTGTTTATCACATCTTTCTCATGGCTTTGGGAACCCGTGATAAACTTTAGGGTTCTTTGGGCGAGATAAAACAAACTTGGTGTGAAGTTATGGGTTCTGCGAAAGTCAAGGGCCAGCTGGTCGATTCAGATAGAATAGAATAGTAAAAGTAAAATGTAAAAAAAGTAAAAGTCATTTATTTGCAAAACACTTTTTTTGAGTCAGCATGTTTGACCAATATACATTGGTGTGCAAAAATAATTAGAGAGTATGGCATGCAATAGAAACGAAATATTGTATTAGCACATACAAAAAGCTAAATAAGATATACTGTCACACTAAAACTAAAAGATAAACAAAAGAACATAAATTTGAAGAACTTAGACTGTCCATAGTGCGCGCTAATTAGGTCCAACCTCAGCTTGTAGATGTTTGTGAGTGTGTCAGTCATACTATTTTCATCGGTCCTTGGTTCATTTTCTTTTATTTTTAACTAGCTTTTATTTAATTTGCGCTGTTAGTATTGGCTCGAGTGAAAACACTATTTTCCCTTCGATTGCGAGAAAATAACAGTCAAAATGTATCTTCATATTGCACACGTAAGTGGTTAATTTCACGCGATTTCGAACGCAACAATCACATTAATGACTCATATTTGCCTCTCTGTTCCATTTGCATATTATGAACTTAATGAATGTCATTTTCAATTAAATAAACCACGTTCAACTTCAGTTCAAACTGTAGTAAACAAAAAAAACTAACCAGATATTTCGCGCACTACAAACTTTTTTGTGTTCGTTACGTGCACCCACATTTCTTTCTTACGTACCTAGTTATTGTATTATCTTTCCCTTTCTTATAATCATCCAACCATCACTAAGAAGGCGCTTTCAGTTCCATTTTCAATAATTAATTCAAATGAAATGTTTATTCTTTCTAAATGGAATACCAAAAAGTCGAGTCTTTATGTAAAGGGACGATTGTCTTATAACTGGCTGATGATTTTATGCAAAAATTTAAAAGCAAAGATACTTCTAATCCCTAGTTAGAGCATAAACTCTCTTTCTACGCTTCATTGACACACTTCTTGAGCAAGAGAAGTGAAAAAATTGTTTCTAGTCTCATTTTATCAGTGGGTAAACCAAAAACTGCCGCGCCGCCCCGCCGCCGGCCGCCACCGCCGCCGGCTGATAATGTACTACATATTTTAGGAATCTTGCCCTTTTTATGTTTCAAGGGCGACCTTCGGAGCCTTGCTGGATTTTATCGGCTGTCCCTTTAGGGATGGACTCTATTCATCGGAAGAAATCAGCATTTATTTGCGGATTCTAATCTTGCCTAAGGGTCAATTTCGCTTGAATCCCGCTCGAATTCCACTTGTTCCACGCTATTCCTTCGACTATTTGGAATATTATAGAATAAAACTTTATTTAGCACTCACACAACAAACTGAGAGAGTGAACAACAAAAAACTTACACTTAAACACATTAAAGACTGCATAAAACAAACTAACCTAATAATCAAGTGCTTTTAAAGTAACGCTCGTAGCACAAATTATTTCTTTTAATTATTTATTAAAAAATATTAATTATTTATTTATAAATTATTTATTACGCTGGTGAACCGCAGTAATTTAGGTAGTTTAGGTATACACGACCCGGTCCATAACAACTATATCATAATCTATGTCGTAATCGGAGGCGCGAGTACTATTACCTATATTATTATTATTATTCTTGTTCATGACTGTCGCGAGGTTCCCATGATTGAAGCGGCGGTGAAACTCGTCTACTATGAGTTGTGTCACTTTCTCCTTACTGTCGAGCACGATGGGTCGCTTGTAGTCTCTTATCACACACTGTATCGCGTCGATCCTTCCTTTCAGTTTTATGAGTCCATCTTCTAGTACCACGTCGAGCCTCCTCAACTTGCTGACGCCCCTAACTTGCTCCATCCGTGAATGTATGCAGCTCCCCCTCGGTGCGATGTGGCGTCAGGCATCTTGGGATCAGGAGGTCTTGAAGTAGTTTAATCTCCTCTAAGTAGGTCTTCCATGCTGCGTACCCCTTTGATGTACTCATTTGTAATACCTTATAAACTTCACTAGATCCTCCCATCCCTATCAGCTTTAAAAAAAACATAACTCTTGTCCTTTATTGTTGTTGACTTGAGTGTTTTAAGGTTGTGTCCACTGGCACTTTGTGGATAGGACGGAGTAGCTGCATAAGACGCAGGCATTGAGCTCATGTTCAAGGGTCTCTTCATAACAAGGATGGGGTTAAGGCTGAGGCGGTAGCAGGGACAGGGACTGGTTCTGGGGCTGCTCGCACCTCTGGTTTTTTATAGGGTCCCATAGTTGGGCTTATTCAGTGTGAACAGTTCACGTCTAACCCTGTCCCTGTACCCAGCCTGTTTTTGCCAGTCGGTTTTCCGTGGAGTTTTCTCCTGAATCTTTTTAGCTGAGCCAGGTGTAAATTTCCTGATAGGTGATTTGATTTTCAGAGTGGGTGATTTGGTTTTGTGTACAGATTTGGATATAATGCTGGGAGCTTTTACAGTTTTCCTCTGGGTCGCCGCCACCTCTGCGCGCGCGCATGACAGAAACCGGACGACCGGACCCCTTCTATCGGTCGGGTGGAAAAAATGTCGGGTGCAATGTGCAGTAACTGCAATGTAGTTATTAGTGAACTATTGGCGTTTATTCAAAATAAACTACAAGTGATGGATCAAGTGAGCTTAGTTCAAATTTGCTCATCTGCCTTCAAGGCGGAGGACATTCTTGAAGCTAAGAATTTACTGTTTGACTGCGTAAAAACTAAGAAGAGGTCACAAAGGAAGAGGGATGGAAAAGCCCAGCGGGATTTGGATGATATTATTGGAGTGTTTCGAGAACTGGATCCAGATGAGTTTCCCGTTTTCGTAGCTAAAGATCTATATAAACTACCCGCTATTAATCTCGATCATGACGATGTTTCAAAATTATTACGAGACCTTCTGCGACTGCAAAATGAAGTTACGAATTTAAATCTAAAATATGTCACAGTAGAAGAATTTCATGGGCTAAAAATTGACGTAGAAAATATCAAAACTGCATCTATCGTCAATAACTTTGATATGACTAATGTCAATATGGTGCGAGGTACTTCAAATACATGCTACGATAGCAGACCAATTGGATTATTACACATTCCTGAGCCTGTCGCCAAGGATACCGAAGCCTCCACGACGGCATCCCAATGTGGAGATCAGTCAAGACCCGCCAATGCAAAAATATCTCCAGTAAGGCCTGCAACCATGAGAACTAGTACTGTGACTAAGACGAGTGAAGCATCACCTAGATGTAGCCCTGTATCTACTGCCTTAACCCGGAGCGAGGCGGTATTGATGTCCGGCACCAAGCAGCGGCCTGAACACCCAAAATTCGTCAAAAGCACGCGTAAAAGGATGAAGAAAGGGAATGAAGACCTACTTAGAAGCGGAAGTGTATTATCACCTAAAACTGGAAGTGAGGTGAGCACGGCACTCAAATTAGTGTCCCTGCCTGAGCACCAAAAATCTTTCGCCCAGATAGCCTGCGAAGTAGGTGTATGGAAAGATAGAGAGCCAACTGAGGAATGGAAAACTGTACAAAGAAGAAGACACAGAAATAGACTAGAAACTTCCAGAGGGGAAGCGAAACCGGAACCTCATAGTAAGTTCTTAGCGGCGAACTTAAAAGTACCGTTATTTATAAATAACGTGAATAAAAGTACAACTGCACAGGATATATCTAGTTATATCCTAAGAAGAACAGAGGTGCAAGTTTCTTTAGAAAAGATTATTCCAAGAACGGAACGAGAATACGATGCCTATAAAGTAATGGTGCCGAATAGTAAGCTTAAGCTACAAGTGTTCATGGATGTTAAGTTTTGGCCCGACGGCATCACTTTTAGACGCTTCGTCAGTCTTTACAGACGGGACGAAGCCCGATCGAGTGACCCTATACAAAAACAATAATGGATTGCAATCTAATAACATTTAACTGTAAATCTGTGAAGCGGTCTTCGGCATGTATTAGACAGTTATGTGACACTGCGGACGTCTTGGCCCTACAGGAAACTTGGCTCCTCCCTCATGATGTTCCGTTCCTCGGGACGATTCATGATAGTTTCGAATACACGGGAAAATCAGCTGTGGACACGTCTAAGGAATTACTTCGGGGCCGGCCGTACGGCGGAGTGGCGATACTGTGGAGAAAAAACATTTTCGATTCCAGTGCAGTTATAAACTGTGTAAGCGCGCGCCTTGCAGCTGTGCGGTTCGAGATAAGGAATCGGTCCTTTTTAGTGTTCAGCGTATACATGCCTACACAGTGCATAGATAATCTTACCGAGTTTGCCGAGTGTTTAGGAGAAATTAGTGCTATAATTGAGAGTAGTTAATAGAGGTTAGGAGAGTTAGTAAAGGACATTAAGGTATGTTACGACGTTATGTGGTCGGACCACTTTCCTGTGTTAGTTAGTTGCGATTTGAATGTAGTTCGTAAGATAATAATTTCAGTGAATAATAATAACAACGTAATAAATAAAATTATCTGGGGTGACCGAAATTGTTCTCAAATAAATATGTATTCAAAATTTTGTCCATTGAATTAATTTTCCAAATGAATTCGTATTATGTGCAGATAATTGTTGTGACATATCACATAGATCTAGAATTGATAATTTATATAGTGACATTGTAAAAATCTTGACTAATGGAGCTATTCTGACATGTAAATCTAAGAAATGTAATAAAGGAAGGAATGTAATTGGCTGGAATAAACATGTAAGTGCAGCACACAAGGAGGCCCGGTTTAAATTAAATGTTTGGTTTTTGTATGGAAAACCGAGTAATGGGTTAATTTATGAAGATATGTGTAACAGTCGGAAATTATTTAAAGCTAAACTGAAATGGTGTCAAACTAACCAAGAACAAATCAAAATGGAATATCCATTTTGATCGCTAGTAATAAAAAGGATAAAAATTTCTCTAAGTTTTGGAAAAACATTAAAAAATTAGACTCAAAATCCAGCCTACCTGCTAGTATTGATGCGGTCTCTGACCCTAAACAAGTGGCAGATTTGTTCAGAGAACACTTTAGTGTGAGGTCACCTGTGGGGAATTCAGGTGTGCAGCGGGTGCCCGGTGACAGGACTAGTCATTGTTCCGATACTGCCCTGATTCGAATTACAGCCAGTGAAGTGAGAAAAGTCATCAAAACTATGAGCACGGGTAAGTCACCGGGACATGATGGTCTTGGCATCGAGCACTTGCGGCACGCTGGGGTTCACCTACCTGGGGCACTAGCTATGTTTTATTCTCTGTGTATTAGTCACGCGTACCTGCCTCCAGAGTGTATGAAAACCATTGTCGTACCAATAGTCAAAAACAGAACTGGAGATTATTTCCGATAAAAATAACTATAGGCCAATATCGTTAGCGACCATCATAGCTAAAGTTTTAGACCGGCTTCTGGATAAACACCTGGACCAACACTTACAGCTTCACGATGGTCAGTTTGGGTTCAGGCCCGGACTGTCCACCGAGAGTGCAAAACTTAGCCTCAAGCACACAGTTAGGTACTATGTGGATAGACAGACGCCGGTCTACGCTTGCTTCCTCGATTTGTCACGTGCATTTGACACCGTATGCTATGACGTACTGTGGAAGAAGCTCCGTTGCACTTCATTGCCCAGTGAGCTATGTTCTGTTTTTGAGTATTGGTACGCACACCAAACCAACGTTGTCAAATGGGCTGGGACTCACTCTGACGCCTATGGGCTGGAGTGTGGTGTACGGCAGGGTAACTTCCCCGAAGCTGTTTAATTTGTATGTTGACAACCTGATAGATGGCCTCAGCAGCATGCCAGTCGGATGCTCTATTGACGGAGTGAGTGTCAATAATCTTAGCTATGCTGACGACATGGTCCTGCTGGCACCATCTATCGGGGCTCTTAGGAATCTTATAGCTTATTGTGAAGCCTATGCTGCAAGTCATGGCTTGCAGTATAATGTAAAAAAAAGTGAATTTATGTTGTTCTGGCCAAGCGGCAAAAGCCCAAATTCTGTGCCTCCAATTATATTAAATGGAAATGTGTTAAATAGAGTAGATAAGTTCCGATACTTGGGACATCTAGTGACTGATAATCTTAGAGATGAGGAAGACATAGAAAGGGAGTGAAGAGCATTGACGGTGAGAGCGAATATGCTGGTCCGCAGGTTTGCTCGTTGTTCAGAAGAGGTAAAAGTAACTCTATTCAAATCATTTTGTCAGTCATTTTACACGAGTAGCCTGTGGTTTACATACACAAAAAAATCCGTCAATGCTCTTCGCGAACAATACAACAATGCGTTCAGGATGTTGCTGGGGCTGCCACGGTTCTGCAGCGCGTCCGGCATGTTCGTCGAGGCGCGCACAGACGGGTTCGCTGCCTGCATGAGGAAAAAGGCAGCCTCACTGCTGAGCAGAGTCCGTGGGAGCACCAACAACATTCTGCAAATGATAGCGGACAAGATTGATGGCCCGCTATACAGACACTGCATTGCTGTACTAACTAAATAACTACACCTACCTCTATTATATACCTAACTAACATAGACCTAAGACTTAGATATAAATTAACCCGATTATGGATCTGTGTTATCTGAAAATAAACGATTATTATTATTATGTCTCTCATTTACCATGATCTCGGGCCATAAAGTGACCCGGTCCTTTGGAAGGCTTGCGTGGGGCCGAAGCCAACAGCACAGAGGCCCTTTGAGAAGTTAATTTAAAGGCGATGCTACACATAGCGGGTATCATCCTCGGGTGCACAATATGATACACCCAAAGATGGTATCCGCCAGGTGTAGAGACTATTGCAAAGAAAAATGAAAGAAATAAAACCAGGCTATTGTGATGGATGGATGGACTGGGTAATCGGGCTATAGGGGAGATTGCGGACGTCTGCCATAAACAAGTTAATCATAATGTTAAGAAGAGTGGCAGACGGTGGCTTGCCGAATGCTGGATGGGTTCCTTAAAAAGCCGGAGTAAATTACCGGAGAGGAACAACATCGGCGCAAACGACTGAGGGGTGTCGAGAGGTGCGGCCCCGATTTCACCATCACGAAGACTGGTCGTGAGCGGGTTTCCTCGCTATTATTATTATTATTATTAGTTACTTCTGGGGTTTTCTCTATTGCGAATCTTGTCGCGGATCGTGATCTTGTGGATTTTGTCCTTACATTACTGTGTTGCACTAATAAACTATGCTTCACCTCACTACTGGAATGGCGTGTTTTGAAGGTATGTTTTTGAGATGTTTTTTTTAATACAGTCTGATTATAAGAGCTGTCGCTAGCCTCGTCATCACTGCAGGCAGGGTTCCTCTTCGCTCTCTTTTGGAAACAAAGCGAGAAGTGCAGCTATGGGCATTGGGGAGAATTTCGTGGTGTTCGACGTTGTTGGCTTCAATTCTGTATTGCCGTTCATTGTATTTATATCATATCACACGCGCGTAAAGGAACTAAGTTTTCCAATGTTTATTTAAAAATTCAGTCACTTTTCAATAAAAAACTATAGGTATACTTATAAATATTCTTATTTCCTTGAATAAGACCTGGCGATGCTAACCCGAGTGGATCGAAGGTCGACATTACTGCGCTGGTGACTTCTTTCTTTGTGGGCACTTGGAGCCCCCTTGCTATTTTCTCTAGTGTGTTGCGAAGATTTGCCCTGAAGTCGATAGAGTCTCGTTCCGTGAACCAGCGTAGTCCCAGAGTCTTCTCCTCTTTCTCGCCGAGGTCCACTTCTGTCTTCTCTGTTGCTTCAGTCTTCACTCCTTGCAGTAACTCAGGTTTGTTTGATGCCCAACCCCTGAGTTCGAAGCCCTCGGTTGCTTCTTTTGTGTAGTTGCTGTCGATAAGATGTTGAATCTGTGTATCATATTCTATTTTCAACTGCGGATCCTTATCGATCTTCCTTTCGATGTTCAAGAGGCGATTCTCTGCAGACGTGTAGCTTTCCGGCATGGGCTCCTCTTAATTTTTCCACAGGAGTCCAGCTCCGAAGCTTCCATCATCAAGTCGTCTGCAGGTCCTCTCCAGGATGGTGAGTGCTCTTTCTTCAGAGTCCGTCGTTGGCCTTCTGGGTTGCACTCCGAGTGCTTCGATGGCCTGATGCATCTCTTCCTCTGGCGTGTTGATGTGAAAACACGTGTTGAGGAAGTGCACTGGCTTCGCCCTTCCGACATCAGTTCCATGAAGCACCCATCCAAGTCCTGTTCTGGAAGCAACTGGCTCACCTGGCTTCCCTTTCCTTATTTCTTGAGTCACGATCAGCTCCCAGTTATCTTGTCCAATGAGTATCTGTGGTGACTCCCCTTCGTAGTGTAGGATATCGGCGATCTTCTTCAGGTGCGGATATTCTTGAATCCTCTTCTTGACCAAGAACTGCGGTGCTAGCTTCAAGTTATCCACGGTCCGGACTCTCCTCAGGGTCTTTCGTTGCCCTTGATGAACCCCCTTCACCATGAGGTCCAGTACCTGTGAATCCTTCTTCTTAATGAGCTTACCGCCAACTGTTTCGATTACCAGCTCTTCCTTGGTCCCTTGAGCACCGATCTCCTCTGCCACCTTCTTGTCCAGAAGTGACACAGTTGACCCTTCATCCAAGAGGGCCAATATTTTCTTTGATTTCTTCGTCCCAAAGATTTCCACCCGAACAATCTTTAGGTACGCCCTTGCATTGTTCACAGTGTTCACCGACCCAGTGACGCCTGATGCCTCTGCTGGTGCTGCGTCGATGTCGTCTTCATTCTTCTTTGAAGGCCTGTCTTCATACTGGACATGCAGCAAATGATGATGCCACCTCTTGCACTCCTTGCACGACGGCTTCCTGCAGCTTTCCTTCCTGTGGTTCCCTTGGAGGCAAAACAGATGCGACTTTTCTTAATAGCTGCCCAGCGATCTCGAACCGACGCCTTTAGGAACTTCTGGCAGTACAGGAGGAAGTGACTGCCCTCGCAGAATGGGCAGGTCCGCTCCGCCTTCTTTGGATCTTTTTCATTGAAGTCCTTTTCTTTGGTCGAGTGCGCCGCTTGTCTAGTCTTCTTGAGGCCGGATAAGTGCGGGGCCTTTGCAGCACTAGAGGACAAGGGCGGACCTTGTCCTCTAGTGCTGCAAAGGCCCCGCACTTATCCGTTTCTGTGTTCAGGAACTTTGAAACAAGAGATAGGTCAGAAAAATCATCCTCTCCTGTTGCTGCAGCGAAGTAGTACCAACGGAATTTGAGAACCGTTGGCATCTTCTCAATTATCTGTTTCACCATCTCCGGCGAACGCAGGTACTGTGGCTTCTTCAATCCCTTGATTGCTGCTATGCTGTTGCTGATCTGGCTCGCGAAAATGCAGATGTCCCTCGGATGCTCCGTGATCTTCGGCAATGCTCTGACCTTGTTCAGTTCAGCTAGCACCAGTGCATCAGGTCTTCCGTATCTTCTTCTGAGGGCTTCCATTACTTCCATCGGAGGAGCATCAGAGTACAGCAGACTCCTGATAGCTTCTCTTGCGTGGAGTCGCTTGTTGCTTGTATATAATACATACGTAGTTAATTTTATTTATTTCTTTATGTTCTTGTTTACTTATATATTATTATTATTTAGTAGCAAGCTGTACCTACTTGTGAATCAATAAATGTATTTTCTTTCTTCTTTCTTTCTTTCTTGCGTTGCCCTTCAGTGCTCTTCTCAGTCGAGCCATGTTCTGGACGTCGTTGAACATAGGTGCCGTGTCGGTGTAGACGACTTTGAATGCTGTCCACTCGCTGCTGTTCCCGTCGAAGTAGGGTAGCTCGTGGATGTACTTTGGTTGCGATGCGAAGTCTTTCCCTCCGGAGAAAGCCTCCTTCAAGGCCGTCGTCAGAGCTCGAATCTCTATCGCAGCTCCTGCCTTTGAAGGATTATCTTCAGCTTCCACCCTCCAGGGTTCTTCCGGGGGGTCCGTACTTTGCTGCTCTCGTTCTGCCTCGTCGTCCTCCAATATGGATGTCTGGATCCAGTTCTGCACCTGTTTTGTCCTGTTCTCCCTTTCTTCCTGGTCTTCACCCACAGAGTCTTCATCATCACATTGGCTCAGTTCTAATCTGATACGGGCCAGCCTTGTAGCTGTCTGAGCTTGCTTCAGCTCCAGGCGTGCCAATTCTTCCCTTGCTTCCAGCTCCCGTCTTCTGGATGAAGAACTCGTGGTCTTCGTGGACTAGGCTCGACGACCGACCGCCACCGGCTAGGTCAAGGTCGTGGCTGAACAACCTACTCCTTTTTCCGGGGCCAGTTCCTTAGTCTTCTTGGTCGTCTTCTATGCGGCTTCACTATGCTGTCCCTTCCCGGACGCCGCCGTGGTTCCAGTAGCCTCCTTAGTCGAGGTTCTTTCCGTTGTTGTACTCATTGAATCCCGTGAAGTTCCCGTAGTCCTTGATATGCCCGACCGTGACGCAGACGTGACCCCTTCTGGCCCTGCAACTGCCTCGTCCTCTTCCTCTTGACCGGACAGTGGGCACAAGGAGGCATCCTTCTGTGACCTTGTGACCGGCATCCTGATCTTCCTTCTTCTCTGGGTTCTTCCTCTGGGTTGTACTTGCAGGGATCCGATACTCGAAGGACCAACTGTTAAGAACGGAGTTCTCCGGCTCGTATACCAACAGTTATAACCGGAGTTCTCCGATACGTATATTTCGACGTACGTTCCTTTTTACTGTCGCTGGTTAGCGCACGCCGCCACGCACCCCTGAATGCGTAGGTTCGGGTACAACAACACAAACGGTCCTGCTTGGCCTCTTGCGGGGAAAGGAGGAGGGTTCCTCGGCTAACTTTGCAGGGGGTGTGAATAAAAGTCCTCTTGTTCCAGTGGCAGCTCTTCTTGAGGTCCCCTACTAGGGATAAAACAAAGTCACTGCACTGTACTTCACTATTTATTTTCCTTAAGACTTATTCACCACTTGCAAAACTACTGAACACTTCAAAATAATCCCTCACTTCACAATTGGAACTCTTGATTGGAACTGCTTCAAAATTAGAACTCAAAATTAGAACTGACTAAATCCACAGACAAGCTCGCCTTTTATACCTCCGTCGACCCTTACTCGAATATTCTACGTTTTTCCGGGCTAGCTAGCTCTTTCTAAAGTCTAGAACATTTACAATTTCCTTGTCTTTCCTATTTGTTCCAGAAAATGCACATAGGTATACACGACCCGGTCCATAACAACTATATCATAATCTATGTCGTAATCGGAGGCGCGAGTACTATTACCTATTCTGTGTAACCTTTCAAACAAAAGTAAACCTTATTTTCTAATTAATAAGATTCTAACTAGATTGTGGGTTCCGTCGCCGACAATAATGCTGATTGCGTAGGCATTGTCGATAAATAGAGCCCAACCCCGATGTGCCAAGTGCCCGTTACATAAGACGACTGGGAAAGGTTCTAGGAATAGATAAAATTTAACTTGTAGAAGCTTTTATAAAATTAGTAATTATGATCACCGATAATGTATTTCTGTCTCGATTTTAACAGGCAGATATAAAAAACATATAATTCTTTTTAATAGAGAACGCATAATAATACATAAAAATTACTTAACTAAATAGGATATGGATATAGGCGAGTTTAACCCTGACAAAGAGTTTTTTGTAATATCAGGACATATTATATTTTATTATTATTATATTATTATAAATTGCGTTTCCAATGCTCAGCCTCAGCCTGGAATCGAACTTGCAACCTCCTGCGTCGAAGGCGGACCTTCACCCGTTGCGTCACAGAGGTCGTCAAAATAATAACAGGCTAGATACACGTGTTTCATAAATTAACAGATTGTTTTAAAAAGTAACTGTTTCTACAGTTTACAGTTTTATAGGTTTTTATGGCGCTTTGCAATATTTTATGGTTTTTTGGGATGTAAATTTGGAAAGTTTTCTTTGTTCTAAATTGTGTTAAAAACCCTATCGTAAATTATGTTTCTTGTGTTTTGCGAGTTTTTTTATTTATTTAAAAATTATATTGCATCAAGGTAAAAAGGGTGGGCTTAATGCCGAAGTAATATTTACCTGCCGACCATTTTTAATTGGATATAGTGCACCAATCAACAGTATATGTATACCTACTGTATGTGTACTTTTAATAAATAGACATTGGTTCCCTTCAAATCCTCTTACACAACTACTAGTACATAATTTGGTAAACACTTTGAAATTTGACCCTGTTCATAATTTTTATAATAAATATAATAAATAATGCTGGACAATTCACACAGCATTATCTAGCTCTATGGTAAGCAGAGTTTGTGTTATGGGTACTAGATAACTGATATACATAATACAATAAATTACATAATATACATATTTTTTATTATACATAGAAAACGACCAGAACATCCGGAACAAATATCTGCAGATCATACACACAATTGTTCCGAGGCGGGAATCGAACCCGCAACCTCCTGCGTCGCAGGCGGACCTTCGCCCACCGCGCCACATCGGTCGTCGTTGTTTTATGGATGACTGAACGTGAGTTTCCTATTAACTTACGTTAATACAATCCATTTGTGATGTGGGACATAATTTCCTCAAACTCAGTCTAGCGAATAAAAAAAAACAATTTTCAAAAACAATAACATCCATCTTGGATTGCAGATAATGACTTCCGTTCTTAAATTGCGTAAGGAACCCTATTTCTCACGGGAGTTAGCCATACGGAACTGTTTGTCGTCAAGGAAAGGGACTTTGTTGGAGTTACAGCTTTATTTCTTCGTAGTAAAGGTTTATTATGTTTGCATGTTGTTTCTTCAAAATTAGACCCATATTTAAATGGTGTACGTATTTCTATATCTTTTGTTATTATAGGTGTCCTTAAATTTTGTTTTTATATATTTTATATGTCAAGAGATGTTATTCTTAATGTAATTTTTTACCACGTAAAAATGAAAATGGTTTGTTCTTCAAAATTAGTCCCATATAAGTATAAAATTGCGTCTTTTATTATTATAGGTGTCCTTAAATTTTGTTTTTATATTCTCTTTAATAATTTATAATTTTTATAATTTATATTTTTTTTTATAATTTATATTTTCTTAAATTGCGTAAGGAACCCTATTTCTCACGGGAGTTAGCCATACGGAACTGTTTGTCGTCAAGGAAAGGGACTTTGTTGGAGTTACAGCTTTATTTCTTCGTAGTAAAGGTTTATTTTGTTTGCATGTTGTTTCTTCAAAATTAGACCCATATTTAAATGGTGTACGTATTTCTATATCTTTTGTTATTATAGGTGTCCTTAAATTTTGTTTTTATATATTTTATATGTCAAGAGATGTTATTCTTAATGTAATTTTTTACCACGTAAAAATGAAAATGGTTTGTTCTTCAAAATTAGTCCCATATAAGTATAAAATTGCGTCTTTTATTATTATAGGTGTCCTTAAATTTTGTTTTTATATTCTCTTTAATAATTTATAATTTTTATAATTTATATTTTTTTTTATAATTTATATTTTCTTAAATTGCGTAAGGAACCCTATTTCTCACGGGAGTTAGCCATACGGAACTGTTTGTCGTCAAGGAAAGGGACTTTGTTGGAGTTACAGCTTTATTTCTTCGTAGTAAAGGTTTATTTTGTTTGCATGTTGTTTCTTCAAAATTAGACCCATATTTAAATGATGTACGTCTTTCTATATCTTTTGTTATTATAGGTGTCCTTAAATTTTGTTTTTATATATTTTATATGACAAGAGATGTTATTCTTAATGTAATTTTTTACCCATCGCTCGGAATAATAAAAATGGAATGGTAGGAACATATTTGACAGTATTTGAACACATGTTTAAAAAGTAAATTATTGACACGACTTGTCGAAAGTCGAAACAATACTTTTGATTGTTTGAAATATCTTTCTACGGAATTAATTCAGGTGTGAAACTCGGTTGGTTTTTTTGACGTATCTAAAAACAAAGTAAATTAAACCGTTTGTCTATAGGAATAAGAATAGTGTCACACTTTTACTTGTACGATGTAAATACTATCGTGATGGTGACTAATACAAAATGTAACAGTCGATAAAAAACATTAAGATAATTTCGACGCCTCAAACAGCTGCGTCGGTGGTGTAATGGTCAGCATAGTTGCCTTCCAAGCAGTTGATCCGGGTTCGATTCCCGGCCGACGCACATTTTGCACTAACTTTCTTTGTCTAACTTTTTAGTTTTTTGCTTATTGTATTTTTTGAGTTTGTATTGTATGCTTATTTGAATTATTTAAACATTGCAAATTGATTAATTAGGTAGAAGGTACTGTTGTAAAATTAATTTTCATTTTTAGAGGTGGCAATGGTGGCATTTAGATTTTCTGTGTTAACGTAGGAGGTACTCGTATCAATTTATTTTTGTTCTGACTTCTTATTTATTTTAACTCTTTGTATTATGATTTAAGTAATTATTTAAATACTTGTATGGGACACGTATTTATGTTGTGTGCACCTAAATATTCCAACACAAATGTATTTAGTTTAGGAAACTTAAAAGAAAGAAGAGGAAAAATAAACCATATGACTAACCAATAACCATTTGACGACCGAATGTGGCGCGGTGGGCGAAGGTCCGCCTGCGACGCAGGAGGTTGCGGGTTCGATTCCCGCCTCGGAACAATTGTGTGTAAAATTGTTTCTGCAGATATTTGTGCCGGGTGTTCTGGTCGTTTTCTATATATAATAAAAAATATCTATCAATGTAATATATTGTATTATGTATATCAGTTATCTAGTACCCATAACACAAGCTGAGCTTACCATTGGGCTAGATAATGCTGTGTGAATTGTCCAGCAATATTTATTTATTTATATATTAGTGTAAACTTTGTTGTACCAATAAATGGTTTATTAAAAAAAACACTGGTGGGAATAACCTCGAAATTTTGCTGTCTCAGCCATCTTGAATCTAATCCTTCAGAGGTCGTATAATTTTATAACTCGTCAACATAATCGAACAGGTAAGTGTAGTAGGTACGTAATGTGAGAAACGATGATGTGATAATGATATAATGCAGGTGCAATGTAATAAACGTCATAAATCGCTGAACAAAGTGAAACTTACGAAAGCGTTATTATTAATCATAAATACGAATATATCGTCTAGTGTACCTACTTTAACAAATTTAGGTAGGTAAGTCTCGAGAAGAACCGACGTCCGCTGGGGCAAACGTGTTCTTGAGTGGAGACCACGACTCGGTAAACGTAGTGTTGGACGCGCTCCGGCCAGGTGGGATGACGACCTGCGAGTGACTGCAGGGAGAGATGCTGGATGCGGCAAGCTGAAGACAGGACGCTATGGCGCTCATTAGGGGAGGCCGTTGTCCAGCTGTGGACTGCTATAGGCTGATGATAAAGTAGGTAGTAAAGTCGATCTTGTCAGAGATATTAAAATTAATTATTATTAAAATTTACGGGCTTACGAATTAAATCCTTATTCCTCTAATATATAACAAAAACATTATAATGTATGTATCTTTAATCTTGCTCTGTAGAAAAGAAACAATTAACAAGTTATTTGGGTATGCTAAGTGTTCAGCCATTTATGTCATTCAATAAAATTATTTTATGTATCTTGCTATGACTATTACCTAGGTTTAGATAACACTTCATAAAAGTAAAGGTACTATTTTAAGTAAGTACTACTACGTAAGTGAAATTCAATCAGCAGCGATTGAAATGAGGAAGCTGTTTTGAAAGTTATTGCTTAGCAATTATGATGTCAATGCATTTATGATATGATATCTGACAATTTCTTCCTGTTTCATCAATACTATTGAAGAAATAAATAAATGATCTACAGATCGTATCCAATAAAATATCGAGGCGGGAATCGAACCAGCAACCTCCTTGATCTAATAAAAAAAAAGCTGTTTTGAAAGTTATTGCTTAGCAATTATGATGTCAATGCATTTATGATATGATATCTGACAATTTCTTCCTGTTTCATCGATACTATTGAAGAAATAAATAAATGATCTACAGATCATATCCAAAAAAATATCGAGGCGGGAATCGAACCAGCAACCTCCTTGATCTAATAAAATATAATTAAATCGAAGTGTTTTTTATTAAATTGTGCAACGCAAGTGGTGAAAAATGAACTCTTCTGAACTGTAATACACTGTATACGAAGTACTTGACCTCGAAGGAACCTAAACCGCCAAAGAAAGTACTTATGTGTTTGACACAGCGAACGCTTTGAGTGTGAAATGGGAATCAAGTGTTTCCTTTGTCTATTGCTCCTTGACATTCAAACCAGTAGGATAATTTGTCTTTAAGTTTAGGCCAGTGTTATGTACTCTTGCTGTTGGTACTTTCTAGAAGAAAAAAATCTCAGCTGAATTTACAACTGACTTCAAAAAGTAATACATAATGTACCTAGTTGGATTGTTTTGATAATAATTAGAAGAGAATCAAGTGTTTCCTTTGTATTCCGGCAGTTTCTTCACTTCATTTTTTGTTCCACTAGTGGAATAAGTGAAAACAACCACCAGTACATTCATAATCACTTATGCACATGAAACATTATTTACTTTGATAAGGTTCTGTCCCGATAGTGAATTCATGGGAAAATCAAACAGCAATTGTAATGGGAAAATTTCGTTGAAATCATGCAGAAAAACCAATTTAGCACCTCATTCGCACCAACACCTAGCTAAGCTACACTAAAACCTATAAAACACACTCTTTAGTAATAAAATCTTTAATTCAGATTAAATAAGGTTTAAATTGAAGGAGACGCCAGTGGTTTTCTTGTAATTTTTTTTATGAGTTTAGTTCCTGGCGGCGACTTTGCACATATTTCTACAGGGAAAAGTAGCATATTATACCTACATTTATTTCCAGGCTTAGAACTACATGTTATGCTAGTTTTACCCCGATCCATTTAGTTTTTTGTGGCGTAACGAAGATACAAACATCTATTCCTCCAAGTATTAATGAACTTGTTAGTGTGTTTATTTATTAGCCTCTGGTTTTCCTGTAAATAAATATAAATATAAATCGTAGGTATTTGTAATGTTACATTTATCTCATATTTTAGCAAAACACTTTACGTGAAATTCAAATTCAATAGTTGACCAATGGGTTTGAAAAAAAATCGAGTATTGTTAATGTAATCCGTATGCAAAATCTAATAGGTAATGTTGCACGATAGTAAATCTTATAAATCTTGGTTTATGTCTTCTTTATGAATAACCGCGGGATAAAATAATCAATTTACCGAACAATTCACCACCGGTCGCATTTACAGTCATTTCAGACACGACTTCTAAATTCCCACATGGTTACAGTTTAGAACCTACTTGAATTACTTTCTTATAGAGATCAGTTCTCTATAAGAAAGTAATTCAAGTAGGTATTATAAGTACTCGGTAAACGTAGTGTAGGACGCCCTCCGACCAGGTGGGATGACTACCTGCGAAAGACTGCAGGTAGATGCTGGATTTGTAAGCCTAAAGAAATAAACTTTCATTTCATTACAATGGATCAAAAAACAACGACTTAAAATCGCGTCCGCCATTTTCAGAGTTCAATCAAAGCAATAAAAACATTCTCACTGCGCTAATGAATTTATGGCAACATTGGCAACATTCATCTTTTGCTGAGTTTCTTTAACTACCAGGAAAAAACAATTATTTTATATTATGATAACTATAATACGCTACCTATATAATAGCTACGTGTCCATCCATCCATAAGAAGTTTTAAGTAAAATTCTTTACAAAATACCAGATTAAAAGATGGTTTACCTTATTTACCTATTTAGTTACTTAAGAGGTTTTTATTAAAATACATACTAAATTTTGTAATAGGAAGATTAGAAAAAGACAGAATTAAAAGAAAATACAGGAAAGAAAAAAATAATTCTGCAACGCCTGCACCTAACTCTAAAGGCAGTCTGTTTGAATTGTAAGGCGAAAGAAATGAGGTCATATCTCACTAACTAACTCTGAATTTTGGTTATTTTATCGAGTCGAACACTGAAACGACGACTACAAAGCGAATTGTCTCATACTATACGAGATTGCAGGAGGCTTTCCCATATGCAAGCCACTGACAAATCTCTTTAACACAGTATTAACTAATGGATTTATGCCATATGCATGGAATGCGAGTGTCTCTATTTTGCATAAAAAAGGCGATAAGAAATGCCTCAAAAACTACAGACAAACTACAGAACGGCCAATACTTGTCACACTTGCGGTTTGCCGACGATCTAGTACTCATATTCGAGAGCTGCGGAAACTCCAAAACATGCTCATCGAACTGCATGAGGCCTCCATAAAAGTTGGACTGAAGATGAACGTATCCAAGACAAAGGTTATGACAAAAGACCGGTCATTCAACCCCATCACCGTTACTAACAATAAAATCTATGCAGTTGATTAATATGTCTATCTAGGACACCGTTTATCTTTTGGGAAAAGTTCGCAGATGAGATTATGAGGCGAATCCAACTGGGGTGGGCTGCTTTTGGGAAATTGGGAGACATTTTCAAGTCAAAAAAAGTACCTCGATGCCTCAAGACTAAGATGTTTAACCAGTGTGTACTGCCTATCCTCACATATGGAGCTGAGACATGGCCCCTCACAAACGACCACGTGTACACCATTAGAGTTGCTCGAAAAGCTATGGAGCGGGCCATGGTAGGTATCCACCTCGTAAAACGAATACCAAACGTTGAAATTCGACGAAGAACTAAGGTCGAGGATGTAGGCATTTGGATTGCGAGGCTAATGTGGAGACAGGCAAGACACCTGGCGAGGAGAGAGGATCACCTATGGACCAAAGCAGTCACCGAATGGTGGCCTAGGGATATGCTATGGCGTCGAGGCAGACCACCTGCCCGATGGTCAGACGACATTGTGGGAGCTGTAGGGAAGCCGTGCATCCGACTGGCACAAGACCGCCAGGGGTGGCGAGATAAGGAAGAGGCCTATACTCAGCAGTGGGTGTTACCGGCTGATTAGATAGAGAGATAGATACGAGATTGGGCAATATTTCGCACCGGGACAGCTTCTTTTTCCTAGTCAAGCCCAAGTCCGGTCCGGTATGGAGTATTGCTGCTATGTTGCAGTAAGTTCCTACTGATACTTTGCTGAGCAAATTGGCAGCAGTAGACTCGATAGAACGAAAAACCTTCAGGCTTATTGATGAACGAGGGTACAAAAGACAAAGAACTAAGAATTTAATATTAATTTTGAATTAATTTAATTGAATTTATGTATAAATGAATTTTATTGACGTTAAACCAGGTTCATTGGTGGTGTCTTAAGTTAATCAACAATATCTCTCGTCTGCCATGGTCAGGTTTACATCATATCTAATACCGCGTAGGTACCTGATACATGCTTCCTCTTATAGAGAAATGCTATAAGAGGAAGTCGAATAACTTAATTTATGTTATTTTGGTAAAAACAGCTATTCTATTCCATCTATTCGAGATCTAAAAGTAAAATTATAAAATTATATAATAAAACTACTCAAAATTACTGAAAAAATCACGCTAAAACTTTGCATAGTTCTAGAGCCGAAAATAGTTTATGATATTAGCGTTATTTACAATTTAAACAGTTGAGCCATCTGAAGACTGTTACTCTAGTTTTTTTCTGATCTAAATCTCTACATCCACAGGCCATCATCATCATCAACCTAGTAGTCCACTGCTGGATATAGGCCTCCCCAATGAGCGCTATAGCGCCGTATTCAGCTTACCGCATCCAGCATCTGCCTGCAGTCCTTCTCGTCATGCCACCTGGCCGGAGGGCGTCCTACACTACGTTTGCCGAGTCGCGGTCTCCACTCAAGAATACGTTTACCCCAGCCAGTGGTGGTCGGTTCTTCGCTGAGCAAATTATGATATATAGGTATGGTAAAATCCATGATGAGTAGGCCAGTAGTATTCCTTTGTTGCTTTTCCAAGTAACACAATTGAAGAAACCATTTAGTCATCTTGCAATCTTATCTGATCAATTAGTGACTCTACACTGACTAATTAGGGTGGGTTTTTGTTTGATGTTGTGATAAAAACATCAAAGGGAAATATACTCTCAGGACACCAAAGGCCACTATGCAACCATTCTATGGTTGCTTTGATAGCAGCAAACGAGATAATATAATAAATAAAAGATATAATAAACCTTCTCGTCCGTTTCTTTTCTCTCAAAAGTAATTTAAATCTGTATATAATTACATTAATTACCATGATTTGACTGTACCAACCGCGTCAAGTTCTGATACCGTCAGACGACCGATGTGGCGCGGTGGGCGAAGGTCCGCCTGCATCGCAGAAGGTTGCGGGTTCGATTCCCGCCTCGGAACAAATGTGTGTACGATCTGCAGATATTTGTTCCGGGTGTTCTGCTCGTTTTCTATGTATAATAAAAAAATATCTATCTATGTAATGTATTGTATTATGTATATCAGTTATCTAGTACACATAACACAAGCTCTGCTTACCTTGGGGCTAGATAATGCTGTGTGAGTTGTCCAGCATTATTTATTTATTTATATATTTTATCAAAAATAAAAAATATATATATAATCGTGTTGGTGACGTGATCGAACTGCGTTCGATAATAAATGTTCTGAAGGTCTGGCTTAAGCAGAGCTTGTGTTATGGATATATGCATCATCTAGCCCCTAGTTAAGTTGTGGATTGTCCCGTTTTTTTATGTTATCTGTCTTCATATAAAGTAAAACTTTTGAAACGATCATGGTTATCAACACTAAAGTCATTTGAAACGGGATATTTACCATGATTTGAATTTTGAGTTATCCAATATTCCAGACAAAGCAATTGACAAATCACAGTTTCATGCGCCATGATCACGGAATAACTGAAAGCACTGCACGTTTTAAATGACTTTAGTGTTCATATAAAGTTTCATTTCACGGGAATTGAACCTGCAACCGCCCGCGTCGCAGGCGGAACTACGCCCGCTGCACCACATCGGTCATCAAGAGTTCGTGTTTCACGTAAACGAATCAATATATAAGATTTCCGAGTAGTCCTGGAACGAACAACGAAACCTAAGGGCCGTAGCTAGTAACAAAAAACTCGAATCCAAACACGTCCAAAGCTATGGCGTGATGACTGATGACGGCCATATTTCGAAGAACTTTACAAAAACCAAGTCATAATTTTTGAGAACACATAACATGTGCTGAATTTGGCCATAGCAATATAATTTCAAGATGTGCTTAGAATATGTAATTAGGTATTTGTCATTTGCTTCATAAATTATCTAGATCTGTATGACAATCTATTTCTTGTGATCATGAGTCATACAGACCTACATAGTAAGAAACTTAAAACCCGTGGACGCGTTTCAAACCATTGATAGATAGTTAACACTTTGACAGCGGTTTTTTTTCGACGACTGCGATCTTTTTTTTTACCTAAAAAATTCGTGCTGCCGCTCTACACAGCGGTTGTGTTGCGCCGCACATGCGTTTCGTTCGAAAAATATTACAGCTCTGCTGAGTCACAAAGATCTGTATTTTCTTAGCCGCTGCGCTAGTGTGGATTTTCGCAGATTAGTCACTTGTAGAAAACTCATACCGTGCGTTTTCAGCACTCAAAGTGTTAACACACTTTTATTTGACAACCATTGCTTTGCACTGTGTGAGATAAATAATTGCACTAGATTGTCAGAATAAATTCATCATCATTAACCTATAATAGTCCACAGCTGGACATAGGCCTCCCCTATTAAGCGGCATAGCACCCTGTCTTCAGCTTGACGCATCCAGCATCTACCTGCAGTCTTTCGAGTCATGGTCTCCACTCAAGAACTTATTGAGAAAAACTGTAAAAAAATATTAAATGTACCATATTTTAACTTATAATTATTATGGCTTTTACTAAATTACCCACTTTGCCCATGTGTTCGTTGACTCAGTTAGTTTCTTAAAGTTTAAATTATTTTCTTATACCTAATAAATAAATAATGGAAATAATGATTATAATGTAGGGAAGCAGTGGATCCGACTGGCACAAGACCGCCAGGGGTGGCGAGATATGGAAGAGGCCTACACTCAGCAGTGGGTGTTACCGACTGATTAGATAGATAGATAGAAATAAATAATGCTGGATAATCCACACATCATCATCTAGCCCTAAACTTGGGTAAAGGTAAATCTTGTGAATACAAAAGTAGTGAAATACACAAGTAGTAACGCCCTCCGACCGATGACGACCTGCGAAAGACTGCAGGTAAAGTAAAAAAGTAAAAGTAAAAAGATTTTTATTTTGTCAGAACAGAACAGAGACTCTTATAAACTAAACTTAGATTAACAGACGACAGAGACTGACAAAACTCGGTCTCCACTCAGCATGTGCTATGGTAGAGCAAATCGTACCATAGCGCTGGTCTTCCGTGGAGACCGTGGTGCGCAAGGTGGCCTAATATAGTGAGGAACCAAACAAAAATATTAATTAATCAACAGAAACTAGGTAAGGTAGATGCTGGATGCGCAGCTGAAGACAGGGTGCTATGGCGCTCATTGGGGGAGGCCTATGTCCAGCAGCGGACTGCTATAGGCTGATGATGATGATGAAAAACACAAGAGTTTCCTAACGACAAAATCACCGTAGTAACTCTACGCAACATCCTCAGCGAAAAAACTGTAGGTTAATGTTTCTGACTGGAATTATTTCACCAATCAACTAAGGCTGGTTAAAGTTAAGGAATATAGCCACTGAAGTGGCGTAAGTAGTACAAAAATCACACTAATCGAAGACTAATGTAATGAAGACTGATGTGGCGCGGTGGGCGATTTCCGCCTTGGGACAAATGTTTGTGAGATCTGCAATTATTTTTTTGGGTATTTTCTACGTATAATAAAAATATCGATCTATGTAATATAGATAGATAGATAGATAACACTTTATTACACCACACAAAACAGAAAATAATACAGTGATAAAAACTTAGAATAAAGGTATAAAAAAACACACAAATACACTAAATACCTACATTACAAACATTATAATAAACTTACATAGACATAAGGCTATCAATATTTTATATGGATAAATAATGCTGATGCAGCAGTTTTTTGAAGATAGGGAGTGATTTTGCACATCTGATGTCCAGAGGGAGAGCATTCCATAGACGGGAATATATTGTATTAAGTACCTTTATCAGTTATCTAGTACCGATAACAAAAGCTCTGCTTAGCTTGAGGCTAGATGATGCTGTATGGATTGTCCAGCATTATTTATTATTTAATGATGTCCTTTGCAGACAAATATTGTTACCTAGTATTGTATTTGTGTGTTGATTTCTCTACTAGGCTAAGCCTCTATGGAAGAAATCATACGTATGATATTTTATAACATTTGATTAGTTATTTACGCAAAAATTGTGAAAATGTAAAAAAAAAAATTAACCTAAAGATCACGTTGATTGGGCACTGTCCTTTGCGATATCTTGCGCCGTGAGCTATGCTTGCAATCACCGGAAATAGTTTTTCATCCATGTACAATATGGCCACAATCTCTAACCAGTCGCTGATTTTCTTAAAAAGGATTATTTTCACATTAATTATAGGTACTGCTATTAGTGGGTCTAGCATGAGCTTCGGTGGCACCGTGACGTTTGCGATTGAAAGTTTCTAATAACTAACATCGCTAGAGTCCCAGTTAAAATTAAGCTAGGAAGCTAGACGACCTACGACGAGTTTTTAAATTAAGCGTAATCTAGAATAATTTTATTTTAAAATTTTATTATTATTGGTTATTACATTATTATATTAGAAATAATAATAATGCTTTATACATTGTGGCGTATAATTTGACATATTACGAATAAATAAAATGTTTATCTGTTTATCTAGGAAGCTTTGTAAAAATATTCTAATAAATTTATTAGTCATCCCAGTGTCCATAACACAAGCTCTCCTTAGCTTGGGGTTAGATGATTCTGTGTGGATTGTCCAGCAATATTTACTTATAAATTTTTTGTCCAGATCTTTGTTTTTCGACCCCTATTAGCTTGCCGTACCTTACCTACAAATACTACATTGTACTAGGCTGTGCTAACCCCTCCGGTTGTTAGTTAGAAAAATGTCGTTTATCGGTGCTTCAATACTTGTTACTTTTTGTACCTGACTGTACATTTAACGGCGATTACTCTGGCACAGGAAGTGGTTTTTATTTCGCTTACTTAGGGTCTATGATTCTAGTGTATTTCAGTAGAATTTACTAGTCAGAAAATAATTAACGTAAGTAAGTTTACTTCGAGTCCATTATTTCATATATTTTATGGTAAATTATTGGTAATCTGAGTACTTGTATATACTGTACTTTTCTTCTATACTAATATTATAAAGAGGAAAGATTTTATTGTTTGTTTGTATCGAATAGGCTCCGAAACTACTGGACCGATTTGAAAAATTCTCCGTTGGGAAGCTACACTATCCGCGGTGAACATAGGCTATATTAAAATTTAGAAATGTGAAATTTAAATTTAATGCTGGTGAAACCGCGGGAAACAGCTAGTTGTAAATAAAGAGCCCAATATAGATTATGGTATTTATTACCAATTACTGTCCTTTGCTAGGAAAACGCTATGTTATTAGTTAAAATTACCTCTTTATCACGTATTTCTCCGTTTTTTTGCAAGTGTCTCATATTAGATAAGAATATGAGACATTTGCAAAAAAACGACCACCAAATACAAAGTCAAATCAAGAAATCGAATCTATTTGGATAAGCTCTTTAGGTTAAAAATAAATATTAAAATCTTAACATCCGTAATTTCTTTGGCTTACAAATGAGCACTTAGACAAGACTAACTATAACGAATGAGAATTAAAAGATGTTTGAAAGGTACAGACTACAGACCTCTGCTTAAAGGTAGGTAATAGGTATGTCAAAACTATAATTGTCTAATCAAAACAATTACCATAACATTTCACATAAAAGGAAGTAAAAACCATAACTCTATCATGTTTACCATAGTAGAATGAAAATATACGAGTTAATGTTTAAAAAACACTTCCCTTTAGCATAAACAAAATGCACCATAACAATTCCTTCCGAATTCCATTCACAATAGAAATTGATAACTCACAACTGCATACCATAGAAATCCCCTAAATTGCTAACGGCCAAGCGAAAACAAACCTTATCACAAAAGTCGACGATACAATACCGAACAATACATATGAATCATTCCATAATGCCAGTATGCATAACATTCTTTCATTGATAAAAAATCATTGGATTTTGAACCCAGTTTCCTTGTAATAAGAGATGTAAATTTGAGAGGCTTAAACATCGACGATTTTCTAAGTAATTGTGAAATAGATGCAACACAAATAAATTTTGTGGTGAACACGGTGACGGTAAAGTTAAAAACTATAAATTACGTTATTTAGATCAATGACACACGGAACTAAGGCCTACTCTTAGTCAGTTATATGAACGTAGTCGACAAAAAAATTGCAAATACTATAGTTAGCTGAAGTGTAGCAGCAATAATGGGTCGTAAAATATAAAATGCTAGAAGAGAACTGACTGTAGGTAATCATGTTATTAAAGAAGGTAGGGTATTATCTATTGGATCAAAGATGCCGAAACATTAAAATAGTTATATTTAGTGTAGGATTACTATTCAATTATATAGCAGCTGTTATTTTAGGATGTAATGGCTGCACAGTTATATTGAAAACAGAGTTTAGTCGTCTTAGTAATTTATTTTGGATGAAAGTAACAGTAATTATGCAAAGAAATTACAAATTATTACGGTAATAAATAACGAACAAAATGTGGATATTATTATTCAAACAGGTTATTTTATATTTAAGATATTACGTAATATAAACATAAGGAAAAGAGGCAACGGAACAAAATAAAGAAGATTTCAAATTAAATTCGCTAAGCAAAACGGAAACTAAGCATAATATTGCCATCACCATAACCTCACACATTAACATTCGAAATGAATTAATTAGTAACATTTGGGGACGTGCCAGAAAGCCAAGCTTCCGAGACGAAACTACGAAACGTGACTCCGACTAAATTATTCGAAATATCATAGTAAATGATCCAAGAAAACTTATCAACGAAGCATCTCTTAAATATTAAGAGGCTAATGTAAGATGAATCACACTTGTCTTACGAGACAATTTAAACGTAGGACCACAGTTAATTAAGGTTATGATAAACGAAACAAATGTGCGTGCAGCAAAAGCAAAAGCTCTAGCGTTATTTTTTCATTCATACAAATACATGTGTCCGACTTACTAACACAGATAAGGGTTTATACGACAAATTATTTTAAACTGTAGCTGCAGGCAATAGAGTTCTGGCTTCAACGGTAGCGTTCGATAATCTCGCTCAAGGGGTATAGTAAACATTCGTCGGTCGACGCGCCGGCGCATGGTATTCAGTCACTAGCTGATCAGAGCTGAGAGCGGTCTGCTATTGAGAGGCACGCGTCGACTCGTGCGCGTCTGTAAAAAAATCGATAATTTTTCGGGTGTCAGTAAAGGGTGCGTTTTTTGACCGGTGCTTTTTATAAATCACACAGTTCATTGAAAAAGTGACACGTTGTTTGAGTGCATTGTTGTGGTCCAGATGCTGAGTTATGGTGAGTGAATGAGACCATTGTTTAATTCTTTTATTTTTTCTATACTTTCTTTTTCATTATCAAGTTCTAATTAAACTCCTAGGTTCTGTAAACTGTTAGCATCGTAAAGGTTTTACGAGTTTTTAGAAATGTAGATTTTATCGTCTGGTAGGCAATGTTTACAGTCTTTATGTCTTGTGTACTTGAACTTCTTGTTATGTCGAGTTTAATGCTTCGAGTTATCTTTGAGCTTGCTTTCTTGTATTTTGTGTAGCACTCTGTTTGGACGTTTGCAAATATACTTTAAGATATATGAAGACTAGTGTGCTTACGTTCGGATTAAGCTTATGTTAGACATGATGTTGAACATCTGTCTTTCACGCGTTATCTAACTGAGTAGAGCGGCTGAAAAATAGCAAAACATCTGCTTGTTTATTCAATGGAGATGTTGTAGACTTGGATGTCGACCCTTAGCGTAGAATTTCATTTATTTATTTTGGCTAGCTTAAAGATTAAATGAACAGCATAAACCATCAAAAAGCACTGTATTTTGAACTAAAGTAGTTGTTAAGTTTCCCTTACAAAAAAAGTAAAGTATTTTATACCGTACAATTTTTTAGAATTTATTTAAATATCCAAACAAAAGTGTGAAAATTATGCTTACTTGTATTTTTTTATTCTTATAAGCAAGCAATATAAGAAATATGACTTCCCTTAGTTTATTCATTGCCATCGGAAGTATGAATTATTCTGTGAGAATCCAGAGTTACAGTTACTTTATTCTTATCTATCCCATAAATAATGGTTTCAAACACGATAAGATTTATTGAGTTGTTCTTTACTACTGAATTAATCAGTTTTATCTATCGTTTATAACTGCTCTCTATTTAAGATAATTTTGATAGTAATAAAAATTAACGTTGTTAGATTATATCTTCTATCAGTTGTAATTAAATTATTATAAGCAATTAGTAAAAAATAACGACTAGCAAAATAATTTGGTGGTCTAATTATATGTTCCCATTTAGTTACTGGTACAGATCTGTATGTATGTTAACATTTTTAACGTATATCGATTTTTATAATGATTTTTTAATTAAAAAAAACAAACTTTAATAAAATATTAATTATGAAGAAAAACACTGACAATTTATCATTTATATTAAGTCGTTAAGACCTGTTATTAAGATGGTCATGCATATAAACCTCTGCGAACTCTATAATATTGTTAAATCTTAGACCATTTATTTTAATAATACCATCCCGGTCTCAACTACATTGCATCAAGCGGTTGTTACTACTTGTATAACCATTTTAATACTTGTCATGACGCTAAATCTACATTTTCATTACGTTAAGCTTCTTACTGTAGTTTATATACATGATTGGCTTCTGCCAACAGATTCTCTCGGAGATAACCACTTCAACCAAAGAAGCAGTTACTATACATAAATAAATCTTAAATCTATACTACTTGTATTGGACGACCGATTTGGCGCGGTGGGCGAAGGTCCCCCTGCGACGCAGGAGGTTGCACATTCGATTCCCGCCTCGGGACAATTGTGTGGACGACCTGCAGACATTTGTTGCGGGTGTTCTGGTCGTTATCTATGTATAACAAAAAATCTATATCAGTTATCTAGTACGTATAACAAAAGCTCTGCTTAGTTTGGCTAGATGATGCTGTTTGGATTGTCCAGCATTATTTATTTATTTATTGTATTGTATACAAATTATATTTGAAAAAGTTATCGATCTGTGTCTACGAATAACAACCGCCGGTAGTGCACATGATCTCACTCATGATATCTACAATTAAAAATCAATAATGAAATCTTTTGTCGACGTCAATTCGGCAAGATAGAGAACTATTTGAAGTAAGGAAGAGATTTGAAGCGAGAAATTTGATAATTGATTTGTTTATTATCATACGAACTACCAGCTGCAAATCCAAGATTTTGATGACGGGGAGACAGTGAGACACTCTTACTTACACACTAGACACTCTTACTAGACTTAAGACCCAGGGTTGCACATAGATTTGTTTTTATCTTGAAAAAACTGCAGGAACCTAATACCTTTAAACATTTTAGCGTTTTTTTATTTGATTTATAGGTCAATATGTTTAAAATTTTACAAAAAGTAATACTGTATTGGCCGAATGTTTTTGAATACCTAGGTTTGTCAATTTTAATTCTGTCTGCTGTGGATTTAGTTTTATAAATAAATCTTGCCACAACCCAGAAACATAGTGAATTATAATCAAAACAAGAATGTCTTTATTATTAAACGTTGCATAACTTTATTCTTTTGTTTGTTCTATTAGTCTTGCCAGGGTCAATAGTAGAAAACATACCAATGTTTGAGTAATCAAACCATTGTATGTCGTATGTGTTTAGTACTAACGAACAGGATTGTAAATAAACATTCATTCAAACTTTCGCCTGTTTTATAGCAGTGCTATCTTTACTTGTGACTGCAGATAAACACAGTTCTATCTGTGTTAGTGTAAATCCGTTTACATTAGGTACATCTGTTTTAGTAAGAGCCATGCATTTTGCGTTAAGGAAAACCACAGTATTAGCTTCTAAAATGTTATTTCCTAAATTACCTTCATTGTTTTTATCTGTTAGGTACATCTTTTATTAGTTTCATGTTATGACCTTCATTGATTATATCTGTTACATCTTTTATAATCGCTTTTCTCTCCATCAGTTTGTAACCTAATGGTATTTTCATCTTCCCTTCCTTTACAATGTTTTTTCCTATAGGTACATTTTTTACTTAGTCTGTCGGATTTTACCAATAAATTGTATTTCTGTATTTCTATTTCTGAGTTCTACTGTTAGTTTAGGTAGGTATTTATTTTGCAACCTACCCATAGTATTCTCTCAATTTTACGATCAGCAGGTTTCTGCTAATGGATATGTGGTTCCAACGCCATAGAAACGCCATAAAAGTGCCTATTGGCTTTATAACTTGTTCCTCTCACGAGAATTTCCTATTAGACCGTCCCATAAAAATGGTATTAAGCTAAGCTTTTAATTAGCCCTTTCGTTACTGCTTTTCCGGTGCGATCTACCTATAGGTACAGTGTAAAATAGGTATTGTCCTTATCATCATCGGCCTTTTAACATATAAGAAAGATGATTTGCTGATTGAATTCCTACACGGTTGAATTTCCAAATTTCATTCTTACAGTGTGTCTGAAGATTCTCTCATTTCTTATTTTCCTTTTCTGAAGGGTGTCTTTGTATATTTTACGAGGTTGAAAACGCTTTGTTTATATAGATTTTTTTAGGTTTGACCTTAATATTTAAATAAAAATGTACCTCCATCTATGAATTTACTCTACCCTAAACTTTAATGCTGAAAATATATCGTCTTCGCTCTATACACCTGATAGTTATTGTGCTCGAGAGTTATTTAACACTTTGACTGCTGAAATCTCACGGTATGTGTTTTCTACAAGTGACTAATATGCGTAAATCCACACTAGCGCAGCGGCTGAGAAAATACAGATCTTTGTGACTCAGCACAGCCGTAATATTTTTCGAACGAAACGCATGTGCGGCGCAACACAACCGCTGTGTAGTGCGGCAGCACGAATTTTTTAGGTTAAAAAAAAACACAGTCGTCAAAAAATAATCGCAGTTAAAGTGTTAATAAGAATTATTCTTAGAATAAAGATGCAGCGTAATGTTGCAATGGCAATACCGTAATGGTCATGTGGTAATGACATCAGTGTAGGTATTAACTCTAATAAATAAATAATACTGGACAACTTGCACAGCATCATCTAGCACATAATTAATAAGAACTTGTGTAATGTTATTGTTATTAGTTATCTGATAAATTTTCTCGTAGGTATCACACTAATATTATATAGTAGTCTGTCCGCGGCTTCGCACGCTTTGTTTCTATAAAAGTTTTAAGGTTATTTATATCCATGGAAACTAATTTATAAAATGAAAAGTAAGCTATGTTGTATTTCAGGTCCAGAACTACCTGTATGCAATGCTGTAGCTCAAACTCGATTTGTTCAGTAGTTTTGGCGTGAAGATGTAACAAACATCCATCCATATATCCATCCATTCATCCATCTAAATATTGAAACTTTCGCCTTTATAAGTTTGATGTGAAGCTTTGGAATTGTTAGTTTACTCACGCCAAAACTAAAAACGACTGAATATTGCAATTGAAAATTCTGGAACAGCATTGCATACAGGTATTTCCTAGCCCAGCTACTTTCATCCCGTAATCAGTTTCCCTAGGATAGAAATAATAAATAAATAAATAAATAATGCTGGACAATCCACACAGCATCACCTAGCCCCATGGTTAGCAGAGCTTGTGTTATGGGTACTAGATGACTGATATACATAATACAATACATTACACAGATAGATATTTTTTATTATACATAGAAAACGACCAGAACACCCGGAACAAATATCTGCAGATCGTACACACAATTGTTCCGAGGCGGGAATCGAACCCGCAACCTCCTGCGTCGCAAGCAGACCTTCGCCCATCGCGCCACATCGGTCGTCAACAAATAATATACCCTATAAACGTTTCCGTAAAATTAACACGTGAGAAAGCACAGAAACTGGTTACAATATAGAACTAATATAGTGTTATAAACGTTAAATATAATAATTAAATAATCTAATAAAACCAATAATTAAAACGCCTATTAAATAACGATAATTAGCGTAAAATTAGTCAAACCCTCCACTTAAAATTTGTAAAATCTAATACAAAGCTATAAATCGCTGCTCTACATAGAAATCTATTTTAAACAGTAGGAATGACTCTCTCGCTCGGTCTACCTTTCATCCCATTGGCAGATTCGCTTCTTAGAAATCCGTCGCTGTTTTTTTCTCGTTTAGTTCACTAGGTGGTTTTGGAGTTCCGTATACGTAGTATGCTAAAGCCAGAACTCCATCATTAAATAATAATTTGGCGTGTTTCAAAAGACTACAATCGGATTTCTAATTAATGTACTAATAATGAAAATGGGTTTGGAAGAAACACTTCAACCGAACTTATTTTTCAAGTGGCGACATCTAGCTGAAAGTCTAATTTAGTTTGGTGTGATGGATGAGTGATGGATGGATAAACGTGGAATAAAAAGACCTCTTGTTTTTTGGCCAAATAAAACAATTCTTATTCTTATTCTTGTGTACGACCGTTGCCATAGAAACCATTTGCAGTGGTTGTCATGGGTTTGGAAAGACAATAGCGCGATCTAATTAATCAAGTGGCGACATCTAGTTGAAATTCGTCTAATTTAGTTTGATGTGATGATTAATCGATGTATAAAACGTCTAGTGAAAAGATCTCTTATTAACGCCCGTAGCCATGGAAAACAGTTGATGTGAAAATGAATATATTGATCGGTGATCACTTTGATTGAGTGGAGACCACGACTCGGTAAACGTAGTATACACCCTCCAACCAGGTGGGATGACGACCTGCGAAAGACTGCATACCTGCGGTAGATGCTGGATGCGACAAGCTGATGACAGGGCTGACTAACAGGCAGGACTAACATAGGCTGATGATGATTGAGAATGCTTTAGATTTATATTATGGAGCTCATATAAATTCCTCGATCTTAATACATGTCATATGAGTAAATAATCATCAAATATTATTAGAATTGGCGAAGATATCACCAAAATTTATAAATTAGTTATAGCTAAAGACACTGACTATATAACTCCGAATATACGTCTTGCAAAGTTACATTAATCATAAATGAGTACCAAACACACAATATTTTTTCCAGTGTCAAATTAGTCGGTCATCTTTCAGTGCCTTCCACTACATAGTGTAAAACAAAGTCGCTTCCCGCTGTCTGTGTGTCCCTATGTATGCTTAGATCTTTAAAACTACGCAACGGATTTTGTTCCGGTTTTTTAATAGATGGAGTGATTCAAGAGGGAGATTCATAAACCATTTGACACATAGATTTCCACGCGGGCGAAGCCGCGGGGCGCAGCTAGTTCAAGTATAAACCTAAGCAGGTATCTTCATTCATCAAGTTTTCTAGTGCTTCAAAGTTGAGGGATCAAAGTTGAGTCTATTTTAGGTTAATTCTATTATTTATTTATTTATTTTATTTAAGTTAATTCTATTCTTCTATTCACCACAATTATAATAGAATAAAACAAAAAATTATTTAGACACAGGTACAAAATACAGGCATAGAAAAACCAAACAAAGTAGTTTGTCATGGAGGTAAGTGACACAAATAGGTGATATTAAGAATAAAATACTGCAGGTAGATGCTGGATGCGTGAAGCTGAAGACAGGGCGCTATGGCGCTCATTGGGGGAGGCCTATATCCAGCAGTGGACTAATATAGGCTGATGATGATGATGAAGAATAAAATAAGACTACCTCCCCTGCGCCGAAATAGTATTCAACTTTGATCCCTCGAGTATAAGTAATATTAAAGTTTCCATTAAATTTTATCTAGCTTGAACACGCAATTGCAATAGGTAGTCTTATGATTCATTCGACTACAGACGGAACATAGTTTATACTGGCGATCTGAAATTATTTATTGTATAATAATATTAATATTTTCTGGTTTTATTTCTTTCATTTTCCTTTGCAATAGTCTCTACAGCTGGCGGATACCATCTTCGGGTATATCATATTGTGCACCCAGTAGCCATCGCCTTTAGATTAACTCTCTCAAAGGGCCTCTGTGCTGTTGGCTTCGGCCCCACGCAAGCCTTCCAAAGGACCGGGTCACTTTATGGCCCGAGATAATATTTATTTATTAATTCCTCAGAATTATGTTGTCTTCGTTTAATAAGTAGATAATCTTTATTTACCAAAAAAAACTACAATTAATTAAACTTTAACGATTTATTTTTCGATCGATTTTGTACATATTTAAGAAATAATCTTAAACCTACGCGATAATTACCCAATAAATAATCTTTAATAATGAAAATTACGATCAAATAAAGTAAACAAAATAGAACTAGCATTTTCCATGAAAAAAATTAGCTAACTGCAGACTGTTACAAACAATCTACAGGTATGATGATGTAGGTACGAATTTAACTGTGTTCGTTCCCAAGCCAGCTATGCGCTTACCTTTAGCGCTAGATAAAGCTGTGGGAGAAGTTCCACAATTATTTACGAAACCATAGTTTTACCCATTGTACTTTTTACTTTATTGGTTTCATAATTGTTGTGGTTTCTATTGTTTGTTGCTTTACTATCGTCAACATCTTTGTCATAAACAACGAATTATTAAAACTGACGAGTATAATAAAATAAAATAAAAAAGCCTTTTATTCCTTAACCTTAAATAACATTGATCAATCATGCTTATGAAAAATTTGTTAAATCTAATGTAAGTATGTCAAATATTACAGAAAATGTCAGTATGTAGATTTCATGATTAATGTTTATTAGTTTATTATATTAATAATGTATTTGAAAAGTTATTTATTTCGATTGAATTTAATGCATATATTTAATAAGTAGTTAGGACCCCTCTCGGGTAAAGGCCTCCTCCAGTTCTGTCCAGTACAGACGAGTATAATATTATTTATTTATTATTTTATTTTGAGCCATTATTGCCCCACTGCTGGGCAAAGGCCTCCCTTTTCTCCTTCCACTCCTCGCGATCCAACGCTGCAACAGGCCATGATGGAAGATGTACCTCGAGCTCGTCACGCCATCTCATCCTGGGCCTTCCACGTCGTCTCTTAGCGTTGGGTGGGCTCCACTCTGTGCTGAAATAATATTATTTACTTTATTAAAAACTAGGACCTTCCCGGCTTCGCACGGTTTTTGTACGGACCCCTAACTTTTTTGAAAATATAATATAGCCTACGTTCACCGGGGATAGTGTAGCTTCTCAACGGTGAAAGAATTTTTCAAATCGATCCAGTAGTTTCGGAACCTATTCATTACAAACAAACAATCAAACCTTTCCTCCTACGAAGAAATAGACTTATTATTTGTTCGTAGCTTTCCTCTTTATAATATTAATATAGACTACAATTTAATTTAGTATATGTGGTTATTTAGTTTAATATTGTATCTTTCGCTATGTTATTTGTATGTGTGTGTTATTAGTACCAAATAAACGTTTTATCTATCTATCTATCTATCTATCTACAATATATAAATAGGTGTTTATACAGCACTGCTCTACTAAAATCATTGTAGTATATTTATCACAACATTTTGATAAGTAAATGAACATTTGAATTAGTTATGGATGTTTGATTGTAATAAAAATCATGGTTAATATCCCGTTTTAAATTACTTTTGTAATCAATGTATCTTTTAAATCGGTTCAAGAACAAAGAAAAAACTAACACGAAAAAACGAAGTCTTTAACTGTGTATAGGTAACTATTTATCCTACTAATATTATAAACGTCAAAGTTTGTAAGTATGGATGGATGGATGGATGTTTGTTACTCTTTCACGTAAAAACTACTGAATGGATGATGATGATAACTACTGAATGAAACTTATACACAATAATATAACTTACGTATCAGAATAACACATAGGCTACAACTCATAATGATATATCGTATATTATCCAAAATATCTACCGCGGGTGAAACCGCGGGTCGCAGTATTGTATAAAATTCAATATATTTTATTTCTTTAGGCTTAGAAAATAAGCACTAAGACTTACATATTATGTATACAATGTATTGCCAGCAATCGCCGTTGATTGTTTATTTGAATATGGCAATCGTTTGAATTGTTTAATCTATCGGCTGATAAGATATGTAATTGCATTAGAAATAGAGATAATAAATGATAAAATTGCAAAGAAATTAACATAAACCAGTTATCAAACGACCATTTTGAGAAACATTATTTTGCTAACATTTATTTTAGGAACAATTTATCTCACGATTTCTCAATATTTTTAAAAAGAAACCTTTTTAGAATAAATATTACCTGTTTATTTTTAACTGAAGAAGTTGTAGTAGAAGTGTAGTATCTAACTTTAAATGTAACATATGTAAGGTTACATTTAAAGTGAGATAAAGGTTACATTTAAAGTGAGATAAAGGTTACATTTAAAGTGAGATAAAGGTTACATTTAAAGTGAGATAAAGGTTACATTTAAAGTTAGATACTACCTAAGAACAACTGTATGCATTTTTTTATGTAGCCTGAATCGTCCCACTGCTGGGCAAAGGCCTCCCCGAAATCTCTCCTCTCAGTGCGGTTACACGCGATCTCCCACCAATTTCTAAGAAAGGCGTTAGCTCGTGTATGCATTAAATCACAATCAATTATATGATCCCAGAAGAAACAGAAAACCTTGTAAATCCTTGTAAATGGTTTACTGAAAACAGGTTTCTGTTGACATTTTCTTCGCTAAACCAGTAATCTGAATAACAAACTGGTAAACGTCTGTCTCCGGTCTGCCAGTCAATGTTTACCATGCTTTCAACAGAATTTGTTTTTCTTTTGAACTCTTTGACGTCATTTACCTCGATATTTTCCACCCGGGCCATACCCTGGATCTTTGTATCGCGATTGTTATAAATACCTTTGTTTTGCTTATTAATTCCGGGAATAGGTAGGTATCTAATTATAAATTACACTGTATCTTCCTTATACATTAACCTGTCCTCAGCCAGGCTCATTCCATTTAATTGGTGGGATAAATAAATAATGTTGGACAATTCACACAGCATTATCTAGCCCCAAGCTAAGCAAAGTTTGTGTTATGGGTACTAGATAACTGATATCCTAATAATATTATAAACGCGAAAGTTTGTGAGGATGTTTGTTGCTATTTCACGCAAAAACTACTGAATGGGTTTTTAAGAAACTTCACAATAATATAGTTTACATATCAGAATAACTCATAGGCTACAAATCATAAAGATATATTGTAGGTATATTATCCAAAATATCTATCACCACGCGCAAACCGCGGGGCGCAGCTAGTACTTAATACATTACATATATAGATATTTTTTTACTCGTTTTTTTACGCCTCTTTGGAATCGTACCCGCAACCTTCTCCGTCGCAAGCAGACCTTCGCCCACCGCGCCGCAGAGGTAGTCTCAATTGGAGGAGTAGTTTCTTACGCATTGACCATCACAGCCTTGACATACTGATCTCCCAGGTCTTAAAATGATACCTAGACTGATTAAATCTAAAGTCTAGTCTCTGTAAAGTCCTTATTGGACACAAGCACTCGCCTGTTCTCGTTCAAAGTCAAAGTCAATGAGGCAGAATTCGAATAAATCAATTGATCAATGCCCAACATTTACATCTACTGGAGTTAACCAGTCATCAATTGCTTTCAACTTGAACTAGCATTAGATTACTATTTTACGCAGTAGTCTGGCTTATGGCCAACACAATCGTTTAGACCTAAACTTTGTACCTACAGGGACCGAATTCGGCTAACCAATCGCTTTACTATGACAATATCGCAGAATCGTCCATAGATGAAAGAAACTCTAGATAGTACGTGCGGTGATATTTGCACGGAGAAATTGATAGAATGATTTCAACCATGACACTTTTGTCGCGTCCCTCATTCTGTAGTTTCTTACATAAAAGGAAAAATTCCAAAATATGTAAAAAGAATAAAATAATTTATTGATAACCACATACAATGTTATACATCAGAGTTATAAAAATACAGAACAAGTCGTAGGGATTTAAACTTTAACATAAAGTAGCGTGTAGTAGAGTCCCAAGAGTAAGAAAAACTGGTCTTTCCCTATGTGCGCGGCTAATAAGGTCCAATCTCAGCTTGTTGTCATTATCGACTGAGGACGAGACATATGTCATTCTGAGACGATACCATTGTTATTGTGAAGCAATTCATTTAGTGGAATTAGGGCCTCGGTCGCCTTACGGTTATCTATCACGTGGTTGATCGATAAACTTAGACCATTTTAAAAGTTGTAGACAGTTCAAGCTTTAAAAACGATAAACCGGAGTAGTTCCCTCCGATACAGTAGTTCAACTGAGTAGTTCAACTAGTTGTACAAATAATACACCACAGTTAAAAAAATTGTATCCATAAATAATTTAAAAATGAGACCATTAGCAGTTCCTCGATTTCTGAATAAAATAAATTATTTTATATATGTATATACACGTACTGGTATTAATACCTATTTAACTATGATTATTTTGAAAAACTAAAATTAAAGTTCGAATCCCTTAATTTTACACGATTTTTAAGTTTTCCGGGACAAACACTATACCAGTAGGTACTATAGCTACGTGTCCATCCAAATGTTGCCTGGAAGAAATCGCTCTTAGCGATAAGGCCGCCCGTTGTGCATCTGTATCTTTGTTTGTTATTTACTGTTTTTTTTCTGTGTTTGATGTATTTGTATTGTATTCTAACACTAATCTTATTTTTTACTAATCCTATTAGATGTGCCATCATACCTAAATACTTTCAACAACTCGTAATCATATTTTTAATTTTAGCATGCTTACGACTCTGAAAACATCTAACTGTACCTATTGAAACTTCACTCCCTTTGTCTGTCTGTCACAATGCATAACGCATAGAACAAACAAACCGACTTTGCTAACAAGAGGTGTATGTTTTGCAAGCTCTTACTTAGCCATTACTTAGCCATCGACTACTAGTCGATGTACTTAGCCCTTGGAGTTACGCAAAGCTATTTTGCATTATTTCAAAATGGTACGACAGAGGTGTACCAAGTTTGTTGGACTCAATTGGTCTAATATAGAGCTTCTAAATTTCCCTTTGATTCCGTTTACAAAGGCTGATTCGTAACGAATAAAGTTAACTTTTTGAAAATATAACATAGCCTATGTTCACCATCCCCGGTGAACATAGGCTATGATAGACCGATGTGGCGCGGTGGACGAAGGTCCGCCTGCGACGCAGGAGGTTGCGGGTTCGATTCCCGCCTCGGAACAATTGTGTGTACGATCTGCAGATATTTGTTCCTGGTGTTCTGGTCGTTTTCTATGTATAATAAAAAAAAAAAAAATCTATCTATGTAATGTATTGTATTATGTATATCAGTTATCTAGTACCCATAACACAAGCTCTGCTTACCATGGGGCTAGATAATGCTGTGTGAATTGTCCCGCATTATTATTATATTATATATTATTATATGATAGGACTAACATACTTTGCAAAGTAAAAGTCCATAATTAAAAAAAAATAATAATAATGCTGTACAATTCACACAGCATTATCTAGCCCCATGGTAAGCAGAGCTTGTGTTATGGGTACTAGATAACTGATATACATAATACAATATACATTACATAGATAGATATTTTTTATTTTACATAGAAAAACGACCAGAACATCCGGAACAAATATCTGCAGATCGTACACACAATTGTTGGCGGGAATCGAACTTGCAACCTCCTGCGTCGCAGGCGTACCTTCGCCCACCGCGCCACATCGGTCGTCAATTAAAAAAAAAAACTTTTGAACAAGATCATTATTTAGTAACATCGGGAAATGTCATAAATTGTAACATGCTACAAAAAGATACATTAATTATATATGTGGCACGCGTCGTGTTGAGGCGATATGTTTTTTTGACCGACTTTTTACGAATTTTTCGTGAAAAGTTCAAAGTTTCGCTTCCGACAGGGTATTTGATCCCAGTCTTGTCTCAGTCTCTGAAGCCAACATTTCTTTAAATATTTACCATAGTGGACACACAATTATTTATTTATTTTGAGCCATCATTGTCCCACTGCTGGGCAAAGTACTCCCTTTTCTCCGCGATCCAACGCTGCAACAGGCCATGATGGAAGATGTGCCTCGAGCTCGTCACTCCATCTCATCCTGGGCCTTCCACGTCGTCTCTTAGCGTTGGGTGGACTCCACTCTGTGGTGGTCTTTGCCCACAAGCTGGACAAACAATTGTGAACAAAAAATAAAAAACACCTTATTTCTCATTTCATAATAATCACTACATAGTATAAAACAAAGTCCCTTCCCGCTGTCTGTCCCTATGTATGCTTAGATCTATAAAACTACGCAACGGATTTTGATGCGGTCATTTTTAATAGATAGAGTGATTCAAGAGAAAGGTTTATATGTATATATTATACATGCCTTTGCACCAGTGCGAAGCCGAAGTGGGTCGCTAGTATGTTATAATATAACAAGAAGGCAAAAGCCTACTTCCAATAATATATAACCTCAAAAATTACCCTCGATTGGTTTCAGCCTGAGTGATAATACTATCGTATATAATACTTGCTGTTCCCCGCGGTTTCACCCGCGTTAAACTTTATTAGGTGATTTTTACACCTTGGGTTACATTTTTGGAGTTTTAGTAAGGATCCGTAACTTTTGTGAAAAAAAAAATTCAAATCGGTCCAGTACTTTCGGAGCCTATTCAATACATACAAACAAAAAATCAAACATTTCCTCTTGATAATATTAGTATACTTTCGCCCATGAAGTTGATATCCTGTGAATAACCAAGTTAATGAATAAACATTATAATAACGCCCAAAAAACTTGCCGGCGCCGTCCTCATTAGTAGATCATTATTCAAAGTAATCAAGGAACGTCAAATAATGATTGATGATAGGTATAAATTACCTAACTGTACGATCAAGAAGAGTCGGTAGCTTAGTGGATGGTAAGCGGACTTTTAATCGTAAGGATAACCTTACGACCGAACCTCATCATCATCATCATCAGCAGCCTATAGCAGTCCACTGCTCGACAATGGCTCCCCCAATCAGCGCCATAGTGTCCTGTCTTCAGCTTGCCGCATCCAGCATGTACATGCAGTTTTTCGCAAGTCGTCATCCCACCTGATCGGAGGGAGTCCTACACTACGTTTACCGAGGATCGTGGTCTCCACCCAAGAACACGTTTGCCCCCGCGGCTGTCGGTTCTTCGCGAGACATGGCCGGCCCACTGCCACTTCAGCATGCTAATTCATAGAGCTATGTCGATAACTTTGGTTCTGTCGGATGTATTCGTTACGAATCCTATCCTTCAGAGAAACTCCGAGCATAGCTCTTTCCATAGCCCGCTGAGCGACTTTGAATGAAATTTGAATTGGTATACAGTAGCTTCATAGTATTTAATAAAAATACAGCGGCATTTTAAGGTTTATCCTTAACATTGTCCAGAGCTATGACCACTAACCACTTCGTAACCATTTAACCACAGCCACGTGAGCGGGTACAATTATCTCATTCCGATAGACCGTGTTGTAATTGACCATCATTCGGTAAATTTCTACTAATCAAAAGGAACTCCTTTATTGATTGTAAAGGTTTATACACCATTGTCGAGATAGTTGTTTTTTTTTTAAATAAATTAAATAAATAATGCTGGACAATCCACACATAACCATCTAGCCTTAAGTTAAGCAGAGCTTGTATTATGAGTACTTCATGACTGATATTATAGGTACATAATACATTACATATAAGTATAGATATTTTTATTACACATAGAAATATGGTACCCTATTAATGTCGTATGCTGCGCCCATTCCTAGTTTCCGTTGAAATTGGACACTGTGGCCGAAATTCTATGGCTGTTCTAGGCTAGAAAGATATCATCAACATGATTTTGGTCGAACTTAAATAATTTGTTTAAATTAAAAGAAAAAACATTTAGTGCGGTATTTTTTTTACAAACATACATTGATTTGGGAGCCTCCATTTAAGTAAACATTTGTTTGTGTCAATTACGGCAGAAAATACACGGAAAGACTGCATAATAATCATAGAAACACATGCAAGAAACCTGCTTCAGGATAAAGACAATATAAAACATGGAATATTCTTGAGCTTGAAGCCGAAGGAACAAAGTATTCAAGTCTAGAGATGGTGCCTTTCACTGGAAATGGCACCTGAGTATCCCACCCGAGACCGCGTCTAATTATGATGAACAGCCGATTGTAGACAAAAAATGGATGAGAAAAAAAAACACTACGTAGATATTTGCTGCTGAGTTGGGATATTACTTAAAAAAACCTCTTTTTCTCTATCTATGTAGACCAAACTCGTCATGCCTGTAGATACGTGCAAGATCACACTTCATTATATCGTTACCCATGACTTGTTTCTGCATTTGTCCTATCTTCGCAATTAACTACTGACGTAACAAAACGTAAGTCATTATCTTGCGAGATAAGTCTTTATTGCTCCGAATCGCTTTTAAATAGCAAATAATGAACGAAACTTTTACGCTTAAGTGTCGTTTAAGTTACAGCCGTGAATCAGATGTTTAGTCAGCCATTTTTATGTGGTTGTTACATTTTATATAAGTATTACCTGTCTTGTAAATTTTGTTAAAGTGTTTTAAAATAGCCTAAGTTCTAAATTATACAAAGGGTTAGTTACCTTATTATGGAGCAATAGTGAGCGAACTAGCATCAGTAATAATAATACAGGGTAATTATAAAACGCGAATTCAGCGCTACCTATTTCGCGGAAATGGAACACTGCGCTGTAGTAATATTTTTTTCCCGTATTTTAATACAATAATATTATTTTATAGTGTGCTAATTTTTTTATCTTATGCTGAATTTCAGAGCCGCTTAACAAAGTTGTGTATGTGAGTTATAAAAGTTTACAAATAAGTACCTAAATATTTTATCTGTAGGTCTACCAAGTTTAATATTGAGACGATGGTAAAAACTTTTTATGGTTTATTTGCAGGAGAAACATAAAACGACAAGGCATACTTACCTACAAGCAATAAAATAGGCATGTAATGTGTTTACTTTTTTATTTGATATTTCAATGTCAAGTGAGTAATAAAATTGCATAACGATTATTTCTTTGTAAGCCTTAATTTCATTCACGATTTGAACTTGCCTTCTTTTAGAAAAAATAATTAGGCAAGCAGATCATTTTTGTTTTACGGTACAGACACGAATCCTAACATACATTTTATAAATATAAATGACTAGCGGACCTTCCCGGTTTTAGTACGGATCCCTAATTTAAAAAAATATATGATATAGCCTATGTTCACTGGGGATAGTGAAGCTTCCCAACGGTGAAAGAATTCAAAATCAAATCGGTCCAATAGTTTCGGAGCCTATTCATTACAAACAAAAAATCAAACCTTTCCTCTTTATAATATTAGTATAGATATGATTAACTACTAGTCTGGTAGACTCTTCGACAAGAACAGTAGTTAATTGTAGAACTGGTGAATTGTATCTGGTGCAACACATCAGCATTGCCATACAGCGGGGCAATGCAGCCAGTGCTTGGGGACGCGTGCCGGCTGGTATTGATATGGATTAGTTGAGGTACCTGTAGTTTTTATGCAACAGTCTGCGATTAACTCAATTCTAATATCTTTGTTTATATTATTAGAGAAATATTAAAATACGTGTTGTGCTATTTGCACGCACAGATTGATAGAATGGTTGATAAATGGTTTCAACCTTGACACTTTTGACATGCGTCCATGTAGTTTTTTACATCAAAGATAAAATGCCAAAATGTGTCATTCTGAGACTATAATACCATTGTCTAGGGCTACATAAAATATAGGTAATTAAATACTTATGTTGTGTGTTTAGGTACAGACCAGGAGTGTTTCCAAAACGTCACATTTTTCTTTTTTACTCAAACACTTGAAACGAATATTACCGTTACGAAAAAATGTTCAAAAAATAAGGATTCGTCTCGGTCTCAAAACTTCAACCACTTTGTTACGGTGGAGGACTTTGTCGAAGTAAAAACCAATGAATGCAACTCAGCCAGTGAGTCAGTCTCTTCAATCATCTTTGTCATCAAACAAATCGATACCCGTCTTATCGATTGATATGTTTGATGACAAAGATTTTGATAAACTATAACGTTGCAGGAGTATTATAGATTCCTTTAACTACTGAATGTTTTATCTAACAATTAATTTTAAATTAGCTAGGAATTTTAAAGAACCGTAATAAAACTATTTTGAGTCTCGTGCCTAACACATTAGAACATAGAACACAGATAACAAAAACATAGAGGGGTGTATGTCCAGTAGTATGTGGGCCGACAAGAGCTAGCAATGATGATGATTGTTGACCTACTCGTACATAAAAGCTAAAAGTGTTTTAGAATGCTCACTCAAACAAAAACATAACTTAAAGGCTCTTTGCCGACAACCCTGAAATCAATGACTGACAACCGCGTCATTTAAGGCGAAGTGAAGATATCTCGGATTATGCGGGCTTTAAGTGGACACGACTTGTTCGGACATGCGTCGGCAAGTGCGATGGTTTTTTTGTTAATCGTTGTCTGGGTAGTGTTTTGTATTTTTTTTAGTTCGTCTTACAAATTTTCTGTTATCATTTTGGGTACTTATGGTTTTAGTAAAAGCCAGGTAGACAATGATTTTGTAGAAAATAAAGTTTTCCACCACAAAGCTTTGTTAAAACTTTTGGCATCAATTTATTCGGACATGTTTCGGCAAGTGCAATGGTTTTTTTGTTAATCGTTTTCTGGGTAGTGTGTTGTATATTTTTTAGTTCGTGTTACAAAATTTTCTGTTATCTTTTTCGGTATTGTTTACCACAAACTTTTGTTAAAACTTTTGGTAGGTATAAATTTATTCGGATATGCAAGTTTAATTGTGCAAGTGCGATAGTTTTTTTTTGTTAATCGTTGTCTGGGTAGTTTTGTATATTAGGTTCGTCTTTCAAATATGTTATCTTTTCCGCTATGGATTTACTAACAGCCAGGTAGACTATAATTTTGAAACTACGGTTTAGTAGGTAGGTATAGTTCCCCATAAAGTTTTGTCAAAAACTTTTAGTATATATTTAATAAATATTATTAAAAAAATTAATACCAACTTTTTATTAATTACTTACTAAAATTAAACACATTCATTATGGTTAGTGATTTTTTGTATATTTTATTGTTTTCTGTGTACTTATGTTTTAAAATGTGTCTCGCTATGGACTGTGTATGTTAACTTTGTACTATGTCTGAAATAAATTTCATTTGATTTGATTGTAAATATAGTAAAACTATTAGCTTCAGACCCCGAGTCCATTTGACGATAGTAATTATGACGTCTCTCTCATAAGTTCCCCGTTCGCACGATAGAGGCACTGTACCAAAACCTATGGAAAAGGAGATGTTACGATGAGGTCTCGTTACTAACATCAAAAAGACTCACCCTACAGTTTAAAATTAATAACATTGTTAGACTTAATGAAAGTAATTTAAGCGCTGGCCTAATGGCCACTTTCACTCAACGCTGTTTGGCTTTGAAAATTAGTTTCAGCCATTTTTGTTAGAGGGCGTGATTTAGAATTAATTTCTTGGTAACTTAGTTTTACGGTAGTCTAAAGAATTTTTTAATTAATTTCGTAGTTTTATGTTGTTCTGGTAGGTATTTCAAATGAGTTATGAAAATTCCTTTAAAAAACAAAGTGATAGTGGAAAACCACGTGTTATGTATATATCTGTCTATTAGGTATATTATCGCTGATCATTGTTTTGTTTTAGTCATTATCAAAAGAAATTGAACCCGCAACCTCCTGCGTCGTAAGCAGACTTTCTCCAGCTGCGCCACATAGGTCGTAAAATAAATTAAAAATAAGTCAAAAATACAACCAATGAGTATATAAAATCGTATGAGTGATACACTCACGAATACATGTGACTGAATAGACCAGTAGGCATCACCCACTGCTGGGCTTAGCCCTCTATCGCATCTTCTTCCATCCAAGTAGCTTTGCCCCACTTAGCTTTACGTATAACTAAAAATAAAAGTTTCGAAAACCAATAAAAAAACCATAACAAAACATTAAATTATTTAAAAGTGTGAAACAAAAACGAAATTGCTTCATTATCCCCGAAATAAAAGGAGTCAAATCATTACAAATCAAAAAACCGAGACCACACACCATAACAGTTTAAAAAAATGTTTTATTTCACTCTTCCTACATCATCTACAAATAAAAATCCATCTTATTTACAATGAAAATAAAATCCATTTTTCAATAACGCAACTGTTTGGGTTAATATAGGGTTGTCAAAACACTGACTGTCAAAACTACAGGTATTCGAAAGTGACTTAACATTTTAATCTATTTTTACTCAACCGTAATAAAAAGCCATAAAGTTCAGATTGGAATGATAAAAGAGGAAATAAGGGCTAATTTAGATATTCATTTTAATGACATAGCAGGGTGGTCTAAATTCGAAGATAGGAAACATCATTAGGGCTAAAATATGGAATTGATAACAATCGTAATATTTTTGATAAAATATTGGGTTACAGTTTTATGGTTGTAGACGTAATTTGATATTTTTGCCGTTTCTAAGAAGGAACAAAACGCTATGTTATTTTGACTGTTTCTTGTGGTTTCTACGAATGTTTGAAGATATACAGGGTTACACATAACACGTGTTATGTGGCTTGCCTCGTGCGGGGGCCGCCCGTAATGTAAAGGTACATAATTATCTAAGAGAAATGGCTAATAAATAATATTGTATTTTTTTGTATGGTTTTTCTACGTCTACCAGGTTCAGGTTCGGGTACTCCTTTATCCGCATTTGGACTCCAGTTGGTCCTTTATGCGTAGTTTGCTAGCACGTCTACCTCTCAGGGATTCTGACCACCATGCATAAATGCTCTAAAATCACACTAAAGTCAAGCTCAAGGCCACTCTCCACTCTCTTTATCGGTACCGATAAGATGCCTGAGTACAACAGGCGTAAGTACATAGATGCTTATCAAAGAACGATAAGTTTGTTTTCACGATTCCGCACCTTTTGTTAAAAGAGATGCGATTTTTAGAACAACTTTATAAACTTTCGCGATTTGTTTCATCATCAACATCATCAGCCTATATTAGTCCACTGCTGGACATAGGCCTCCCCCAATGAGCGCCATAGCGCCCTGTCTTCAGCTTGACGCATCCAGCATCTACCTGCAGTCTTTCGCAGGTCGTCATCCCACCTGGTCGGAGGGCGTCCTACACTACGTTTACCGAGTCGTGGTCTCCACTCAAGAACACGTTTGCCCCATCGGCCGTCGGTTCTTCGCGAGATATGGCCGGCCCACTGCCACTTCAGCTTGCTAATTCTTTGAGCTATGTCGATAACCTTGGTTCTCTGTCGGATGTATTCGTTACGAATCCTATCCTTCAGAGAAACTCCGAGCATAGCTCTTTCCATAGCTCGCTGAGCGACTTTGAACTGGTGGACCAGCCCTATCGTGAGTGTCCACGTCTCAGCTCCGCAGGTCATAACGGATTTGTTTATATATGTATTAAAGATTATTTATCGCGTACCTTTTCTTTTTTCCCCCCTACGTTTACATTGCGTTACAGCGATCGCGGTCACGGGGCGACTGGATGCATTCTGAAGACGAATTGAGGGTAGTCGTGAATACGTCAATTCTCGGCTGTAACTAAGAGTACATCCAGTCGCTGTAACGTGATGTAGGTAGTAGGGGAAAATAAAACAAAGGGTACGCTATAAATATCCGATAAACAAATAAGCAATTTGTATCACTAGTAAAGTAAGGAAAATTTATTGCATGAAATACATATAAACAAGGTACGTTTAAATGGCGGTGTACATATGTTTAAATATGATACAAAGTATTTCTACCGTTGTGGCTTGAAAAATCTACAAATTGGAAACAAACTTTTAATCAGAAATCTAAATATAAAAAAGGATGCTAAGCAATCTACACAGCATCATCTATTACAGTGTCACTTTTGCTCGAAACAGAGTATTAACTATACAATACAATACAATAATTCTTTATCGCACACCATAAAAAACAGATACACTGGACAGGAAAAAGACAAATAAAGAATGTGTTGTACAATGGGCGGCCTTATCGCTTAAAGCGATCTCTGCCAGGCAACCTTTGGATGGACATGAAAAGTTAGAATAAGTATAGACGGTGGCGTGTTATATATAGAATAATATTTAATAGGGACAAATACATATTGATAGCTATAAGTATAAATACAAACATAAATATATAATATAAATATAAAATACACATATAAATATATAATATAGGTATGATGCATATAAATTAACAGTTTGATGCTGAGTTAAGGAAATGTTCATAGACCATATGTTTGAATATAGGGAGAGACTTAGCTTGTCGAATCGAAATGGGTAGGGCATTCCACAGTTTTATGGCATGTTCGGTAAAGGATGAGCTATAGGAATGGAAGGGGCTAACTATATAGGTAAGTCAAAAAATATTGTCAGTGACGTTAATATTTTTAAGTGTCTAACATTTCTAATAAAACAAAATTTCCAAACCTAAATAAACGTCGTTGTTTATCTCTTATTTAATATTCCATTATGTGTAAACTATTTACTAAACATAAACACAATATTACCGCGTAATTAGTTAAAAACCCGAGTCTCAATAATGTCGTTAGTTAATTACATAAAAAAGGAGTAAATATTTACAAGGCCCATCAGCGATGTAAACAGTTTTAGATGATTAAGCTATTAGCTTTAGTAATGAAGGTGTTTTCTTTTTTATTTTAATTAGAATATGAAATAGAAAGGTTAAGTTATTATTATATATAAATAATGGTGGACAATCCACACAGCATCATCTAGCTGATGCTGTGTGGAGCTCCAAGATAAGCAGAGCTTGTGTTATGGGTACTAGAAAACTGCTATGCATTATTATTTATTAGTCAGTGCGTGCGAGGGCTTACGTACTAGAATAATAAAAACCTTAATTTATTAGTTACAAAGCACTTTGTAATTTTAATAACTGGGTGGCATTGGATATTGCGAATAACAAGTCTATTAATTTCTAAAACCTTATCAAAATATGTCTAATCAACATAATCAGGCTGTATATAATCATATTGCACTTAAAGTGTCAGAATATTATCGAAGCCTTACAATGAAAGTAGCATAGCGGACAAAGTTATTGACGGTTTGTGCTATCATAATTTTATAGAGTTTGGTTTTTTTGTTTTAATATTTTTTTAATATTTTATTTTATTTAGCCTGTTTCGTCCCACTGCTGGGCAAAGGCCTCCCCCAAATCTTTCCACTCAGTGCGGTCACATGCGATCTCCCACTAATCTCCGAGGAAGGCGTTAAGGTCGTCTCGCCAGCGCTTTCTTGGCCAACCTCGCCCGCGGCTTCCTTCCGGGACCCAGGGTGTTGCAGCATCAGCCCACCTCTCGGGGTGCATTCGGCTAATGTGCCCCGCCATTTTTACATATAACTTTATTAATAAAGGAAGTTACAATCAAATAATAGAAACAAATTAGAACTAGTATTGAGAATAAAAACGATTGAAGCTATCTGCAGACTCTGCAGCAAACAATCGGCAAGCGACATTTGTACCGGACCCGCCAACTAGTGTCATGCATGATGTTGCGATGTCTGTGTAGTTCTAGTAGGTAGTAAGGTTCAGGTTCATTTATTTATTCCTTTTTGATACAATCACGTACACTCGGAAAAGTCATAATATACAATAGTATGATTACAATATGATTACATATAAAATTCATCAGCAATAGCTTCGTCAATAATATAAAAAGATTTACATATTAAAAAACTTCTGATTTTTCCACAAAAAATCTTAAAATTTAGTTTCCTTACATGTAAAGGTAATTTATTATAGAATTTTATGCCAAGGTAAATAAAGCTCCTGTTTAATTTTGCAAGTCTATGTTTCGGGATGACTACATTTTGTTTTTTGCGTGTATCATAATTATGGATGTCACTTTGTAGGTCTAATTCTTCTGCGTGAATTTTAGCATAAATACAATTTCTGAAATATATATTCTCCGGTGAATGTCATGATATTTAATTGTCTGAAGTCGCTTCTTCGTCAAGTCTTGTGCTGTAATGCCAAAATATAAGAATTAAGTTTATCTCAATTGATCCACAAGTCAGCACGCTTCCCCAAGACGCTGCCTGCATTGTCCCGCTATATGGCAATGCTGTATTACAATGCTGCGTAGTTAATGCTCCCGCTTCACATCTCGCATATTTGATGGCTGGAAGAAATTGCTCTTAGCGATAAGGCCGCCCATTGTGCATCTGTATCTTTATTTGTTTGTTCTTTACTGTGTTTGATGTGCAATAAAGCGTATTTGTATTGTATTGTATTGATTGGCCGAAGCTTTAAAAGGGATTTTTTCATTTTCCTCAACTCATTTAGGGTCTCGGTCGGTACATATCTGACGCATTTTCCGTCAGAGTACTAACTTACTTTCAAGGAATAGGTTCACCTCAATTCCTATGGACCCTCTATACATAACAAGTTATGTAGCCTAGCAGCCAGCAGGTCATAAGTACAATTTATATGTAAATCTAAAGCAAGCAACTGAGATTTTACTAATAAAACGTATATACCTAAGGTTTAAAATCCATTGATTCTGGAACATAGAAGTGAAATCACAAGTAGAACCTTACCCATAACCTAGAAAACTGAAATTTATCTGTCAAATTCTCACTCTATTGTCGTTGGATTCAAAATGGCGATCGTGCCTTGCTGTCTGCCGATAATGTAAAGGGTTAGATACACAGATAAGGACTTGATCTTAATGCAAACGATATAGTACCCAACATGCGATTTTGTGGCTTACAGAGCAATAAATTGAATATAATAATTATATAATACTAGCTGCGCACCGCGGTTTCACCCGCGTGGTGATAGATATTTTGGATAATATACATACAATATATCTTTATAAATTGTAGCCTATGTGTAGTCCTAGTTTCATTAAAATCCATTCAGTAGTTTTTACGTGAAAGAGTAGGTAACAAACATCCATCCATACTTACAAACTTTCGCGTTTATAATATTAGTAGGATATTGACGACCTCTGTGGCGCGATGGAAGATGGTCCGCCTGTGTTGCTGGTTGCCAGTTCGTTTCTCGCCTCGGGACAAATGTTTGTACAATCTGCAGATATATGTATGTACCGGGTGATCTGGGTATTTGCTATGTTTAGTAAAAAAATAACTATACATGTAAAGTATTGTATTAACTGTATTACCCATAACACAAGCTCTGCTTAGTTTTAGGCTAGGTGATGCTGTGTGGATTGTCCAGCTTGATTTATGTATTTATTGACCAATTTTACCAAGCATTGCTACTGCAAGTTCTGCTTGAAATGTGAACTCTTTCTCACGCAATCTGCGTAAATGTGCGCGCACCTTTACTGTCTGTCGTGCCAATAAACGTTTGGAGACACGTTTATAAATAAGACTATTGTATCACTGGCTGGGACAAAATAAGAACATGTTTCGTGTCTGACTTTACTCCTAGCTCTATGAGTTTCTCATGACAAAAGGCATACAGAGCCCTGAGTCTAACTGACAATAGTATCGAATCCTGATTCTTCTATGGGTTTTGGTACAGCCAGCAGCGCCAGTATTCCTAGGTACTTTCTCAAATATCGACTTTTCTGAGTTAGGTCGTCCTTGACGCAAACAATCGATATAAACCAGTACAAGAGCCCTGAATCCAAATGATGATAGAATCAAGAGGTGATCGTAACGTCTCATTTTCCATAGGTTTTGGACAGAACCTCTATCGAGAGGGTACTACTTACTACACGGTCGGTAACTTTCGTGAGAGAAAATTTTGTTTATTTTGCTTTTAATGATTGTGAATAATTTTATTACTAGTTTCTGCCCGCGGCTTCGCACGCGTTGTTGCTAGGGGCTAGATGACAATAGAGAATCGGTCAAATTTCGTCGGTCGTGTCGGCCTGCCGTCTCATCGGATTAAGATAGAGATGGAATATTTTACAGCTGCATTATTAAAACATTCCTTGACATAGATTATTGATTAGAATTACAACGGCATTACAATACATAACACAATAAGTACATAGATAGTTTTTTCATACATAGAAAACGACTAGAACACACGGTACAAATATCTGCAGATCGTACAGACATTTGTCCCGAGGCGGTAATCGAACTCGCAACTTCCTGCGACGCAAGCGGACCTTCGCCCACCATGCTACAGAGGTCGGCGTATTATATCTCAGAAATGTTAAAATGATAACTCTGTGTTGTATACGATCTGTAGGTCTAACTAACTATAGGCAGGGTTGAAAAAAAACAGTTTTTTTTTTATATTTTATAAAACAAACAGTTCAAAATGTTTAAAACAAGTGTTTTTTTTTGTTCTTTTTGTTTTTTTTTTACTTATCCATTTCAAATCAATTATAGCGAATAATAAAATAATCCATTTCTAAACTATTTCCTAATTCACATTAGTAAAAATTTACAAAACGATAAATATTTACTTTTGTTGCATATCTCAGTACCTCTAATCTAATTATGTATTAATAATAATAATTATTATTAATCAATACAAAACACTTTACATACACCTTGTGTGTAGTGTTGTAGGTAGGTAGAGAACTAGAGAGAGAGCGGGGAATAGGTACCGTACCCACTAATCCAGTGAATTCATTTCTTTCGACGTCCGACATAGGGACTTTCCCTGCGGGACTTTACAAGCGGGAGTTACCTATGCAGTGTGCAGTGTATAAAACGGCCGACATAAGGACTTTCCCTGCGGGACTTTACTGGCGGAGAGTTACCTATGCAGTGTATAAATAAATACCACAGCCTGTCTGTGATATTTATACACATTCATTTGCAATTAAAGGTAGTTTTAAACCCTGTTTTTTTCTTAATATAAAACATAGTTTTATTTCAAACTGTTTTAACATGACTATAATAATAATAAATAAATAATGCCGGACAATTCACACAGCGTTATCTAGCCCCATGGTAAGCAGAGCTTGTGTTATGGGTACTAGATAATTGATATACATAATACAATACATTACTTAGATAGATATTTTTTATTATACATAGAAAACGACCAGAACACCCGAAACAAATATCTGCAGATCGTACACACAATTGTTCCGAAGCGGGAATCGAACCCGCAACCTCCTGCGTCGCAGGCGGACCTTCGCCCACCGCGCCACATCGGTCGTCAAAACTTTAGGTAAGCACTCTGTCAATCAATGATTTTGAACAATCATTGAAGCCAGTAAAGTTACCTAATCAATGAGTCATCTGCTCCAATTATAGAGAAGACAACGACCTGACATACATTTAGTAGCATTTAGATGTGTAACGGCAGTAGGAATAGAAATACTATTTCAGATTAACATTTTCGTGATAATATTATATTAGATTGAAGTTACACGAGATTGTGCACGGATTCATAAATATTTGGTCCGCCATTTCATATTTATTTTATGATGTATACGGCAACACCTACCATACTACTCAATAGCAATACAATAGTAAGCGATTGAGACAGCTGTCACAATTTAGTAGGATACCTTATAAACGTAAGACACAATAGCTATGACAATTGTATGGAGCCATAGTCGTGTTTGTTTTAAAAATAGTGGAATTAGGCCCCAGAAGTTGTGTAGCTCTATCGTTCGACAATTGAGAACAGTTTTATTAATTACTAGATGCGCCCCGATGTTTGACCCGCGTGGTGATAGATATTTTAGATAATATACAATATATCTTAATGAATTGTAGCCTATGTGTTATTCTGATGTAAAAGCTATATTATTGTAAAGTTTCATCAAAATCCATTCAGTAGTTTTTACGTGAAAGAGTAAACAAACATCCATCCATCCATACTTACAAACTTTCGCGTTTATAATATTAGTAGGATAAGCACTAATACAACGGGTATTATATCGCAATTATGTACCTATTTTTCCCTATGTTTCAGTATTAGTAATTAATTCCTGAACCTCATGTATTTTGGACACATAATGCAATCGTTTGAGTACATAGCTATTTTTTCGTCACTTGAAAAAGGACACGAAATTAGAGAAATCTAATTGCTTACTCTTTTGGAGTTACTTATAATAAGTAAGTACATGAAAATTATTATTTTCCCCTTAGAGAAAGTACCTCAAGATTTTCTCGTATAAAAGCAAACAAAAGCAATAATGAGGAAAGCCTGGTGACCCAAGTAGTATTGGTAGCTACAGTATTATGTTGTAGACGTATAAAACTGCATATACGTGATATATAAATTTACTGATTTATTAGTAACGTAGTGGTTTCTTTTTCACTTCTAAATATCAAATGAGCTGGTATTTTACGGCTCTCTTTACTCTTTTTCTATTTCTTCTTTTTCTCTTCAATTTTAAATAAGCACTAACCCTTAGTTACTCGCGCATAAAAACATACATAAGTACTCGCGTGGCGTGCTTTCCACCCCAATTTTAGAATTAGTAAAAAACTACCAAATACATACAAAATCAGACTTTTATTTATTATTAAGATTTAAAAATTAGCGTTATAAATTCGAAATCCCAATAACTAGAGACAATCAAACAGTCGCTGGGGTGTTAAACACCCCACGCTAGTAATTAAGGGCTAAATTCAATACTCAATACTCAATGGTTTATTGCTTACATATGTACAGATAGGTCTAAAAATAATATCACATAAGTCCAACATGCAGTTAAATGCTACATACAGTTAATAATATGCTTAATTTACCTTTTAACACTTTGACTGCGGTTTTTTTTCGACGACTGCCATCTTTTTTTTTTACCTAAAAAATTCGTGCTCGCTCTACACAGCGGTTGTGTTGCGCCGCAAATGCGTTTCGTTTGAAAAATATTACAGCTCTGCTGAGTCACAAAGATCTGTATTTTCTCAGCCGCTGCGCTAGTGTGGATTTACGCATATTAGTCACTTGTAGAAAACTCATACCGTGCGTTTTCAGCACTCAAAGTGTTAAATTTATAGTAAAAATTATGAACCAATTCTATTATATATAAAGACTTATAAAATTCGTGCCTACCTTGCTTAATAAAATCGTTTATAAGTAGGTTATATTAAATAGCCGGATGCAAAGTCATTGGCGTACCTATGTGCATTTACAATGTTTTGTGATGTACCTATTTAAGTGAGGAATAGAGAAGTCGCAGTTGGAATGATAATGATTGAATAAGCCTAGCGTTTAGGGTCGGCACAAGCGAGCCACTTACGGTAACGTATATACCACAGTTGCGAAAAGAAGCTAAGACAGACCACTTTTTACGGTTTTTATTTATTTTATCCGTGTCAAATGTCAATCTAGCAATGTCTGTGACATAGTTTGTCACTGAAAGTAATTTTTAATTAACACGGAACAGAAAAATAGAAGATTGTTTTACAAGGGACTAAACCATCCCATTATATACGAGGTTGTTATACTCCCGAGCGTAGCGAGGGAGGATGACAAGACCGAGTTATAATGGGTGGTTTTGGCCCTTCTACTTTTCACTTCGATTGCGAGAAAATAAAACAATTCAAAATTAGACAATTTTCAGAAATTTTCATCTTTTTTTTAAAATCTCTATTTAACCCGCAACGAAACAGTTCGCATTCTACCGTGAAGGGAAGAATCAACCTTCATAAAACATCACCAAGACGGTTCTATTTTAAAAAAAAAAGATTGACGGAGCACCAAGAAGTCGAGTTTTTATGTAAAAGAACGAATGCTTTGTACGGGCTGATGATTTTAGACAAAAATTCAAAAGAAAAAATACTTTTTAGCCCGAGGTATTAAACTCGAGTTTTAGGCCCGCTAAGCTACACTATTATGATACACTTTTTGAGCAAGAGAAGTGAAAATAATATTATATGGTTCACAATGTCAACGAAATGAATGGCCCGAGTCCTATTGGTGGCTCGGCAAAAAGTATGTCCCGAAAGAACGATAAACTTCACCTGTACGCTATTTAAAAGACAAATACAAGCTAAAATATGAGTTTTTTATTCAATGACACAACTGTTTGATAGTCATAAGTTTTTGGTCTATATAATTTAATGAGTAAATGAGTTTTTTCCAATAGGCTAAAAATGGCAAAAGTTCATTCCGTAAATATAAATAAGTACCATTGTACGTACACTATGTACTTAAATCATTCTTTTATTAAATTCGTTACGCGGCCACATGATTTTCGGACATGTGCGCGGGACTTCTTTTGGTAAACCTTTTTGTGGAGCCTTGCGGCCATTACACGGGTCGCCACTATAAGTTGCCCGTTTGCGCTTACCTTTACATTGAAATGCACTACGAATATCATAACTTATCGCACAATAACATAGCGGGCTAGCTCGCTTAGCACACAATGAATAACTCACGTGTAATTTCACTAGCTTGGTCTGTAAGTACCATTTAGATTGATACACCCTGTACTTACGCCGGATGTGAAGGTGTTCTATGCTACCTATGATTATCTAGGCTAGGCACTATTGACACTATTGTATAGGTCCTTATTTTGCAATATTAAGTCCATAGTTATGTAATATGAGCCGTAACCAATTACTGCAAACCAGTCTATAGAGATATCTCCAATTATATTCACATCACATCATCAACCTATGTTAGTCCACAACTGGACATAGGCCTCCCCCAATGAGCGCCATAGCGCCCTGTCTTCAGCTTGAGGCATCCAGCATCCTTTGCAGGTCGTCATCCCACCTGGCCGGAAGGTGTCCTACATTACATTTGCCAAGTCGCCAATAATAATCCAAAAATAAATAACACTAGTTTACACGGTTTTCATACCCCAGCTGAAAGTTGTTATTTTATTATTTATTGAGGTAGAATTATCCAGAAAACATAATAAAAAAAATCTGTCACGTCTGGTTTAAGAAATGTTTATTAACTTATAATGAAATACATAATTTTGGTATAAATACTAAAAAAAAATTAAAAATGGCTAATATTTAGCTTCTTTTTATAGTTATTTGAATCAGTTTCTCTTATAATGGACCAACAGTAATACCCTAACATGTTTTCATCCCAAAATCCCTGATGTCGTTCTTCAAAAACCTTTAAATCTCGGTGAAAACGTTCCCCTTGTTCGTCACTCATACTTCCTAAGTTTTAAGTTCTATTGTTGTAAGCGGGAACCAAGAAGCTCTGCTGTATGTAGATCTAGATAATTGTAAATCTCTTATAAGATCATTTAATTGAGCTTGGTAAATTAAATGTGGAGTGTTTTCTTGAAGTGAGAACTCGTCAGAATCACTAGAAATCGATTTGAATTTAACATCACTTTCATTGTCATCTAGTGTATTTTAGCACTCGAATTACCGGGTCAAACTGGATGTGGTCTTTGAGATCTTTTGAATGTAATATGGGCTTAGTAACAGACGGAACGTCGGCATATATAATACTTGCCTTATTTTTTTTTATTGTCTTCGTAACACAAAAGTAGCAATCATTTTCATGATTACTAGGTTCTCTCCATAGCATTGGTGAATCAATTGGAAGGTAAAGGTTTTCTCCTGATGACCACTGGAGTAAGACAATTCTACATCTTTCGCAAAACACATATGGCACCCACTTTTTATCCTGATTTGCAACAGGAAATCCAAAATAATGAAATATGCACTTTTTAACGAATCAACAATTGGGTCTTCTCTTTTTTGATAATATAAACTGTCCACAAACAAACAAAAATGATCAGAATTTTGTTTACACTTTCTACTCGACATTTTAAATCAATCCGAAACAAGATAATTGTCGTTTGAAGCGGGCTTATAAACAATAAAATCTGGTCACTACGTTAGGTAGTTCAAAAAAACATTTGACTGCAGGAAGAAATTGTGACGTGATAGAATATTTCTGCTAACACTTTTAGGTTTAAGGAAGGTAGATTAACATATTTATATACATTTATTTTGGGGTATTAAAAAAAAGTTCAATTTTGTAAACTAGTGATAATTAATGCCGGACAATCCACACAGCATCATCTAGCCCCAAACAATACATAGATATATATTTTTAATCATAAATTATAATAAAGTTGTGAAGGGTATAAAAGAAATTTGAGTACAGTACCCTACCTACTCTTTTCTCATTTCTTTTTATAGTTTCCTAGTAAATAATTTGGGTTCAAGCGATTAAAATACCTAAGGTATGTCTTAATCGCGTGAACCCAAATTATTTTTTTACCCTTTGTATATACATTATTATTCTATGTCTTATGTTAGACGACCGATGTGGCGCGGTGGGCGAAGGTCCGCCTGCGACGCAGAAGGTTGCGGGTTCGATTCCCGCCTCGGAACAATTGTGTGTACGATCTGCAGGTATTTGTTCCGGGTGTTCTGGTCGTTTTCTATGTATAATAAAAAATATCTATCTATGTATTGTATTATGTATATCAGTCATCTAGTACCCATAACACAAGCTTCTGCTTAGCTTGGGGCTAGATGCTGCTGTGTGAATTGTCCAGCATTATTTTATTTATTTATTTATGTCTCGTAAATTTCTGATATACAAGGTTATACAATATTTTCTAATAACTTATGATTCATGTAGATACTTGATACTACCTATTCAATAATTTAGAAAGTTCAAAGTCAGGTAAAAACCCGTGACTAATTTTGTATGTAGCGAGTAAACTGAAGTGTTTTTTAGTCATGTGCGAGTAGGTCACGTGAAAAATACTCACTTACCAAAGTTACCAATATTCTACAAAATTAAATAGGTTATAATAAATTGAAAAATCTCCCCTATAGCCCGATTACCCAGGACATCCATCCATCACTATAGCCTGGTTTTATTTCTTTCATTTTTCTTTGCAATAGTCTCTACAGCTGGCGGATACCATCTTTGGATGTATCATATTGTGCACCTGAAGATGATACCCGCTATGTGTAGCCATCGCCTTTATTTGTTTAGGCATATATATGGAGTTGCCCTTCATGATCATCATTATCATCAGCCTATGATAGTCCGCTGCTGGAAATAGGCCTCCCCCAATGCCTCCCCCAATGTCGCCCTGTCTTCGGCTTGACGCATCCAGCATCTACCTGCAGGGCCTCTGTGCTGTTGGCTTCGACTCCACGCAAGCCTTCCAAAGGACCGGGTCACTTATTGGCCCGAGATCATTGGATTTTAATGAAACTTTACTATTGTAAAGTTTCATTAAAATCCATTCAGTAAAGTATGAGCTTATACATCGAAATAACACATACATAGGCTACAATTCATAAAGATATATTGTATATTATCCAAAATACCTATCAGCACGCGGGTGAAACCGCGGGGCGCAGCTTGTATATACATAAATCATTAAAGTATTTATTATTTTATTTTTCATTTATTTAGGCACAAACAGTTTACAATATTCTTAAAATTAACAGTAATATATTTTTGTATAAACCAATCAAGATGCCACTAATAGAAAACGAATAAAACAACAAATCAAAATAGACAGATCATGCATGAATGATACAAATATATACATATACATATTATATAAAGCAAATTAACCTAAGAGAGAAACTTGTTTTTTAAAGTTATTCATGGAGAGCAAAAATATGTCACATTCAGAAAATTGTTCGTTGTGCAACCTACTTACTCTAGGAATAGAAGAATTGCCTGCATAATTAGTTTTATGACTATTTAACATAAATAGATTATTTGCATTCATACGTGGACATTTTATACCAAATTAAATAAGTAAATACGGTGAGTCGACCATGTTTCTTATGATTTTAAACAACATCATTTGATCTCTAATCGTGCGTCGGCTTTGAAGTGAATCAAAGATAACTTCCACGGCTTCATTTGAATTATTGATTTTAAATGTAAGATGTTTATTAAATTTTGACTGAATTCTTTCAAGGCCGTTAACATAAACTTGATAACAAGGGTTCCAAACACAAGAACCATATTCTGAGATAGGTCTTATCAGAGAATTAAACAGAACCACCATCGTTTTCCAACTACTAAAATCTTTACTGGTTTAAGTATGTAGGAAACTGGTACTAAAAATAGACATAGCAAAATAATTATTAAACGGCTCGATAATTTGTACGTTCTAACACCTTCATGAAACATTATTTATGTTTTAACACTTGTTTCATAACTGCAGTTAATTTTAATACCCTATAATTATAATTGACGTTGTCGACCGATGTGGCGCGGTGGGCGATGGTCCGCCTGCGACGCAGGAGGTTGCGGGTTCGATTCCCGCCTCGGAACAATTGTGTGTACGATCTGCAGATATTTGTTCCGGATGTTCTGGTCGTTTTCTATGTATAATAAAAATATCTATCTATGTAATATATTGTATTATGTATATCAGCTATGTAGTACCCATAACACAAGCTCTGCTTACCATGGGGCTAGATAATGCTGTGTGAATTTGTCCAGCATTATTTAAATTTATTTAATTTAATTATTGATAAACACCATAAAATCAATATAACCTTTACATAATACTTGGTACCTTATGTACCTAGCCAAGGTGATAAAAACAAATAAATATTTGCTTTACGATCTATTCCATAGCAATATAATTTGGTTGCATAATTTACCTTTACTAGATTTTTTCATTATCTGCGAAAAATACAATCTACATATACAATCTACATATGTATTGTTCGTTCATGTCCAGTCCATCCCAAGGTTGCCTGGAAGAGATCGCTCTCAGCGATAAGGCCGCCCATTATATCTTTATTCTAAGTTTTTATTTCTGTATTGTTTTCTGTTTTGTGTTGTGTCACTTTAATTTTCTGATCATAAGCATGGTGATATATATGCTCATATTAACGAATTTACGAACGATTCGTACAGTTTACTTTTTTCTAATTTGTTGTTTTTTTGTTACAGGTATGTACTGTCCACGATCCTATCCATCCATGGTTGTCTGGTAGAGATCGCTCTTGAGCGATAAGACCGCCAATTGTATCTAGTTTTTTTAAAGTTTTATTTTACATTGTCATTTTATACTTAGTGTGCAATAAAGAATTATCTATCTATCTATCTACACTGCTTATCTGCCATCTACTGTGTGACCTCAAAAAACACCTAATACGGAAATCTGCAACATCTGAACCGACCTTAAAAAAAACCTTGTGATATATTTTACAATGTTTTCGCCTTCTCCGTCAACAAACATTTATTAATAACCCGGTAAATCCTTTTAGAATATGACACATTCTAAGAAGGCTGTGGAAGTTATTTTGTCTTCTTCATGGGTGGGGGAAGTCCTCTTGCATAGTCGATGACCTCATTGGCGCAGCGCAACCGCTACGCCGGAAGGTCCGTCTACGACGCAGGATGTTGCGAGTTCGTTTCCCGCCTCGGGACAAATATTTATACATTATATGGGTATTTTCTGTTAAGTAAAAAATATCTTTGTAATGTATTGTATTATGTTTATCAGTTATCTAGTACCCATAACACAAGCTCTGTTTAGCTTAGGGCTAGATGATGCTCTGTGGATTGTTCAGCATTATTTATTTATTTATTCACGACTTTTACCAAGCTTTGCTACTGCAAGTTGTCAAGTGCAATCGCCATAGCGCCCTGTCTCTAGCTTGTCGCATCCAGCACCATCGTCATCCCATCTGGCCACAGGGCGTCTTTACACTATGTTAACCGAGTCGTGGTCTCCACTCAAGAACACTTATACCACTACACAGACTTTAACTACTGCATTTGGTCTATTTAAATTTAAAAAAAAACTGAGTAAATAGTCCGCACTCCTTTCTAGAATGTTGCCCTCACGTTTTAATAGTTTAAGCATAGAAACATTAAGAACAAGTCTCTTGTGCACGAACTTCCTGTATATATTTGCTCATTTTCTGAATTATTTCGCGTCATAGGTACCCTTGCACGAGTACACAGGTTAACAACTAGTTTTCCCACGCGACTGGCTTTCCAACGATGTTATGCCTTTTGATACGATCGGTCAGTTTCCATGTTGTTTGAGTTCGAAAGTTAGAATTATTTATTTAAAGTTACAGGGAATTTGATCCACTGAGTCCTGGATTTTTCACGGTAAGTGTGAGTCAGACTCACACACTAAGGGTCCCGTACATTTAATATAACAAGCGACCCGTCCCGGCTTCGCCCGGGTCATTTGTTTAAGACGATTTAAAAAAAAACTCTTTTTTCTCTCCGTCAGAACCATCCTTGGAATTCAAGGAATATTCTAAAAATAGAATTAGCGAAATCGGTTCAGCTGCTCTCGAGATTTGAGCTTAGCAACACATTCAGCGAGTTATTTTTAATATTCTATAGAAGAAGAAGATAAAATGTTTTGACAAAAGTAGTTACAAAAAGACTTTGCAACAATAATAAATCTTGACAGATTATTGTTTTATGATTATATTTTTATTATTTATAATGCTGGACAATTCACACAGCATTATCTAGCCCCATGGTAAGCAGAGCTTGTGTTATGGGTACTAGATAACTGATATACATAATACAATACATTACATAGATAGATATTTTTTATTATACATAGAAAACGACCAGAGCACCCGGAACAAATATCTGCAGATCGTACACACAATTGTTCCGAGGCGGGAATTGAACACGCAACCTCCTGCGTCGCAAGCGGACCTTCGCCCACCGCGCCACATCGGTCGTCAAATAGTCAAGATAAAGATTGAGAAGAATTAAGTACTTTTATTTTTACTTTTTTTGTATAAGTTGTTATCAATGTATGTATGTAAACAAAAATCTTAATTTTAAAAAATACGCTAAACAAACGACCTTGATTTTATTAGATGGCATTGACATTGGAATTTTAGATTATAAATTATTAGCAAGAGATGACCTTGAGACCGTTATTATGTAGCTTCTGCGAATGCTAAGTTATGTAAACAAATTGTATTATTTAGATCAACATAACTTAAAGTAAGGAAATGAATAATATTATCATATTTTAATTTAGATTCATAAAGATTTATGTTTTTTGATTTATATTTATGTGACTGTGACATTTTTAACAAATAATTTCCGAATATGAAACTATTTTTTTATTTAATCTAACAAAATCAGCCAAGATTGTTCGAGTCACGCATGGGTTCCGCAGATTATTTTTATTTATTTTATTATTATTTTAAGCCATTACTGTCCCACTGCTGGGCAATGGCCTCCCTTTTCTCCTTCCACTTCTCGCGATCCAACGCTGCAACAGACCATGATGGAAGATGTACCTCGAGCTCGTCGCGCCATCTCATCCTGGGTGATTAATTTACCGTTTACAAAATAATGTAAATAAATAAGTAACATTAACATTGTTGCCAATTTATTGTCGTGTCTCAAACAAACACTGCAACAAAACAAAATAGGCTTTTGCACTTAACACTCTTCGATAAATGGATCTAACTTAAGATCAAAGCTGGAGTAACTAATGACAGATACGCTCAATTCACAACCTGTCAGACAGACTGTTCACATTAGTTTTATGTATGCATGCTAAGTGCAGTTACATCCAGGTTCTATAAATTCTAAGTGGTTTATGCGTCCTCTATGCGATTTTAGATTTCCTGAGACTCGAGCTGTATTTCGATATGATTTAGTTTATAGTTAAATCTCAACATAAACATGCAAATATTGCACATACACATTACATCACACATGTATGTATTATATGTATATATGCAAAAGTTTGGATGTATCGATGTTTGTACCTCTTTACGCCTAAACTACTCAACGGATTGGGCTGAACTTTGCATAAAGGTTTTCTACCAATTCTAGACTTCTAATTTTATAATTTTAGGCTTGGAATCAAACATTTGCTTATTTTTATCCCATAACTAAGGTACCATGGGGCAATAATCACATTTAAACGTTTCCATAGAAACAACGCGTACAGAGCCGCGAGTAGAAATTAGTTATAAAAAATGTTCCACCATGCTCAAAATATTGTTCACATATCAATCGCAATCAATTTTAGGTAAATAAAATGAATGTTGAGATTCAAGCTGTGCTCTTGAGTATGATTCTATCAGTTTTTTTGACAGATTTTTGATTTATTATAGGCATATTTGCCATGATAAGATGTGATAGGAGTTTGCACTCTAGATTATGATAAAGAAACTATTTATACCTATTTATCATTTTATTCGAAGATAGGCCTTATTTTTATGCAAACTTTTTTCACTTCGTCGATATTGTATTTGATTGAATACAAGCAAACAAGATTTTTCCTGGATAGAAACGGAACCCTAGAAATGATTAACTTAGTCAAACAGATCCCAAAGTAATAATAAACGTAATTTTCAGATCTTTGTCGATAAAAACACATTCAATATTATTTTCATAATAACAGTAAACATTCATAAGTGTCTCTATGAAACAATAACACCCATATCGTATTACATAACAGACGGCATTCTAAAAATCTACTTAAAACAAAGGTCCACTTGAATCTAAAATCAGAGGTGTCTATCATATCAAGGTTTTATTACCTATAAATTCAACCTTAGAGCTTTAGGATAGGGTTCAAATTTGCTGTTGTAAATTATGAGATGCTTGCATGAAATGTAGTCTGTGTTCAGAAGAAAGCAGGGCCTGTTCTGACACTTGACACTGTGTGCGTTTCCATTGTTTGTACGATATACAATAATATTTCTTTTAAGTCGTGAGAAACGGCGATTTTGTTTACTTGTGATTTCTTATACAATCGTTCAATAGATAGTATACAGAGAATCCATTCTTTGATCGATAACAGAACTATGATTATTGATTAGGTAACTTTTGAAATGTCGTGATGATTATTCTATAACATAAAAATTATTCGTGTGTAATGAAATTATGGTAATTAACCCAGTAGACACTTATAAATAAATAAATAATGCTGGACAGTCCACACAGCATCATCTAGCCCAAAGCTAAGCAGAGCTTGTGTTATGAGTACTAGATAACTGATATACTTAATACAATACGTTACATAGATAGATATTTTTTATTATACATAGATAACGAACAGAACACTAGGAACAAATATCTGCAGATCGTACAGACAAATGTCCCGAGGCGGGAATCGAACCCACAACCTCCTGTATCTCAGGCAGACCTTCACCCACCGCGCCATAGAGGTCGTCGTTATCGTCGTATAAAAGGTAAAACAATATCGATAAGAAGCTGTTTCAATAATGATGTAATTATGGAAACAGCTTTTATCGATATTGTTTCGTGTTTTTGATACGACCACAGTAAAGCTGGTGGCACTGTAGCCTTAGAAATAGGTCGATACTGTCATAAATACGCGATTTAAAAGTTTAATGGCACATTAACATTACAAATGCATCGGGCTATTCCTTGACAAGTGGAATGGGTTTGACCTAGTTTATAGGCCTTAATTGTTTTTGCTTTTGTATAGTAAAAATAGGTATTTCTGTTAAAATGAGGTTTAAGATTTTATTGACAAGTTTGATTTGTTAACTTTTTATTTTATCGACGGATGTGTATTTTTACGTATGAGGCGCCCTTGTTTTTTTACCATAATTATAGTTGGACACCGGTGCGATGGATCGTTGATATACGCAAAACCGTAGGCAACACGATGCACAGGTTAAATAAAATAATATAAAACAGATGAACAATCCACTGTTTAGCTTGCGGGCTAGATGATGCTGTATCATCTAGCCCCAAGCTAGACAGTGTTTATGTTAGGAGTGCTAGATGACTGATATACCTACTTAAACAAAAATATAATCCTTAACGAACCACGTCTTTTTTCCTTTTGTAATAAAAACAAGATAAAACCTTTTTGAGACTTTATTCTTGTGAGTCATTATCAGTTTCAGTTTAAAGTCACTCTTTATTTGTTTTAATCCAACTATCTACTAACTATACTATAAGTATAATCTAACATCATCATCAGTCCTTGTCGACCTGCTAGCCATAGGTCTTCCTCTTTTTATGACGCAACACAGGAGGATGCAGGTTCGATTCCCGCCATGAAAACAAATATTTTTACGATTAACAAATATTTGTCCGGATGACTGGGTATTTTCTATGTATAATAAAAATATCTATCTATGTTATGTATTGTATTAAGGATTATACATTTTTGTGGCACCCTTAACCGCGCATTATTAAAATCGTATAACAATGGAAACATACAAATCCTGAGAGGCCAGAGATCGGCCAGTTATTCACCAGTAATCGCTCCTGAACTGCCGCACTATTTAAATAACATCGTAAGTACCTACGGGAATTTAATATTATACTGACTTTCTTAGAAAAGTCAGTTTATGGTATTTGAAAGCGCCTATAGGATTATTACCAGTTTTATTGATTATCTAGGGTAAGTTTTTGGTAGGCAGCGGAAGCGATAGCGGATTTTATATTTGTTGATTTTTAATTGTTTTAATAATAGTAAAATAATTAAATAAATAACGCTGGACAAATTCACACATCATTATCTAGCCCCATGGTAAGCAGAGCTTGTGTTATGGGTACTAGATAACTGATATACATAATACAATATATTACATAGATAGATATTTTTATTATACATAGAAAACGACCAGAACACCCGGAACAAATATCTGCAGATCGTACACACAATTGTTCCGAGGCGGGAATCGAACCCGCAACCTCCTGCGTCGCAGGCGAACCTTCGCCCACCGCGCCACATCGGTCGTCAAGTGTTTCTTGTTTAAAGCTAAGAACACTTATAACTTAGGCTTATTATATTACTGTGATTTTCCTGTGATTGTTTAATGTTTTTTATTTGTTTATAGTGATGGTACTTTATTTATAGAGTATAATTTGTATTTCTAACGTAGAAACTTCAGAGATACCTAAATCGATGCGAAGACTGATTTTTAAATTCCTATTATTAGGTTGTGTTAGAACTCGAGGTTATTTATTATATTTTTTGCACAATAAGACAATAAGACATAATGCCAACTGTACTTTAAACAATAGATTTGTGGTTAAAATTACGAGTGGTCCCACTCGCCCAACGAAATAAACAAGAAAAAACTAATCAGGTAACTGGGACCGCGGTCCCAGTTTTGTAGTGGGCCCAGTCGCCTGTATCCTCATTTTTTTTTTGTCCTGGACTTGTTTTCTGAAATGTCAATAAGATTTGAATGTCAAGATTTTGAGAGTTTAGAATAAAATCTGTTAAAATATCGAGAGCACGGAATTTGGTACGTAGCACTATGATAAAATATAGATAGATAAAAATTAGCAATTATGTTAATCCAAATCTAGAAGGCCTAGGATGTGATGGCATGGCGTGGCGAGCTCGAGGCACATCTTTCATCGTGGCCTGTTGCAGCGTTGGATTAAGGAGTGGAAGGACAAAAGGGAGGCATTTGCCCAGCATTGGGACAGTAATGGCTAAAAATAAAATAAATAATAAATCTAGAACTACATATATGCAAAATTTCACCCCGTTCGGTTTTTAGTTTTGGTGTGAAGAAGCAACAAACATCCATCCAGCCATCCATCTATCTAAATATCCATACTTTCCGATTTATTAAAATAAGTGTGATGCAAATGTTTACCTATAGAGGTAAACATTTGCATCATTATTTTAATAGTTTTACTATATACTATTAATGCTTTCACTGCCCAGCCTCTACGGCTCGATCATCAGGACGCGTCCAAAAGTCCTGTAAGGTCTAAAGGAAGAAAAGCACTTTGATATTGGACTGTAAACGTTTCCATAGAAACAATGCGTGTGAAGCCGCGGGCAGAAACTGGTTTATAATATTAGTGTGAAGCTTTTTATCTATACAACTTAGATCGCGCTTGAACTTTGCACAAACGTGTCTAAGTTAGCTTCCTGCGTTGCGTTCTAACAATGTCACTGCTTCACAATGTAAGCTTTTGATACTTTATATAAATAATCACAGGATATTTCATCATTGATATTATATTGTTTGCTGGTGATTGAGATGATTCGGTGCAATGATTCATGATTCACTTTGATTCATAACTACAATGTTTGGCAGTGGATCATCATCAGCCTATATCAGTCCTCTGCTGGACATAGGTCTCGTCCAATGAGGGCCATAGCGTCCTGTCTTCAGCTTGCCGCATTCAGCATCTACCTGCAGTTTTTCGCTGGACTTCATCCCACCTGGTCGGAGGGCGTCCTACGTTTACCGAATCGTGGTCTCCATTCAAGAACACGTTTGCCCCAGCGGTTGTCGGTCCATAGATACAACGCGCGCGAAACCGTCGGCAGAAACTAGTCAGTAATATAATGCACATAACCATTTAACAACCATCTTTATGAACGTAAAAGCGAGTGGTAACAAGAATTTTCACTTACAATTAACACTTTGCAAATCACTCGGTACTTGCGGCCGCTTTCTGTTGAGGTACAAAGACTTTGCAGACCATGGAGGAAAACACGCTAGTGTCATAGCAGATAGTGTTATTCATCTATTTTATTGATGACTAGCTGTTCCCCGCGGTTTCAACCGCGTTAAACTTTTACCGAGTCGTGGTCTCCACTCAAGAACACGATGCCGCAGCGGCAGCAAAAAAAATCATTACTATTATAAAAATTATGTTCATTTAAACGTTCGTCGCCAGCTACACATTATAATTTTTACACACATACAGCTTCTATCCCAAGGGAACTATTTTATGACTAAAAAGTAGCCTTTGTTTATTAAAAAAAAAAGTAAAAAAAGTAACAAAACTTTTATTTTGTCAGAACAGAACAGAGACTCTTATAAACTAAACTTAGATTAACAGACGACAGAGACTGACAAAACTCGGTCTCCACTCAGCATGTGCTATGGTAGAGCAGATCGTACCACAGCGCTGGTCTTCCGTGGAGACCGTGGTGCGCAAGGTGGCCTAATATAGTGAGGATTAGGCCACCTTGCACACCACGGTCTATATATATTATAGGCTTAGAACTACGAGTACATTTATCTGCACAATTTTAGCCTGAACAGTTCAGTCTTTTTTATTTATTATTTAAAAACTTTATTGCACTACAAAGGGTACAAAGGGTGGGCTTAATGCCGAGGCATTTTCTGCCGACCAGGAATCACATGTTTTATATAAGAGAAAACTTTTTAAGGTAGAAACAACGCGAGCGAAGCCACGCGCAGACGCTAGTTATTTATAAATAAGGACTAATTCAAACCAAAGCATTCCGATCGAGAAAGCCTAAAGCCGCTACACATTCGCAAACAACAATTCATTGCAATAAATGAATCCAAATTACACACAGTTGCAAACCGACAGACCGACACCTTTCTCCAAATTGCTGTCGATGGCTTCGATTGCAGTAACGAGGAGCTTGTCGGCACTTTCGTGAAAGCTTGTTTGTGGGAGACGCGACTTTTGGTCGCAACTTGCGAAGTCCTAAGGGGCGACTGAACTTTTTTCACCTGATAAGAACAAATGGTTTCATTTGCTCGTATCAGTGAGGCTACCATGCTATTTAACACACAACGTAACACACATCAGCGCTATTACGCTAATTTTAGCGAGATTAACGCATGTTAAAGCGTAATTTAAGAATAACGCTTTTTCACGAGTTATTCGCGTTAAAATGCGCCCTATGCGGTAGGTTTATCAGACTTACAGCATTAGGGCTAACAGCGATGCAACGAGCACGTCGTGATGACGCATCGATTTTGAACACTGGCGTCGAAGGCGCTAATCGCGTCGTCTTCGTCGTCGTCGCAGCGTGCTTGCCGCGTTATCGTTTCGCTTTGAAACCGTTGGCAAATCGCCATAGCGATCCACACTGCATGTGATAACTAGTGATGGGGCTGCAAATGGTGCAAATACTATGTGTGTTGAATACAAGCCAATAGAATCTTAGTGTAGGTAGATAAAAACTTCTGTATTCTATAAGCAATAGATATCTTTTGCTTTGAGACAATAGTAAAGTTCTATTAAAAATAAAATGGCGCATTATCGCTCTACCAATACATAATGATGCTGACGCTACACGGAATATTGATTACTGAGTAATCTTACGTAAATGCTAGGTATTTAAATGCTCGTATGATCATTAAAAATAGTCCTGTTACGTAAATGCGTTTCTAATTTCACTCTTTGCGATACAATGAAGCTGCAGGCCACGATGGCAAGAGACAATATATAACACATTCAATGCCTTAGCGACGTGACCTGTAATGTAATATACCCCAAACTGCTCAAATACGTCCCAATTGCACTCTTTTGGTAGTATGTATTTTTCTAAATCCATCACAAAATCTGCGACAAAAAGTCACGTCCGAGAAAACAGAACAAGAATTACAAAATCATATGTTATGACTTTACCTTCGCCATCGAATTATCGACAACTCTTCAATTGGACAATGGTGTTAACAAGGGTAACTGCTGCAGTTAACACCTCTAGAGCGTATGGACTTGATTTGAGGTTGGTTTATGGTTTGGCAAGGTTCTTTATACCGATCACACGTGTTCTTGAGAGGAGACCACGACTCGGTAAACGTAGTATAGGACGACCCCCGACCTGGTTGGATAAGGACCTGTGAAAGACTGCAAGTAGATGCTGGATGCGCTAAGCTAAACACAGGGCGCTATGGCGCCATTAGGGGAGGCATAATGTTCCAGCAGTGGACTAACATAGGCACCAATTAGGCAAATAGGCATGCGACCCGACTGATGGAAATCGGCTAAATAACTGATATCCAAAATACAATACATTAAAGCAGAGCAGAACACCCGAAATATATATCTGTGGATCATACAAACATTTGTTCCGAGGCGGGAATCGAACCCGCAACTTCCTGCGTCTCACACGACTCACTTCGATTTGTGAGATACTATTCAGTCAGATTTCACTGTAAAAGTTTCATCACAGTGTATTTTTATCGGCCATTAAATAAAATTCGGTCAAAGAATCCATGAATAGATTTTAGAAGTTACTGTTTGACCACTGATGAACGAAACTCTGTTAAAGTCTTACACAATAGGATTTGTTGCAACTTGAAAAGTTCAAATAAGTTACCAACTTGCTGTATATATTTATAGTTTTAACCTTTTCGTGCATTTCTTGTAAACGAATAAAGGAGTTTTATAGCTCGCCTTTGCTATTACTTCTGGGGCCGAATTCTGCTAACCAATCACTTTTTGACAACCTCTGTAGTTCGGTGGGCAAAGGTCTGCCAGCGACGCAGGAGGTTGCAGGTTCGATTACCTACCCGCCTCGGAACCATTGCGTGTATGATCTGTAGATATTATATATAAAAATATCTATATATGTAATCCAGCAATGTTTATTTACTTTACTATGACTGGAATAAAACATAGGCTACTTTTTCTCACATTAATCAGTTCCTCTGAGATAGAAATAACCTTTAAATATTCGATAGAAACAACGCGTGCGAAGCCGCGGGCAGAAACTAGTTTAATATATGCAAACACTTGTCATTTTTACCGTTCAACACTTTTGACATGTGTTTTATCTTATCTCATCTCCCAGTCACGTCAATTGTCCAAATATTTACTTACTTGCCCTACAGCACAGACAACCGAGTGCCGTAGTCCAAGACTACGTAAAGCAAAACTTGGCTCAGAACTCCAACTTTTACAACATTTTGTTAGCATGGCAGATATGGGAAAGTTGACATAATGACAAATTTTAAAGAATTAGTTTTATTTTTTTACACAGAACTTAAACTTTAACTTTTCCTACGACTCGGTAAACGTACTGTAGGACGCCCTCGGATCAGGTGGAATGCGAAAGACTGCAGGTAAATTCTGGATGCGTCAAGCTGAAGACAGGGTGCTATGGCGCTCATTGGGGGAGGCCTATGTCCAGCAGTGGACTAATATAGGCTGATGATGATGATGATGATGACACAGAACTTACTAAACTTAATCTAAGAGGACTAAGGTAATAACTTTAACTAAAGGTGAACATGGAAAAAGTCTGTTACACTGGAAAGATTATCCTCCAAAGCTAGCACAATAAAATAAACTTTTTTATTCTTATCATAGTGTTATACAATGTACCTAATAAATAAGAATTTCAATGACAGTAGGTTTGCAAAATAATTTTTGATGCACCTTATTGTCTTATAAATTCACCAGGATAATCAAAACCACAATTTTAAGCTAAAAAACGTTTATACATAAGTGTTTTAGCATTGTTTACTAACAGTTTCAATCATATTTCTTGTACAGTTCAGTCAGACACCAATCTAGATATACATAATGCTACGAAGACACAGGTTTATAACCACGGACCGAACCATGTCCGTTCATTATGGAAAACCAAACGGCAAAGTGTTAGAAATGTCAGCAAACAGAGCACCAATGCCTAATCTATTACGCAATGTCAACTGGTATCTTATCTCGGTGTATTGAACTTATATTGCCGGAAGTCGGTATTTACGAGGGAATCAATTATTAAAACATGATTTTGATGATTTTGTATTATTGATAATTAGTACACTACTTTGAACCATAACAGTTATGACCTACGGAGCTAACGGCAGGGACACTCACGACGTGGACACTCACGATAGGGCTGGTCCACCAGTTCAAAGTCTCTCAGCGAGCTCTTTATAAGACGTCAACTCGCGGGCGTGAAAATCGAAATAACCCGCGAGTTGGCACCTTCCAATTTTACCTATTTTTTCTGTCGTCAACTCGCGTGCACATCATAAACGGGGCTTTGTACAGTCAGATGAATAAACGAAAACTGCCAAGAAGATTATATTTTTATAGCGGAGTTCCTCATCCAAAATACCAGGTTAACAGAAATATAACGGAGGGTGCGCAAGTGACCAAAATGGAACATAATATAGGTATAACAAAGCTAAGAACACTACAATCTGGTTGTTTATGAAATGTTTGTTTGTGAAATCCTACCCACAACACTTTAGCAAACGTAAGGATATTATCACTCGAAAGAAAAGAGCAAAATTTTATAATCTGTTATATAAACCGCAACGCCACAAACAAATCTATGAAAAATAATGTATATAATATGTGCATTACATTCAATAAGTTACCAGAATCTATTAAAGACCTCAATGGCAATTTATTTAAACAAAAATTTAATAAGTGGCACCTTGACCAATGTTTCTATAGTGTAAATGAAAGAATTTATTATGTTTTGACGATTGTGAATTAATAATTAAAGTTAACTATTTATTGATTGTACCTATTTATTTGTTTTCATTGATTATTATAATTATTGATTAATTTAACGACCTTGAAACGCGATTTAATATTTGCACACTTGCTTGCGGGTTGAATATATTTTACTCCACTCTAATTATAAGACTTGACATGTACCTTTAACACTTTGAGTGCTGAAATCACACGGTATGTGTTTTCTACAAGTGACTAATATGCGTAAATCCACACTAGCGCAGCGGCTGAGAAAATACAGATCTTTGTGACTCAGCACAGCCGTAATATTTTTCGAACGAAGCGCATGTGCGGCGCAACACAACCGCTGTGTAGAGCGGCAGCACGAATTTTTTAGATTAAAAAAAAAGATCGCAGTCGTCGAAAAAAAATCGCAGTCAAAGTGTTAATAATGTGTTCTGCAAATAAATGATTTGATTTTAAAATCAGCTAGATCGAGCGCGAGTATAAAAAGGCTTTGTATGTTTTATTGATAGTGCTACTAGAATTTTAATATTAAGAGTTGATACTATCTGAAATCGGTTATTTTCAACGATCATATCTTCCACAATTCTGAAGCATTTACTTTGAGATTTTAATATGTTATAGTTCAGGATTGATGCTAGACCACCAGTGTTTCGAAAACACGATTACATGAAATTTTCTCGATAGAAAAAAAATCCAAAGTTCACTCTAAACTGTACTTTAAACCGTCGCTATTCAATAGATACGTTAAAATAAGCCTTGATACTTTACACAGTAAACAATCAGAGTATAAAGCAGACGATGTGTGTTTTAGATTTTCAAAATTACTATTATTTTTACCGTAAAAAAATAATACCTAAACATTCACGCGCTATCTTCCGTCCGGGCCATAATTCAGTCTAGCTTCGGCCTTCGGACGGGGAGCCTGTGTCGCTTCTCCGCGCTTCGTGTCATCGGACTTTGTATATTTGTAAATATGGGAAATCTTTATAATAAGTGTAGAAAGCGACGACGGAATCATAAAAAAGATGGAAAACACATGAACGACGTTATAAAGTAAGTACCTACCTACCCTACACGTTGAGGTGAGGTGAGGTGAGGATGTGGATTGTGATTTGTGAGTACCTAAGTAAATATCGCAGCCAAACTAATTATTTTTTATTTTATTTTAGAAAACGTCGATTAGAAAGTACAGCTCCTATTGTAAGCGATGATGGCGACAATGATAAAGAAAATAATGTCCCGGTAAATCCGTGTGTACCAAACACCTACCTACCTACCAGTAAGGTAGTAGACCTTACTTGTTTATGGGACTGGATGGCGCTAAGTATGTGAAAATCGTATTTTTTATACTTATAGGTAAATACCTATACCTAGGTCCTACCTAGGTGTAAATACAAGGTATACCCACCTCAATTTGTATCTCCATGTGATAGAAGTAGTATTTTCACAACACATCATTATCTAGGTAGAAATATATATTAGGGTTCCGTTTGACTATCAATACTATAAAATATTTACACCTAGGTATACCCACCTAATTTGTATCTCCATAATATATGAATCGTTACTGATACATGATGGAAGTAACATCGAATGATCTGGACATTTTGGATATCAGAAAAGATCCGTACGAGTTTTTTTTTACTAATTACAAAACATTGAATTGTAAGTAGTAGGTTAGGTACCTACTATAGTTACTAACTATAGTACCTACTGTCTACACCTATAATGTATTATAACTTTCCTAAAATTTTTACGAGTTTGTAAATTTTAGGGTTCTGCAATAATTAATTTAGTCATGGTTCCAACCTTACGAACACAAGCTTTTCTACTTTTAGTTCATGAAAGTGAAGATATATCACATGGTTCAAAATATAAATGGGTAATAATGGACTTATACGGTTTATACCTTGAACGAGAGTCCTTATTAATTATTCATTATAATTCATTCATATTACTAGAGTGGGCATATTATATTTACATGTTAGGTACCTATTTTCTTGACATGTATGACTGTTACAGGATGGAAGTAACGTCGTATGATTCGACAAATGGCATAAATCCGGACAAGACAAATCTTTATTAATTAAAGAACATAGAATTGTAAGTAAATACTTACATATCTACTGAAATATAAATATACCTAGTGTATATTCTTTCCTAACGTTTTCACGAGTTTGTAAATTTTAGGGTTCTGCAATAATTTAACCTAGAACTATTCGTACCTAACGAACACAAGCTTTTCTACTTTTAGTTCATGAAAGTGAAAATATATCACATGGTTCAAATTTATAAATTGGGTAATAATGGACTTTTTACGGTTGATAGCTTGAACGAGAGTCCTTATTAATTCTTCATTACGATTCATTCATATTACTAGAGTGGGCACATATATTTACATGTTAGGTACCTTACCTACCTACTTTCTTGGCATGTGTAACTGTTACAGGATGGAAGTAACGTCGAATGATTTGACAAATGGCATAAATTCGGATAAGACAAATCTTTATCAATTACAGAACGTAGAATTGTAAGTAAATACTTACATATCTACTGAAATATGATTTGGTATCTAGATTATAATAAGATTGTGTTTTATTTTTCCTTTTTCAGACAAACACACACCTCTCCAGAGTCAAAGTCACTACCCCACCCTACCCAAACCTACCAACCTACCTACCCTACGCTAACCTACCCTGCGGGATAAAAAGTTTTTTTTCAGCCAAATCGGTTCAGCCGTTCTTGAGTTATAAATAGTGTAACTAACACGACTTTCTTTTATATATATAATATACACAATAGATATAGATTAGTGTGATAAAATATCATTTCATTTCAGATGAAAGTTGAGATCATCGAAAGGGATGACGAATTTTGGGAACAACTAATGGAACCAAAATTTTTTTAACATATATTTTGTCCGAGTTATGCGATCCCTGGCATGTTCGCAATATGAAAATACGAGATATAAGTGAATTGAAATAAATTTAATATAAAGTAATATATATTGTTAATAAAGTTAAACATATTATGTATGTGCAAATATAATCTAGACTATATTTTAATTTATTACAATATTTACCTGCACACTACTTGTCATACACATCCTATTTCCACACAATGTTTTTTTGGCAAAATTCAATTTTACTTAAAAAACTAATATGCGGAACCCTCACTCAATATACTTAGACATAAACTTGTATTCTATTTCATTGCTTATATAGGTTTTGTTGTGTTAGTTTTACCTTATATAGGTAGTAGTACCAATCTTCGTTTATATTAAATCTGTAAACAAGGTGTTATAATAAAAAATCCTATTTACTAGTACCAAAGAATAAATAATAGTACTACGTACCTATTTTTAGGTTGGTAGTAGGCATAAGTATAATTTACATTTCGCAGAACACTATCTTACTACAGAAAAGAATGTTCGGAACCCTTCAGCGCTATAGCGACTCGCACCTGTCTAGTGTTTGGGTAGAAAATAACGTCTCGGGCGCGGTGGTCTATAGTCTATCCATCCAGAATGTAGAATGTTTGTAAACATAAGAAATCAGCTGATTTTTAGGGTTATCACCACGAAATGATGCAGGCCTAATAGAATTCTAATGATTTCACATATACATTGTATTAGATTTATTACTTTTTATAATCCTGACGTCAATTCTATGCAGAATCTAATTATTTCAATTTACAAATCGACATTATGTGGTCAAAAACAAAGATTAAAATCACTAGAGATTTTTTGTCTTTGTAACAGTGCCATCCCTAAGGAATCTCAGTTTTGACGTCCCGTGTTGCAAACAGTTGGTTACTTTTTAACTACGATTTCGAATCAAGGACAGCACTATACACATTTCTGACAGAGAGTATTATTTTAATTTAGTCGGATTATTTAACGTTTAATTTCACGCTGCATATTTGCTTAGCGACAATCAGTCCAAAAGTTATGAATTCTTCCAATTTAATCAATAATGTTTAGTGCTTCAAGGAAAATACTTTAAACAGGCACATTTACATTTAATTGAGTTGGCACAGGTGAAAAATCGTTTGAGAGCACAAAAAGTCTAATGATTTTTAGTCTTATTTCATAATCCTTTAGCTTTTATTCCATTCTATAAGGATAGGTATGATAAAAGTAGGCTGATTTCACAGGGATGCTTTGTTTATGCCATTTAATTATTTACATCAAATATCACCAGCCCAGTAAGGCACCCCCATCAAAGCTCATGATGTGACCTAAATAAAAAAAATGTTTTTCACCCCTACATCAGCTGATTGAACTGTCAGTGGCTCTGTTTACAAACATTCTACATTCTGGATGGATAGACTATAGTAGCAGTAGTAGGTAGGTTGGCAACTACATTGAAAAACAATAAAATAAAATAATGTTTTGTAATTGTAAGTAGGTAGGTAGGTACCTACCAATATCCAACTATCATAATATTAGGTAGGTATAGGTACATACTAAGGTATAAAGTTACTAAAAAGCATTACCTACGTATTTGATAATTTCATTTCTTAGTAGGTAGGTACCGTATATATAATTAATTACCTACCTTTTAGACAATAATATTGCACCTACCTAACTTCAATAAGATTGTTTTGAACTAGCGTGAACCCAACCCAATATAATTTTGCGCGCGAAGTAATAGCGCGGCGAGTAGGTACGTTGCCACCGGCCGTCCGCCCCGTGGCGCCGCCCGTGCGCCGCGGCGCGGCGGCGTAACAAGCTGAAGCGAAATTTGATTTTCTGCTGAGGTAATGTAGGCCCTTAAGGTTCAGTTTTATAAAACTTTTGTCCAAAGGTAATTTTTAAAGCATTCGCTAGAACCTGCTATTTCCATCTTTCAGGGAACCGTGATCGTTAAAATATTCTGTGAACCAGTTAAAAGAACTAGTGATGTACCTTGCTAGCTTTTATATTATCGATTGTATCGATCGACGGCAGAAAATAGTTATTAGATAAAGTAAGGGTTAAATTAGTGTTTGAAAAACGAGATTGGCGTATTTATTTATTTATTAAACAAAATCCACAGCCCTTAATTATTAATACAATGTATTATTTGTATTTGCAAAAAAATACTCTATTTTCTTTATTTATTCCCAAAAAAAATTTCTATGTTTTTTCTACGTTTTGTTTTTCACACGTTTTTTACGTATATTTTCGAGTCAAAAAATCAAATTTTTCATACAAAAGATTTCAACGCGTTTTAGTTTGGTGTGGAAACTTTTACACCGAGATGGAAAAAAAATTCAGGCTTTTACTGCTACATTCGAAAATATAAAATCACTAAATAGTATACAACAAAGTTGCTTCCCGCTGTCTGTCTGTCCATATGTTTGCTTAGATCTGGATTGAATTGATCTTGATTGATTGAACGCAACGGATTTTGATGTGTTTTTTTTTTAATAGGTCAAGAGGAAGGTTTATAAACCATTTGACATAGACGCGGGCAAAGCCACCGTGCGAAGCTAGCAAATATTAAAACTTTAAACGTAGTGTAAGACGCCCTCTGGCCAGGTGGGATGACGATTTGCGAAAGACTGCAGGTAGATGCTGGATGTGGCAAGCTGAAGACAGGGCGCTATGGCTCTCATTGGGACAGGCATTATGTCCAACAGTGGACAGTGGTAATGAGAGGACACATAAATGGTTATGAGTTTGTGTGTACATATAATAGTTAGTACTTTCTTTGCCTGAAAAACTGTTTTTGATAAAGTGTGTAAAATTGTTTCGTCTCCGAATAAAAAAAAAAAAAAAAAAAAAAACAAATGATGATGAAATACATCTTAAACCCATTTCAAAACACCACAAACCTTTTTTCCACATAATAAAATTTAAAAACTCTTTTCATTCACGCAATACTAAAGTAGGTACAGTCGTAGGAATAATGTTTATTTCATAGTTGATATAAATGACAATAGCTCCTTTAAAACAATAAATCAAAGGTTCGTAATGTGAAGTAAAAGTGCTATACGTGAGTGAGTTTTTAACGATAGTCGCAGAAAACAGGTGACTTGTGGGTAAGCAATAAATTCCTGGAATTTTATTATTAGTACGTGATAAAATCTTAAAAAATAAACTTAGAGCGAAGCTTTAATACTAGCTAATAGGGTGATGCGTTTATCTTAACTCGGTTTACATTATTCCAGTCCAATGATCTAGCGAGATTCCAAAAAGAAACCACTTGTATGTTCATCTTATAGTCTAGTGGTAGCGTGTTTAATTCCAGACAATGTGTGATTATGTAATGTAAAGGGTTCAAATCCCGGGTTGTGTAAAAAGTCAAAAGTCATCAGATGAAAAAAGTCATGACTTTTTTGACCGGAACCGGGATTTGAACCGATTCTAATTTCGGTACTATCCCCCGTGCCACGGATAGTACTGTATTTGCGAACATAGTTGTGTACTATAATAAAGTCGCCCTAATTGGTGCCTTTATTGCGACACTTGTTGGACAATCGCACGATCATCATCGTGCGATGAAACCGCATCGTTCACTTGCACGATCGTTAACCTATTAGAGAGTTTTATCTTGTTTTGCTGTAAATAACCTTTCAATAAAGAAGGTGCAAACAGGTGACCATTTCCATTTTCTAAACGAGGAGTGAATTATAAATGGAGGCGTTGTACGTGCGTCCTTCGCGGATGTTTCCTACTCGTAGCAAGGAAAAATTTTGCTTCGGATGCGACTTTTAGTCGCGGTTACAGCAAACTTATAAGTAATATTTCGCGTAGATTTCCCACTGCAGCGCAAAGGCTTCCTTATTCTCCTTTCACATTCACGGTTACGTTACGTTAGTTAATAATGAATTAAACATTAACTATTTATTCTTTATTTTAACTATTTCTGCGTCATTCAGCACGCGTTGTTTCTATGAAATGGTTATTTCTATTTCTATGAAATGGGATCTATTTTATGAGATATTAATTACATAGCCTATGATTTATTTACTATGCAAAAATGTTGCCTGATCCGTTCTTTAGTTTTGTCGTGAAATAACAAACTTCCATCCATCCAAAGCATTTATAATATTCGTGTAATTACTATTTATTTAATTCCATGATGTATAGATTATTTCAATTACAATTTTTCAAATATTTACAGTTTCCTGTTTTCTTCTATCTTGCCATCTGCAAATAGGTACATATAATGATGTTAATATTAAATATTTTTAAACTTACGCGATCTGAACACATAATTATAAGTATTGATAGTACTCCAGTCATCCCTTGACCACGACAGAGTGTAAACCTGTTGAAACGTCGGGAAAATAGGTAAATAAACGCGATAAATACTCGTTGTATCAATACTTATAATTATGTTAATATTAAGAATAAAAATAGACAAAACCTCGTTACTTGAGATTTCGCCTGTAAACAAGCCTTGCCCTTTTTACTTTATAAGTCGCGTCTGACATATTCATGGAGTTCTGGAATTCCACAACAATAGAACAACAGTTTCTATGTATTTGTGAGTAGTATTTGTACATCGTTCTCTATATAAGAGCTCGTGGAAATAAATCATTTTTATTAATGTTATCTATTTAGTTGATCGTTCAGTTTACTTGCAATCGCTACATATCAAGTTTTATGACGTTGTTAGAATAGTATGGTTATTTTTTCGCAAATCTTTAGTGTCCATTTTGTTTCCAACTTGTATGATTATTACTGTTACAATTATTAGATTTTGTTGTTACCAATGAATAATTCAATAGACCGCAGGGTTCCTGAGATCTAGACCAAATTATGTGCGAAAGAGTGCATTTTCATGTTTTTTATTTATCGTATTTTTTTCTCAATCGTGTATCTTTTTACAATTTAGGAACCAAAGAAAAAAAGTTGAATTTTATGTAATTCCAGTTTTTTTTTACCATGTATTTGTGAGATCTAGGCCTAGTTTTACAGGTTAAACTCATTATATTCGTCTCTTAATTACTAGGACTCACTAGCTCGGAGTTTCTCTACGCGATAGAATCCGGTATACGGAAATCCACAGAAGAACCAAAGTAACCGACATAGCTCTCTGAATTAGCAGGCTGAGATGGCGATGGGCAGGCCATATAGCTCGCTGAACTGATAATCGTCTATCTATTTATTTATTTATAAAAACGTTGGGGAGTAAAGGTTCTCGAGTGGCGACCGATGTAATGCAAAACGGAGTGTGGGAAGACCTCTCACTCGATGGACCGACGACATTGTAGCGGTCGCAGGGAGTCGATGGATGGAGGCGGCTCAGGACCACTATTCATGGCATCGTTTGGGGGAGGCCTATGTTCAGCAGTGGACGTGTACGGGCTGATATTCATCATATTAATCACTACAAAGTCGCTTCCCGCTGTCTGTCTGTCCGTATGTATGCTTAGATCTTTAAAACTATCCAACGAATTTCGATGTGGTTTTTTAAAATAAATAAATAATAATAAATAATGCTGGAATATTCACACAGCATTATCTAGCCCCATGGTAAGCAGAACTTGTGTTATGGGTACTAGATAACTGATATACATAATACAATACATTACATAGATAGATATTTTTTATTATACATAGAAAACGACCAGAACACCCGGAACAATTATCTGCAGATCGTACACACAATTGTTTCGAGGCGGGAATCGAACCCGCAACCTCCTGCGTCGCAAGCGGACCTTCGCCCACCGCGCCACATCGGTCGTCAAAATATAGATAGTGATTTAAGAGGAAGGTTTATAAACCATTCAACACATAGATTTCTAAGCGGGCGAAGACGCGGGGCGCAACTAGTATATTATAAATGCGAAAGTTTGGATGTATAAGGATGGATGTTTGTTACTTCTTCACGCCAAAACTACTGAATGGATCGGTCTAAAATTTTGCATTTATGTAGGTTTAGGCCTAGAATAAAACATTGTCTACTTTTTAACACACTTTTTTAACCCATAAATCAGTTCTCATGAGATAGAAAAAACCTCATAACGCAATAGTTTTTTTAGAACCGGGCAGAACCTAGCTGTTAACACTTTGACTGCGGTTTTTTTTCGACGACTGCTGTCTTTTTTTTTACCTAAAAAATTCGTGCTGCCGCTCTACACAGCGGTTGTGTTGCGCCGCACATGCGTTTCGTTCGAAAAATATTACAGCTCTGCTGAGTCACAAAGATCTGTATTTCTCAGCCGCTTCGCTAGTGTGGATTTACGCATATTAGTCACTTGTAGAAAACTCATACCGTGCGTTTTCAGCACTCAAAGTGTTAATAGAACATCGACAACAACATTTAACACAAATGTTGTTGTCGATGTTCTATAATGGTGTCCCATCACTAGAGAACATTCAACGTTGTTTTTGTTTGTGACGTTGTAATTATTGTTTAGTAATAACGAAGAACAAAAGAATGCTTCGGACGAGAAAGTTTGGATAATTACTTAAATGCTGGGCTCTATGGTAAAAACTCTAAATTGTAATTTAAGTAGAGATTGTGATGTTCTGTCAACAAACTGCAGAAAAAGCACTTAAGTCATGGTTAAAAATAAATAAAATTAATAATGCTGGTAAATGCCACACAGCATCATCTAGCCCCAAGCTAAGCCGAGATTGTGTTAATGGGTACTAGATAACTGATATACATAATACAAAACATTACATCGATAGATATTTTATTAAAGAGAACAGATATCTGCAGATCGTGCACATAATTGTCCCGAGGTGGGAATCGAACCCGCAACCTTCTGCGTCGCAGGCGGCCCTGCGCCCACAGCGCCACAGAGGACGTAACCGATAGTCTAGAGATTTGTCCGTTTTTGAAATCTCATATTTTATTAAAGTAGCGAAATCGATAATGTTAAGAATTTATGGCAAACCATAAAAGTAAGATTTATTGCCATATCGAAATTTGACCTGCAAACCCATGCTTACACAAAATGTATTGTTTTGGATAATATTTTATGGTAACTGCACGTGTTTCTCACTTTCGTAAAATAATCGTAACACCTATACTTAGGCCACAAATCAATCATACTCAAATTATAAATGCGATGTTTAAATGTAGTGTAGGACGCCCTCCGGCCAGGTGGGATGACGACCTACGAAGACTGCAGGTAGGTCTGGATGCGTCAAGCTGAGGACAGGGCGCTATGGTGTTCATAGACATAGACATTCATTTATTTGCTGCTGCAGTACAAAACTAAGTAGGTATGACATTTTGAAAAACAACTTAAAAATAACTTAACACTTTGAGTGCTGAAAACGCACGGTATGAGTTTTCTACAAGTGACTAATATGCGTAAATCCACACTAGCGCAGCGGCTGAGAAAATACAGATCTTTGTGACTCAGCAGAGCTGTAATATTTTTCAAACGAAACGCATGTGCGGCGCAACACAACCGCTGTGTAGAGTGGCAGCACGAATTTTTTAGGTAAAAAAAAAAGACCGCAGTCGTCGAAAAAAAACCGCAGTCAAAGTGTTAAGTAATGAATCAATTTCCAATCTTCAAAATAATTTAATTAATCAAATTCATTAGGGGAGGCCTATGTCCAGCAGTGGACTATCAGTATCACAGACTGTTGATGATATATTATGAAACACGATAAGGGATTGTATGGAGAAGCATAGATATTTTAGAAAAAAAAACAGACAAAACAGTGGCTCCATCAATTAACAAATGATTGGCTGTAAAGAGGCCTAGAATTAATAATAATGTCAATAATTTATTTATTTATTGAGATATAACATCATAACAGGTTTTTTTATTAAGCCCTATTTATGTATGTTAGAACTACTTATACAAAAAATTACATATTTTTGTACATACACACAGACTTATTAATTTATAATTTTGTTTCAATAACATTTTGTGCCTTTTTCATGGCTTTCGGCAGGTTTTCGTACCAACGTGTTTTTGGACCGAACATTGAGTAAATATATAGCGAGTGACATAGGGGCAAACTTAAGTAGGTTGGTTCTACAAGTGGGCACCTCCAGCATGGCGGTTAATAATCTATAATATATAAAAGAAAGTCGTGTTTGTTACAACACTTATAACACGAGAACGGCTGGACCGATTTAGCTGAAAATTGGTGGAGAGGTAGCTTAGAACCAGGAGTCTAACATAGGATACTTAGAATTTTTATCATTTAAACAATTTGACACATAGATTTCTACTATAATAAAATACATATTAAGGAATGTCATAATAATGCATGTGATTATAGGCCATAGTCATAATAAAGCCATTGAAATATTATCTCTTCATTAGGATCTCATATTTCATTTAGGGCTGTTATATTAATTTTATTAATTAAGAATCTTTAATATAATGTTATCGTCGAAAAATCCTATCCATATGAATTCGGTTAATGAACTAAATTCTTCAATGTGACTGACAAGTTGCTTGATCAATCACGGACGTCATTTTCTGCTAAATTGACGGAAATAATATTTAAAGCAAATATACGATCACGTTTTCAATATTATGACACGAAACTTGCATTAGCTAAGTACACTGAGGAAATTTAAAACCGCATGCGAATTTAAAAGAAAATATTGTCTTTTAAAATATTGGGAAATTCCTTAGTTTATCTGCATGCTTTTAAATAAAATTATTATCATTATGATTGTTGCTACTATATTATTATAATGGTTATTGAAATGTTTGTACGCCTAAGCGGCAGAATCCTAATCTAAAATAAGTCTTACGTACAAACTGTAAATTTCCTGATTCACAAACAATAAATGAATTATGACATTAATTAAAATACTAATTATTTATTTAATAAACAAACAATCGATGGCTGGTGGCTGAGTTGACCAAAGAGGTCAACTCATCCCACACCTCACACAGCTCGCGGGCTGATATGTCCACTACAAAATTTATTTATATTTATTTATAGTCAACTCAGTTCACGGGCCATATCGACCTAGCTAATAGTAGTTCAACAGATCAATACTTACCCATCTGAACCGTCCTCGCCCCGCTCTCTGAATTGTCCCGTCGTCGCCCCGCTGTATGGCAATACTGATGCGATAAGCGATACTCACCAGGGCGCTGAGTCAATCCCTAGGGACAGTTCCATGTCTGCACTCTAGATTCACTATAGGTATAAATATAATAAAAATAATCCATTGATTTTAGGCAACATTAGGATGGAAAATACTTAATATAAGACGTCAAATAGAACTCAGCGTTCAGGTCACGCAATGTCTATGTATGTATTTAACGCAACACAACCGCTGTGTAGAGCGGCAGCACGAATTGTTTAGGTAAAAAAAAAAAGATCGCAGTCGTCGAAAAAAAACCGCAGTCAAAGTGTTAAAGCTTATAATGAACTGGTTTCTCTTAGATACCGCTGTGGTCAACCGGGATATGATAACCAGAAGTGCAAACCGCGAATATCTCAAACGCATCGACACGTCAATTCTCCTACCGCAGGATTTTGTTACCACATCAGAAACTTGCTTGAGAGTATCGGAGTTTCTCTGAAGGATCCGTAACGAATACATCAGAGAGAGAACCAAAGTTATCGACATTGATCAAAGAATTAGCAAGCTGAAGTGGCAGTGTGCCGGCCATATCTCGCGAAGAACCGACAACCGCTGGGGCAAACGTGTTCTTGAGTGGGGACCACGACTCGGTAAAGGTAGTATATGACGCCCTCCGACCAGTTGGGATGACGACCAGCGAAAGACTGCAGGTCCTGCTGGATACGGCAAGCTGAAGACAGGGCGCTATAGCGCTCATTGGGGGAGGCCTATGTCCAGCAGTGGACTCCTATAGGCTGATGATGATGATGATGACACATACATATTTTTGAAAATATTGAAAAGAGTAAAAAATAATAATGTTATTTAAAATAAAAATGATATTTATTTTAGTACATACAGTTAAAACTCATTATAAATCGAGGACACAGAGATGAAATGCATCCCTTTCTTGATAATAATTATTATTGTAATTTGATAGTCTCTGGAACGAGTTCAATCAATAATGAGCCTTATCCCACTGACATAAGAAGTAGAAGATATTGTCACTTGCCACTTCATAACGATGATTTAGTAAAAGGTCAGCAAGTTCATACATTTTACATTGAAAGTGAATCGTTTGTAGAAATAAAACTTAATTACTCGTACGTTTGTTTTTTCGCCTGCAACGTAGGAGGTCGCGGGTTCGATTCCCGCCTCAAGACAAATGCGTGTACGATCTGCAGATATTTGCTTCGGGTGTTTTGGTCGTTGTCTGTTATAATAAAAATGGCAAAGACCACCACAGAGTGGAGCCCACCCAACGCTAAGAGGCGACGTGGAAGGCCCAGGATGAGATGTAGCGACGAGCTCGAGGCACATCTTCCATCATGGCCTGTTGCAGCGTTGGATCGCGAGGAGTGGAAGGAGAAAAGGGAGGCCTTTGCCCAGCAGTGGGACAATAATGGCTTAAAATAAATAAATAAGTATATCAGTTATCTGGTACCCATAACACGTCAAGCTCTGCCTAGCTCGGCTAGATGATGATGTGTGGATTGTCCAGCATTATGATTATATTACGACCAAAATACCCTAAAAAATATCTCCTGATCGTAAAAATATTTGTCCCGAGGCGGAAATCGAACCCGCAACCTCCTACATCGCAGGCAGACCTTCGCCCACCGCACCACAGAGGTCGTAGCCGTCATATTATTTATGGAAGTGTGGATAAACCATTATCGAAGGAAACATAAGCTAGATAGATACTTTACTTTCACTCCATTTACTTAAGGGGCCTCCGGAGGGACGAATGCTTCTTACAAACGTAATACCAAAATTATTTCTAATTCAAGCATATTTCCACGATAATATTGCATTATTTGTATTAAAATAGTATTTATCTAGGTTCCCAAATAGTTCTTTTTTTTTTTCAAAATACCTAAAATGAAATGAAAGCCAATCTCATTTTACATTTTTTATGCGAAAATGGACATGTTTTCTTGCTATTTGTTTCGTATTAAAAACATCAATATCTTACGTTTTATTTATTAAGGAACATAGTTTATATTGTCTAGTTACAGAAAAACAATACTTTGTGAAGAATACAAAAAGTTTTCAGTCAAAATTTTTGGTATTACGGAACAAACCAAATTTTGAACGGCTAATATCTATCGCGCACGCATGGGGCGCGGTGCAAGGGTTAAACAGGGACAGCGATATTCGGAGCGATTTTTGCAAGCGAGGGTCGCCGGACCCTTAAGTGGCAAATACATGGAATTATGATTGAATACTTGAACAGCGCGGGTTATTTACTTGTTTATATGTAAATACATATTTAAATAGAAAGTTTCTTGAGCTGATATTTCAATGAGGTTTTTCGATTCCGGTAAATTTTCGCTGTTTCATTGAGACTTACGTACCTATAATAATGTTAGTATTTTATACTAGCGGACCTTCCCGGCTTCGCATGGTTTTAGAACGGAACCCTAACTTTTTGAAAATATAATATAGCCTATGTTCACCGGGGATAGTGTAGCTTCCCAACAGTGAAAGAATTTTTCAAATCGGTCCAGTAGTTTCGGAGCCTATTCGTTACAAACAAACAAACAAAAAATCAAACCTTTCCTCTTTATAATATTAGTACAGACATCACGGACAAAATATATGAAACAAACAACTATTAAGTGGACACTTTAGGATAATAAGAGACAGTTTGATGACACAGAATAACGAGATGAAAGAGCCGTCTTTAGAGGACAGCTCTTTCATCTCAGCTATAAAAGCATTTGTAAATAAACAAAAGCAACAAATCGTAAGAATCTTTTAGAATTAGCAAGCTGAAGTGCCAGTGTGCCGGCCATATCTCACGAAGAACCGACAACCGCTGGAGTTAACGTGTTCTAGAGTGGAGACCACGACTCGGCAAACGTAGTGCAGGACGCCCTCCGACCAGGTGGGATGACGACCTACGAAGGATTGCGGGCAGAAGCAGGATGCGTCAAGCTGAAGACAGGGCGCTATGGCGCTCATTAGGGGAGGCCTATGCCCAGCAGTGGACTTACATAGGCTGATGATGATGATGAACACATAATAGTTACTGTCTTGACGACCGATGTGGCGCGGTGGGCGAAGGTCCGCCTGTGACGCAGGAGGTTTGGGTTCGATTCCCGCCTCGGAACAATTGTGTGTACGATCTGCAGATATTTGTTCCGGGTGTTCTGGTCGTTTTCTATGTATATTAAAAAATATCTATCTATGTAATATATTGTATTATGTATATCAGTTATCTAGTACCCATAACACAAGCTCTGCTTACCATGGGGCTAGATAATGCTGTGTGAATTGTCCAGCAGTATTTATTTATTTATTTATTTACTGTACCAAGTTAAGAGGCTATACCAGTAACTGCTAGAAACATAATATTTACTATTCAATTGTTCGCACGTGATAGATATTATATGGAGCATGCATCTGGAGGTCGGACCACCGCTGGGGTAAACGTGTTCTTGAGTGGAGACCACGACTCGGCAAACGTAGTGTATGACGCACTCCGACCTATATACATATATTAATCAAATTACCACGCGGACGAAGCTACGGGGCTCAGCTAGTATAGTATAATAAGAAAGTCGGGTTTGTTCGAGCACTACCTCGAGGATCTATACTCGAGAACGGCTGGACCAATTTTCATGGTTTTTGTAAAGTAAAGTAAAGTAAAGTAAATATTTATTGCATCAAATACATGTAAATAGGGTACATAGGTGGTATATGTTTAAATAAGACACAATGTATTTCTACCTTTGTGGCGTGCAAAATCTGGTTACAATAATTGTCACTTAATTTAAATTTGTACATACTTAGTAAATAAATCGAATATAATAATTAATAAATTTAAATAAAATTGATAAATAATGAAAAGCTAGGGATGTCATTTGCTTAAATCTAAAAAATGTTTGTCAGTCATGAAATCATTTAATGTATAGTAACATTTAGCTTCCAAAGTGGCTTTTATCTTTCTCCGAAACAGTGTGAGAGGTAGTTCTCTCAGTGATTTTGGAAGTTTATTGTAAATAGAAGGGGCCATGCAGAAGATACTCTTGCGCATCAAAGCAGTGCGTGAGTTCGGCATGCAGACTTTGTATTTATCACGTCGATTTCGAGGAACAGCATTGGAAAGCTGACAATATAAATCAGGGTTATTTTTGACAAACATAGCCGTTTCGTAAATTGGTTTGTTGTATTATGTCTTCGTCCTGAATAGCAGAATATAAAATAGGAAAGGTTAGTAACGAATAAATACAAAAACTGTTGGAACGATTTCAAAACTTTCACCATTAGAATGCTACATTATCCCTTAGTAACAAAAAAAAAAATAGTTTATTGCTTTAACTTAAATTAATTAATATATTACATATTATAGTTACAGTATGGGACCAAGTTTAAGTAATGTAATACCTGTGCTAGAGGGTCTCGCTGTGCAGCGCGGCTATCTTAAAAATAATTAAATTAAGTTTAATATTTAATTTGTATACATAAATTATTAAAAAAAAACATTTACATAATAATGACAGTTAAAGTAGATAAAGTTTTTCCTACAAGATACATTTAAAATGCCAAATACAATTAAAATGCCAAGTAACATAGGCTATATTCACCTATATAGGTTTAAAAATAATTGTCCACCCGTGCGAAGCTGGGACTGGCCGCTAGTCTATACTAATATTATAAAGAGGTAAGTTTATTTTTTGTTTGCATTGAATAGGGTCCGAAAATACTGGACCGATTTGAAAAATTATTTCACCTACACTATCTTCGGTGAACATAGGCTATTGAATATTTTAGAACTGTGAAATTCGAATTTAACGCAGGTGAAACCGCGGCAAACAGCTAGTGTTTGATAAATGCATGGATAGACCTAGCCCAATGTCACCCAATGACCTGGAATTAAAGACCTCTTTAATTGACGACCGATGTGGCGCGGTGGGCGAAGGTCCACCTGCGACGCAGGAGGTTGCGGGTTCGATTCCCGCCTCGGAACAATTGTGTGTACGATCTGCAGATATTTGTTCCGGGTGTTCTGGTCGTTTTCTATGGATAATAAAAAAATATCTATCTATGTATTATGTATATCAGTTATCTAGTACCCATAACACAAGCTCTGCTTACCATGGGGCTAGATAATGCTGTGTGAATTGTCCAGCATTATTTATTTATTTATTTAATTGGGATACATTTGCCCCACAAATAACTTTAGACCCACATTAGATTTAGACCACACTGTATCAGATAGGCCCATGCATCATATATCTAGGCTAGTGGATCAGTTATGACAATTCACATTACCAGAGACCTCAATGGCGTAGTGCGAAGGGCAGCCTGTGATGGAGAAGGTTGCGGGTTCGGTTCCCGTCGAGGGACAAATGGTATTTCAAAATTCGGGAAATAGTGATGAATTTTATCTATTTTTTTGTGATGTTTGTTTGTTCGTCTGGGTTGTATTATGTGTGTTATTCCTCGACCCGGTCATGTTGGTTGCCGACCCATCAGATTATGAGAGTTAGGGAATAGAGAGTGCACCTGTGTTTGCGCAGACACTTGTGCATTATAATATGTCCAGTGCATATATTCTCCGTTGAGACTTGCCTCCCATGCCACCCGCTACATGGTGCTCAGCGACATGTGCGTTTTGGGCATTGAAAGTGTTAAAGCCAGGCCCATGGATCATACAAGTGGGCCAGTAGACCAGATAACACAATTGGATTGTGTCAATTGAGGCGCTTGCTTGTAACTGGTTTAGGGTGATTACCCGATGGATAATAGGATTTACAGCTAGTCAACATTGTTTATAGACAACTAGTTTCTGTATTCGGCTTCGCACGCGTTGTTTCTATGGAAAGTTTTTAATACTTTGATTGCTGAAATCACACCGTATGTGTTTTCTACAAGTGACTGATATGCGAAATAATTACGCCACCGTCAACTTTAATACGTACCGATCCTATCCATCCACAGGTTGCCTGGAAGAGATCGCTTTTAGCGATAAGGCCGCCGATTGTGCCACTAGATTTAGTTAGTATTAAGACCCTTTATTTTTATTATTTTCTTTATATTTGATGGTGCAATAAAGCTATTATATTGTATTGTATTGTATTGTATGCGTAAATCCACACTAGCGCAGCGGGTCAGAAAATACAGATCTGTGTGACTCAGCACAGCCGTAATGTTTTTCGAACGAAACGCATGTGCGGCGCAACACAACCGCTGTGTAGAGCGGCAGCACGAATAGCTTAGGTTAAAAAAAAGATCGCAGTCGTCGAAAAAAGATCGCAGTCAAAGTGGTTCATTTTTATATCCCATGGGAACTGATTTAAATAAATATCAAATAGAAAAGTGCTTTATTCCAGACCTTACAGAACTTTTGGACACGTTAGAAAATTCAAATTACATATTATGTACCATCCACAGTTATTATAGTTCTGTGGTACATTAAGAAAAACTAATTTACGTAACTTAATCTACTTTTATCTGATTTATTTTGGAAGAGCGAGATTCCCTAACACAGGTATTTCTTTTACTTAAAAGGGAATCACAAACACTGTTATATTTATTGTACATTAAGCCAAAGAAATAAATATTTTGTATTTTGTATGTAAAACTAGGAAATTAAGTGATCACTTTGATTTTTTGTTCACTTCCATCTTTTTAAGGTAAAGTAAAGAACAAGAAACCTTTACCTTGTCTGTTTAAGGTTATGGGATAAAAAGCCTATGTTTTATTCCAGGCATAGAAATATCTGTGTGCAAAATTCAAGCCCGATCCGTTCAGTAGTTTTGGTAACAAACATCCATCGAAATAAACATCCAAACTTATTTGCATTTACATATAATATTAGTGTTGTCTACGTGCGCCATTTCTACGCTTTGTCACTCATGAGAGGAGGCAGGCAGTGTTCGTTATGGGGGGCTCATGTCCAGCCGTGGACTAACATAGATGTTAATGATAAAAATGGTAAATAATAATGGTTGCCCCCGAAAATAATTAGCCTATCTCACTTGTTCTTAGGTACTTATTAGAAGGTGATTTACTTATGTAAGCTTTTACAGCTTCTTTCTCAGACGAACAATTATTATTATAAGTGAAATTTTATTTATTTTTATTTTATATTATTTTATTTTTAAACAACTATTTTTTTTTAAATAACTAATTAAACACTTATAAAACGGCAAATCTCCATAAATCAAGCTGGAAACACTATAAAATTCGCCATTAATCTGACATTCCATCACTCCGGGAATCACTCATTACCATAACATCGTCTGTAATGAGGATTTGATTAAAAATTCATTGATTTATAGCTTACGATACGATTTACGGCGGGTTTCTGATTTAACGGCTTAATGGGTATTCATTGAGCAAGGCTTGTTCACCGACCGAGTTTCTTTGATTTTGACGTATGCATCAAGCATTGACGTCAAACGTGCATGACCGACCTATGACTCTAACAATAATTTGCAAACCTTTTGTGTCACTTACCCCCTTTGTCTTCCGTTAGTTTATTCCATGTCTGTTTTTTATAACCGTGTCTTAATAAAAAAAAATCTACTCTATTCTATTCAAACCTGTGCTTGAATAGAATAGAGATGGTTTTCGTAAAATCACTCAACCTGTCAAATGACAGCTTTCTAGGATACTCTCTGAGTTAAACCGGCAGTAAACAGGTCATCATCATCATCATCATCAGGCTATAGCAGTCCAATGCTGGACATAGGCCTCCCCCAATGAGCGCCATAGCGCCATAGCGCCCTGTCTTCAGCTTGCCGCATCCAGCATCTACCTGCAGTCTTTCGCAGGTCGTCATCCCACCTGGTCGGAGGGCGTCCTACACTACGTTTACCGAGTCGTGGTCTCCACTCAAGAACACGTTTGCCCCAGCAGCGGCCGTCGGTTCTTCGCGAGATATGGCCGGCCCACTGCCACTTCAGTTTGCTAATTCTTTGAGCTATGTCAATAACCTTGGTTCTCTGTCGGATGTATTCGTTACGAATCCTATCCTTTAGTAAACAGATAGCATTAATTATTTATTTGATTAAAGTTTAGTTTTTTTGACTAGTCTATGAGATTATTTTGTAAGCCTAAATATACAAAATAATCTCAGACCATCTCATATCTCAATCTCAAAATATACCAATAACGTGTATATAAACGTTATTGGTCGTTCTGTTTCTGTTTTACGCGAACAGACTGTCACACATGACGAGCATGGTGAAACTACGGTTCCTTGTTGACTATGGAACCCTAAAAAAGCCAATTATTTGAATTTACTAAATTTTCCGCCATTTCACTAATATCTTAGTCAAAACTAATAAATTAGTCAAAAGTTGAGATAAAACGCAAGCATAAATTTAAAACGAAAACTTATAAAACATTGCTATAAAATCTATGATTTTTATAACCGATACTCGTGGAAAGTGGACCGCGCCATGAATATTCCAATTTAAATTAATTAATTAGCACTAATTCGGGATAATTGCTGCGCTTTCAATAATGCTCTCACAATTTGAATTTTCAATTCTGTTATCATGAATCTACATTAATTTTTAACACTTCGACTGCTGAAAACGCACGGTATGTGTTTTCTACAAGTGACTAATATGCGTAAATCCACACTAGCGTAGCGGCTGAGAAAATACAGATCTTTGTTACTCAGCACAGCCGTAATATTTTCCGAACGAAACGCATGTGCGGCGCAACACAACCGCTGTGTAGAGCGGCAGCACGAATTTTTTAGGTAAAAAAAAAGATCGCAGTCGCCGAAAAAAAACCGCAGTCAAAGTGTTAACCTTTTCGAACTATCATGGTTACTTATTAACACAAAATTCATTTAAAACGGGAAGTTGACCATGATTTGAGTTTTGAGCTTTCCATATTTTGGCACAGTTTCGTACGCCATGATCACGGAATAACTGAAGTCACTGGGTTAATCTACATTTGATCTTGGAAGGGGCATCATCACCATCATCTTTGTAAGTCCACTTGTGGACGGCGTTCTCTATTACAGCCAGCATCTGCCAGCAGTCTCTTGCAGATCGTTATTTCATCTGGCCCGAGAGCCGACATTTTTGAATTGGAACAGGGCAGTTTTGTCAAAAAAAATACTGGATAATTCACACAGCATTATCTAGCCCCATGCTAAGCAGAGCTTGTGTTATGGGGACTAGATAACTGATATTTACGGGTAAAACAGCGTATATAATACAGTTTTATCTGCAAAACAAGGTTAAATTAAAAAACTAAACAATATAATCAAAGTTGGTTAATGTTTTTACAATATTACCTTTGACTTTATTTTATTCAGGAGCATTTTATATACACAGATTTACATTATGTTTATATTATGTTTAAATAATCTATCACGTGCGAAGCCGCGGCCATCCTAGCTAGTTGTTAATAAATAAATAAAATAATGCTGGACAATCCACACAGCATTATCTAGCCCCAAGCTAAGCAGAGCTTGTTTTATGGGTACTAGATACATAATACAATACATTACATAGATAGATATTTTTTTATTATACATAGAAAACGACCAGAACACCCGGAACAAATATCTGCAGATTGTACACACAATTGTTCCAAGGCGGGAATGGAATCACAACCTCCTGTGTCGCAGGCGGACCTTCGCCCACCGCGCCACATTCGTCGTAATAAAGTTCGATTATCGTCAGTTATAAAAAAAACCAGCGTATAGATGCAAGGTGTCGATACCAGTAATTACCTCGATACAACACGGTATCGCGTGGAACACGTCCCGAGCAAAAAATGGAAGATCTTCGCTAAATTGATGCGTTTAACCTGAACTGGTTCAGATAAGGTGATGATGAGAACTTGATAGACTATCATTATGAAGATATTGGGGAAGGGAAGGTATATATTCTTTTACAGGGTAGGCGGGTAAATTTTAATACAATTTATTCTCAAAAAGACAAATCCTACTAATATTATAAACGCGAAAGTTTGTAAGTATGGATGGATGTTTGTTACTCTTTCACGTAAAAACTACTGACTGGATTTTGATGAAACTTCACAATAATATAGCTTACATATCAGAATAACACATAGGCTACAATTCATAAAGATATATTGAATATTATCCAAAATATCTATCACCACGCGGGTGAAACCGCGGGGCGCAGCTAGTATAAGTAAAAGACTTTTGAAACTATCATGGTCAGTCACACTAAAGTCATTTAAAACGGTATATTTACCAGGATCTGATAGATCGAGTATGTCTGCCACAACCGATGTGGCGCGGTGGGCGAAGGTCCGCCTGCGACGTAGTAGGTTACGGGTTCGATTCCCGCCTCGGAACAATTGTGTGTACGATCTGCAGATATTTGTTCCGGGTGTTCTGGTCGTTTTCTATATATAATAAAAAATATCTATATATGTAATGTATTGTATTATGTATATCAGTTATCTAGTTTTTTTTTATTACATATATAGATATTTTTTATTATATATAGAAAACGACCAGAACACCCGGAACAAATATCTGCAGATCGTACACACAATTGTTCCGAGGCGGGAATCGAACCCGCAACCTCCTGCGTCGCAGGCGGACCTTCGCCCACCGCGCCACATCGGTCGTCAATACCCGTTGTATTAATACTTATAAATATGTGTTCAGATCGCGTAAGTTTAAATGTATTTTTGACTTTTATGAAATAAGAGGGTAAACGTATGCACCCTAGTGTTATGGGCATTGCAGCGCCTCCTGCAGAACAAGTCCACCATCGATCAACGATCCCCCAAACCGCATGCCCAGCAATAGCAATAACCTATAATAGACCACTGCTAGGTCCAGCTGTGGACTATTATAGGCTATTGTGGTAGAAGTAAGTACCTACTTATTCCGTCAAATAATAAATAACCAGCTACGCCCCGCGGTTTCACCCGCGTGGTGATAGATATTTGGGTAATATACAATATATCATTATGAATTGTAGCCTATGTGTTATTCTGATATGTAAGAATATGGATAAAGGAATTGACTGAAAAGGGTGACATACTAAGAAATCTAAGAAATACCACATTATCCGGAAATATATAATAAGAATAATATAATAATAAAAAGTATTTATTTTCAAAAAATGGTTTCTAAAGGTTAACAGAGTACTTATCTAAAACGAATTACTATCTCTATAACATTTAAGTTTCATCATCATCATCAGCCTATATCAGTCCACTGCTGGACATAGGCCTCCCCCAATGACCGCCATAGCGCCCTGTCTTCACCAGCGCCGCATCCAGCATCTACCTGCAGTCTTTCGCAAGTCGTCATCCCACCTGGTCGGAGGGCGTCCTACACTACGTTTGCCGAGTCGCGGTCTCCACTCAAGAACACGTTTGCCCCAGCGGCCGTCGGCTCTTCGCGAAATATGGCCGGCCCACTGCCACTTCAGCTTGCAAATTCTTTGAGCTATGTCGATAACCTTGGTTCTCTGTCGGATGTATTCGTTACGAATCCTATCCTTCAGAGAAACTCCGAGCATAGCTCTTTCCATAGCTCGCTGAGCGACTTTGAACTGGTGGACCAGCCCTATCGTGAGTGTCCACGTCTCAGCTCCGTAGGTCATAACGGGTAGGACGCACTGGTTGAAAACTTTCGTTTTCAAGCATTGCGGTATGGATGACGAGAAGACTCGACGTAGTTTCCCAAATGCTGCCCAGCCTAGCTGGATCCTCCTTTTGGCCTCCTTCTCGAAACTGTTTTTACCCAATTGCAGAATCTGCCCAAGGTAAGTGTACTCTGAAACAGTTTCGAGAAGGTGACCATGTACCACCACCGGCCTTGGATCAATGTGACCATTGATCATGACTTTGGTTTTATCCAAATTCATGCCAAGACCGATACTAGGCCGTCCAGCATCTGGTTCAGTTCCTCAAGCGACTCCGCCATTAAGACTATGTCATCAGCGAATCGCAGGTGTGAGATGTACTCGCCGTTTATGTTGATGCCCTTTCACACACATTTAAGTTTACCTTTAGGTAAAGTACTCTACCCTAAAACCTTAGTGCTGAAAATGCATCGACTCCTCGCTCTAACTAAGTAAAACTTGTGTTTAGACGCGAGATATAGCTAATAGGTAATATTTACCTCCATAGAGTAAAAGTGTAACACTCGCGTGTTTAACACTTTGACTGCTGAAAACGCACGGTATGAGTTTTCTACAAGTGACTAATATGCGTAAATCCACACTAGCGCAGCGGCTGAGAAAATACAGATCTTTGTGACTCAGCAGAGCTGTAATATTTTTCGAACGAAACGCATGTGCGGCGCAACACAACCGCTGTGTAGAGTGGCAGCAAGAATTTTTTAGGTGAAAAAAAACCGCAGTCAAAGTGTTAAAATATACCAGTGTGCCAACGGCCTAGGTTCTATTTTGTATCGTAAGTGGCTGCCAAATACTTACCGCGTGTTCTTATTTGAATAACGTTCACGCCAAACTTCTTTGCGGCTGTAGTATTTTCTAAGTGGGCTAGGTTCTACAAGCAAAAATATTTTTTAAATGTTTAGTTATGACGGCGAAATGGGCGGGGCATGTCGCGAGGCTTAAGGATCAGAGATGGACACTAAAAGCGACATTATGGAAAGGTCCTCCAGGTAAAAGGAGCAGAGGAAAACCGCTGACACGTTGGGACGAGGATATTGTAAGGGCAGCCGGCTCAAACTGGAAACAGACCGCACAGGACAGATACACATGGGCATCTTTGGAGGAGGCCTTCACCCAATAAGGGGTTCCTACAGATATTATTGTATGAAACTAAATTACACGTTAGATTAATTAAGTTATATAAACAACTAGTTTAAAAAGAACTCTAAAAAACAATGTACTTAAACTTAATCTATGTAATATATAGTATTATGTATATCAGTTATCTAGTACCCATAACACAAGCTCTGCTTACCATGGGGCTAGATAATGATGTGTGAATTGTCCAGTATTATTTATTTATTTATTATTTAATAATTTGTTGGAAATAAAAGGCTTTTTTTTTTATTTTTTTAATAATTAGTTATGACGGCACGTGAGCGCTGCACTTTTCCTTGATCAATCATCTCATCATCAGCCTGTGACAGTCCACTACTGGACATAGGCCTCCCATAATGAGCGCCATAGCGCCCTGTCTTCAGCTTGACGCATCCAGGATCCTTGATCAAAAGGACTGTATATAATATACTAACACTAAAGTGAAGAATTGCATCCAGCAGCGTCCTCATCATCATCATCAGCCTATATTAGTCCACTGCTGGACTAATATGCACAGCAGCGTCCTAATATAGTAATATATACAATAAGAACACAAATAATTTGGAACTTGCATCAATATGAACCCAACAACCATAATAACAGGAGATTATATTTATTTACCATGATTTCTGTGAGAGAATTAATTATAAATAAATAAATAATGCTGGACGATTCACACAGCATTATCTAGCCCCAAGGTAAGCAGAGCTTGTGTTATGGGTACTAGATAACTGATATACATAATACAATACATTAGATAGATATTTTTTATTATACATAGAAAACGACCAGAACACCCGGAACAAATATCTGCAGATCGTACACACAATTGTTCCGAGGCGGGAATCGAACCCGCAACCTTCAGCGTTGCAGGCGGACCTTCGCCCACCGCGCCACATCATCGGTCGTCAAATAATTTGAAACTCGCATCAATATGAACCCAACAACCATAATAACAGGATAATAATCCTGTTATTATGGTTGTTGGGTTTAATCATGGTAAATAAATATAATTTTATTATATTTATTTACCATGATTTCTGTGAGAGAATTAATTATAAATCCAAAAAAGGTAATTAAGTATATCTGTGTCTTAAAAATACCGAAGTGCTCAATAACAAAATCATTTAGTTTCGTAAAAAACATTTGGCTACAACTATTTGGCACGACCCTCAAAATAACTAGAACGCCGACCATTTTTCAGACATTTCTTAAGAAAGATGTCTGCTTATGCCTGACGATAGCAAAATACTGCTTGTGTTAGCTTGTGGTTGAAATATTTTTCAGTTTCATATATAAAGTATTCCTGGCCAAAGATAGATAATAAATAATAATAAATAATGCTGGACAATTCACACAGCATTATCTAGCCCCATGGTAAGCAGAGCTTGTGTTTGGGTACTAGATAACTGATATACATAATACAATACATTACATTGATAGATATTTTTTATTATACATAGAAAACGACCAGAACACCCGGAACAAATATCGGCAGATCGTACACACAATTGTTCCGAGGCGGGAATCGAACCCGCAACCTCTTGCGTCGCAGGCGGACCTTCGCCCACCGCGCCACATCGGTCGTCATTTGACGACCGATGTGGCGCGTTATTGAATCTTAATATTGCTTTGACTTCTCTCGTTATTATAATCTTAATATTGCTTTGACTTCTCTCGTTATTATAATCTTAATATTGCTTTGACTTCTCTCGTTATTATAATCTTAATATTGCTTTGACTTCTCTTTTTTTTAATCTAGCGATGTGCATACACTTTTAAGAATTCAATGTGGCAAAAAGAAACTCTTGATGTAGAAAGTAAAAACTATTTACACAATGTAGATCGGGGTAAATAGGTAAAGTGCCAGAAAATAGGTAAGTGGAATTCCTAGGTATGATCTAATCCTAGAAATGGTAAGTATTTCTAGAAACGACGTGACGTATATGAAATGTGACCATTGAATATAATGTAAATAGTTACCATTGTTTCAATAACATAAAACAATAAATCAATGTGAAGATATGCCTTGTTTGATTCTCGGACATGTTTGTATGAAATGAAATAATCTTATGTTCAGGGAGGATTTCCTCCACCTCTTTGCTGACAAATTGACAAACACTAACAGCTAGTTAGACAGATAAGTGTCAAAACGACAACAAAGATCAACGTCCATAGACAATGATCTTTTTTTCTGTGACATCTTTCTGCGATGCAGCCATACAATCTTTTTTTGAGTTCCTTGTGCGCTCTAATCTTTTTAAGCGTTTTTCTTTAATATATATATAAATAAATAAATAAATAATGCTGGACAATTCACACAGCATTATCTAGCCCCATGGTAAGCAGAGCTTGTGTTATGGGTACTAGATAACTGATATACATAATACAATATATTACATAGATAGATATTTTTTATTATACATAGAAAACGACCAGAACACCCGGAACAAATATCTGCAGATCGTACACACAATTGTTCCGAGGCGGGAATCGAACCCGCAACCTCCTGCGTCGCAGGCGGACCTTCGCCCACCGCGCCACATCGGTCGTCATAATAGCCCAAAAGATTTTTTAATTTTGCACTAGATGGCATTGTTATTACTTTTTTACTGGAAAGTTGACAATGATCCTTTTTCCCCTGTACCCTTCAAATACTAGAACTAGATGTCGGGTCGGCGCAAAAAAACCGTCTCCATAATAAGAGCGCACTTGTAATGAGAGCTCTTATTTTGTTTAGTCTGATTGCAACACAGCCAACGTAAACACGTGTCACTATGCCGTAATGTGTATTCAAAAGTTGCAAAAATAAAAATAAAATATTATTCGTTAGTTTAAAGTTAAAAATATAACTTATTCTACATTTACTTACCTCAAGTGCGCTCTTATTTACGGAGACGGCTTTTAGCTTTAATTTTGTATGTGGCCCGAAATCTAGATAGTATTTGCGATCGCAGTAATCAGCACTTATGCCCAGCCAGACTGTTCATCTTGCCTGCGCAAACTGGTTGTGCAGGCAAGCTTGCAAGTAAAGCGGAGCGTTTTGCGAAGAACCGACAACCGTTGTGGTTCTTCGCAAGATATTATGTATAATCGTGTTCTTGAATAATCGTGGGCAGCATTTGGGAAACTACGTCGAGTCTTCTCGTCATCCATACCGCAATGCTTGAAAACGAAAGTTTTCAACTGCGTCCTACCCGTTATGACCTACGGAGCTGAGACGTGGACACTCACGATAGGGCTGGTCCACCAGTTCAAAGTCGCTCAGCGAGCTATGTTCGGAGTTTCTCTGAAGGATAGGATTCGCAACGAATACATCCGACAGAGAACCAAGGTTATCGACATAGCTCAAAGAATTAGCAAGCTGAAGTGGCAATGGGCCGGCCATATTTCGCGAAGAACCGACGGCCGCTGGGGCAAACGTGTTCTTGAGTGGAGACCGCGACTCGGCAAACGTAGTGTAGGACTCCCTCCGACCAGGTGGGATGACGACTTGCGAAAGACTGCAGGTAGATGCTGGATGCGGCAAGCTGAAGACAGGGCGCTATGGCGCTCATTGGGGGAGGCCTATGTCCAGCAGTGGACTGATATAGGCTGATGATGATGATGTGTTCTTGAATGGACGCTGCAAACATCAACCGATAATATTCTACTGCTGGACATAGGCCTCCCCTAATGAGCGCCACAGCGCCCTATCTTCAGCTTGCCAAAATATTTACAACTAGCTACGCCCTGCGGTTCCACCCTGTACACAATATATACAATATATCTTTATGAACCCTATGTGTTATTCTGATATGTAAGCTATATTATTGTGAAATTTCATCTAAATCCATTCAGTAGTTTTTGCGTGAAAGAGCAACAAACATCCTCACAAACTTTCGCGTTTATAATATTAGTAGGATTGTAACTGTTGAGCTAACTGCATACTGTCGCAAACAATCTAGTGGTAGCTGAACTGATCCATTTTAAATACGTTTTGAGAAAATTAGGTACACAGTATATATGTATTTTATATAGGTTATAGAAACATCGCACAAGAAGCCATCTACGTTTTCTTTCACAAGTGATGTCAACTCATTGTTTTCTCGTTCTACTAATAAAAGAAGATGTCTATGTCTGTCTGTTTACTTGGCTACTTCTATCTGAAAAATAAATATTTCGATAAGATTGGTTGACTGGTTCTGACTTTTGCCCCAAGAGACGAGAAAACAATAATAAATATGGAAAATATTATTATAACTATTCCCGGATAATTTATCGGAAAATGGAGAGTTTATATTTTCAGCTGATGCATAAACTTTTTGAAGTGAAAACTTCTAACTTGCATAGTTAGAAGTATTCACTTCAAAAAGTTTATGCATCCACAAATTTGTAGTTTGGTACCTAGGTAATAACACGATTTGTTCCAAACTCAGTCAAAAAAAAAGTCAAAAAAGTCAAAAATCATTTATTTCTTTAGGCTAACAAAATAAGCACTTAGACAAGTCATATTTTATACATTAAATTATTATCAAATAAAATTATTTTACTGTTCACTTAAATTTTTTGTCCACTAGTGGAAGAAGTGAAAAATAAACCACTAGCATGTTCATCTCTTAGTGTAAAAAATAAACAAATAAAATTACGGGAAACGGTTTTTTGAATTTAGTATCACTAAATTCTGACTTTCTTTCAAATGAATTCCAGAAGATTTTATCCTAAAGTCCACGCGAATGAAATCGCTAGCAGAAAATACTGTGTTTTGATGCAGGTTTCTGACATTATCAAGAAAAGCCGAATGCACAGCTAGTGAAATCATAAAGAGCAATTGTTTTGATGGCAGATCAATGCGTCATCCCACGCCTTCAGAAGCGTATTGTCTCTCTGAGACGTTGCTGGTTTGGTTTAGTTTTACATGGTTTTGCAAATGTTCTTTAAATTCAAACTGTTAAAAGTGAGTGATTGAATAATTATATCAGATACAGTTTTCTCTATAAGATTTTTCTTTTGGTTTTCATTTAATAAATAATCAATTTATGTAAAAGTGAGAACCTAAGGCTCAACTCACACCAAAAGAGCGTCGAAGCGCAGCGAAGCGGAGCGCAGTTTCAGTGTGATATGAATTTTAACTTTGTTTTCATTATAATAAAACTTATTATCGCATGAGAAACTCGAAAAATCGCGCGGATGCCCGCGGCGCCGCGGGAATTCCGGCGAATTCGACTCGTTCGAGTTTCTCATGCGATAATAAGAACCTAATGCTTAGAGAAACTTAGCACATCCTTTAGGGCACTTTAACTGTGTTATGTAACCTACTTGTCATGGGGACTCTTCTGTAGATAGATCCAGAATCTTATTTATTTATATTGGTTGCTGTGATTTTTTTGTATCTTTTCATAACCTTGATATTTAGTGTACCTACGTACTGCCCAAAAATTCAACCAATCTATTAAATTATTATTATTTACCTTCACAGAACTCTAAAAAATCAGTTAATGACTCAAAATTTTCCTTGTTTCAGATCTCTACAACAAAAATGTCTCAAGTGACGTGACACAACATCAATAATATTTTCATCGACATCGATAACCTTCAATTCATTTACTTTTTAATTTTCAAAGTGTCAGTGATATTAGTGTAAATGAGTGAGAAGACGAGTTTGACTGTCGGTGATAAGATGAGCAGCATCGGTCCTGAGACCAGAGTCATGATCATGCGGTCTACTGATGGCAGAAGTACTTATAGAAGACAGGTGAGTGAGTGAGACGAAGCGAAAAACGAAAGAGAAGGCGGTTCTATGCTGGGCTGTGTTTTTTTTTAGTATGTTCGTCGATTTCTCCGTCAATTATGGACTGATTTGGAAAATTCTCCATCCGTGTTTTACGGTTATAAGTATTTGTCCGAAATATTTATACAACTCTGTAAAAACTCATTAATTACTAATACGAATTTGAAGTCGGAGTTTTGTTATTCAAAATAACTAAATTATTAATAAACGAGCCTCTCCTCTAAGATATTAAATAATGTCTGAACATTTTCGATTTCGGCCAGACTTAATCATCGATTTTGCCTTAGTACAAGTCAAGTAACACAAGTTGTGCGTAGAAAATACACAGAAAAGCCGGAAATAATATTTGCAGACCTTCGCCCGCTTCGCCAAAAGGTAATTCGTCGAGCGCAATACTGCGTCATATTTTACCCATACGAAGCTTATATTTGAAGGGTTATTTTCATAAAATATTGCATACTTAAAGTCCTCAAAGACCTTTGTAAATATTTCCTAGCAGAAGAAAATAATCTTCCTCTCTGCACTTCTGTGAAAAATAATAAACACAGTAAATCCTTTGAAGGATTTAAAATATTATGCAGTATTCTCAGACGACATTCATTCATCCGAAAGAGAACCAAAGTTATCGACATAGCTCTGAGAATTAGCAAGCTGAAGTGGCAGTGGGCCGGCCATATCTCGCGAAGAACCGACGGCCGCTGCTGGGGTAAACGTAGTGTAGGAGGCCTTCGTTAGTTTACGTTTATTATGTTCTGTGTAAGTCTTATAACAAATAAAAATTAATTGATTCATCCATTATTCGCTCGTACACGTCCACAGCTGGACATAGACCTCCCCCAAACGACGCCACGAATTTAAAGCGGTCCTGAGCTGCCTCCATCCATCGACTCCCTGCGACCTATGCGACAATGAAAACCTTTATTTCCTGAGAATATTTTTATTATACAGGGTTATTGCGATAATGAAGATCGCGGGTTCGATTCCCGCCTCAGGACAAATGTGTGTACGATCTACAGATGAATACTTTCGTTTCAAAATTAGCTAACTCCACTTGAAGCTTTTGTTCAGAAATGGACAAAAAATATTTTTTGTTATAGCAGCCACACCAGTAAAAGCGAATTTTTGACTGGCCATTCAGATGGGGTAAAAGACTAATTCTACATACAAAAAAAACTCACACGAAAACTGTCGAAAATTGTGAATTATCTGATGGATTGAGTTATCTGGTACCTACTACTTACTAAATACAAGCTCTGCTTAGCTTGGGGCTAGATAATGTTGTGGGAATTGTAGTATTTTTATTTATGAGGTTATATTTATGTTATGAGGTATCAGGTTTTTCTGCATTCCTTCAAAAACAAACTGATAAATCTGAGGTGCAAAGGTAAATAAATAAATAATAAATAAATATTTCAAAACAACTTAGGACTAAATTGATTACATGAGTCAATTATCTTATGTTCTTAAGGTCTAAAATAATACATTTGCCTGAACTAGGTTAAGACCTGTATCTCAGGCAGAAAGGTGAACGGGACTCGAGCCGACGACCTCCAGGTTACTTCCCACAGCGCTAACGTCCTCGCCCGATACTAGAACTAATAATAATAACTTATCGATAATAACGTATTACCGTTGACACACTATAATACCCATAAATTCATTCATTCTCCATCGATATAGCAATTTCGCCATTACTATTTACTGGTCTTTCATTAGATTAAGAACCTTAACTATATTACCTGAAGGTTTGATCTAGCTTGTGGAATTGGGAGATGTAAGGTCGTACGGATAATATGTGTTACTGTGCCGTGCATTGACCTCACGAAATGTTCTGGATTAGAGGCTAGAGTTGAGTGTTTATTGTCGATAAAATATAAAAACTATCGATAAAAACGAAAAACTATCGATAACGTTTCATGGTGATGGTTCTTCTACGATAACTTTAATATCATTTTGTGTTATCAGAAAATTCTAACGCTTCACATGTAACTAAATATTTAACATGAGAAAATTATAAAAGAATTCAACTAGATCTGGCGCGATCTTTTTTTTCTGATTTCTTTTGTGTTTTGTCGGTTTTGATCACTTGCAGTAAGGCCGCCCATTGTACTTGTAAAGTAAAAAAGTAAAAAATAATTTATTTCTTTAGGCTTACAAAATAAGCACTTAGACAAGTCATATCTATAATATAAAAATGAATCGCAAAATGTGTTGGTAAGCGCATAACTCAACAACAACTGGACCAATTTGGCCAAATCTTTTTTTAAAATGTTCGTTGAAATTCAAGGATGGTTTTTACGGAGAGAAATAAGAGAAAAAAATTAAAAATTGCCTGAAACAAATGACCACCCGGGCGAAGCCGCGGGGCGCAGCTAGTTTTATATATAAATTATTATCAAATAAAATTATTTTACTATTTACTTCAATTTTGTCGCATGTAATATATCTTATTTTGTGATGATCTGCATCTGGTATACAGTAAAGTATTTTTGTATTGTACCTATTGTGTGACATGTCTATGAAGAAAACAAAAGACAATCATGCCAGTAGTTAATAATCGAGATTTACGAAAGCTTTTAACTACACAACGTATGATCGTTAACTGTTACTTTATCTACAATAATTAAAGGAACGTAAAATGTGATGAAGCCACCTAAAATTAGAAATGTTCATGTGCAAAATAATTAACTTCGGCTTACAGTATGGGCCATGGTAATTTAATGATTGCCTAAGAAAGAAAGAAAGAAAATTATTTATTAAACACTAACACTAACACATTTAGTATTACCTAACCTTGTTTGTGTGTTACAAACAAGGTTAGGTAATACTAAAGTCATTTAAAACGGGATATTTACCATGATTTGATTTTTGAGTTTTCCAATATTTCGGCACAGTTTCATGCGCCATGATCACGGAATAACTGAAGACACTGCGAAAATCAAATCATGGTAAATATCCCGTTTTAAATGACTTTAGTGTTAATAACCATGATAGTTACAGAAGTTTTAAGGTTAGGTAATATCTAAGTAAAGATAAATTCAAATATTCTTAAAACTCCGATGAATTTACAACGGAACTCGGGTAAATGGTGTCTTCATACTAATATAACTCGAATAAATATCATATTTTTAAAAAGAATTGTGTATTTTATTTCGATTTGATCAAATTTAGCGGTCAAGTAACCGAACGAAAACATAATATCAAAACTAAACCATCCGTTTTGGAGCTACATAGAGATGTAACCTTACTGTTTTTGTCAGAAATCCAATCATATTTTTATATAAAATGTATTTAGGTATTTAGGCGAGGACCGAATACTTAGATGCGAGAAACAGAGTAGAAAGGTGCCGAACAAAACCTCAAAGGAGGGTCTATAGGCCAGCGGTAAATGATCCCTGATTCCCTGATAATAAAGATCCCCACCGACGACCGTGTCTCGCCAACATAGTGTAGGACGCTCTACGGCCAGGTGGGATGACGACTTGCAAAAGACTGCATGCAGATGCTGGATGCGTCTAGCTGAAGACAGGGCGCTATGGCGCTCAATAGGGGAGGCCTATGCCCAGGAGTGGACTTCTATAGGCTGATGCTGATAAACCTACCGATAATATAATCGACAACTACCCCATCCCTAGAAACCATTCACACTACACATGGTGTTCGGAACATAAATCGATTCGTACCCCGCTGTTAGTGCCACCCTATATCTACGGAACATGCACGATAGCTTGTACCACCCTATACATGAATGTTCTAGGTTCCTTGTGTTGTATCCATCGGTGAATGGAAATGAGACTGTTTCGATGACTATTTAGACTATTAGAGAGAACCCTTGCGTCTACTTCACTATATTTTTAAACTCAGTATCTAAAGTTCAAGACCAGTGATGGAATAGACGATGGCAAGATGTCGAGACTACGAAGTGAAAAACAGGTCTATAGAACACATCCATCATCATCAGCCTAAGTTAGTCCACTGCTGGACATAGGTCTCCACAAGAACACGTTTACCCCAGCGGCCGTCGGTTCTTCGCGAGATATGGCCGGCCCACTGCCACTTTAGCTAATTCTTAGAGCTATGTCGATAACTTTGGTTCTCTGTCGGATAATTGTGACTGTCCAACCTATCCTTTGTAAAAAGGGCTTAGGGCTAGGCTTAATATCAGATTATCTCTTGGCAATAGTTTTGCTTTTCTTTAAATTGTTCAACATAATCTATGTATCAACTATACCTACCATTGTACTTTAGTCGCACTCCCGGTGTCTGTGAGGCAGAGTAGCCCTCGCGTCTAAACACAAGTTTTACTTAGTTAGAGCGAGGAGTCGATGCATTTTCAGCACTAAGGTTTTAGGGTAGAGTACTTTACCTAAAGGTAAACTTAAATGTTATAGAGATAATCGTAATTAGTTTTAAATAAGTAGGTACTCTGTTAACCTTTAGAAACCATTTTTTGAAAATAAATACTTTTTATTATTTTATTATTATTATGTCTCTCATTTACCATGATCTCGGGCCATAAAGTGACCCGGTCCTTTGAAAGGCTTGCGTGGGGCCGAAGCCAACAGCACAGAGGCCCTTTGAGAAGTTAATCTAAAGGCGATGGCTACACATAGCGGGTGTAGAGACTATTGCAAAGAAAAATGAAAGAAATAAAACCAGGCTATTGTGATGGATGGATGGACTGGGTAATCGGGCTATAGGGGAGATTGCGGACGTCTGCCATAAACAAGTCAATCATAATGTTAAGAAGAGCGGCAGACGGTGGCTTGCCGAATGCTGGATGGGTTCCTTAAAATGCCGGAGTAAATTACCGGAGAGGAACAACATCGGCGCAAACGACTGAGGGTGTCGAGAGGTGCGGCCCCGATTTCACCATCACGAAGACTGCTCGTGAGCGGGTTTCCTCGCTATTACGCCATTAGACACTTCCACCCCCGAGTCTACATCCTAAGATGCATCTCTCGCGACTCCACTCAGACCGGCCAATGAAGGCAAGCAAGAGGTGGGGATCTGGTTCTCTTGGGATGCCACTCCGCAAGCGGAGAAGAGAACCAGGAACTTCCCCGGGAGCACTCGGTACCCGTGGTGTCGCTACTCACCAACAGCTCGCCACAAGCTGCCCTGCGGGTTATTATTATTATTATTAATAAAAATGCTTGGGACGAGTTTTGCTCCAACGGACCAACATAGGCTGATGATGATACATGAATTATCTTCAATCCCCATTTGTATGTTTTTTAAAACATTTGAAACGATCATAGTTATTAACAATAAAGTCATTTAAAACGGGGGAGGACTGCGAGTAAGTTTTTATAGGCAGACATACTCGCAGTGCCTTCAGTTATTCGTCGACCGATGTGGCGCGGTGGGCGAAGGTCCGCCTGCGACGCAGGAGGTTGCGGGTTCGATTCCCGCCTCGGAACAAATGTGTATACGATCTGCAGATATTTGTTTCGGGTGTTTTGGTCGTTTTCTATGTATAATAAAAAATATATATCTATGTAATGTATTGTATTATGTATATCAGTTATCTAGTACGCATAACACAAGCTCTGCTTACCATGGGGCCTAAATAATGCTGTGTGAATTGAACAGCAAAAAAAAAAAAAGTTATCATGGCGCATGAAACTGTGCCGAAATATTGGATTACACAAAAATCAAATCATGGTAAATATCCCGTTTTAAATGACTTTAGTGTATGTGTGGTAATGAAGAAAGAATACATCAATAACAGTCTCCATGTCCGCAGATCCTGGCCGCCCTAGCAGTCTCCCTGGGTCCCTTCGCCGCAGGGCTCAGCAAAGGGTACATGTCCCCCGCGCTGGCCTCCATGCAGGACGGCCAGCATGACGCCTTCACCGTCAGCGACCAGCAGGCCAGCTGGATAGCGAGCCTTAGTTTACTGGGTGAGTTGGAATCCAGACTTATTGCCACTGTAAATTTATCCGCTCCAGTCTAGCCAGTACAAATCTCCGAAAAGCTTCGGTGGTGACATCCTTGCTGGAAAACGCCTTTTCGTTTCCGCGATGACATCTTCTCACATTTTATTAATTTATTTATGTAATCTAAGGCTCAACTCACACCCACACGACACTGAAACTGCGCTCCGCTTTGCTGCGCTTCGACGCTCTTTTGGTGTGAGTTGAGCCTAAAATATAGTTAGATTCACGTGAGAACACATATAATCCGCTTTGGTATGTAGGGGCCTTTATGTGCTTGCCAGCACGAAGTAACACCGCCAACTTGCTGACTCCGCTGACTTTCGCTGTCAACAGTGTCAACTGCTGATGTGTGAGCTTTGTTCTTCTGCTAGTAAAAACCCAATAGGTCCCTTAAAGATTAAATGAGTTTTTTAACGACAAATTGCATTAAAAATAAAGTTGATTTAATACCTATTTGCTTGCTGAGGACCGAGATGAGTGGAAGAAGGGGAGGGAGGCCTTTGCCCTGCAGTGGGACACCCCGGGCTAATATAATAATAATAATAATAAGCCCGCAGGGCAGCTTGTGGCGAGCTGTTGGTGAGTAGCGACACCACGGGTACCGAGTGCTCCCGGGGAAGTTCCTGGTTCTCGTCTCCGCTTGCGGAGTGGCATCCCAAGAGAACCAGATCCCCACCTCTTGCTTGCCTTCATTGGCCGGTCTGAGTGGAGTCGCGAGAGATGCATCTTAGGATGTAGACTCGGGGGTGGAAGTGTCTAATGGCGTAATAGCGAGGAAACCCGCTCACGAGCACTCTTCGTGATGGTGAAATCGGGGCCGCACCTCTCGACACCCTCAGTCGTTTGCGCCGATGTTGTTCCTCTCCGGTAATTTACTCCGGCTTTTTAAGGAACCCATCCAGCATTCGGCAAGCCACCGTCTGCCACTCTTCTTAACATTATGATTGACTTGTTTATGGCAGACGTCCGCAATCTCCCCTATAACCCGATTACCCAGTCCATCCATCCATCACAATAGCCTGGTTTTATTTCTTTCATTTTTTTTTGCAATAGTCTCTACACCTGGCGGATACCATCTTTGGGTGTATCATATTGTGCACCCGAGGATGATACCCGCTATGTGTAGCCATCGCCTTTAGATTAACTTCTCAAAGGGCCTCTGTGCTGTTGGCTTCGGCCCCACGCAAGCCTTCCAAAGGACCGGGTCACTTTATGGCCCGAGATCATGGTAAATGAGAGACATAATAATAATACCTATTTGTAACATTTATTTAAAACTATATTATTGAATTATATTTTTCTGCTGAAATCCAATAACATTTAATAAACAGAATTTCTTAGAAACCCGGTTCACTTCCACTCTTAGTTACCTATTGCCACGCCCTGCTTGGGTACCATTGTGTCTCGTATACATTTCAATTTCAATTTCAATTTCAATTTCAATTTCAATTTCAATTTCAATTTCAATTTCAATTTCAATTTCAATTTCAATTTCAATTTCAATTTCAATTTCAATTTCAATTTCAATTTCAATTTCAATTTCAATTTCAATTTCAATTTCAATTTATTTATTAAAAATGAACAAAGAATTATCTCTTAGTCGAATTCGTCGGAATTCCCGCGGCGCCGCGGGCATCCGTTCGACTCGTTCGAGTTTCTCATGCGATAATAAGTTTTATTCTAATGAAAATAAAGTTAAAATTCATATGACACTGAAACTGCGCTCCGCTTCGCTGCGCTTCGACGCTCTTTTGGTGTGAGTTGAGCCTAAGGATAAAACTGTGTCGCACCTCGCTCAAACTCAGGGTAGGGTTAAGGCCGATCTCACCAAACAGAAAGCATAGTTTAATTTTACATTACCTAGATACTCAGATGTACACAATGTTATAAAATAAATTATGATTATGAAGATTTACGTTAAAAAAAAACTCGTCGGCAGCAAGTCTCAAATTCTCCTCCAATTTCTAATAACTAATTATGATTACTCCATATCATAGTATTTCTTGATACCGTCCAACGACCAAACCAATTAGTGTCCAAGAGTTTCGGGAAACTTATCTAATACGTTCGCTGCGATAAGGTTGACAGCAGGAAATGTCGATATGGGTGACCATTAGCTTGATAGATGATAAAGTTTGGATTAATTTGGAGTTATTTTGGCTTAGGAAGGCAATTATTCAATGTATCAAATTGGCTAGTTAGGTAAAGAAGTTTTTTTTATCCAGTCACATTTTTGACCCAGATTATATTAAATAAATAAATAAATAAATAATGCTGGACAATTCACACAGCATTATCTAGCCCCATGGTAAGCAGAGCTTGTGTTATGGGTACTAGATAACTGATATACATAATACAATACATTACATAGATAGATATTTTTTATTATAAATAGAAAACGACCAGAACACCCGAAACAAATATCTGCAGATCGTACACACATTTGTTCCGAGGCGGGAATCGAACCCGCAACCTCCTGCGTCGCAGGCGGGCCTTCGCCCACCGCGCCACATCGTCGTATTTTATCCGACTTTAAAAAAGGGGATATGTTATCGGCTTTAGGTACTCATGTTTTATTTAGCTAATAGAATACATTACATAGTTTTTTTATTATACATAGAAAATACTCGGAACACTGAAAACAAATATTTGAAGATTAAAATAAAATAAATAAATATTGCTGGACAATTCACACAGCATTATCTAGCCCCCCCAGCAGAAGCTCTGCTGGGGGGGCTAGATGTTATGGGTACCTGTTATGGGTACTAGATAACTGATAAACATAATACAATACATTACATAGATAGATATTTTTTATTGCACAAATATTTTGTCCCACGGCGGGAATCGAACCCGCAACCTTCTCCCGCCACGCCACAGCGGTTGTCAAAATTAAATAAGAAAAATCTATTCTGTAAATACGAAGTTGTAGGTAAATAGTAGATAGCTGTAAAGTGCATTGTCCACTGCAGCATTAAGGTCGTCGTCCACAACGGCCCGTCCATTGAACAGTTTACAGCGAGGAACACTTATCAGATACTGTCGTAAAATTAAACTACCATCTATAAAATTGTTGTAAATACAACAAAGTTAGTCAAAACTGTTGTTGTTATCACGCTTTTATTAGCTTCACTTGTATGTTTGTTTGTAACCGACTCCTTTGGACTCGATTTTGACCCACTTTGAACGGTCAGATTTCAAGACTCTTGGTTGAGGTATTAAATAAATCCAAATCTACTACTTCGTCATTATTCCTATTGCCGTTTTTATTGCTGTTTGACGACCTCTGTGGCATGGTGGGCGAAGGTCCGCCTGCGACGGAGGAGCTTGAGACTTCGATTCCGCCTCAGGATAATTGGATGTACGATTATGCAGATATATTTTCCGGGTGTTCTGGTCTTTATAATATATATGTATAAATTGTATTCAGCCTAGTTAGTCCACTGGTGGGCATAGGCCTCCCCTCATGAGCGCCATCTTCCAGCAGTCTTGCACTAACCATCATCCCACTTAACCGGAGAAAAAATATATACAATACAAAGAATTCAACAAATCATTCATACAAAAACTCACACAATCAAATTGCATAACCCAAAGTTCATTGGAACTGTCGTCCTTTATTACTGTTCGGTACTTTGTTTCTGTGCGGGTCAATGGCTGCACAATTCGACTGTCGTAATGATGGATACAGAAATATTGCACAACTTTATACAGGGTGATCGATATACCGCTTCCTGGATGGCGAATGCGAGTTTATTTTTATGTGTGTTGGGAAATGAAATGCATTTTGTGTATTGTATTCAGTTCAGTTCTTTATTGATAAGAATATATGTAAAAAAAAAACTGAAAAATAAAATGAATTTATTTGTTAAAAGACTTACATAGAGCATAATAAACTTAAACTAAAGCATGTATGTCCAGTAACAAAATGGCTTTGCCTCAGCATGAGTTGGATGACTAGCATCCTAGCAACCAACGCTGGTCTTCCGGCAAAGCAACTTGTTGGCGTTACGGACTGACTACTCACTACCGCTGTACAAACAAACAAAAAACACACTAATATAAAAAAAAATCAACAAGAATACAAATATGTCAAACATAATAGTAGTATATAGGTAGGTGTACTAACAATTATGGTGAACAACCGAAATAATTTATTTGTTTTTATAATAATACATAAGTAACAAAAAAATACATAACGAAATACAAATCACATACACACAGGAGTATTTTTAAATAATAAATAAAATGAACGGGTTCTTGAATATATCAAACAATAAACTTAAGTTAATGATGATTGGCGACCTCTGTGGCGCGGTGCACGAAGGTCCGCCTGCGACACAGGAGGCGGGGATTCCCGCCTCGGGAAATATCTTTGTACGATCTGCAGTTATTTGTTCCGGGTGTTCGGGGTATTATCTTTGTATAATAAACAAATCTATCAATGTAATGCATTGTTATAAATATATCATTCATCTAGTACCCACAACTCAAGCTTATGTTGGGGCTAAATAATGTGATGTCTAGCATTATTTAATTATTGTAGTAATTTCTCTAATATATAATTGTGACTAAATTAATTGTCAAAATTAAAACTAATTTCGCTGTTTGGTTCATTTTTTTAAATTAATATTCGTAGTCAAAATGCACACAATGAAACAGTATAAGTGATACACTCACGAATGCATCTAAATCAACCAAATGAAAGGAAGAGCTTGCTTAAGAATTTGATGTTCAAAATTGTGTATTTTTTTGTCAGTTGATATTAAGATTCATAAGCCCGTATTAAAGTATACAATACAATACAAATACGATTTATTGCACATCAAACACAGAAAATAAACAGATTTCTATACGTACATCTAAAATTCTAAAAAGTAACATAGGTTTATAAAAAAAAACATTCTCCTAAATATAAAATAATACCGCTATATTCCAAACAATCAATTCAGCAAGTCAACAAGCGAGCACTAAATCAAACTCAACGAGCCTTATTACGGACCACCCTGTATTTATTGGTCGAGTTGTACTTCCCTCTTGGCTTGTTATAACTCAAAAACGCACTGATTCATGGGGAACGTTGCACCCTGTAGTTGTTGTACCTCGGTATTTTGTGGCAGTTCAAGCAAAAGTGTTCTTGACCACGATTCGGTAAAAGTAGTGTAGGACGCCCTCCGATCAGGTGGGATGACGACCTACGAAAGACTGCAGGTAGATGCTGGATGCAGCAAGCTGAAGACAGGGCGCTATGGCGCTCATTGGGGGAGGTCTATGTCCAGCTGTGGCCTGATATAGGCTGATGATGATGATTAAGTTACAGAATCCAGCACAGATATACCATAATCTATTTTTAGAAAAACGTTACTTTAGCATTATAGCCTTTGTCTGACAGCAAACCATAAACAAGTTTTCAGCGTTCTAAATTCAAACAAATACCACAGACTTTATAAAAACAAACGAAAGGATACGAATTGCGAAATCAGCTGGTCCATAGATAAATCTTTATCGCGTTTTTTTAGAACGAAATATATTTGAATTTAGAACAAACACATACTTTCATAAAATGTGGAGGCGAAACACGTGTTTCTTAATCGTTTTGTTACTTTCCACGTTTTAATTAGAATATTTTTAACCAAGGTTAGACAACTAAATACCTCGGTTTTGCCCTGTCTTGATTCCTTCTGCGATTTCTATATCTTGTGTTTTAAAAACAAATTGAAATAACTAGGTAACTTCCTCATTGTTTGAAACATAACAATTTCCTCTACCTCTGAATAGATTGAACTGAATTTCGAGCCGATTCATTTAGTAGTTACTAGTTTCTGCCCGCGGCTTCGCAAGCTTTGTTTCTATGGAAACGTTAAACGTTATTTATATCCCATGAGAACTGATTTAAAGGATAGAGTAGCCTATGTTTTATTCCGGGCCTGAAACTACCTGTATGCAATTTTAGCCCGATTTGTTCAGTAGGTTTTGCGTGAAAGAGTAACAAACATCTAGACATACAAACTTTCGCGTTTATAATATTAGTTGGATTTGTTAAGAACCAGCATCTACATGCAGTCTTGTAGTCGGAGGGTGTCCTACACTATATTTACCGAGTCGTGGTCTCCACCCAAGAACGAAGAGTTTGCCCCAGCGTTTTGTCGGTTCTTCGCTTCTTCGAGATATGGCCGGCCCATTGCCATTTCATCTTGCTAATTCTTACAGCTAAAGATTACAGGTTGCTGAGTGCGTCAAGCTGAAGACAGGGCGCTCATTAGGGGAGGCCTATGTCCAGCAGTGAACTAACATCGGATGATGATAGTTGTTAAGATTGCTTGTATTTTAAGTAATAAGTGTGATTCACTTATTTTCATAATCAGAAACAATAAATTCAATAACACTTTCTAATAATTATTTGTAATAACACCTCAGAACACTACATTAACTGTCGTAATTTTGAGTTACAACTTTATCTTCCACCTACCGTTACGCCATCTAGTAATCAAATGTAGTAAACAACATAAAGTCGCATAATTTTGTACTAACTGGTACTAACTGTCCCTATTTCTATGGAGGTAGGCTGTAAGTGTTGCCACATAAAATTATGTTAGATTAAGTTTTCGTGAATGAGGTAGTCATAGCTAGTGTTGCCACATGCAGGTTAAATTATTTTAGATTAAGTTTTCGTGAATGAGGTAGTTACAGTAATAGCCTGTGTTGCCAAATGTAGAAGGTTCAAATAATTTTACATGAGTTGGTTGGATGTATGGGGTATTCTTTACCTTGTTCTGTCTGCTGTAAAACATCGTAGAAATCATAAAACTTTTGCGATTTCTTCGTCTATTGTCAACCGATGTTGATAATTTATTTGTTTATACTTTTTGCACGAAAAACATAACATAATAAATAATGAAGTCAGTTTAAGTTATTATTCTTCAAATTACACTTGTTAATGTAAACCAGAACAAGAAGACAGGGCACTATGGCGCTCATTGGGGGAGGCATTGGAGGCCTATGTCCAGCAGTGGACTGTTATAGGATGATGATAATGATGATAAATATAAAACAAATGTAATATTTAAAAGAATAATATTCCGTGGCTCGATCGTTCGTTCTTCAAGAGATACCGCCATAGATCATACTGGCATAAATTATTGCTCCTAGATACACTATATTATGATCGTTTCTCTGCGGTACGGTTGCCGATAAAAGTGGAAACAATTAAATATATTCTATTTCACGAAGAAGGTTTGACCTTGGTTGTAGTTAGCCGTGCACATGTACATTGTACGACCTCTGTGGTGGGCAATGGTCCGCCATCGACGCAGGAGGTTGCGGGTTCGATTCCCGCCTCGGGACAATTGTGTACGATCTGCAGATGTTTGTTCCGGGTGTTCTGGTATATCTATAGTAAAAAAATATCTATGTAATCTATTGTATTAAGTATATCAGTCATCTAGTACCCATAATACAAGCTCTGCTTACCTTGGGGCTAGATGATGCTGTGTGGATTGTCCAGCATTATTTATTTATTGAATTAGTGTGCATAACCTCGGGAGCACTCTCGATCACTCAGTTCAGTCTCGTCGCGACGCGGTCGGTTACCGCAATTTGTGGCGTTGTTGTCGCATGCATGTGGGAGACGTGACCTATGTCCAGCCGTGGACATTAATTGTGGGCTGATATGATGTTTTTGGTAGAACCACTATCCACTGGTGCAGGATGATGCAATAGTTAACGATTATCTCAGTAAACTGATAGGACGGTTGGGCCTTAATCGTGACAGACCAGTTCAACCAAATCGGTGGTTTGGTGATCCACAGATTGTTATTTTCGGGTTATTAATTGTTATCTGTAGATAATATGATACAAATGATTATGTCATCAATTGTTTTTGATTTTGTTCTCGACTGTACAGTTTCTGGGTTGTAGAGCCTGTTCTTTCATGGTTCATTTCATGCAATTTTGTATGTAAATGTATGAATTTGCATGAAAGCGTAGTGCGGATTGAATGTAAATTTAAGGTTCGACATGATGTGACTTAATTTTGACATGTTTTATGAATGTTTGACGACATGTTCATTAAATGAGTGACATATTCATTCATAGATTTAGTTAACATCTATTGATAACTTTTGGCACGCGACTTCAAATAAATAAATAATGCTGGACCAATAAGACTGGACTTTGCTTACCATGGGGATAATGCTGTGTGGATTACACAGCATTATCCCCATGGTAAGCAAAGCTTGTGTTATGGGTACTAGATAACTGGTATACATAATACAATACATTACATAGATAGATATTTTTTATTATACATAGAAAACGACCAGAACACCCGGAACAGATATCTGCAGATCGTACACACAATTGTTCCGAGGCGGGAATCGTAGCCGCAACCTCCTGCGTCGCTGGCGGACCTTCGCCCACCGCGCCACATCGGTCATCAAATTTCGCACGCGTTACTTCTATGTCAACGTTGTAAAGGTTTTTCTATCCCATAGGAACTGATTTATTTAATAAAAAGTCGCCTATGTTTCACCCCAGGCCTTGAACTATGCAATATATTAGCTTAATCCTTTCATTAGCCTTGGTATCAGTTTTTTAAATGACAAATGATAATTAAATTAAATTAAATTCGTTTATTGATTCAGACTTATTATATATCCATATTGTGATTTATTATAGAATTTAAAAATTAATATTAAATTAAAATTAAAATTTATAATTTTAATTTATTATAAAAAAAATGTAATTACATATTTAAAAAAAATGACTTACTTTGAATAATTATACTATTTACTTTATTAAAATTGTATGATTGAATTTAAAAAAAAATCCGCTCTCTCTCTCTCTTATTTATCAAACAGAGCTTTTTAGAAACCCGGCTCACTTCCACTCTCATTACATGTCATATTGCCACGCCCTGCTTGAGTCCCATTGTGTTTCTTATACATCATCAGCCTATAGCAGTCCACTGCTGGACATAGGCCTCCCCCAATGAGCGCCATAGCGCCCTGTCTTCAGCTTGCTGCATCCAGCATCTACCTGCAGTCTTTCGCAGGTCGTCATCCCACCTGGTCGGAGGGCGTCCTACACTACGTTTACCGAGTCGTGGTCTCCACTCAAGAACACGTTTGCCCCATCGGCCGTCGGTTCTTCGCGATATATGGCCGGCCCACTGCCACTTCAGCTTGCTAATTCTCAGAGCTATGTCGATAACTTTGGTTCTCTGTTTCTTATACATTACCTAGATACTAAGACCTACAAATGTTAACAATGATGCAATAAAAATAAATATGGAAAAGAACAAACATCCACACAAACAAACTTTCGCGTTTATAATATTAGGAAGTAGGATTATTTCAATTTAAACAAAATAAAAATTCGTTCAAACTTACTCTACATAGTCTTCAGTCACAACAAAGTTACAGGCTATTTAGATTCAATTATTGATACCAATATAAATTAATTCAATAATTGAATTAAAATTACTAGTTGCAGTGTCAAATCTGGGTTGGATTAATAATTTTGCCTTAGGCATAACTGTGGTGGGTATTACTACTTTCACTGAAGGTTTTTTTTCTGGAACAGCAATTGGAAACTTTTTAGGTAAAAAAAATAAACCAGTCAAGTGCAGAACTCGCACTTGACTGCTTTATTTTTTTAGGTTTATTTTTTACTCGTGTAAAGATGGTTCCGTATCACTAAAACAAAGTCGCTTCCCGCTGCCTGTCTGTCCCTAAGTATGCTTAGATCTTTAAAACTACGCAACGGATTTTGATGAGGTTTATTTAATAGATATACTTATTCAAGAGGAAGGTTTACAAACCATTTGACACAAATTTCCACGCGGGCAAAGCCGCGGGGCCCAGCTAGTAAGATATAAACCGAAAAAATTCTTTATAGGCTAACTCCCAACGTTAATCAATCATACTGAGAACATGTAACTCAAGAAAAAGCTCTAAGAATTAGCAAGCTGAAGTGGCAATGGGCCGGCCATATCTCGCGAAGAACCGACGGCTGCTGGGGCAAACGTGTTCTTGAATGGAGACTGCGACTCGGCAAACGTAGTGTAGGACACCCTCTAGCCAGGTGGGATGACGACCTGCGAAAGACTGCAGGTAGATGCAGGATGCGGCAAGCTGAAGACAAGGTGCTATGGCGCTTATTGGGGGAGGTCTATGTCCAGCAGTGGACTAACATAGGCTGATGATGATGATGAAGCCTAGGTATGACGGATTCTTCTTTCAAATAGCGTCTTAAAAAGATTCGAAAGAAGTCTAGACATTGATCTAGAATTTTAAAAGCTTATTCCTAACATTAACACTGAGTGCTGAAAACGCACGGTATGAGTTTTCTACAAGTGACTAATATGCGTAAATCCACACTAGCGCAGCGGCTGAGAAAATACAGATCTTTGTGACTCAGCAGAGCTGTAATATTTTTCAAACGAAACGCATTTGCGGCGCAACACAACCGCTGTGTAGAGTGGCAGCACGAATTTTTTAGGTAAAAAAAAAGACCGCAGTCGTCGAAAAAAAACAAAGAAAAAAAAATAAACAAAAACGGCGAAAAAAAAAGTGTTAATAAATCGTACTGTGAACATGTAAAACGGCATGAACTCGGTCCTGAAATAACAAACATTGATGGATCGCCTTACCTCGTTTGTTTTATTTTGTCTGCGCATTAACATACATAAGTACGTAGTATTTAGTTATTTCGTGCTTTAAGTCGTGTAGATCATTATCAACAACCTATGCTAGTCCACTGCTGGACATAGGCGTCCCCTAATGAGCGCCATAGCGTCCTGTCTTCAGCTTGCCGCATCCAGCATCTGCCTGCAGTCTTTCGCAGGTCGTCATCCCACCTGGTCGGAGGGCGTCCGTACTACATAATGTTAGTCGTGTAGATATAGAATGGAAATGAAAATGATAGGAAAGTTCAATTTCTTTTTTGACAACACCTGTGGCGCAGTGGGTGAAGGTCTACCTGATGCAGGAGGTTGCAGGTTCGATTCCTGCTTCAGGAAAAAAAATTGTACACCGACACCCAGAACACCCGAAACAAATATTTCATCATACAATATCATATCATACAATTCGCAAATATATGTCTTGGCTTAAAATTTTGTTCGTAAGATTTGTTGAAAGCGAAAATCGAACCTTTTTCGTCGAATGCAGATTTTCATCCACTACGCCAAGTCGGTCGTCTATTGTTAAATTATTGTTATTATATCTCGACTGTGACTCCCAAGGATGTGAATTTTAGTATTATTGTCTGGATTTGTTGACATAATTTATAACTCACTCATAGCTCGACTATCATCAGCCTATTAGCAGTCCACAGCTGGACATAGGCCTCCCCCAATAAGCCAATACCCCCTGTCTTCGGCTTGCCACATCCAGCATCTACCTGCAGTCTTTCGCAGGTTGCTATCCCACCTGGTCGAAGGGCGTCCTACACTACGTTTACCGAGTCGTGGTCTCCACTCAAGAACACGTTCGACTATAATAAGATACAAAACTAACAGGTACAAGTTATTTACACCAATTAAAATAATACAATTTGTAGATAGATACTCGTAGATAGACAGAAAACACTATCATACCACACAAAACATAAAACAATACAGAAATAAAAACTTAGGTACTTGTAATTAGGTGTAAGTAAAAAAAAAATGAAATTAACTCTAAGCTCGACTAATACTGAGGCCTAAAACTGATATATACCAGATGCCTATCAAACTAGATTTAGCCCGAAAATAGAAAGTTTATTTAGTTATCTCCCAATCAGCACCAAGATCTGCAAACCTAAGCTGCTAATAACAAATTTAACAGTCGATTAACTGTAACAGACTCTACTTGCGTAAATACAGACGTCTGTCTGTCCGTTTATTTTTGTCTGGAAGAGATTCTTGAGATGTATGGCGTTAGGGTGGTTGCACATGGGTTGCACACTTCGCTTTTGAACAACGGAATTATCAATCAGGCCTATTAATTGTAAAGTCAGAATATGTAGAATAAATAAATAAATAATAATGCTTGATAATCCACAGAGCATAATTTAGCCCTAAGCTAACCAGAACTTGTGTTATGGGTAGTGGTATTAGATGACTGATATACTCGTACTTAATACAATACATTACATAGATAGATATTTTTATGTTACATAGAAAATACACAGAAGATTTGTCCCAAGGCAGGAATCGAACTCGCAACCTCTAGTCATCACTATTATATTCTATGACGACGACGAATAGGATATTACAAATAAAGAAAACTTATTAATAATAATGAACGTCACTGTACATATCGATGTATGTCACTTTACATACCAACTAAGGATTTAATTAAATACATAGAATAGAATAGAAATAATTGGCCAAATCCATTCCACTATTAGAAGTACCAGTGTGCACAAACCTTTAGTTTCATGGCAGATTTCATTTTGCAAGTCTAAGTTTATATTTAAATTGAAATAAGTCATAGATTTCTCTCGAAATAGTACTTCACTCACGATACAGATAATTTATTGTGAAGAAGATAAAATTACACAGCATAAGTTGGTACGCAGAGTCAACGCCAAAAATAGGTGAACGAACGGGGGGAATGTCTAACATTCTTCAATTTCCAATATTGTAATCGACACGACGACAGCCCAGTATTGATCCGTGTTTTTTGACGCCCTATTTAAATTTAATCCTTTGTTTGGATTACTGATTACGATTTTTTTTACTCAACAAACATAGGTAGGTGTTTTTATTTGTATTTCGTTTATGGGACTTTTTTATTCAATTCAATTCATTTGCAAGAAATATGGTCATAATAACGGAATAACTGAAGGCACTGCGAGTAAGTTTTTACTAAAGTCATTTAAAACGGGATATTTACCATGATTTGATTTGGATAACTCAAAAATCTAATCATGGTAAATATCCCGTTTTAAATGACTTTAGTAAAAACTTACTCGCAGTGCCTTCAGTTATTCCGTGATCATGGCGCATGAAACTGTGCCGAAATATTGTTAAAGTCAAAAATCGAATCATGGTAAATATCCCGTTATAAATGATTTATTTTATTATGATAGTTTCAAAAGTTTTAATAGTAGTGGATAGCAAACCTAAATCATTTTGTGTCACCTTTACAATAGATACATAAATTGATTACTAAATAAATAAATAAATAATGCTGGACAATTCACACAGCATGCATCTAGCCATGATCTAGCCCCATGGTAACCAGAGCTTGTGTTATGGGTACTAGATAACTGATATACATAATACAATACATTACATAGATAGATATTTTTTATTATACATAGAAAACGACCAGAACACCCGAAACAAACATCTGCAGATCGTACACACATTTGTTCCGAGGCGGGAATCAAACCCGCAACAACCTGCGTCGCAGGCGGACCTTCGCCCACCGCGCCACATCGGTCGTCATTACTATGCCACCTAAGATGTTTTTTTATTCCATTCACAGTTGGCGCCATTTTCGATAGCGCCTCTTCGTTTAGCGCTTGTCTATTCGTTGTTTTGCAAGTTCCAAATGTTTTAGACATCGTCCAAGTGACAGATAGAATACCGGAGTCATCAAAAGTTTAGACGGTATTAGTTTTAGATGACACCCTGGGCTGAAGTCCAACTAAATAGCTGACTGTTACATATAGCAAAAATAGCTGCACAGAGCGAACTTTTAAAAAAGAAAATTTTGCTGTGCAGTTGAACGTGTTAATTAATTTTTGGAAATACATGTTATGTTCAGCAATAATTGCTGCAAGTAGAAGCTAGTGACATTAATATTGCGGATTAGGCGTCATTATGTCCACAGCTGGAAGTGCCTTCCTCAAAATATTAGTATTTTGCAATAATCTGGTATGATTCCTTAGGCTAATGCCACACTACAAAGAGCTGGGTCGTGCTTCACTTAGAGCGAAGCGTCTCGCTTGTCTCGCTAGTGACTGATCCTCCTACAGGCTCTAGGCTTACCCTACACCCTAGCCAATCTCGATGTACAATGTGTGTAAACAATAAATAAATAAATAAAAATAAAAAAAGCCTTTATTCACTGACCAAAGTAATGTAAAATAAAGTATTAGTAAAAAGTATTAGTATAAAAAAAGTAAGTATCTTATTGATCCTATCATCTATGACCTAACTTGATTCTTCAGCAACCAGTTTGTTGGTCAGGTTGTCCTTCGACATAGGCCTCCCCTAGCTTCTTCCAATCATCTCTGTCACGAGCTAGTCTTCTCCATCCTTTTGGTAGGTCATCTTCCCATCTCTTGATTTGACGTCCCTTTCTTCTTTTTCCATTCCTAGGATACCATTCCATCACATCTTTCGTCCATTTTCCTTTATTTGTTCTGATAGTATGGCCGGTCCAATTCCATTTGAGATTTGTGTAAACAAACTACGACACAAATAACTGAAATCAACTTGCTTGGCCACGAATTTCAGATATGATTGTATACAATGAAGGAAGTATCTTAAATCGACAAGTAATGTAAATTAAGTATAGAAAAACGCTGTAACAGAGTGAATTTTAGGTTAAGTATGGGAGATTTGTTTACATACATTCTACATGGAGTTTAGCAAGTGTATAGACAGGTGCTTCGCTCGATATAGTAGTAGATATATAGATAGATAGCGAGTCGCTTGGCTCTTAAAACTTTGACTACGATTTTTTTTCGACGACTGCGATCTTTTATTTAACCTAAAAAATTCGTGCTGCCGCTCTACACAGCGGTTGTGTTGCGCCGCACATGCGTTTCGTTCGAAAAATATTACGGCTGTGCTGAGTCACACAGATCTGATTCTCAGCCGCTGCGCTAGTGTGGATTTACGCATATTAGTCACTTGTATAAAACACATACCGTGTGATTTCAGCAATCAAAGTGTTAACAGTAAGCGAAGCTCTTTGTAGTGTGAGAGTGTGACATCAGCCTAAGTGACCTATTACGACGTTTACAGCTGAGTTGGAGGGTTCAATTCTTTCACCGCGACCACCATGGCGGCCATGTTCACCTACCCACCATAAATATGTTAGTCAATAAACCAATCAGTGCTGTAACAGCGTAGGTACATCAACCCATATTATGCCATAAAAAACTATTTCTCACGGAATACTTGCTAATTAGACAAAATGAAACGATGGCGATGGTTAGAAGAATTTTCTTTTGAAAGTAAGTGTGGGCGAAAGAATATAAATGCATGAACTGGTAGAGCTTCGAATGTAATTTATAAATTAATGTATAGAATTAAATAAAATTAAAGAATTGAGAGAAAAAGAGTTTTACTACCCTATAATATATATTTTTTTCAATCTTTCAGGCTTCAATCTTCTGTGCAGACTTGAAGCAGATCACACTAATATTATAAATGCGAAAGTGTGGATATTTTGATAGATGTATGGATGTATGGAATGATGTACATCTTCACGGCAAAACTACTAAGCGGATAAGGCTGAATTTTTTGAAGCCTGGATAATAGGCTACCTTTCCTCCCATACAATAGTTTCCGTGGGATAGAAATAACCTTTAAACGTTTCCATATACACAAAGCCTACGAGGCTGCAGGCAGAAACTAGTTTTAAATAAAAACGAGTCATTTGGATGTAAAGCTAAAATCAAAACAAAAGCCTAAGGTAACCTCATTTCGATAGCTGTATAAAAATACACACAAGTCTGCACAGTTAACCTGCAATAAGTCTATTTCGAGTATCGTAAATCTCTTGAGATAAATACGATTATCTCCCCAAGCCGCAAATCCATACATCAATATGGACACGGAGAATGCACTCATAACACTTATGGGTGTAGCTAAACAAAGGAATGAGATACGGTGGTCATGAATATAAAAATAGCTGGTGTGTTTTGTAAGAGGTTTAATGATGATAAATTCAAACAAAATGATATAGGTTTAAACGCACTAACAGCATCACTACATAGTATAAAACAAGGTCGCTTGTCCGCTGTCTGTCTGTCCCTATGTATGCTTAGATCTTTAAAACTACACAACGGATTTTGATGCGGTTTTTTTAAATAAATAGAGTGATTCAAGAGGATGGTTTAAAAACCATTTGACGCATAGATTTTCACGCAAGCGAAGCCGCGAGGATAAGGCCGCCTATTGTACTGCTCATGTATAATTTAAGGTGTTATTTCGATTTAAAGATTCTTTATTTTCTCAAAGAACATACATTTAGTTCACTTAAATGAGAAAGACAAAACTTGTCACTTATTCACATATCTGCCTATTTAAGTACATATTTGCGGAAACTTTTTTATTGAATTGGCCCTTACACATCAGCAGGTATTTTCCGGCATGTACTAAGTAAAAATCAATTTTTATGACCTAGCTGTAAAACATCGAATAATAATTTTGTTATATTTTAAGCGCAAGTAAGTGTTAATTAATTCATTCATTTATTCATTCTTTGTCCCCAGGAGCGTTCATCGGCGGCATGGTCGGAGGCCTCGCAATGCGCCTCGGGCGTCGCTCGGTGCTGCTGGCTACAGCACTGCCCTACACGCTCGCTTGGCTCGCCACTGCATTATCCACGAGCGTTCATATGGTGTCTATAGCGTCTTTCTGTGGAGGCATGCTGATTTGCTGTATACAGATGACTACACAGGTAAGAAGATTTCAATATTTATTTAGCTGCCTCAACAGCCTTTATTGGTCTACTGCTCGACTCAGGCTCAGGCCAATAAGCGCCTTATTACCTTATCTAATGGGGGTAATGCTCATAATACCAACGCTGGACATGCGGATGGTAGATTGTTCTGCAGGAGGCGCTTTTGCCCGCCCCGGGTGGATAATGAGATATGATCTCAAAAATGCACAGGCTTTAAGTACATCCCGTGATTTAATCACGAAAAAAAAGTTTATTCTCTAACAAGTTTAACTGTGCTCTCATAAAATGAATGAAATAATTGGACCGCCATATTGTCAGAGTATGAAATGAGTTTCATTGGATAGATAGATAACTCTCAAAACCCTTCCCTTAGTTTAAATCAAATCCAACTCGTAGGCCCGTCTTGAATTTCACAGAAGACTAACCTACACAAATTAAACGGACGACAATTTGCTACAAATCTGCCGCAGATTGCGAATTCCGTGAAGTTAGAACTAATTGGATTTTGTATAGTTATGCTAATTGAATATTTTGTTTTGACTAAAGATGATAATAGATTAAAGTCTTCTACGCAGTTTTACAGAACCATGTATTTAAAATGCGAATAATGTCTTAATATTTGTGTTGTTTCAACATAGGTCTCCCCTAATGATATGGCGCTCATTAGGGGCGCCCTGTCTTATGTATAGTCCATCGTTAACAATTTTTTTTTTGTGTACAGGTTTACGTCACAGAAATAGCACTGCCTGAAATCCGGGGCTGCCTCAGCTCAGTCCTCAAGATCCTCAGCCAGATCGGAATCCTCATATCTTTCTCCGTCGGAGCCTACCTCAACTGGTACCAACTCGCCTTGATGGTCGCCGCCGCTCCAGTCTTACTATTCCTGGCTCTTTTCTTCATCCCGGAAACTCCATCTTCCCTTCTCTTACGTGGAAGAGAGCAAGAAGCTGAGGAATCTCTTCAATGGTTACGAGGCCCAGAAGCAGATATTAGGCAAGAACTTGCCACTATACGGACAAATATCTTAGCAAGTAAACTATACAATGGAGGGCAAACCAGCAAGATTAAAATACTGCTATCCAAGCGTTTAACTAGACCGGTCTTGATCACGTGCGGTCTTATGTTCTTCCAGCGATTCACTGGTGCTAATCTTTTTAATTTTTACGCTGTAAAAATGTTCAAAAAGACCTTCAGGACTATGAATCCTCATGGAGGAGCGATTGCTTTAAGCGTAGCGCAGTTACTGGCGTCTTGTCTATCGGGAATGCTTATTGACCACGTTGGAAGACTTCCCTTGCTATTAATCAGTGGAGTCATGATGTCAATAGCATTAGCTGGGTTCGGATCCTACGCTTACTATGAAGAAGTCATACGAAATGCGTCAGAGTTGAACTTCGAGCCTGGCTCTTACGACTGGATACCGTTGCTGTGTGTTTTAGTTTTGACTATCGCGTTCTCTCTAGGGATAAGTCCTATATCCTCACTTCTGATTGGAGAGTTATTTCCGTTGGAATATAGGAGCACAGGCAGTGCTTTAGCGACAAGTTTTAGTCATCTTTGTGGCTTTGTGAATGTGAAAACAGCAGCGGATATTCAAGAGCATATAGGGTTGTATGGACTATTTTGGATGTATGCTGGTATATCGGTCCTGTGTCTTCTATTTGTGATACTCTTTGTCCCTGAGACTAAGGGAAGAGAGATTGACGAGATGGATCCTAAGTATGTAGAATCACTGTGTATCAACCGATAGTGAATAGAAAGGTGTTTTTAGATTTTTGTTTTCTATATCTGTTAGGACCGCATTCTAAAACTGGCTTTATTTTAGAGTTAAGTTATTGACGGAGTCCAAGACAAATTATTAGAAGACTTGCATTTATTCCACTTGCTTGAGTTCGTGTGAGACAAATCTTGCAATTGAATTTTCGACCAGTTACCCTCAACCGATTGAGCTGAAATTCTACATTTTTTTAAAGTTTTTATGACTATGCAACGTCGTACCGTCAAGCTCGTCTGATGATAGAGACAGACGGTCTGATGATGAATTCAAACTCCTAAACGAATCGACTAAACAGTTTAGGTTCTATGGATTTGTCTTTCCAAGCTCTTTGATACTATATGATTATGAAAGCTTGTTTTGAATAAAGTTATAATTAGAATCGCAAAGAACGTGACGAACACAATTTTAGCGCTGAGAAATTATTTTAAAATAAGTTTAGTTTATGTTCCATCAGAATATACCCATGACCACATTGATCCCGTTTTAGAATCCGGTCCTTACATGACAGTATTTTTAGTAATAGTTTCTTCAAGTTCCTTCATCACAAGACTTTTTAAGCGGAATTTATAGAGAAACTAGTTGACCAATTTGGAGCTGTCACCAACTGTAATAAGTCATCTTTTTCAATGGTCTGACTTCAACGATTCGCTCAGAAAGTCACCTAGTCTGAATTCTGCATAGTATTATGGATCCTATTGTAACCCCTCCGGTAACTTACTTAAATATAATATTTAAACAAAATCGGTTTTTAGTTAGTTACTTACGATAATGTATTTCCAGCTCCGACCACTTAATTGTAAAGGTTTGTTTTTCGTTCATTGTTTTACTTTTAAATGGTTGATAAACTGAAATATTTTTTTTTTTATTAATAGAATCCTAATTTAGAGCATTTTATGAAATGGCGTTTATTTGGTGACTTCACTAGCCGAAGCTTCAATTTTATACGTATAGTACTCTGATTTACAATCCAAGATATTATGTCAACAAACGTATGAAAACTTAACAATTATCAAAAAATTATAACAATAACAGAAAACAACAACTTACGCGTAAGATTATCACAAAAGTAAAAAAAAAATTTACAACTTCAAATATCACATTTGGAGCCAAAAAATTCTTTATTTTAATTCGAAAACGAACGAGAGATCGTTTAAATGATGGATGAAAGCTCTCAAAACCAAAAATTGTTTCGAACTTCTGTGCTTTGCTTCGATGAATGTCGTTATATGTCTTTGGTTCGATGTGTGTTCCATCAATTTTCTTTGTGTTTTGTTACCCCTTTGTATACAAAAACTATCCAGGTTATGAATCGGAGTACAGACAAAAAACTAAAATTACCTTCTCACAATATTTAATATCTATCGTTGTTTTATTAAAAATACCGAAAGTGCCTTGGTCAAAATCATTTTATATTTGAAATATTGTTAGTAGGTATTCAGTGAAATAATTTTTAGAGTAAAAAAACCTATTGTGTAAATAATTACCTGTTTTTTTTGAGTTAGGATACCTACTCTTTAGGATGAATTAAATAGTATATATTGCTGTTTAATATTTAATTGTTGCGAAAGGTATTATTATAACAGAGGACCTTTTTTCAACAGTGGATTAAATTTGACAAGATAATTTTTTCGTCTTATAATTTTGTAAAAAATAGTCGTATTTATATTTTTATTGCATTTGTAGATATGATTTTGCCATAATATTGAGCGTTTTATACGTACGGGTAAAATAATATTGTTTTATGTAAAGTAAATTAACCAGTGCAGTTATATTAAGTGTATCAAAACATTGATATGTTAGCAAAATATACATACATATGTAGCTTTATATAAAATTATATATTTCTTTTGTTGTTATAGATAATCAAAGACGGTGCTGTTGTACAAAATATACAATACTTTTGATAAAGATGATTATAAAAAATCTTGATATTAAAGTATATAATAATTAACTTGATGAAATACATTATTTTGGTAATTTTAAAATTTGGTGGTTCGAGAAAAGTGGTGCTATCCGGTGCCTATCGATAATATTTAGAATTTTACTCAGAATATAGTATTTAAGTAAATTGTATAGAAACAGTATTATTAAGTTTGTAAATACAATGTATTTACTAGTATTTTTTAGATATTTATATATAAATAATATTATAGAAATGTTGCCATACACGAGAGCTATGTTATAGATTAATTTTATTATTTGTACTTAATTTTTGAATTTAGGTGTTGTAATAAATGTGGACTTTATTTTTGACTATTATTTGAACTATTCACCCACCCAATACCAAAAGAACATTACTTACTAATCTGCAAATGTGCAAATAAATATAAGTCCAACTAGTTTCTGCCCGCGACTTCGCACTCGTTGTTTCTATGGAAACGTTTTAATCACCACTAAGAATATTAAAATATTTTGAGCGATGGCAAATCACCACTACTTTTTTTGCGATGACGAATCACTACGATGATGGCGAATCGCCACTAACTCTTTCTATCCCATGGAAACTGATTTATGGGATAAAAAGTAGCCTTTTTTTTATTCCGGGCCTGGAAATACTTGTTTGAAAAATTTCAGCCCACTTTGTTCAGTAGTTTTTGCGTGAAAGAGTAACAAACATCCACACATACAAATTTTTTATTCAATCGCTAAAAGCCTTTTAAAGGTAAGATTTTAGACCAACAGAATTGACTCCACTAGCCCATAATGTTGCCAGTACCAATAAAGGTGACATTAAAACCACCATTACGGTTTCTATGGATCCATAGAGCGTCATTATCTGTTCACCATGCGCACCGTACCATAGAGCAGAGAATAGGTTACTAACTATTCCAATTATTATTTCCGGGTTTACGTTAATGTTTATGGGGTTATGCATTGCTAGCTGCGCCCCGTGGCTGCGCCCGCATGGAAATATATGTGTCAAATGGTTTATAAACCTTTCACTTGAATCACTCTATCTATTGCTGAAAACTGCATTAAAATCCCCTGAGTAGTTTAAATCAAAAAATCTAATCAAATAGTTTATTGCTTTAACTTAAATTAATTAATATTCCAGTGGTATGGGACCCTCTTTTAAGTCATGTAATACCTGTGCTAGAGGGTATCGCTCTGCAGCGCGGCTATATTAGAGATAATTAAATTAAGTTTTATATTTATTATAGATACTTAAATATGTAACATTTACATAATAATGACAGTAAGTTTTTCCTACAAAATTTGTGCTAATCTTACAAAAAACAATGTTTAAAAGATTTAGATCTTTTAAATTACTCAGGGGCGAACAGACAACGGAAGCGACTTCATTTTACACTATATAAGATTTCGCTTTGCTTTTAATTAGTTTTGACTCTCCTCCGTAGACCGAGACACGTTCTTGGTGACCCCGTTGACCCACTCACTGACGCTAACCCGGAAGTGACGGCAACAACTCAGCTTCCGCACACTACACACCCGACCAATAACCGACCCCGCCGGACGCGGGGTCGAAGAATTCCCCGTTTCCGCCCTCAGGTGCACTCGTGCACCTAGGCGTTACCTCCCTACCCTCTTGTAGCATCTGGCAACAGCCCAAGCCGAGGTTCGCACCTAAGTGGTGGCCCTTGTGCGTGTTGCCTCAACCTAATTTTTATCGGCAAGGCACCCTCTGCGCCCGCCAAAAGTCCGGTAACGCTGTCATGGCCATCTGAGGTCAACAGCATAATAGTCCATTCGAAAAAAAAAAAAAAAAAAAAAAAAAAAATTTGTTTTGACCACAGTATTCTAATACTACGTAGGTTTCCGCTTTAGATGATATTGATAAAAGATGATAAGTGATAGAGAGATTAAACTGATAACTTGATTAATTTATATGAATATCTCACTGAGCGACTTTGAAATGGTGGACCAACCCTATCGTGAGTGTCCACGTCTCAGCTCCGTAGGTCATTCATAACAAATAGAACGCACTGATAGAAAACTTTCGTTTTCAAGCATTGCGGTATGGATGACGAGAAGACTCGGCACTCATGGACGATTTCCGCATACTGAAGCTGGGACGCGCCTTGATAGTCGCACCATTATGGACATAGCTGTTGTGTTAACAGGAATTGTCGTCTTCGTTGTGCTTATTATAAAGGACAACAAGTCTGGTCCAAAGAAAGGTTATGGTCACGGGTCTGTACAGAATGAAAAACGTGATTAGTCCGCGTGAGATTTTGCGTCAACTTTTCAGAGAAGCCGGCTAACGCCTGATTTTTTTTTAGAGCAAACGTCTTTGTAAAATGTTTTTGTTTTTGTATTACATTTTTTTAGAAAGCTTCATTGAGACGACGATAAATCAGTATAAATGGACATAAATCCAAAATGTTGTTACCACGAATCAATAAATAAATAAATAAATAATGCTGGACAATTCACACAGCATTATCTAGCCCCATGGTAAGCAGAGCTTGTGTTATGGGTACTAGATAATTGATATACATAATACAATACATTACATAAATAAATATTTTTTATTATACATAGAAAACGACCAGAACACCCGGAATAAATATCTGCAGATCGTGCACACAATTGTTCCGAGGCGGGAATCGAACCCGCAACCTCCTGCGTCGCAGGCGGACCTTCGTCCACCGCGCCACATCGGTCGTCAAATAAATAAATAAAAGCATATATTACTTGTTTCTGGACTGGTTTCCGCAACTTGGCCGCGCCGGTGGGCCTTTTTTGCGTGTCGGGTGGGGGGGTTGCTAGTCTGACTACCCGATGTCCTCCAGGAAGGCGAGCAGCTCGCTGATGCCGGTGCATGCCTCCCTAGGCGTCCTCGGTGTCCCAAGGTGATGCATTCTTTGAAAAGCATATATTTAAATAATGCGACCGTACACGCTATCATCTAGCCTCAAGCTAAACAAAAGATCTGCAGATATTTATAGTTTTTTAGTGATTTTTAGTTGCATGTGTTTGATGTTTTCTATGTAAAGTTTTAATAAATTTATATGTGTAGTTTATCAGTCATCTAGTACCCATAAAACACTACTATATTCTAAATTATTTGCTACTTCATTTTTGTTTACTGATTCTTGTTTACTGTGTATTAGATAAGTTAGTTTGTAAATTAGTATATTGTTAATCCAATAGGACCGCCATGTAATTAGTTATAAAGGTCCTTACGATAAATATGATTAAAAAAAAATTGTTCAGCATTATGTATTTATTTATTTAAATATCTCCGTGCAAATAGCACCCCGCATCCTCTTCCTGGAGTTACTTTCATACAAATCTAAGAATCTGAAAAAAAAAAAAAATGATTCGCCACGTAAACTCCTTGAGATTCTACTTTCATAGAGCAAAAGGACACTAATTGTACATACACACACAGCGTAGGTACACTCGAAATTTATTTTTAAAAAGACCTGATTGCCGGTTCCTTGATGTTTTACTCCGCATGTTTCAAAGATGCTATAAATTACTCTCTAATGGATTCAATTTTGTTTTATTTTCAGCGGCAATCGTAAATTAAGAAAATCAGAATGAATTTGAACTGATTGCAGCCACTTCAGTTGCATTCATGAAGGTAAAGGGGAGGGTACATTGACGCACGCGCACACACTACGTACCTATTTATACAAATCCCATATACATGGTTAGATTCCCGGATTTAACTCGTATTGTTCCTGTATTGTTTGCGTTGACGACCTGAGCGCGAGCAACGGGCCCAGGTTCGACTACGACGCAAGAAGTGGCGGGTTCACAATTACTCGTATACTACTTACTTCCTCTTATTAAACCTATTTATATTGAATAACGACCTGCGAAAGACTGCAGGTAGATGCTGGATGCGTCAAGCTGAAGACAGGGCGCTATGGCACTCATTGGGGGAGGCCCGTGTCCAGCAGGGGACTATCACAGGCTGATGATGATATTTAAGAACTGTCATTTTTGACTCGAGCTCCTGCTAGGTACAGCTACCAAATTCATATAGGTACCGCAGTTGACAAGCAGCTTTACACTCCACTTCTATCTGAAAGACGTAGAAGAACTTGAACCTAAAATAGACCATAATAGCATTCAAAATAAATAACACAAGTGGTTACAAAGAAATTACATATTTTAGTAGGTACTTAGTTTAGTACAATGGGCGGCCTTATCGCTTAGAAGAGATCGCTTCGAGGCAGCCTTAGGATGGACGGTACATGACGGAACATAATATGATAGATGGCACTTCAAGAGATTTTCTGATTTAAAAAAAATCTTTATAACTTAAGTACATAGACATAAGATAAGGCTATCAAACTTATTATATGGATAAATAATGCTGATTCAGCAGTTATTATTAATTTCTAAACGAATAAGACCCGAAATTAATCTCAACAGACCGTAGAAACATTTGTCCTGCCGCGGGGTTCGAACCCTCAACCTCACAGGCGATTGGCATAAGCTGAAATAATCTGGAAAGAAAAAGAAAAAACCTATACCACCTCCTTTTTCCCTTTAGAAATAAGGCCAGAATAGTTTCCGAACTGTCGGAAAAACTAGCGCTAAAAAAGAATAAATTTAAAATCGAAATTCGAACTCTCGTTAGGTAGAGGTAGTGAACAAAGGCATTCTTTTAGCGCCCCGGTAGTGCCCAGAGCAAAGCGTGTGACCTGTGTGAGATACACAGGGGATAAGTTGGCTGAGATATATAAAATAAAGATATCTTGACTACGTTTTTAATACATTTCAATAATGACACAAGATATACAAGAGATGTGTATGTTTGTTTGCAATACACCAGATAGGTCTAGAGCTAGTAGTAATTTATTTTCAAATAATAAGAGATGTTTCGGTAGTGTACAGTAGAATTATTTGCAACCAAAAACATAAATTATAAATAATGCTGGACAATCCACACAGCATCATCTAGCTCCAAGCTAAGCAGATCTTGTGTTATGGGTACTAGATGACTGATATAGGTACATAATAAAATACATACGGACATAGATTTATTTTTATTATACATAATAACGACCAGACTGAAATATCTGCAGATCGTAAACACATTTGTTCCGAGGCAGGAATCGAACCCGTAACCTCCTGCATCGCAGGCGGAAAGGTCCATCGCGCCACAGAGATTGTCATAAATGTGTAAAATTTGGTGCTCACTCAGTATTATTTAGAAAATTCAACGCTAGTTCGTCAGAAAAACATTTACTCGCTAATAATAATCTCAAACATATCTCGAGACATATCCTCGTTACAGCAACCCTTGTACCCCGTAACGAGTCAATCGATAGATTACAGCACTGCGACTGAAACTATGAAACAGATAGATTCAACATACAATGAGGCTGAGCGAGACAGCAACAAAACAGACGTCAGGTGTTTGAGTTACATCACTTTGAAGATTTGATTGCTGCGTTCCAATTTTAGATCAGTTTATATCAGACTTAGTAGAAAGGAGGTTCTATGTTTGACTGTATGTATGTTTTTTAATTATGTTCGTCGATTTATTCGTCAATAGATAATTGACGAATAAATCGACGAACACAATTATTAAAAAAAGAAAAAAAAGAAGAAAAACGGTCCATAGATAATGGACAGATTTTGATTTTTTTTTCTTTATAGATAATGATCCCGAAAGGGTCCCATAAAATGTTATGCTCGAGGGATTATTATACATATATCCCGTGAAACGTAGAAAAGTTTTTCCGATATTTCGGAAACTATCCTAGCTTTATTTCTAAAGAGAATAAGCAGAATGTATTTATTTATTTATTGAGATAATAACATCATAACAGGTTTATTATCAAGCCCTAAGGCGATGTTATAACTACTTATACTAAAAATTACATATTTTTGAACATACACACAATACTAAATAATTTATAATTTTGTTTCAATAACATTTTGTTATTATGTTCTTTTCCTTTAGGTACCTAAGGGATTTAGAGACGTGTTTTTTTTTTTAACAACCAATTTATTCTCGAAGATATTAAGTAATGATATTATTTAATATCTTCGAGAATAAATTGACCCGAAAATCGCATACAAATTATGGTACATCCCGATATCGTTTCGAGACTATCGGTAAATGGTCTCGAGCTTCAGATATAATAATTTCTTGTACCTACTATTATCGCCACTCAAAGACCGACTTTTAATTACGCATAAAATAAGAGAAAAATAAACAATCACGAATACACTAGATAAGCATATACAGCTACACCGATTAAACAAAAAGTGCGTCGGCCGGGAATCGAACCCGGATCAACTGCTTGGAAGGCAACTATGCTGACCATTACACCACCGACGCAGCTGAAATATCAGTTGTAACTTCGCTGTAAACTGAAACATGTAAGTTTACCAACACTTCAATGTATATATTGTTATATGGGCCGTAGTTTTTTCTAAAATGAATGAATGAATGAACTCTTTATTGCACTTAAAACTATAAAATAACACCTTATATCTAAACATTACATATGAAAAGTACAATAGGCGGCCTTATCGCTGACAGCGATTTCTCCCTTAGACTAATGTTGCCTGAAATAAATGAATTATTCATATTATTTATTAAATTACCATGATCTCGGGCCATAAAGTGATCGGGTCCTTTGGAAGGCTTGCGTGGGGCCGAAGCCAACAGCACAGAGCTATGGCTACGCATAGCGGGTATCATCCTCGGGTGCACAATATGATACTGACTATATGATATACATAATACAATATATTACATAAATACCTACATTACATATTTTTTATTATACATAGAAAATGACCAGAAAACTCTGAAGTAATATCTGCAGATCATGCATACATTTGTCCAGAGACGGGAATCGAACCCTCAAACTCCCGTGTCGCAGGCCCACCGTGCAATAGGGGTTTTTCATCTAGAATCTATTTAAAAATCCTTTCACACCTTATCAAAACCAAAAATACACTTTTACGATTCTAGGACACGCTGTAGATACAGGGTGTTTAATACAGGTCACGGCGACATTATACAGGGTGGATAATATCTCTGTTGCAATGAATTGCGACTATAATAACATCCGACCGAGCCCGAGTTTGTATTTCACGTATACGCACCCCCTGTCTCTCCGCATAGAGTAGTTTGAAACCAGAGATATTGATAGAATAGCTTCAGCCCGCGACTTTTCACGCGGGCTATCATTATTTCTACATTTCTCACGATTATTTCTATATATTTAATATCTATCAATAAAATATAAAAGATCTAGAAATAAACCTTGATAAAGGATGATAAAGGTAACTTAAAAGCTATGTGCGCATTGCATTATTCTAACGCCCGCTAACTCGCCGCACACTGAATTCAAATATGGGTCATGGGCTGAATCTCGTTTTTTTTTCAATACTTTTTATAGTGACAAAATGGCTTCAAAAATGACAGAGAAAAAGTAATCTTTCAGTAAGCTTCATTGGAAGTGAGATAGACTTTTTAGAAGCTTTCGTTGGAATCTGTAATCTTGTCATCTGTAATTGTGTAATCTGTAATTTTGTTGCGATAAGGCCGCCTATTGTACTCTTAATATATAATGTTTAGATATCAGGTGTTATTTTATAGTTTTAAGTACAATAAAGAGTTCATTCATTCATTCATTCTTGTCTAACCTTGAGCCTTATCACGCTAGAGATTCACGAGGCGAGTGCGCAGCTCGCAGTATAATCTAGCCAGTGTGTTAAGGCTCTTAGAGCTTATCTACCTACTAAACCACGATTCATATCATCATCCTATAGTCCACAGCTGGATATAGGCCTCCCCTTATGAGCGCCTTAGCACCCTATCTTCAGCTTGCCGCATTTACCTGCAGTCTTTCGCAGGTCGTCATCCCACCTGGTCGGAGGGCGTCCTACACGCTTGCAGAGTAGCGGTCTCCACTCAAGAACACGTTTACCCCAACAGTTGTCGGCTCTTCGTGATACACGGCCCACTGCCACTTCATTCAACATGCTAATAACTACATAGTATAAAACAAAGTCGCTTCCCGCTGTCTCTATGTCCATATGTATGCTTAGATCTTTAAAACAACGCAACGGATTTTGATGCGGTTTTTTTTAATAGATAAAGTAATTCAAGAGGAATGTTTTTGCACTATTTGACACAGATTCCCACGAGGTCGAAGCCGCGGGGCACAGCTCCAATACAATCTATGTTTTCATAGTAACATTAATTTCGACATTATGCTCACCACCCCGCATCCTCTGTGGCACACTACTCTACCGCACCCCATTTAAGATGTAAACACATAAGTACCTATAGCGACCCCACATCGGGGGTCCTATCAGTACCTCCCGCGTTGCGACGCCGGGCGGACGCCCGCACCTTGCACCTATTTTTTTCTACCCCAAAACCCTAAATCCAAATTCAAAATTGACATTTGTTTTGACATTTCGTTTTGTAATTTGACAGTTGCGTGATGTGTGAATGATGTCAGTCGAGATGCTAGTATAAGTGCACGGACGGTATGTATTGATTAAATGCAGATTTTTAGTGGTAGACTCTAGATTTTTATTGGTTATCATTTTAGAAGTAAATTGTCACGGTATATTCCTCTCACGGTCACGGTAGACACATAAGTTATGAACATACTAGTGGTTTCTTCTCACTTCTTCCACTGGTGGACAAAAAATTGAAGTGAGCATCAATATAATAATGAATAGTATAAAATTTGACTTCTCTAAGTGCTTATTTGTAAGCCTAAAGAAATAAACTTTCATTTCATTCATTTCTCTATATTCACACGTTGACAATGAACTAGATTTACATAGGCATGTTAGTTTTTTAAATCAATTTATATTATTATTGCGTTGGATCGCGAGGAGTGGAAGGAAAAAAGGGTGGCCTTTGCCCAGCTGTGGGATATTCATGGCTCAAAATAAATAATAATAAAATATTATTATAGGTATAAGAGAAAACTTAACACTACAAGTGACTAACATGCGTAAATCCACACTAGCGCAGCGGCTGAGAAAATACAGATCTTTGTGACTCAGCAGAGCTGTAATATTTTTCGAACGAAACGCATGTGCGGCGCAACACAACCGCTGTGTAGAGCGGCAGCACGAATTTTTTAGGTAAAAAAAAAGATCGCGGTTGTCGAAAAAAAACCGCAGTCAAAGTGTTAAGCACCTTACACAACACACGACTTAATAAGATGTAGCATAAATATATACATAATATTTATTTTATTAAGTCGTGTGCTATGTTAGTTACTTAAGTTTTTTTTTATATTTCCTTTGGTTGTACTTGTATTCATCAGAATATTTTTTTTATATATTTTTTATATCGTATTTTTCTTCGATAAAAACTGGCCCACGTTATTCCATGTTAGAACTGTCGTCTTTACTTGACATCTTTGTGAAATTCCAGCTGGTCGATTCAGGTGTATTCGTGAGTGTTTCACTCACACAATTTTTGCGCTCATTGGTTGCAATACCTTCAATTGACCTGTGGTCCGATTCATTCATTGGTTTTTAGCGAGGAGTAGCGAAAAATGCTAGCTATTCGTCCAAATTTTCGTATTTATTTTAATGATGAAAAATCTCTGCGACGGGCAACATGTTATAGTAGTAGCATAGATAGATAGATAACACTATTACACCACACAAAACAGAAAATAATACAGAGATAAAAACATAGAATAAAGGTATAAAGGGCGGCCTTATCGCTGAGAGCGATCTCTTCCAGTCAACCTTGGGATGGACTGGACATGAACGAACAATATAGACGGCAGCAATATTAGACAATATAGCATATGTCTACCTACAAGCTAAGTATTACCTACCTTCCACATAGATGACCATCCTTATCTTTCATTTTCTTTATACATCTATATATTTAGAATTAAACGTTTAGAAAATCCTACTAATATTATAAACGCGAAAGTTTGTAAGTATGGATGGATGGACGGATGTTTGTTACTCTTTCACGTAAAAACTACTGAATGGATTTTCATCATAATAACACATAGGCTACAATTTATAAAGATATATTGTATATTACCCAAAATATCTATCACCACGCGGGTGAAACCGCGAGGCGCAGCTAGTTTAGTATATATTTAGAATCTGGATTAAATATAAGTACCATATAAGTACCCAATAGATAGATACGTAACGTACTTACATACATATAACTGAAACCGTCTTTGCTTATATAATAATAATAAAATAATAAATAATGCTGGACAATTCACACATCATCATCTAGCCCCAAGCTAAGCAGAGCTTGTGTTATGGGTACTAGATAACTGATATACATAATACAATACATTACATACATAGATATTTTTTATTACACATAGAAAACGACCAGAACACCCGGAACAAATATCTGCAGATCGTACACACAATTGTTCCGAGGCGGGAATCGAACCCGCAACCTTCTGCGTCGCAGGCGGACCTTCGCCCACCGCGCCACATCGGTCGACAAAATATCAGATAAAAATATTCCAAAAGAATGTCCCGGTCAAAGATATCAGGCTGACACGACCCGTACAAAAAGATCAAATCTTAAGCTTAGACTTTTATTCAAAGAACCGAGACTTTGATAACATTTAACAAGTTTTTTAATAACACCTACTGGTTTTTGTTCTTGCACTAATATTATAAACGTTAAAGTTTGAATGTATGGATGTCTGTTACTATAGAATAGAATAGATTAGAAAATGTTTATTTGTGTTTCAAATAAAATAATACAACTTAAGAAATAATAATAATAATAAAGATTACTTACACCGGTTTGAACTCGGAGCATGTAAGATTTTAATGACCAAACAGATCAAAATTTTAAACTTTTGCATTAAAATTTTATCTTAATCCAACATACAAATTAGGAACGAATAAAATAATTAAAACACGAGAACACAGAAAGGCTATCGGCTCAGCATTAAATGCTATTTACTCCTTCACGCAAAAACTACTGAACGAATCGGGCTGAAATTTTGCATACAGGATGTTCCAAGCCTGGAATAAAACATGCTTATTATGTCATAAATCAGTTCTCATGGGATAGAAATAACCTTAAACGTTTTCATAGACAACGCATACGAAGCAGCGGGCAGAAACTAGTCTGACATATATTACAAGGCATATTATTATCAATAATATTTTGTCGACCGATGTGGCGCGGTGGGCGAAGGTACGCCTGCGACGCAGGAGGTTGCGGGATCGATTCCCGCCTCGGAACAATTGTGTGTACGATCTGCAGATATTTGTTCCGAGTGTTCTGGTCGTTTTCTATGTATGATAAAAAATATCTATCTATGTAATGTATTGTATTATGTATACCTATCAGTTATCTAGTACCATAACACAAGCTCTGCTTACCATGGGGCTAGATAATGCTGTGTGAATTGTCCAGCATTATTTATTTATTTATTTATATTCTGTTATGATGGTGATGCAGTATGACGAAAAACGAATATTTAATACAATATACTAGTCTTAATATCGAAAAAAGGACACAAAAGAGTAGTCTTTTGTTTTCTGAAGTAGGTAAGCAAAATAAAATACTTTACTGTAGTAAAAATAAATAAATAAATAATGCTGGACAATTCACACATCATTATCTAGCCCCATGGTAAGCAGAGCTTGCGTTATGGGTACTAGATAACTGATATACATAATACAATACATTACATAGATGCATATTTTTTTTATTATACATAGAAAACGACCAGAGCACCCGAAACAAATATCTGTAGATCGTACACACATTTGTTCCGAGGCGGGAATCGAACCGGCAACCTCCTGAGTCGCAGGCGGACCTTCGCCCACCGCGCCACATCGGTCGTCAAAATAAAGTAGTAATAAAGATTATCCGATTCAAACACAAACAAGAGCCAAAAGAAACTCTGCCTGTCATTTCGCATAAGGAAGTGGAAGAGAACGCTCTAATAGAAAGCGACTTTGGGTATTTTGCGACTGTTTCTGAAAGACGGAATGAGTGATTGCTTTGACAATCGATGTCGTAACTGCCTAAAGTCACTCCTGTTTTGACGGCGAAGGGTTATTCGGTCGCGAATAACAGACTAGTTAGTCAATAGACTATCTTTTAAAAAAAAAATATGTGGCAAGATCAGATGCGAATAATGTTTGGGCCACTTGCAGACGCTAATGTGAATTTAAAGACAAGAATTATTTTTTCCCTTATCTTAAATTAGGGAGGGAAAACCCAGATTTTCTATTTATAAGGGGTTTTTTATAAGAAATACCCGGATAATCAACCTGCAACTTTACATAATTAGCTTAGCTATTAGGTATGTAAAGTTGGATCTAATTAAAAAACGCAATAATGACCCGTATACAAGAAAATAAGTAAAAATAGGAGAACTGAGAAGTTTATTTAAAAAAATATAGTGACTCTACACCGTGTTTTCTTGTGAAAATACGAAAAAATATTAGAACAGGGATCTAAATTAAAAAAAAATAATAGTGACCCTGTATACAAGAAAGTAGGAGGAGTTCAGAGCATTTGACACGTTGTCGTCGACCTTTTTACATTCGAGTTGTATGAAAAATAGACGAAAAAAAGGCAAGTTTCTCTGACAAAAGATTTAATGAATTCAGAACATAAAAAGCATAAGTAATTTCACCTGGAATCCCCATTCTTAGGGTTCCTGCGTGCTTAAAATAAACGGCACCAATAAATGTCACCTGAAAATACGACTGAAAAAGTCTCTACGTTATAATTATGTAGGTTCCGTCGGTCCTAAAAACCGGCGCCACAAAATTTTCCCTTTTCCTTTGGTCACATTGTCTGTAGGGAGGGGAAAATTTATACAAAACTGGGTTTTGTTAGAATTTGCGGAAAATGTCGTAGGCTTTGTTAGTTTGCGGAACTGTAGGGTTTGTGATTAAAAATAGGACTTAACACTTTGATTGCTGAAATCACACGGTATGTGTTTTTTACAAGTGACTAATATGCGTAAATACACACTAGCGCAGCGGCTGAGAAAATACAGATCTGTGTGACTCAGCAAAGCCGTAATATTTTTCGAACGAAACGCATGTGCGGCGCAACACAACCGCTGTGTAGAGCGGCAGCACGAATTTTTTAGGTTAAAAAAAAGATCGCAGTCGTCGAAAAAATATCGCAGTCAAAGTGTTAAGGTATATGTCTTAAGATATTCATGGTCCAATTGCCATTCAGGAACAAAATACATATATAAAAAAAAATTAAAAGTGACTATAAAACTGATTCCGAAAACGAAACCCAGTAAAACGGAAGATTTTCGCTTTAATATTTTTTGATTAACCTATTTTATATACGTACAAAAATTCAGATAAAATAAGCAGGTTATTTTCAACACTTTCGATCCAACGATTTTAATTTAAAACAATTTACCTACATAATCTGTCTTTAAATCGACTTCATAATCTAATGTATAGAATGTAAATCAAGATGCTTTGACTTTCGGGAGATGAGCACATTTCATGTGACACGTTGGGAATCATTCTTATCTCTAAGAATAACTACCATATCCCGTATACCAATTCACTCAGTAAAAAGGCCTGAATAAAACCATATCAGTAGAATGATGTGGTTTTAGTCAGGTAGAATATATAATAGAAACATAACAAACAAAACCTTTCAAATGCCCCACAATGATAGTAAGTAAAAGCAATCAACTCATCGGTGTGTGGGTGTGTGTGCGCTGTTGGTAGCCAATCTACTGATTTGCGGTTTCTATATTATTTTCCCTATATTAGTTCTAGAGGGGGTAAAACTGGAGTGGGGTGGGGGTAAACTGCTCATTATCCAGTCTCATTGATACGAGAAGGAATCTTGGTTTACAATTCTGTTCTGTTTAATTTTTATTCCATTTAATGCCTGGTAAAGCAAACCATAAGGTGAAAAAAATTACCCACAACGACCTCTGTGGCACGATGGGCGAAGGTCCCCCTGTGACGCAGGAGGTTACGGGTTCGATTCTCGCCTCGAGATTATTATGTTTGTACGATCTGCAGATATTTGTTCCGGGTGTTCTGGCCGTTTTCTATGTATATTAAACCTAATCGATAATATATATCTAATCTATGTAATATATTGTATTATGTATATCAGTCATCTAGTACCCATAACTTACGCTCTGCTTAGCATGGGACTAGATGATGCTGTGTGGTTTTTCCAGCAATTTTTTTAAATAGTTACGTTAGGGTTGGAACAAATCCCAAAAATATCCAGATACGTTTCCCATCCCTATTGGTTGACCTTGTAGGACATCTCTCTTCATTACGACTTTTCGAGCTTCCACGGCTACACGGGTATACCTACATAGCTACACGGGTATACATAGCTGTATGTACCTAAGTGACCCTGACAGATACCTAGATTAATGTCAAATGTACAGGCGGTAGGTCTTCTAATCGCTTCACTGTGACAATGACCCTAGTAGAAAGAAGCAACGAGATATTATAATATTGACTTCGGCCAGCATAGTAGTAATTAGCTATAGCATAATAATTACTATGATATAGCTGAAAGAATAACTGCTGGGGTGAATAACCGAAATAAATTAATTTTGAATTTGAATTTAAACATTTACACTGCAAAATTAAATTATATACAATATGTATTGTCGAACCTTGATCAAACGAGATGTGCGGATACACATATGTATTTATCTATAAAAAAAGCAAAAAATAAAAAGTTATTTTTTATTTTATTCATTTATTTTATTTATTTATAAAAATACAGCAGTTAGCTTACAGTCTAACACCAAAACACTAACTACTAGCACTTAAAAAAGACAATATATATATAAAAACAATATACAATATATAGTTATAATAATAAATTAAAAACAAGATTACAAATAGGTAGGCATACATACATAAACAGATAATTTATTTAAAAGTAAGGTACGATCTTAAACTTAAGCCACATGTTGGAACTGTTGCAAGAAATCGTTGAGTAGTGCGAGTGCTCTGAGTGTAGGAGCGTTACCGGCGTGTAGCGTACGCGCTGCTTGTAGAGCAAGGAGCCGATGGAACCTGCGTCCGGCAGGCTGATTATGTAAAAGCAACAGCAACAGCGACGCGACCGCGACCGAAATTTTAGCAAGCAATTTTTAGTTCACCGATTGTCCGGCAGAGGGAAACCTAGTGTGGGTGACGTAGTACCTGGTGTCATCTAATACAAAATTGGCTTTTGACAGCACTGATTGCTTAATTTTCGCCTGTCGCAAACCGGTCGCAGTTACATAATCAGGGGGCCGTTCTAATGTCATTATTTGGGACGTAAAGGTAACTGTACCCAATATCACAGGATTATCCACTCTGTTACGAAGAACTAGACAGTATTGCATGGCTAAATGCAATATGTTACCTATCTCAAACACAAAGCAGATTTAATTATTTTTTTAATGAAAACTACTTCATCTGGTTTTTTCTTCGTTTCTTTTTGTGTAAACCGTTTATTTTATTCAAATTAGTCTCATTTGAAAGCTAGATAGTCTACCTAGATAAGAAAAAATACAATTTCAATACATAAGCCCAGTAGATTTTTTTTTTTTATAAATTTGCAAAAAAAAAACTAATTTTATTTTGTTTTTGATCTGTAACTTTAAAACTAGGTCATTGAGGTGTACTTTTTTGCATGTTGTATTAAACTCCACAATTTAGTCCGACCAGGGACCTGCAAAAAACTGGCAGGTAGATGCTGGATGCGGCAAGCTGAAGACATGGCGCAGTGGCGCTCATTAGGCAGAGGCCTTTTTCCAGCAGTGGACTATTATGTGATGATAAATAAATAAATAATGCTGGACAATTCACACAGCATTATCTAGCCCCATGGTAAGCAGAGCTTGTGTTATGGATACTAGATAACTGATATACATAATACAATACATTACATAGTTAGATATTTTTTATTATACATAGAAAACGACCAGAAAACCCGAAACAAATATCTGCAGATCGTACACACATTTGTTCCGAGGCGGGAATCGAACCCGCAACCTCATGCGTCGCAGGCGGACCTTCGCCCACCGCGCCACATCGGTCGTCTTGACGTTGGATGATGACTTGATTGATTGAATAAGCTAGGTTACATTAACGAAATTAAATTGTATTTGCTTGCTTTAAAAGCGAACATCGACCCAATCAATAGAAACACCTGACAATAGATGGCATGAATCAAATTACACAAATTGTGAGCGCGGCTTTTCTCTATTGTTAAAATTCTTTGGGCTCGTTGATTAATTGCTTTCAAATGAATTGTATGGATATTCAGAATAGGTAACAAAAACTTTTCAATGAAAAATATTTCACCTAAAATAGGCTAGGTACCTAGGTAGATCGTTTACGATGGGTTGGAGGTTTTCCTTGCAAAAAAATCCAGCCAAGTGCGAGTTCGACTCGTGCATAAAGGGTAAAACAAACATCAATAAAAACGAAGAAAAAAAATCACGTTTGTGGGTCACCTTAAATACATATTTATTTTATTCTGTTTTTTTGTATTTCTTGTTATAGCGACAACAGAAACACATCATCTGTGAAAATTTCAACTGTCTATCATCTGACAGGAATAATAGCTTAGTAATAGGGTCCCGTTTTACCCTTTGGGTACGGAACCCTAAAAATGATTCCTCTAATCACAGTTAGAAATCTACCTTACCGGGATGCCACGGCGATGTCGCTGGCATCGTTTCCCAACTAATCGTTATATTATATTGTAACTAGCGACCCGCCCCGGCTTCGTGCGAAGCCGGGGCGGGTCGCTAGTTACAATATAGGCGCTAGATAACTACTAATATGGGTAAAAATAAAAAAAACTATCTGATAATGTATAATATTATTATTTTATATATTATATAATTATCCTAAATAATTACGCCACCGTCAGCTTTAATACGTACCGATCCTATCCATCCAAAGGTTGCCTGGAAGTGATCGCTTTTAGCGATAAGGCCGCCGATTGTGCCACTAGATTTAGTTAGTATTAAGATCCTTTATTTTTATTATTTTCTTTATATTTGATGGTGCAATAAAGCTATATTGTATTGTATTGTAATATTATGATTAATATAATTACGGACTCATCAGACGACTGGATCTGTAAGTACGCTAGTTTGAGTAAATAAAAAAACTGTTGCTATAAATGCAACATCATTTTTGACATCATACAAGGAATTTTACTTGTAATTGGTATTATTACTTTCAATAATCACACACACACTAACACACCCTCACACATACTTGTAATATAAAGGCACTTAGATTATGTATAATATTATGAATCAAGTATGGGTACTAAGTAAGCCCAAAGCTAAACAGAGCTTATGTTATGGGTATCATAAGCTCTGCTTAGCATGGGACTAGATAATAATAATAAATAATAAGGAAGTTCCTTTCTCTGCAGCCCTAGTCACCGGCCGCTTGAGCCTAGCTTCGCGGTCGGTGATCTACCGTTTTGATATATTTTTTACTGTAGAATAGTTTTATAAAATTTTATTGTTTTTTCTATAGTAAAAAATTTATTTTATACGAGAATTTTAATAAATGAGTGTATAAATAATAATAATAATTGATTGACTTGTTTACGGCAGACGTCCGCAATCTCCCCTATAGCCCGATTACCCAGTCCATCCATCCATCACAATAGCCTGGTTTTATTTCTTTCATTTTTCTTTGCAATAGTCTCTACACCTGGCGGATACCATCTTCGGATGTATCATATTGTGCACCCGAGGATGATACCCGCTATGTGTAGCCATCGCCTTTAGATTAACTTCTCAAAGGGTCTCTGTGCTGTTGGCTTCGGCCCCACGCGCCACGCAAGCCGGGAAGGAACGGGTCACTTTATGGCCCGAGATCATGGTAAATGAGAGACATAAATAATAATTATAAATTCTTTATATCCAGACACGAGATCCATATATGTAGGTACAATATTATTCAACTTAAAATAGTTATAACTAAAACACGAAACAAAACAAAATATAGACAGAAACTATAAAACTATAAAATATAGAACAAATATTACAGCTCTGCTGAGTCACAAAGATCTGTATTTCCTCAGCCGCTGCGCTAGTGTGGATTTACGCATATTAGTCACTTGTAGAAAACTCATACCGTGCGTTTTCAGCACTCAAAGTGTTAATATATATTTTAGGTGGCAATAATGCTGTGTGAAGTTCAGTATTATTTTGAACAGGTAGGTAAGTATGTTCAGGCATTTTACAAGTATTCCGAAACAATGAAACTTTTTACATCATGAAATTTATCGTGTCCCAAATAATTTGAACTTTTAGAACTTATACAGGGTAAGTTCGAGCAATTTACGTAACTCAACTGTTTACGGTCCAGGGCTACACCTGCCTGGCTGTAAGTAGAAGGTGACCAGAAAATTACGACATCATAATCATCAGCCTATAGCAGTCCACTGCTGGACATAGGCCTCCCCCAAGTGCCATAGCGCCCTGTCGTCAGCTTAACGCATCCAGCATCTACCTGCAGTCTGTCGCAGGTCTTCATCCCACCTGGTCGAAGGGCGTCCTACACTACGTTTACCGAATTGTAGTCTCCACTCAAGAACACGCATGCCCGAGCGGCCGTCGGTTCTTCGCGAGATATGGCCGGCCCACTGCCACTTCAGCTTGCTAATTCTTAGAGCTATGTCGATAACTTTGGTTGGATGGCTCTGCAGTGTTTGTAAATTATATTTAAGAACTGACCCTACCCATACGTTATGAATAAAGTAACTGAACTTTACGAAAACGAGGAACAATATCTCCTAAGTAGTTTTATCCCAACGTCAAAATTTCACCAAGACAGATTATTCCCTATTTTAATTTTTATATGATTTTTATAAACAGAAACACGTTACTGCGCTCCAAAACACAAATAGCCGATGCTGCCCAAAAAGCCGCCAAACTCAAGTGGGACTGGGCTGGACATGTGTGGCGTATGTCAGACCAGCAGTGGGCGAAGATCGCCACTGACTGGGTCCCGGACGGACAACGGCCACGAGGAAAGCCTAGGCGGAGATGGCGGGATGAGCTCGACCTATACAATAAGGAGTGGGTTCTTCTTGCTGAGGACCGAGATGAGTGGAAGAAGGGGAGGGAGGCCTTTGCCCTGCAGTGGGACACCCCGGGCTAATATAATAATAATATAATAATTTTATAAACATGATATGTTAATAAGACTATTAATTTTTGTAATTTATATTTAATGACCCGCAACACAAAACTTTATGAAAACTAGCTGAGCTGAACTAAAAGAGAGAAACTTAAACTTAGATAATTCCATATTTTTTGTTTTATAATTTTTTTATTAACATGATATTTTAATAGACAATCAATTTACATTTTTTTGCAATACATATGTACCTATACGTATGTATGAATGTTTGTAAAATACATTAAAGAACTGACCCGTAACGTAACCCAAAACGTTATAAATAAACGAACTAAGCTGAACTAAAAGTGAGAAACTTTATCCCCTTAGTTTTATTCCCGATAAAATTTAGTTATACTCTCCTGATAAGACTAAAGAGGAAACTTCTAGAATGTGAAAACTATCTACTTAGAAGAGAATTTCAGTTAATCTATACATCACCGCTAAGCAGGCAAGTTTCTTGATCCGCCGCCAACTGGCTAGCTCAACATTATCCAGCTTAAATGGACGTGTGTCGCTTAGCAGTTTGAAACTGGGAAAACTTTCTTTGAACTGAATTTCTGGGTCTGATCTTTATATGATCAACGACTCCTTAGTATGAAAATGGTTTACGATTTGCGGCAAAAGATTTTTCCTTTTTTTTTTCTTGTAAAACGCAGACACACAACTTGCAGATAAGTAAATCAAATGTACGAGACACATAAGTTATGAACATACTAGTGGTTTCTTCCAAGTGCCACTGGTGGACAAAAAATTGAGGTCAAAATAGTATGAAATATGACCTGTCTAAGTACTTATTTGTAAGCCTAAAGAAGTAAAAAACATTTTCATTTTTCATTCCATTTTTTCATTCCAGACAAGCTTTATCTCTACAGGATACCATCTACTTTTATCATCTCCCTATATAATAATAAAAAAAGCTCATTTGATCCGTCAACGTAATCCCCATCAGCATTAACACGTGCCGGATCAAACCGGATTAATCCGGACCGAGCCGGTCATAACTGGATAATGCAATGACCGTCCGGATATTGCGATCCAGTTAGGTGGAGTGGAGGTCGATCAAAACACGAATTTCCAATGAAAAGTGACTGAAATTGGAACTGGTTTGGTATACATATAGGTATGGTATTTGCAAATGAGTATTAATGATTCAACATCGTCATCATCGTCACATCAGCTGCACATAAGCCTCCCCTAATGAGCGCCATAGCGCCCCGTCTTCAGCTTGACGCATTCAGCATCTGCCTACAGTCTTTCGCAGGTCGTCATACGACCTGGCCGGAGGGTGTCCTACCCAGCAGTTGTCGGTTCTTCGCGAGATATGGCCGGCCCACTGCCACTTCAGCTTGCTAATTCTTAGAGCTATGTCAATAACTTTGGTTCTCTGTCGGATGTATTTGTTAAGAATCCTATCCCTCAGAGACCCCAAGCATAGCTCTTTACATATTTCAATGCTTTCATAGATCTTGATTGTTGATATCCTAATCTAAATGTTTAATACAACATTACAAATAATGCTGGATAATTCACATAGCATCATCTAGCCCCAAGCTAAGCAGAGATTGTGTTATGGGTACTAGATGACTGATATAGGGACTTTATAATACACAATACACCATATATTTTACTATACATCCAGAACATCCTGAACCATAATATAACAAATATCTGCAGATCGTACAAATATTTGTCCCGAGGCGGGAATCGAATCCGCAATCTCCGAGGTAAGGTTGTTAATACGTTTTTTTTTACTGTACCTACAAGAATTAATCAAACAAATCCAATAATAGGGCGTAACATACATTTTATTTGTCAAGATCGTGCAGTGAATTGGTTTCCCCTTTCCCGAGTACAATTCCGATGGGTAAGCCTAATGCGCCGTCAATAATGGATTCTATAAATAATTGGCAGCTTTTATGGACTTCTTGCTCGGAATTTCATTTCTCTGAAGGATAAGATTCGTAACGAATACATCCGAAAGAGAACCAAAGTTATCGACATAGCTCTGAGAATTAGCAAGCTGAAGTGGCAGTGGGCCGGCCATATCTCGCGAAGAACCGACGGCCGCTGGGGCAAACGTGTTCTTGAGTGGAGACCACGACTCGGTAAACGGTAGGACGCCCTACGACCAGGTGGGATGACGACCTGCGAAGGACTGCAGGCAGATGCTGGATGCGGCAAGCTGAAGACAGGACGCTATGGCGCTCATTGGGGGAGGCTTATGTCCAGCTGCTATAGGCTGATGATAATGATGGACTTCTTGTGGAGTATTAAAGTTATGCTTGTGTTTTTACGGAGATTTATTTACGGGGACATGAAAAATGTATTGTATTATGTATATCAGTATCTAGTACCCATAACACAATCTCTGCATAGCTTGGGGCTAGATGATGCTGTGTGGATTGTCCAGCATTAATTATTTATTTTGGCAAAATGTTGACTAGCTCACATTCAACGTGAAAATTGACCTGTATTATGTAGCCTGTAACTTATTTGAAACCTACAAATTGAGATAGGCAGTGCTTCCGTTTTGACTCTCCTTTACCGTGAAGGAGAGTCAAAATAGCGCCCAAAAGTCAAAACGCAAGCGTTTTGATTTTTTAAATAGATTCATTTGATATGTAAATTATCCTTAACTTTCTTAAAGACATATCGACTGGATAATATTAGAATTTTTCCTGAAATAAAAATTACCTAACTTATAATGAAACCTACGAATTGAGATAGGCAATCTCAATTCGTAGGTTTCATATAAGTTCAAAGTATCAAATTAATCTATTTAAAAAATACATCAAAGCAAACATTTTAAGAATTTTAGTGTAGTGTTAATACATTTTTCAAGACCTAACTGTATTTTAAAGTGTCAAAATGTGACCAAACCTCCACGGCTGTATTTAGCACGCATTAAATTTGACAAGTTACATTTGACACTCGACATCGCTTTCTTTCTGTTAGCTTATTCATTAACACCTATTTTTATGGACGCCTTAAGTTTTTGTGTCATCTTATCACTATCGTGAGAATTACTTTGTTTTTACCCGACTTGTGGTACAAGAGGATTCATTGAGTTGATTGTTTCGGGTTGGCGCGACGCTAATTTTTGTGTGTTATCTACAAGGAATAAAAATAGCGGGAAAGTAATTTGCCGCAAATCGTTTATCAATTTTTATTTACTTATGATAAAACTAACTTCGTTTCATTGGATATTTGGTGAAAAAACTAGGTACTTAACTAAAATTACTACAAACTATACAAAAGCGTTACTTTGATAATCATACTGATTGAGCCTACATACCTACAGACCCGACAGATGCTGGACACCATAGCGCCCTGTCTTCAACAGGGCGCTATAGCGCTCAATAGGGGTGGCCTATGTCCAGCAGTGGACTAATATAGGTTGATCATGATAATGATGACCCTGCATGGACACGCCAACATACACAGCACGCCCTGTATATTTTCGGACATTTTATCAAATGCCTATTGGGTAGGGGTTGACGCTTGACAAATGGTTTTTGGCTACAAAAACTGACCGCGAAATTCAGGTATCAAGAATGTGGATTTTATCGGAAAGATAAATTGTTTTTGACCGACTAAAGAGGCGAAGATAAAATACGTGATTTATATCAATCAGGATCATTATTATATCGTCTACCATCGACTTCCTGTGACGAATACATGTGATATACTTTTATCAAATCAACTATGAATCGTGTCAATGAGAAGTCGACCTAGCTCTTTCTAAATAAATGAAAAATTAAATTATGCTGGAGGATAGGATTCGTAACGAATACATCCGACAGAGAACCAAAGTTATCGACATAGCTCTAAGAATTAGCAAACTGGATTATTATCATTATATCAGTGCACATACCGGATATAGGCCTGATATAGGCCTCCCCCAAACCACGCAATAGCGGCCCTGAACCGTTGTCTACACTATTGTATTAGGTAATACCTGTAAAATTAGTTGTAATGCTTTGAATAAATAAATAAAAAGCTAGTCGATAATAAAATGGCACCGGCACAAGCAATTAGGGCAACCTGACAAATAAAAATTATATACCCGCCATTTTCTGGCAACATGGCCGCCATAACGGAAAATCCAAGCCCTGGAAAAACTAACAGTATTTTCTCACAATAAAAAACTTTTGCGAGTTACTAACAATGTGACAGACACAGATAAAATATTGTATCAACTCGTACCCTCATTCACATTCAGAACGGGGAGGGAAGCTTTCGAATACTGGTTACCCTGTATAGCCCATTTGTTGGCCTATTTTAATTTATTTGTTTGATGAATAGTACCAATGTATATCGTATATATTTTAGAGATTCTTTGGTAAACTATAATACTAATTCTTTGCTAAACGTATTTTCAGAATGTTGCCATAAACCAAAAATAGTTCCATTTCAAGACATTTTTGCCAAGCTGAGTAAAGTGTGTGTTGCGAGATGAACTGTCACTTCATGGTACGACCTGCCTTGAAATGCAGCACACATTTTACTGTACTAAGAACATTCTACGTACTAAAATATTACAGTGAACAACAAAAACCTTGCTTTTAAGTACTTAATTAAAATTGAAAATGTTTTAATTTCAGACATACTTAACATCCATTTTTATTTTTTGTTTTTAATCATAAATTTTTGAGCTCTATAATAATCTGGGGGTATTTTGTTTTGTTTTTTCTTTGTTTTGTATTTTTAAATATATAACTGTGTAACCTCCATTATTTTAGTAATTAAGTTTGTGCCTAGTTCTTATTATCCTTTGTGTTTTTAAAATTGTTATGTGTCGTGTCAAATAAACCTTTTTCATTTCATTTCATTTCATTTTGTTAGTAGCACAGTATAATAAAAATTGAGAGTGGTTAGTAGCTACATACACAAAATTACAAATAAGAAATAATTAATCAATAGATAGTATTAATAATTTCAATTATGATGTCCTATAGATTTTAATAATTTAATGAGCAAATTTAAATTTAAATGAGTTAACTTATTTGTCACTAGTACGTTTTCGAAAATTAACAAAATTCCGCAATTTCTTGACGTTGTTGCCTTGTTGTAGGTACATAAAAGCAATCCCTCATGAAACTCGGCTGTTATAAAAAAAAACCAGTCTCCGTACTTACTCTCATTCCGTTTCATTTCACGTTGGAACCCGACATAAAAAGTGCGGAAATTAAAACCGAGTCTTTTGAATTTCGGAAATTTTTGGTTCATATTTGGTTCAGCTTGTGTTGTAAATGAAACTTGCTTTTGGATGTGAAAAGCTCTTCAAAATGAAGTTTTTGATAGGACTAAAAAATTCCGTCGTTGTCGCTGACATAGATTTTGGTTGAAATGTTTAAAAAAAAAACTATATTTTAGCAGTCGGTGTCGTCGTCGCTAGGCCTGAATCCACTTTGAGAATTCAAAAGTGAATTCAGTAAATAAATAAAACAAATAAAACCTTTTTGATTCTCAATGAGTCTTGAAAAAAGAACAAACATTTATCGGTTAGGTTCATAGAACTTTTTAATGTTAAACAAATGAAAAACTTTTTGGTTTTTAATGTAACTTACATTGAAAATACGTGCATTGTTTCCAAATTTGAATTGGTAATTGTTTATATTTCGTCGCCGCGTCATATTTTTACTTTTTCTAAATTATGCGTTTAGGGTGAGATGTTTTTTGTTTTCACTTTGCTTTTCTGTGACGGTATAGATTCAAAATTGCGATAAAACAATTATTTTGATTAAAATTTTTGCTATATGTTTGATGAAGTGTCGGCTTGATTAAGGTTTTATCAAATGTTTGCATCTAAATAAATTACCTATATACATATTGCAGAAGCACATAAATTTGTATCTACATATCTATCAAAAGAGTGTATGCGTTGAAATAACTGCGGTGCTTGCACCAAGCACACGTACATATACGAAAAGGAAAATGAAACCAATCTCTTTCGCTAAACCTCGTCTGTGTCCTGTCTACTAATGATACTTACGACTTTTATGCAGATTATGGAAATTCATCCAAACATGTTTTCCACCAAATACGGTCACAGCATCTAGGCTGGACAAGCACAAACCGACTCAAGGCCTATAAAACACATTATGTTGAAAATTGGCAAGCTTTCAGCAAACCGCATTGCGCCATTGTTTTATTGCAAAACAATCCCAGTCTCTAACTGAATTAAATAGTTTTTGTCATCATATCTTTTCTTTGAGTAGGAATATGCAAAAAAAATTTTTTTTAATGTTCCGGGAGCCAGTGACCGATTATTATGAAGTCCTTCCCAAGCAAAACTTCGTAATATGCATTAGGGATTAATATTATGAATTATGAATTAATACTCGTGACCGTCAGCTGTGATCTTGTGGGTGGGTTGGACAGTGGCAGCGATGATGATATAATTCCCATTGAATAAGGTTCAAATCAGAAATTAAAATTCGAATATTCCTGAATTCTGATGATAATTGACCAAATTTGTACCTGGCACCCGGACCATAAGGGCTTAAACGGAAGAATTTATAATGATAATGAAAACAAGTTGATGTTTACTCTACATCTACTTATGGCATTACGATTTTTTGTGGTTCCGTACCACGGGTAAAACGGGACCCTATTACTACCTACTGCCAGTCCTTCTACTCGAGTAGCCTCTGGCTCAACTGCACCCGACGGGCAGCCAGCGCTCTACGTGTCCAGTACAACAACATTTTCAGGATGCTGATGCGGCTGCCTCGCTTTTGCAGCACGTCTGGTATGTTCGCGGAGGCGCGCACGGACGGCTTTCATGCGATTATTCGCAAAAAAGTCGCTTCCCTACTTCAGCGTACGCGAGCCAGTAGCAACGGCATCCTGACTGCCCCATCCAATACAAATGGATGAAAATATTGATGGGGTCGATATCCATATAAATGTCCATTAGGTTAGTAAGTTTTCATTCTGTGTTTTATTAATATTATTTTTTTAAATTTTCCCTTAGTTATATTATTCTATTTTTATTTAATTTTATTTGATTTGATGACTGATTTATTTTGTGACATTTATTTTTAATTTTGTATGTTTTTATTTTTAAGTGTAATATGGATTGAGAATCTGATAATAAATGAGTTAATAATAATAATTACTAAGACTCAGCTGTCCGTCTGTCCATCATCCGTCTGTCACACAAAAATTAATAAATAAATTAAAATAAAACAAATATTTAAGACATGCTCAGGCATACAACGGACATGATTTTTTTTTTGTTTTTTTAAATTCCGAACCAGCGTTTTTGTCTATTAACATTCACAGGCTATTTAGTTCAAATTCTCTTTGATAGTTTTTCAACAAACAAAATTGAACCTTTTGAAACACAATTTCCCTTAGAAACGAATACAAATTCCGTTGTCGATATCGCGATGGCGCCCTAAAAGCTGGAATTTCCAATAAAGTATAGAACCCTGTGATTCCGGAATCGTTCCGTTCCTAAAGGATGAGAGATTGGATCAAATAATTTGTAGGTAGGAGTTATTTTGGTATTTTTCTTGACAAAGGTCACTTCACGAGAAAAACCTTAAGGAACCAGCAAAGTCATAAATAATTTTGGAGTGTAGGGTACAGTCTGTGTATCTGTGTTTGTCATTAACAGCATCATCATCAGCCTATAGCAGTCCACTGCTGGACTTAGGCCTCCCCCAATGAGCACCATAGCGCCCTGTCCTCAGCTTGCCTCATCCAGCATCTACCTGCAGTCTTTCGCAGATCGTCATCCCACCCCTCCGATCTTTCTCCGCGAAAAAGGCAAATGGCCTAACATCGAAAAACTTCTCGCCTTAAAAGGCATTCACTTCACAAAGGCCCAATGTGTGAAGGAGTCCATCAAGCTCCAACTCCAGACGTCGGACGATCACCGACATCTCACCTCTCTCCTTCGCTCCGAGAACATAGGTTTTCATACCTATGCCCTCGAGAGCGAAAAATCTCTCCGGGTAGTTATCCGCGGTATACCCGCGGAGTTCAACTCGGAGATGTTAAAATCCGACCTCCAATCCCAGGGCTTTCCCATCAGGGAAGTCCACCGGATGTACAGCGGCCGGGATAAGCGTCCTTTCGACATTATCCTGGTCATTCTCGACCTTTCTCCGGAAGGAAAGGCTATCTTTGGCCTGAAATCCCTATGTCGCCTCTCCGGCCTATCCGTAGAGGCCCCCTACAAATTTGGTCCCCCTGGGCAGTGCCACAGATGCCAGCTTCATGGCCACTCTGCGCGCAATTGCAACGCACGTCCACGCTGCGTCAAGTGCCTGGGTGACCACGGCACCGCTGACTGCAAGCGCACCCGCGATGACCCGACCCCACCTAGTTGCGTGCTCTGCAACGCTGAGGGACACACCGCGAATTATCGCGGGTGCCCAAAGGCGCCCAAAGCAAACAACAAGGTCCGCTCAAGGGCCCCGGAGCGCTTCGCCCCGGTCCCTCAATATACCAAGACAACCTCCAAGGTGTCTATGGCCCCCCCTCCCCGCCCCCCTGCTACCTCAGCATGGGCAAAGCCCCTCAGTTACACGAGCCTAGCCCCTCAGGCGAAAGCTTGGCCTGCGCCCCTCCCCCGCTCACAGGAGCCAACTCGTGGCCACGCCCCTCCCCTACCTCGTCCCACCCAACCAGCACTCACCTCTGCGAAGGCTGGTTCGCCTGGGCCCACCCCAACCACAGATTTCGGTAAAGTGTCTGCGCTCCTGCAGAAACTAAACAAAGCCGAAACCGCCATCGAAAAACTGATGATCATCTCCGATCATCAGGACGTCATGGCATTCCTTGACTCCCTCTCTTTTAAGTCTCAATAATGGTTGTACAACCTGCGAGACTAAAGCCCCGCTCCATCTCGTTAGCGTTCTTTAACGCTAACGGCCTCAAATCCCAGAGAGAACTCGTCCACCACTTCTTGGTAAATCACCAAATAGATATCATGCTAGTGCAGGAGACATTCCTGAAGCAAGGCATCAAAGATCCCAGGATAGCCAACTATCACATGGTCAGAAATGACAGAACGTACGGCCCTAAAGGCGGTACTGCCATTTACTTCAAGAGGTCCCTGCACTGCATACCTCTCGACCCCCCGCCCCTACAAGACTTAGAAGTCTCAGTCTGCAGGCTTGCGATGACCGGTCATCAATCGGTCATCATCGCATCCTGCTATCTCAGTCCAAATAAAAAGCTTCTTCAAAGCGATTTAGAGTCAGTCCTTAGTCTAGGAAGCTCAGTCATTCTGGCTGGTGACTTCAACTCCAAAGACCCGATGTGGAACTGCCGTTGTCGCAATCGAAACGGTCGCCTCCTTACCCAATGTCTTGAATCCCTTGATCTAGACTTGATCGTCCCCATGTGTCCCACGCGATACTCTCCCATCCCCGGCCAAAGCGCTGAGTACCTGGACCTGGCACTGCTACGGAATGTATCTCTACGGATGCAATCCATATCAGTGATGCAGGAACTAGACTCAGACCACCGTCCCGTCATAATGAGGCTCGGCCCTCCTCCCATTGACAGTCCTCTCACCAAGACAGTGGTACAATGGTATAAGCTTGAGAGCGCTCTCAAGAATATCCACTCACCCGCCTTGGAAAAAATCCCCGATGATATTAGCTCCCTAGACGACATCGCAATTGCGGTCGACTCTCTGACTAGTCACGTCCAATCCGCCATCAGCGACTCATCGAAACAGGTGCCAGCGACGAAAGATCGCCGCTGGGACCTGCCAGATGATATCAGACGGCTGATCACCGAGAAGAACGCAGCGACTCGTCGCTTCAGTCTCTATCCCTCCTACCTAAATCGCTTTAGAATGAACTCGCTTCGCCGTAAGGTTAAGCGAGCCATTCAAGAGCACCGAAACTCCTCCTGGGACACACTGCTTTCATCGATCAAACCAGGCCACCTGGCTTACTGGAGCCTGGCTCGATCAATGAAAGCAGATGGAGTCACCATCATGCCCCCTCTCTTACGTCCGAATCATCCAACGCCGGCGTTTGAAGATAAGGACAAAGCTGATGCTCTGGCTGAAAGTCTGGAAGCCCAGTGCTCCCCCAGTCTTGAGCCAGTCGACCCTGTTCACCTCGATACGGTGAATAGTGAAGTCGAACGTTTAGTTACCCTACCCCCCACCGCCACCCTTGATCACTTCAGGGCGGCGGAGGTCGCGGCGATCATTAAAGATCTCAGACCGAAAAAGTCCCCCGGCTCGGACGGCATCAGCAACAGAGTCCTCAAACGGTTCCCTGTCGCCCTCATCTACCTCCTTGTAAGCATCTTCAATGCAGCCATGTCCACCTGCTCTTTCCCTGACGTCTGGAAGGAAGCCAATGTTATTGGAATCCACAAACCGGGCAAACAGGCGAATGAGCCCTCCTCCTACCGTCCTATTAGCCTCCTCAGTGCCCTGGGGAAGATCTACGAGCGACTCCTTCTGAGTCGCCTCTGGTCCCATGTCAACGAACATAAGCTCCTACCCGATGTGCAGTTCGGCTTTCGAGCTCACCACTCCTGTCCCCAACAGGTGCTCCGCATCACGGAGCACATCCTGACCATGTGGCATCACACCTGGCCTGCCAGTACGGGAGCTGTCTTCCTCGACGTGGCGAAAGCCTTCGACAAAGTCTGGCACAACGGCTTGATTTACAAGCTTTCCACCCTTGGTGTGCCAGACAGGCTCGTACTCATCTTACGAGACTACTTGTCGAACCGTAGCTTTCGCTACCGCGTGGAGGGCACCCTCTCCGACCCCCGACCCGTCCGAGCAGGAGTCCCCCAGGGCTCCGTCCTCGCCCCGCTCCTTTTCACGCTCTATACCAGCGATATCCCCCGACACCCGCAAGTCGAACTTGCCCTCTTCGCGGATGATACAGCTCTGTATGCATCCAACTCGAACGCACGTCGAGTTGGCATAAGACTGCAAGCCGCACTAGACACACTAGGTGCCTGGTTCCAGAAATGGCGCATAGAGGTGAATCCGACGAAAAGTGCAGCAGTGTACTTTACGCGGACCTTCTCTAAGCCCAAAACACTTACCCTATTCGGCAAACCCATTCCCTGGGTTAAGTCAGCCAAATACTTAGGGGTGGTACTAGACCGCCGCCTTAGTTTCAAACCCCACATTCGTACCGTAATCAATCGTGCCAAGTTCATACTTAGCCGGTTGAACGCCCTCCTCAGAAAGAAAAGTAAAATGTCCCTTAGAAATAAGGTGACACTTTACAAATCGATCATACGCCCTGTCATGACATACGCCTCTGTGGTATTTGGCCATTCGGCTGATGTCCGCCATCTCCAGATTGTCCAAAACAAGTTTCTGCGTAAAGCCACGGGCTCGCCCTGGTACATGCGCAACAAAGATCTCCATCGCGATCTCAACCTCGAGTCCATCGTCCACTTCATAAAGACTGCTTCCCAGCGTCATTATGGAACGGCCTCAGAACACTCCAATCCTCTTATATCCTCCATACCCGATTATTGTATAGACGACCCTCCCACGAGTTCTCTCCTCCGTAGACCGAGACACGTTCTTGGTGACCCCGTTGACCCACTCACTGACGCTAACCCGGAAGTGACGGCAACAACTCAGCTTCCGCACACTACACACCCGACCAATAACCGACCCCGCCGGACGCGGGGTCGAAGAATTCCCCGTTTCCGCCCTCAGGTGCACTCGTGCACCTAGGCGTTACCTCCCTACCCTCTTGTAGCATCTGGCAACAGCCCAAGCCGAGGTTCGCACCTAAGTGGTGGCCCTTGTGCGTGTTGCCTCAACCTAATTTTTATCGGCGAGGCGCCCTCTGCGCCCGCCAAAAGTCCGGTAACGCTGTCATGGCCATCTGAGGTCAACAGCATAATAGTCCATTCGAAAAAAAAAAAAAAAAAAAAAGATCGTCATCCCACCTGGTCAAAGGGCGTCCTACACTACGTTTACCGATTCGTGAATTAGCCTGAGTATTCTCAGGTAAACCAGTAATACTAATAAGAAGATTGTCTGGGACCTTCTATAAAAGGGAATTATGTATATAAAATGTATAAAAGTATATTTACAAAAAGCTTACAAAAAATGTCATGACCCCCGGGACCCCCCCCCCCCCCCCCCCCCCCTAACAAATTGCGTAAAACTAAAGCTAATTAAACAAAGTACCAAAACAAAAAAAAAATGTAAATTAGGACCCATAACACAAGCTCTGCTTAGCTTGTGGATTATTAAATAAATACTAAAAATATAATTAATATAATATGATAATAATAATAATTACTACTATAATTACTTACTTCTATTATTCCTCAGTTAGGTAAAAACAATTTTGACAAGGAGGCCAAAAGGAGGATCCAGCTGGGCAGCGTTTGGGAAACTACGTAGAGTCTTCTCTTCATCCATACCGCAATGCTTGAAAACGAAAGTTTTCAACCAGTGCGTCCTACCCGTTATGACCTATGGAGCTGAGACGTGGACACTCACGATAGGACTGGTCCACTAGTTCAAAGTCGCTCAGCGAGCTATGGAAAGAGCAGCTCGGAATTTCTCTGAAGGATAAGATTCGCAACGAATACATCCGACAGAGAACCAAAGTTATCGACATAGCTCTGAGAATTAGCAAGCTGAAGTGGCAGTGGGCCGGCCATATCTCGCGAAGAACCGACGGCCGCTGGGGCAAACGTGTTCTTGAGTGGAGACCACGACTCGGTAAACGTAGTGTAGGACGCCCTCCGATCAGGTGGGATGACGACCTGCGAAAGACTGCAGGTAGATGCTGGATGCATCAAGCTGAAGACAGGGCGCTATGGCGCTCATTGGGGGAGGCCTATATCCAGCAGTGGACTAATATAGGCTGATGATGATGATGATGATGATGATTATTCCTCAAATCAAAGAACTATGTAGTTTTTTTTAAATATACTTGATGGTGCTGTGTGGATTGTCCAGGTTTGTTTATTTATTGGACATTTCAGCAATTTTACAGGCTTTTGCTGATCTATGAAAAGGAAATTTGTATCGAGGTGTGAACTCAAAGGTAGAACACCTTTCCGAACCAAATGCGCCGAATATGCAGCAATCGAATTTCAGAATGGAATTGAATGCGTTATCGATTTTATTTGTATTCATTATTGAATTTGTCCATGTCATGTCGAATCGGATGAATAGTCAGAATTCAACTGTTTAAATTTAAATGGCAATCTGTGTGTGGTGGTTGCCTATACAAAACATAGCCAAACAACTCCAAAGGCGCGTATATTAACTTCATAAAAACTTTTATTGGAAGAGCTTTTCCAACTCGAAAATTGACAACTAACAGGATAAAGGTCTCTTCTTCGCTTTTTTACTTTACTCTACATACAAAAGCAACAGAATTATCACTTATATCAGTGTCAGTATCATCTAGCCCCAAAGCAAAGAATATAATAATAATAGAAAGATAATTCTTTATTCATAAAAATCATAAACACAGTTTGGTGAAAAACATAACGAATTGGCGAATAATAATGTACCAATGAAACCAGGGTTATGGTTACAAGATAACTGATACACTTAATAATTTTTAATATCTACTTAGAAGACCACAACCGGACCAAATATCTGCAGATCGTACAAACATTTTTCCCGAGGATTCGAACCCGAAACCTCCATTGTCACAGGCAAATCTTCACCCACAGTGCCACATTAGTTGTGTATTCAAAGAGAGGCAATAATATGATTTCAGATTTCAAAAGCTTTATTTCTTTACGCTTACAAAACATATGTTTTATAAATTAATATCAAATAAGAATAAGGCGTTTTTAAGTTATTGTCTCTTCTATGTATCTAATACGTGTTTGTTTTGCTTATCTAAATCGAAATATATATGTATATGTAATTTGTCAGTGCGAAACTAAGACGCGCTAAACAACCGTGAAGAGTTATTTTATTATGTATACTATTATTATAAAGAGGAAAGGTTTGATTTTTATTTGTTTGTTTGTAATGAATAGGCCCCGAAACTACTGGACCGAGTTGAAAAATTCTTCCACCGTTGGGAAGCCACACTATCCGTGGTGAACATAGGCTTTATTATATTTTCAGAAAAGTTAGGGATCCGTACTTAAAACCGTGGGAAGCCGGGAAGGTCCGCTAGTATTAATTATAATGTTGTGTTCGCGTAAGATTAAAACTTTAGCCAGCCCCAAAAATCTGAAAACTCCTACACAATTCCCGCCTAAAACTGTATTAAAATTCTAGCCACTCTGCATTCCTCAAAATCATTTGGCTTTAGTGCTTACAGACTAGGGTAGGGCTTGCCAAGTTGTCGAGATGATGTGCTGTTGCCAAGCTGTCGCCAAGGCTGAATGGTGTAGGTACACTTCATGCTGTAGGATGAAAAAGATACCTCTCTCTCTCTCTTATCTATTAAAAAGGTTTTTTGAAACCCGGCTCACTTCCATTCGCAGTACATATTGCCACACCCTGCTTGGGTACCATTGTGTTTCTTATACACTACCTAGATACTAAGACCTACAAATGTACACAATGATGCAATAAATAAAATAAATAAATAAATAATGCTGGACAATTCACACAGCATTATCTAGCCCCATGGTAAGTAGAGCTTGTGTTATGGGTACTAGATAACTGATATACATAATACAATATATTAAATAGATAGATATTTTTTATTATACATAGAAAACGACCAGAACACCCAATAGCAATAAAATAAATATGAATAAAATTCTTGAAATTGTCATGTTTACTAAAAAATAAAAATATATCCTTGCCTGTTTTTAAAGCTCACGTCAAGGAGTTTTTCCTGCCAAAAGAATGAATATTGGTATTTATTTATTTATGTATTTAACTAGTGTATTATTTATTTTGGAATTTGTAATATTTATTACTTGTTTTTTAGTATTCTTATTTAGATAACCTGTGGTACACCCCCTGCCTTTTCTTAAATTCACATAATTCTTTCCATCCAAAGGTTGCCTGGAAGAGATCGCTTCTAAGCGATAAGGCCGCCCATTGTACCTGTCGCATATAATGTATTTTTGTAATGATTAATTTGATTATGGTGGGAGTAAGTGCTTTAGTAGCCATTTTATTAATTGTTTTATGGTAATTTCGTTTAATATTGTATCTTTCGCTATGTTATTTATCCTTTATTATTGAATAAACATTTTGTATTTTGTATTTGTATTTTGTATTTGTATGTGTGTGTTATTAGTACCAAATAAACGTTTTATCTATCTATCTATCTATGGTGTAAAATAAAGAATTTTTGTATTGTATAAAAAAGTCACCCGTAGGGGAGGAAATGGACTACATCTGCTAAAAGAAGTAATACGTGGAAAGGGAGGGAGGTCTAAGAACTACAGTTACTTATTGCAAAGGCTTTCTTTACTTCCTTACATTATTTGCCATTTGTTGCATTGTCATTATTTATTATTGACGTCCTCTGTGGTGCGAAGGTCCGCCTGCGACGAAGGAGGTTGTAGTAGAGGTTGTATCGATGCCCGCCTCGGGACGTAAGATCTGCAGATATTCGTTCTGGGCATTCTGGTCTATAACTATGTATGATAAAAAATATATATCTATGTAATGAATTGAATTATGTATATCAGTCATCTAGTACCCATTACACAAGCTCTGTTTATAGCTTTTGGCTAGAATCAGAGCTTGTGTAATGGGTACACAAGCTCTGGTTCTAGCTGATCTGATGTAATGGGGCTAGCCAGTATCGTCTATACAGCATCATCTAGCCGCTAGATGATGCTCTATGAATTGTCCAGCATTATTTATTTATTATCCAAGATGTATGTTATAATGAAAAAACGAATTCTTACAATAACGTACGTAATATATCTATCCTTCCGTATTAGGGGATCTTTTTCCGGATACGCATTGTTACGAATTGAATACGGATTTCGCATTTTTCCCGGAAATCGGACAAAGGCCGTAGCGTATTAACTTCATATTTATGTATCCATAACTACATGAAACAGTTTTAATCTTTATAAGAAACTAGTTTCGGACCGTGGCTTCGCACGCGTTTTATGAAAACGTTTATAGTTATTTTTATCTCATGGGAAGTATTTATGGGATAATGTTGCCTATGTTATATTCCGGGCTAAACACTACCTGAATGTAAAATTTTAGCCAAATCCATTAAGTAGCTTTAATCCTTTTCATTTATAAAATTAGTTTGATTTGATTATACTATGTATTTTATAATACTAGCGGACCTTCCCGGCTTCGCACGGTTTTAGTACGGATCCCTAACTTTTTTGAAAACATAATATAGCCTATGTTCACCGGGGATAGTGTAGCTTCCCAACGGTGAAAGAATTTTTGTAATCGGTCCAGTAGTTTCGGAGCCTATTTATTACAAACAAAAAAAACAAAAAATTGTTTTTGTTGGTAAAATTATGAAATTTTCATTATTTAACTCACAGAGTTTAAAACTATTGTAATAGATATTTTTATTGCCTGTTATAAAAAAACATAATTTTATGAAATAATTACTAAACAATTTGTAAGCTTGGCTAGATAATGCAGTGTGAATTGTCCAGCATTTTTTTTAAATTATTTAATTAATTTATAAGTAGGTATATCGGATATCCAGTACCCAAAACCCATTACACAAGCTCTGCTTAGCTTTGGGCTAGATGGTGCTGTGTGAATTTTCCAGCATTAGTTAATATCAAATATCAAAGTGTTTATTTCTTTTAGACCTTACTGTATATATAATAATAATAAATAATGCTGGAAAAATCACACAGCATCATCTAGCCCCATGGTAAGCAGAGCTTGTGTTATGGGTACTAGATAACTGATATACATAATACAATACATTACATAGATAGATATTTTTTTTTTTATTATATATAGAAAACGACCAGAACACCCGGAACAAATATCTGTAGATCGTACACACAATTGTTCCGAGGTGGGAATCGAACCCGCAACCTCCTGCGTCGCAGGTGGGCCTTCGCCCACCGCGCCACATCGGTCGTCAAAATATACAGTATATATAACTCTGGGACACGTCATAATTTGGCATTATTATTATTATTTCAATAAGTTCATCCCCCTCATCGATATCTATCCCATCACTAAAGCCAGAACATTTGGCGCAGTGCGGTACAGGTCTCATCAGTTACCCTATGTTACGACGTTCATTCTTAGTTACCCCTATCTCATCAGCACAGTTACGTCCACAGTTGAACATACCTCCCCCAAACAAGGGAGTGGTGCTATATTCACCTACTAGCTGCGCTCCCCGGCTTCGCCCGCGCGGAAATCTGTGTCAAATGGTTTATAAACCTTCCTCTTGAATCACTCTATCTATTGAAAAAACTGCATCAAAATTAGTTGCATAGTTTCAAAAATCTAATCATACTTAGGGATAGCCGGGAAGCAATTTTGTTGTATACTATGCATATAGTGATAATTGATATAGGTACGCTGATATGATATACCACGCTCAGTAGAAAATGTTGTTCTATATACATAGTATAGTGAGTATCACTCACTATACTATGTATAGTGAGTGTATATGTATGCAATATCCCACATCACAGTCTAAGCCAAAACAGCCCATGTTCACTCATTTTACGCTAGTACGATTTCACCCATCTCTCCTCTTTTGAATAAAACCAAATTAATTTATTAGACATAGGCATTCCGGACATCTGTGCCAAGTGTGGTCGGATTTCCCCTATGTTTAATTAAATGCGCGCTTAGCGCGTGGTTTTGTGTTTGTGTTAGATTGTTTATGGAAATAGAAAATGCTTTGTGGTTTCAGCTTTGTTTGTATTTTACTAGTAGGTATTTTGAAAATAATCCTTATTTATAATAGGTGAAATGGCGATGGGCAGGCCATTGTATATAATCGTTAGATATAATTAACAGCTTTAAAGCTGAAGTGGCAGTGGGCCGGCCATATCTCGCGAAGAACCGACGGCCGTTGGGCAAACGTGTTCTTGAGTGGAGACTACGACTCGGTTAACGTAGTAGGACGCCCTCCGACCAGGTGGGATAAAGACCTGTGAAAGACTGCAGGTAGATGCTGGATGCGTCAAGCTGAAGACAGGGCGCTATGGCGCTCATTAAAGTAAAGTAAAGTAAAGTAAAAAATCATTTATTTCTTTAGGCTTACAAAATAAGCACTTAGACAAGTCATATTTTATACATTAAATTATTATCAAATAAAATTATTTTACTATTCACTTCAATTTTTTGTCCACTAGTGGAAGAAGTGAAAAAGAAACCACTAGCATGTTCATCTCTTATATGTCTAATACATGGTTATTTGCCTATTTAAGTCTAAATATAATATGATTCGATACATGTCAATATTTAAGTAAAGCTATGCACAATAACAAATTACTTACATACTATTGTCTGTGCGAAACTGAGCGACATCTGGCCAAGCATTAACATCATTGAGATAATCATTTATGGAGTAGAAAGCCTTCTTGATGAGATTTATTTTTATGTAATTTTTAAATTTACGAATAGGGAGCTCAGTTGCTTCAGATGGAAGCTTATTATAGAAGCGCACGCTATTGCCCATAAATGATTTCCCTACCTTGTGTAATCTAAATGATGGGATGTGTAACTTGTTCTTGTTTCTTGTATTTCTATTGTGAACATCACACTTTTTCATAAGGCTATCCTTATTTTTGTGGGTATACATTAGATTTTCATAGATATATTGCGATATTACAGTCAGAATATTAATGTTTTTAAATAATTCCCTCAAAGAATCTCGTGGCTTCAATTTATAAATAGCGCGTACCGCCCTTTTTTGAAGAACAAATATGGTCTGGATGTCAGCTGCCTGTCCCCAAAGCAAAATACCATAAGACATAATACTATGGAAGTAACTGAAATAAACTAACCTAGCTGTGTCTTCATTGGTAATATATCTAATTGTTCGAACTGCATAAGCTGCAGAACTAAGTCTACCTGCCAGAGCCTCTATTTGCGACCTCCATTGAAGAGAAGAATCAATATGTAACCCTAGGAATACAGTAGAGTCTACAAGGTGAACAATCTCATCCTTCAGCATTATTTTTGTTGGGAGTTCTCTTACATTCGGTAGCATGAATTTTATACATTTAGTCTTTTTAGCATTGAGTAGTAGATTATTGGCGGTGAACCAATCTAGTATTTGTGAAAGCGAATTATTTACATCGTCATAGTTATATTTATTTCTATCAACTTTAAAAATCAATGAAGTATCATCAGCAAATAAGACTATATCACAAAGATCTTTTGCTAAAAACGGAAGATCATTTACATATACTAAAAATAAAAAAGGACCTAATATTGATCCTTGCGGGACGCCTAGTTCAAGTTTTGATCCTCTAGATCTTTCTTTACCAATATCTACTTTTTGAACTCTATCAGCTAAATATGATTGCATAAGGTCTAGTGCCTTGTTACTAATTCCATAGTGTTCCAACTTCCTAATTAGTGTACCATGATCCACGCAATCAAAAGCCTTAGAAAGGTCACAGAATACTCCAATAGCGTTTTTTGCTTTATCCCAGGCATCTAATATATGTTTTAATAGAACTGTGCCAGCATCGGTTGTCGATCTACCCTTGGTGAAGCCAAACTGATTTTTATGAAACAGCCTGTTAAGGTTGAAGTGTGAAGTCAACTGAGTGACGATAATTTTTTCGAAAATTTTACTTATTGCAGGAAGTATTGAAATTGGCCTGTAATTGGCCGGATCAGTATGGCTACCAGATTTGTAAAGAGGAACCAGTTTACTACATTTCATAAGATCAGGAAAAACTCCTGCGTCTACACAATTATTGAAAATATGGGCCAAGCAGGGAGCCACTTCCTTAATAATTGAACTTAGTACTTTCGTTGAAATGCCCCAGAGATCCTCAGTATTTTTGATGTTTATAGATTTAAAAGTTTTTACAATGTAATTACCATTTACGTGACTAAAGATAAAGACTTCCTTACATTTCTCAACAGATGATTCTAATAATTCAACTGCCTTTAAAGCAGAGGAATTGAGAGACCGGGTTACAATTTTAGGGATATCAGCAAAGAATCCATCAAAAGCATCTGCAATATCTTTTTCATTTATAAGAATTGAATTATTAACTTTTAACTTTATTTCTCTATTACGTGGCTTTGATTTACCAGTTTCATTATTTATTAGTCTCCATGTCGCTTTTATTTTATTAGATGAGTTTGTTATTTTATTCTTCAAAAATAGGCATTTTGCTGTGTTGCAGACTTTCTTAAATGTTTTCGAGTAGTTATTTACATACAAAAGAAACGCAGGGTCATGTAACATAGCTTCTCTAGCACCATAGAGATCGTATAGCCTATTCCTACTTCTGTAAATGCCGGGAGTGGCCCAATCAGTAAACCCGACCCTATCTCTAACTGTGCATGTTTTAAGTTTGAATACTTCATTGTGTTCTTTGTTTATAACATTAAAAAGTCTGTTAAATAAACCATTAGGGTCATCAGAACAAGGTATATTAGCTACTGCTAGATCTACTTTACATTTAAATTTACTAATACGGCTCTCTGTGATAGGCCTGTAGGTATATTCCTCAACTGTTTTTTTATCATATTGGGGGAGGCCTATGTCCAGCAGTGGATTAATATGGGCTGATGATCATACTTAATATAGGAAACGACAAGAATAATGTTATTTTACCTTCTATAAAAGTAAGTTTATTCCTATCTTCCCGTCAAAATGTTAAATTATTATAAAAGATCTTCTAAATGAGAAAATTCCGATACGAAGAATTCCTCTACTCCATTTAAATTAGATGCTCTGCGCTACCGAGTTTTCACCGCAATTTAATTGAATAAAACCTGGAAAACGAATCACGGTTCATTTTGCCCGGTTCTACCCTAACCTAGATAGATAATCATTTAATGAGTGTAAGGTTCTTAGGTTACTTTTATAATTTTTTAGTAAATGGTTATTTTAAAACTAGAATCTCTTAATTCCTTTTTACTGAGGATTAGCTTCTGACCTAGTCCCATACCATTCGATGTAAATGGGTCCCTTTTGAAATAGCTTGTAGGAAAAAATAGTTCTCCCTAGCTAAGCCCCATACTTTTATGTTTGAATAGCTACTACACTGTTACCAAGCATCTAAATATGTATGTACGAGTATGTGAAATTTTAGTTACTAATTTAAAGGAAGAAGGGGAGGGAGGCCTTTGTCCTGCAGTGGGACACCCCGGGCTAATATAATAATAATAATAAATCCACAAACTCCCCTATAGCCCGATTACCCAGTCCATCCATCCATCACAATAGCCTGGTTTTATATCTTTCATTTTTCTTTGCAATAGTCTCTACACCTCGCGGATACCATCTTTGGGTGTATCATATTGTGCACCCGAGGATGATACCCGCTATGTGTAGCCTTTAGATTAACTATCTCAAAGGGCCTCTGTGCTGTTGGCTTCGGCCCCACGCTAGCCTTCCAAAGGACCGGGTCACTTTATGGCCCGAGATCATGGTAAATGAGAGACATAATAATAATAATAATTTCGAACAAATTGTTTAAGTTGCTACTAGCCAGGATGCGAAGCATGCTCTAGCTAAGCAGAGCTTGTGTTCAGGGTACTAGATGGCTGATGTATTTAATACACTAACACGTTACATATATCGATATTTTTATTATACATACAAAATACCCAGAACACCCAACAAATTTTAGGAGATCGTTCAAACATTTGTTTTAAGGAAATCGAACTCGCAACCTCCTGCGTCGCAGGTGGGCCTTCGCCGCGCCACAGAAGTCGTCAAAAGACATAAACATTTTTAACCCTTAGAGTATTTTCAAGGTCAAGGTCATTCAAGGCCTGTGGTTATATCCAACCCTCATTTATTAAATTTACCTTTGTTTCCCAGGAAATCAAATCATGGCGGGGTCCAGAGAGAGGTTGCTGTACGAAAGGAGATCTGATTACGACCTAGAGTACAGAAGGTACGAACCTTACTTAGACGCCCAAAGGTTTAGGAGAGAAAGAGAAACACATAGAGAAAGACCGAGACGCAAGAACGGGTACGTCTACGAAGATATCTACTCGGATTTCGACGAAGCACAGGGAAAGCTGTCTCTTTTTAGGCCCATAAGACCAGAGTTTCTAAATCTACCCTCAAGTTACGATGTAAAATACAACTCGCTACCTCGAAACTATTATAATTACGAGCGAGACACCGATAGAGATAGGCGGAGAAAGAAAGATTATTACGACTTTCGAATCGAGAACGACAGGAAAAGAGACGAGTTTGAATATAGAAGCAGAGAACGACCTAAGCCTCACTTCAAACCCGTTCCAACTTTGAAACCCACCACTCAGCTCAAGCCATTACAAGACAGAACTGTCAAAGTCGATCCAAATTCAAAACCGAAGAACGTCGCAGTATGCAAACCTCTTCGCATATCAGAGAAGACCGCACGCTATTGGACGTCGGATATAACCGAGCGTTCCCGAGCACGCCCGAAGAAGCCCGAAGAGAAGAAGATTGTGAAATTTTCTGAAGTTTCTGGCTGCAATCGTAAAATGGTGGTTGACGACCCGATTTTCGGGCGAAAAGTTGTCCCCGTGCGAGAACTAGAGGTGTCTTTAGATCAAATGATACAGAATGGGTATTTTGAAAAGCATAATATACCAATACGTCCTATGGTGCGAGCTGGCAACGTCACTAACGAGGAAAGAGAGGAGGTAGTCAAGGGGATAGTGAAAAATGAGCCAAATGGAAAGTGCTTGACGAGTGCGAATGAAAAGGAACAGCCAATTAGAAGAGCAAGACATCTGCCCCAGGTGAGTTTCAATATAACTTTTCCTAGAATTTCTGAAATCGGTCTAGAATTTAATCATTTTCGGTTTTGGTAAAAACAAGACGCCACAAACGTAGCAATAGGTACTGAGAGTGGAAGTGAGCCGGGTTTTTAGAAAATTCACTATGTAGGTACGTATTTAGATTTCAGCAGAAAAATATTATTCAATAACATAGTTTTACTCAGATATCAGATTAAGATTCATGTTATAATAAAAATCACTATTCTTAACATTATCGTAACACAATCATATCATCTCAAAATAACAATAATTCGATAACGAAGTTTAATTAATCACAAAAAATTCAATAAAATGAGTTTAAATCGGTTTAAAGACATTTATTCTCAAAAAGACACAATGTTACTTACATGAGAACTAAGTTACCTGATATATAATAGTTTAATATAAAATGTTAATGTAGGATAATAATAATAATAATCGCCTTTAGATTAACTTCTCAAAGGGCCTCTGTGCTGTTGACTTCGGCCCCACGCAAGCCTTCCAAAGGACCGGGGGGTCACTTTATGGCCCGAGATCATGGTAAATGAGAGACATAATAATAATAATAATGCTGGACAATTCACACAGCATTATCTAGCCCCATGATAAGCAGAGCTTGTGTTATGGTACTAGATAACTGATATACATAATACAATACATTAATTAGATAGATATTTTTTATTATACATAGAAAACGACCAGAATACCCGGAACAAATATCTGCAGATCGTACACACAATTGTTCTGAGGCGGGAATCGAACCCGCAACCTCCTGCGTCGCAGGCGGACCTTCGCCCACCGCGCCACATCGGTCGTCAATATAAAATAGATGTAAATTAAATTAAGGTAGGTCGTCTTCGTAGGTATAGATAATACCCATCCAGTAAGTTTCATCAAATAAGTTTTAGTAGATAGATTTACGCATATTAGTCACTTGTAGAAAACACATACCGTGTGATTTCAGCACTCAAAGTACTTCTACATACTTCAGTTAAATAATTAACTCTATATTTATCATCACAATGGCCGAAGTGATACCCAAGCCACTCAAAAGGAAAAATGTATGTATTAAAAATATTGTGTAGGCTTAGGAATCTCCTCTTGGACACCCTACTCCAATTCCAAGAATACTTCAAAAGTTATGTCGCAAACAAACAAGAAAACAATAATTCCAAACTGTATTTAACCCTAAACTAAACAACCATTAATTTCACTGCTAATCCTTTACATAATTTGTTAATGAATCAAGTTAAGTTATTTATGCCTACTGATTCGGAATCATAAACAAAGTTGAGGCAGTGTGTAGGTTTTTCAGTAATTCACTGCTATTATTCCACCTAATAACAGCCGAGCTTTTTCAAAACAAGAGTGTTTGTGACTTTTCGACTAAATAAATAAATAATGCTACACAATCCCCACAACATTTTTTTTTATAAAATAATCATTTATTCTCTTCACAAAAAGGTCATCTTATAGGTACTTAATTGTTATAACAAGGTGTAGCAGTAGATAAAAAGATAGAAAAAAATTCAATGCAAGAATAAATTTTAATATAATAAGAAGAATGGTTGAAGATATTTAATCTATCTACTAGATATAAAGTTTCAACTTATGCGATTAACTTGAAACTTTATACTGATGGTTGAAGTTTTTTAGAAGTGCACCACTGGAGTTTTTTCGCTGATGATATCGAGATGTACCCTAACCCGCGTATTTAATAAGCCGAAAGGGCAAAAGTTAGCAAACAAAACCTCGCGAGCGGCGGGAAACTGTACAATGGTTTGTAAAAATTGGTTTCACTCGACACTGAACTATCCAAATCAGTAAAAAAAGGAAATTTTAAGGAAATTCCGGATATTTTATCAACACTACTGCTGCCTGAAAACATTGTAACGTAAAAAATAATCAATTTCATCGAATAACCCATCAGCACAACACAGACCGAATCTGTATATACCTGTATTATGAAACTGTGTCCAAATAAATGTTTTTTTTCTATTTTAATCTATTCTATCTGCCTTGCCACACATTATCTACAGAGACCCTGTGCGAGGAATAGAGCTCTGCTATAATAAGTAATATATGTATGTATATACTCGTAATACTAAAGTCGATAACTTTCACGGTAACATTACTTCTGATTCTAGTTAAATAGTGTTTAAATTTAATTAAATACCTTTATATATTCATGGCAATTAATAGTTTTTTATATACTTTATTTAGTTGTGCTACTGATTGTAACCTTACAATGTCTAGGGAACATTTGATTAATTTCGACTGCCTGATATCGGCACGATATTAATTAAGTACAGATGTTAGAGGGGGAAAGGGGGGATGTGTTTGTGTGGGATCGGAGGCAGTTGGAATCCATTTGCAGAGATCTGTTAAAATAAACCACAGGTACGTTTGAGATACATTAGTACCGCAGGCTGATTATGTAAAAGCAACAGCAACAGCGACGCGACCGCAACCGAAATTTTAGCAAGCAATTTTTAGTTCACCGATTGTCCGGCAGAGGGAAACCTAGTGTGGGTGACGTAGTACCTGGTGTCATCTAAAACAAAATTGGCTTTTGACAGCACTGATTGCTTAATTTACGCCTGTCGCAAACCGGTCGCAGTTACATAATCAGGGGGCCGGAAACTACATGAGATATTGAAATAGTGACAAGAGGTTTGTAAGTGGCCAACAAAAGCCAGAGACCGAAACCACTGAAGTATGGCCTACACCGCCGAACGCGATGTAGGCCATACTTCGGTTTATCACGAAGTAACGGACATCTCAAGAAATTTACTGAAATTTCGGGTTGCATTTTTTTTTATTATTTGAGGAGTGACGGAACAAAACATGATAATTCCACTTTTTGTAAAAAAAAAGTTAGCAATGACATTCGACAGAATACCATAAATTACGTCGCCCTTTAAGCTGGTGTGGTTCAAAACGTGCTTATTCCTGCAGTAAATCGCCTCTAAAGTTGAAAGTTTGATGCAAATCATGATATTTCCATGTTTAAAAATATTAATAAACGAAATCGGAACAAAACATGATACATTTCATACATTTCTGGTACGCACATTGAAAGTTGGCACAAAATAGGTTATTTCCTATGTTTCCTGTCATACAGACTTTTGAACGCTTTTTAGCTTAAATCCTAGTGAGCCGAAGCCGTAAAATAGTTTATTATTTTGTCTATGGTTGGGCTGTTTGTTTGACATATGTCACATGATTTGATTCAAGTCAATGTCAAAATATTCGATCGGTCGCAGTTGGTCGATAATTCGTGGGGGCAAACGTCACCCCAGAAATATAGAACAAATTCAGGAAGAACGCGGACTGAGTCCTGCAAAGAAAAATGATGTGACCAGACTATTAATAAAACAGTTCGGTGCCGATTGGGAGAACCTTTCAGCATTAGAATGGTACAAGCAAAAATTAAGCTGTTCTAGAAACATTACAGAACAAAATGAACAAATTGATGATGATGAAGCTTGTATTTGTATTGAGATGGATATAGAAGACATAGGAATTAAATTTTTAATGAATTGTGTTTTTGTCCCATATATTTTTGATTAATCAATAAATAATAAATCCAGAACATAAAATGTTATTTCTTAACCTTACCTTTTCAAAACATGATATTTTCGTCTGGTCTGATCAGAACATGATATTTCCATTTCTTACATAAGAATAGATACACAATTTGAAATAAAAAAAACCATGTTATTTATTAATTAGAACCCATATTTTCTTTAATTGTGCAAAGGCAAAGTAGTTGCCGGTGTGACCTTTTGTGGAAAGTTAGAAATCATGGAATTATCATGTTTTGTTCCGTCACTCCTCATTTTAATTTATTAGTTACAAAACACATGACAAGCAATAATAGCAATCGTAAAATGGTGGTTGACGACCCGCCCCCTGATTATGTAACTCGCGACCGGTTTGCGACAGGCGTAAATTAAGCAATCAGTGCTGTCAAAAGCCAATTTTGTATTAGATGACACCAGGTACTACGTCAACCAGCAATCGAGCACTAGGTTTCCCTCTGCCGGACAATCAGTGAACTAAAAATTGCTTACTTTTCAAGTACTTTTCATATATCTTGGTTCAAATTGGTATTACGTAAAAGCAACACGACAGCAGTAGCGACTCGATTTCAAAGAGAATATAAAGTATGACAGCGATTTGAACTGTCAATATAGCAACAACCTCAGCATCTGTTTATTTATTTGATTTGTTTATTGATTTGTTTTTTTATTTTTTATTTGTCGTCATCCCACCTAGCCCGAGGGCGTCCTACATTACGTTTTCCGAGTCACTGTCTCCACTCAAGAACACGTTTACCCCAGGCGGTTGTCGGTTCTATGTGATATTTACATAGCCTTGGCCGGTCCTCTACCACTTCAACTTGCTGATTCTTTGAGCAATGTCGATAGCTTTGGTTTGCACTCTCTATTAGCTCTCTTGTAATCCGATAGAACAGCAGACCAATACGATTGGGGAGAGGTCAGTCGCATGGCCAACGGCTTATAGTTCTTTCCGAAAAAAAAACATCCTGTAGTTATACTCGTGCCTTTATGTTGTCCCTAACTCTATATAACCATTAGTCTATAGATCCACCCTACTATCAGCCCCTTTGATAATGCCATTCCCTTTGATAAAGCTATGTATCTAATAGAGAAATAATTGCCGTTATTACGACAATCTGGCTAATAGCGGGCTCTAAGTAACCTTGCTAATGGCGACCCGAGCCGAAGGATACAGGCATTAGGCGTTGTCCTGATTGGTGAGCGAACGCACGACGATGTTCTTATTTCACAGTAGTTATTTATTTACATTCATATTCATTTATTTTTGTTTGCATGTACATTCATTCTCACCCTGGAAGGGCGAGACTGAGTTCGACTTTATTTAGGCATGTCAAATAAGAGTTCAAAATAATTTTATACTTTAAAATAAAATGAATACTTACATGTAGGTAATTAAATAAGTTTTATGGAAATACAAATAATGAAACTGAATTTTTTGTATTTCCATATCCATATATTCCATGGCATTTGTATTTCCATGGCCATATCTCGCGAAGAACCGACGGCCGATGGGGCAAACGTTTTCTTGAGTGGAGACCACGACTCGGTAAACGTAGTGTAGGACGCGCTCCGACCAGGTGCGTAGACGACCTGCGATAGACTGCAGGTAGATGCCGGATGCGTCAAGCTGAAGATAGGGCGCTATTGCGTTCATTGGGGGAGGCCTATGTCCAGCAGTGGACTAATATAGGCTGATGATGATGATGATGAAACTGAATTTAGAAGCAAGTATCCAGAATGGTCAGTTATTTATTGTTATAATATATACCCCACTCCACCCGCCTCCGCCACCAGCAACCACGGCGGGCTGCTCTCGGACCCGTCCGCGATCAGCTCTGCCAACAGAACACACAATATGTCAATGCAGAGCGCTACCACAGCGTTACCTGGGGGCGTAAACTAAAATTTCGTGAGATCTAGGTTAATAAACTTTGCATAGCTGCTAAGTTTTTGTAGTTCAAACTAAATTTAATAATATTATATTTTCGCTATATGTAGTGTTCTTTAAGTGGTAGGTAACGATTTTTTCTGTTTGTATGTTTTTTTTTTATTTATGTTTAACTACAAATAAACGATTTGATTTGATTTAAGTTTATAGGGCATGCAAAATGTTAAAATTCAACCACAGGTTAGGTAATGTTATTTCGGTTCCATTAGCTTATTATTATTCTTATATTCGTTCACTGCTGGACATTATGCCTTCCCTAAGGCCTTAAGGCGTGTAGTAGGCAGAGTGCCCAGAATGCTGGCAGCATTACCACGTTGAATGACAATGCTTATTTGTTGAATGAAATAAAAACCAGCATTCCGATCACCAGTGAACTCTTTACAATTAGTATTTACACATACATACTCGTACATATATTACCTCAAAATTTTATCCGTCGCCAGAAGGCAACGATAACATTGTATCACAGTCGGCATCGTTCTTTCAAAAGTATCGAAACTTAGTAGGCAAAGTACTCATAAAATACGAAAATGTATAACAAGTCGGCGATAAGCGGTTAATTGCATAGAAATTTCCTAAAGTCTCACTCCGCTAGTACCTGTATTGAATACTGCAAAACTCGGCAAAGTGCGAAAGTCGATACTAAGCTCCGAAATCACGATAACGTAGTAAGTATAAAAAAATAAAATAAAAATAATGCTGGACAATTCACACAGCATTATCAAGCCCCATTGGTAAGCAGAGCTTGTGTTATGGGTACTAGATAACTGATATACATAATACATTACATAGATAGATATTTTTTATTATACATAGAAAACGACCAGAGCACCCGGAATAAATATCCGCAGATCGTACACACAATTGTTCCGAGGCGGGAATCGAACCCGCAACCTTCAGCGTCGCAGGCGGACCTTCGCCCACCGCGCCACATCGGTCGTCAAATCAGAAACAGTCGTATATACATATGTAGGCTTAAAACACCGCATTATCTCAAAACAACATTCTTCAAAGACGTAGGTCTTCCAGCTAAAGAAAAAACCATTGTAACAATATTTAGCAGGCTTCGCCGTAAGCCGGTAACCTAGTTGGGAATCTGGGCGGGCGCCAGACATATTATCTAGTGCGGGTAGGCCTGTTGTCTACGATATTTCATCGAATATTGGATTTGCTAAGGCCAATGCCACACTGTGTCTGGGACACCGACTTTCTGTACCGAAGAGGAGTTTGAATGAAACACCCTAAACTTTTTAGCCCTAGACCGTTCTACATACATCATCGTCATCATCAGCCTATATTAGTCCACATCTGGACATAGGCCTCCCCAATGAGCGCCATAGCGCCCTGCCTTCAGTTTGACGCATCCAGCATCTACCTGCAGTCTTTCGCAGGCAGATGCTGGAATTCTATTTATAGATATCTTATTTCTTTCTTGATTCTTTCCGTTCTACATACATATTTGAAACTTATAGATTATGAAGATATACATCGTCGGTACCTGTTAATTAGGCTATACCTATCTACATATAAAAATCTTTATCATTATTTAAATGAATCATTCTGAATTCGAATAAGAACGTAAAATAAGCGGCGAAAATAATGTAAGGAATGTTATTTTAATATTAAATGTATTTTCACGGCTAATAATAGTGCATTTGAATTCATTGACATTGTTTCAATAATGTCAATTACATATAAATAAAATATCACACATAATCACCACTGGGTGGCACTACGCATACTGATGCGTAAATACCCATTCCAGAAAGATTATCATTACCTTTCCTCGTTCCACAGTCGGGTTACCACCGCTTCTTTTTGGGTGTCTACCAGTGTCCAAATGCAGCTTTAATAAGTGTGGCCTATAGCTTAGTATGTAGTACAACAAACAAACGTTCTCTAGAATTAGTGACTATGCGAGTCGCTAGGCTCTAAGCACTACGAGGCTCTTTGTAGTGTGGCATTAGCCTAAGAGAATATGTATTGATCTAAACTGATATTTCGGCTACGTAGTCAAATAATATGAAATCTGACAAAGGCCTTATTATGAGTTTTGCATTTGTTAATATCCCTTTACCAAGATTTGTAGATGTTTTTGCAGTGGCTTCGGTTATTCCGTGATTAGGTCATGTGCTGAAATATTGGAAAACTTAAAATAACACAAATCGTGATGCATATCCCGTTATTAATGACTACAGTCTTTACACTTTCAAAAAATTATTAAAAAAGTATTACTTGAGTCTCAACACATACATCCAGTTCAAATAAGCCGTTCTTTGCCTTCCTTTTAAAAAAAAATTAGATAATATTACTTACATAATATTAATAATAAACTCATTGTAGTTTTAACAGGTTTATTTTATTTTAAATGTACAAAGATCATTCTAAAATTTATATACGTATTTTATTTTAAATAATTTTGTTTGATTAGCACATACAGTTTTAGTTTCTGTTGATTAATTAATATTTTTGTTTGGTTCCTCACTATATTAGGCCACCTTGCGCTCCACGATCTCCACGGAAGACCAGCGCTATGGTACGATTTGCTCTACCATAGCACATGCTGAGTGGAGACCGAGTTTTGTCAGTCTCTGTCGTCTGTTAATCTAAGTTTAGTTTATAAGAGTCTCTGTTCTGTTCTGACAAAATAAAAATATTTTTACTTTTTACTTTTACTTTTTTATATAACAATGATATATAAGTTTTTACAGTGTTTTGCATGGTGTACGAAAACTACAAAACTTCACGTTAACTTCCATACATTTCGAACTCTTAGGTACTTACTTTATACTTTTTTTAGTATGACCACGAAATAACTATTTAATTTTACTACGTAATGTCCGCAATCTCCCCTATAGCCCGATTACCCAGTACATCCATCCATCACAATAGCCTGGTTTTATTTCTTTCCTTTTCTTTGCAATAGTCTCTACACCTCGCGGATACCATCTTTGGGTGTATCATATTGTGCACCCGAGGATGATACCCGCTATGTGTAGCCATCGCCTTTAGATTAACTTCTCAAAGGGCCTCTGTGCTGTTGGCTTCGGCCCCACGCAAGCCTTCCAAAGGAACGGGTCACTTTATGGCCCGAGATCATGGTAAATGAGAGACATAATAATAAATTCTTTATTTCCAGACACGAGATCCATATTCTACTTAAAATATTTAAAACTAATAACAATAGTTTCTTCTGGGTGATTTTTTGCTTTTTACGAGTATACTTGAAGAGGTGAAAAATTACGGCACTTCGTCATTGAATGCGTAAAATGTTCAAAACGCAACTCCTCACAATCCTTCAACTTCAATAAAATTTACGCAATGTAATAAAAACAAATGCGACGTTTCTCTATTTTACCCTAATGCGAGTTCTTACATACGAAATTATAAAAAAGCCTGAAAATTATATTTTTCATTTTATAGCGTTGAAAAGTAAAAAAATACCGTTAAAACCGATTCAGCTCAGCGTCCCGTTAAAAACGTAAAGTGCTCATTAACGTTAACGATTCCCATACGATCCCTGATCCACAGTGGGTGTAAATCAGAAGCACAATGTATATAACTGGGTGTTTTGGTCGTTATTTACGTGTATAATAAAAAAATATCTATCTTTGTAATCTATTGTATTAAGTACATATATATTCAGTCATCTAGTACCCATAACACAAGCTCTGCTTACCTTGCGGCTCGATGATGCTGTGTGGATTGTCCAGCATTATTTATTTACGTACCATTATCATTGTGCTACGACGTAGATATAGCGCCGCTACGTCGTAGCTGTAGCGCCGCTATGTCGTAGCTGTAGCACCATTACGTGGTAGCTGTAGCACCACTACGTGGTAGCTGTAGCGCCACTACAACGTAGCTGTAGCGCCACTACGTCGCAGCTGTAGTACAGTTACAGCGAAGCAATGTGATTTTCGTAGATTTACATACCTAGCTGAAAAAAAAAATCCAGCAATATTTATTGATAATACAGATTGAAGAAGAATTGATGTCTGTACCACACCTAGTTCCATTACAAAAGGAACTCAAAGCAGTTTGTCACAGCTCTGTTACCCGATAAAATTAAAAAGCTGCAGATAATTTCCGAATCGTCCTACTTCATTCAGCAAACTGTGTCAACGAACTGCAAAAAGCCAACCCCTGCGGTGACCCGGTTTCTCCCGGAAAGGATTCCTCTTGTTTTGGCACTTTTGACCCCTGCCACAGATGATATAATACTTTACTCACTTCCCCGCGGCAGAAATGGAATTTTGGGTTCAGATTTGAGGTTTATACGTAAACCCTATGCACGGCTTTGAATAAAGTTTTGATTTGGATTTGTTTTCAAAAAATTCAAAATCCTTTATTTCTATATGCTTACAGAATTAGCACTTAGACAAGTCAAATTGACTAATAGTGCAAATTCTAACTCAAAAATCTCAATTAATGATTATATAATTAATTTAGGTATTTTTCATAATAATGTTGGACAATCCAAACATCGTCATCTAGCCCCATGGTAAGCAGAGCTTGTGTTATGGCCGTTATGGGAGTAGATAACTGATATACCTACTTAATACAATAGATTACATAGATACACATATATTTAAACATATAACGACCAGAACACCCGGAATATCTGCAGATCGTACACACAATTGTTCCGAGGCGGGAATCGAGCCTGCAACCTCTCGCGTCGCAGGCGGACCTTCGCCCACCGCGCCGCAGAGGTCGTCTATTTTAATATTTACAATCATTCTATATTCAGTTTGGCCAGAGTATAAGTAAGCATGGAAAGAAGAAGGAGGGTAAACCAAGCTAAAATCGGCACACATTATCAGCACGTTGGCATAATGTTCGTAAGTTATGCCCTAATCAGGGATGTAAGGCCCGTCTTGCCCTATTTCACCCTACTCTAAACCACACGATTCCATCAAGCATACTGTCGATTCACCCTTAAGGCTGCGTTTAAGGTGGAGTGGAAGCGAGAGCGGCTTATTGAAAAGGCGTCGTTTTTTTGTAAAATACTTAGTTTTGAAAACACCGTACTCTCGGTTTCCGCTCAAGAATACATTAATTGACACAGTTCGAAGTAAAAACTTGAGTGGAGATCGCGTCTCGGCAAACGTAGTGTAGGACGCCCTTCGGCCACGTAGAATCTGCGAAGGACTGCAAGAAAATGATGAAAAAGATGTGGCAAGCTAAAGACAGGGCGCTATGGCGCTCATGAGGCCTATGACCGAAGGGCCTGTACCCTTCGGCCGTCTACAGAACCGGAGTTTCAGAACTGGTTCCATACGGACTATATGTAAGGCTGGTGATAGTGATGATGATGAAGGTCAAAACTCGCTTCCGCACCCGGTTTCCACCAAAAACGCGGCCTTAGCCATTATGTAAAGAGGCTGGTTTTAACAATGAACTTCGCTTCGTAGACGTTTTTACAATGTTTGCCGCGTCTCAGGAGGCCGCGATAAAAATATATCGAGATATGCTCAAGCACGTACCGACTGTTAGGACACGTTCACACGAAAATACTATACCAAAGGTTTCATAAATTATAATGTAAAAATAAACATAAATAAATAATGCTGGACCAACCACACAGCATCATCTAGCCCCAAGCTGTTATTATAGTTAACTGATATACATTACAATACATAACTTATCTGTGTTATGTGTTATGTATGTTTGTCAGATAGATAATTTATTAGATATCTGATTTTTATATCATACATAGAATAACGACCAGAACACACGGAACAGATATCGGCATTATCTAGCCCCATGGTAAGCAGAGCTTGTGTTATGGGTACTAGATAACTGATATACATACATAATACAATATATTACATAGATATATATTTTTTATTATACATAGAATAACGACTAGATCACCCGGAACAGATATCGGCAGGTTGTACACACAATTGTCTCAAGACGGGAATCGATCCCGAAATCTCCTGCGTCGCAGGCGGACCTTCGCCCACCGCGTCACAAAGGACGTCATAGTTTATTTGTTATTGATTCTGTTACAGGTCACATTATTAGTAATTATATTTATGTTTATCCTACTAATATTATAAACGCGAAAGTTTTTAAGTATGGATGGATGGATGTTTGTTACTCTTTCACGTAAAAACTACCGAATCGATTTTAATGAAACTTTACAATAATATAGCTTATACATCAGAATAACACATAGGCTACAATTTAAAAATATATTGTATATTATCCAAAATATCTATCACCACGCGGGTGAAACCGAGGGGCGCAGCTTCATGTATATTTCTACCTAATATCGGAACAAAAATCGACACCTTCGTAAAATGTCAATCAGTCAGATTGTTTTTTACGTTCACATATAAAATCAATGGAAGCACAAACGCTTGGAACTCCAAAAGCTATCAAAAATCGCCTTCCGAGCTCACAGATAAAAACACCCCTTGTAGCCTTCCCTTAAGCTTCTAGAGATCTTGTATGTTTGTAAAGCTTGTTTGGTGGACGGCGGAGAAATTGTGGGTATTTTCGATCTAAACACGATCGAGACAAGGCTTAGGTGACCTAAAAAGATAAAGTGAATATCACTTGGGAGTTTTCCCCGTTGAAATAGTACTTGTAATTATGGTTAAAATTCTTAGCAGTTAAATTTAACTCCCACGATCCAATAATAAGGTCATTCCAATTACACCACTCCATTCCATATTCCATTGAAAATTCCCAAAAGCCGTGGAAGCTTCCACCATGCATTGTTTGGTAAGTGCTGGTGAAATGGGTCAGGTCAGCTCCCAAGAGACGTAAATATTGCTGGTTGTTCTGTTTCGTACGTAATGGCCTGAAATTCATAAGCTTTCTGAGTATAAGCTTCTGTTAGAAGTTTCGCGTACTCTGTTATAGCTTTTCTGGGTTTTCGGTGGAGAAGTGTGTATTTGTTTCAAACTATGAATAGGAACCAAACGTATGTGTACCTACCAGAGGTATCCAGAGGGCCTACTCGGATAACAAAAATCTAAGTTACCGATTCGTTTTCGCGAAAAACAAACTCATAAGTCATTTGCTTAAGATAGCGTTTGCACTACAAGAATTATAAACGATTTTCGTGTTTACGACCCTTTTGTACCTCCTCGTGAGTTTACAACTCACACTTATTTAATCGCTCAGATATTCTTTTTGATTCGATATGGTATTACCGATCGTAATAAAAATGCTGCCAATACACACTTTTGAATAAGACGGCAAAGGTCCGTGTATAAAACAATTCATTTTAATACAAATATGCGACCGACGACGTCTTGTCGTTGCGTATGGTTCATCATCATCGTATGTCCTGCTGGACATAGGCCTCCCCCAATGAGCGCCATAGCGCCCTGTCTTCAGCTTGACGCATCCAGCATCTACCTGCAGTTTTTCGCATCGTGGTTATGGTTTGGTATTTGTGAACTATCCCTCACCTGAACTACAAGGTTATTTGTATTTTTGACAGGTCCTAGCAGCACTAGCAGTATCCCTGGCCCCGTTCTCAGCAGGCCTCGGCAAGGGATACTCCTCTCCCGCCATCGCGTCCCTCCAAGGACCTGGAGCTAACGCCACTCGCAGGGACTTCCAGCTAACCGACCAGCAGGCTAGCTGGTTGGCCTCGCTGTCTTTTCTTGGTAAGTTGGAGTTCATGCACTAAATCGCAGGCGGAACTTCGCCCACCGCGCCACAGTAAAAAAGGCAATGGCGAGAAGAGAATTGCTATAAAAGAACTAGCCAATGCTGGAGCCATACAAAAACATAACTTGGATAGTGGAATGCTCATTGGATTATTCCAATGAGCATTCCAGAGCAGGATTAAGACCTAACCGATAACACGTGTTAGTTTTAGCTTGGAGCTAGATGGTGCTGTATTGATTGCTCAGTATTGTTCATAAATATATCTTGTTATTTACTCTCCCTACGCTACTCGCACTTCGCAGAATCCCCATATAGAATACCAAAACTTGGCTTTACTGAATGATGCGACCTTCCTACTGACTATGCAAAAGTATTTACAAAAAATAAAAACAATACCTACATATGTATTTGATTTGATTCTATATTACAAAAGCTTTTTATAACGGGATATTTACCATGATTTGATTTTTGACTTTTCCTATATTCATATTTTATTTATTTCGTAATTATGGTAAATGTACAGTTATAAATGAATTTGTGTTAATAACCATGACTCAAAAGTTTTATTGATTCTATATTGTCGTCAACAAAACAAACAGACGTTTAAAACAAATTGAAATAGAATTGTTTTGTGTCCGTATTGACTTTGAATCCGTTGAAAACATCTCGTTAGCTAGAGTCAACATGGTTAATTGTAAGCAAATATTTGGGCTGCTGTCGTGTTGGAATAAAGAGCTTAGATTCGGCGGTATTAGGTTTGGATCTTACCTTCAAATACTTTAATTCATTTAAACGTCAGAGAAATTTGCACAATGAGTATGCCCAGATAATAAAAGTAAAAGTAAAAAATCATTTATTTCTTTAGTCTTACAAAATAAGCACTTAGACTCAATTTCTTCAATTTTTTGTCCACTAGTGGAAGAAGTGAAAAGAAACCACTAGCATGTTCATCTCTTATATGTCTAAGACATGGTTATTTGCCTATTTAAGTCTAAATATAATATGATTCTATACATGTCAATATTTAAGTAAAGCTATGAACAGCAACAAATTACTTACATACTATTGTCGGTGCGAAACTGAGCGACATCTAATAATAATAGAGAGAGATAGTTTTAGTATAGTCAATACATTTTAATTTAACCATGATATCACCTGAGAGAAATTGAAGATGTGGCTCACTCTTGTCTTGAAGATACCCAGTTAAATAAATATAAATAAATAAAATAAATAATGCTGGACAATTCACCCAGCATTATCTAGCCCCATGGTAAGCAGAGCTTGTGTTATGGGTACTAGATAACTGATATACATAATACAATACATTACATAGATAGATATTTTTTATTATATATAGAAAACGACCAGAACACCCGGAACAAATATCTGCAGATCGTACACACAATTGTTCCGAGGCGGGAATCGAACCAGCAACCTCCTGCGTCGCAAGCGGACCTTCGCCCACCGCGCCACATCGGTCGTCAGTTTGTGATTGATTGGAAAAACAGGAGCAGGGAGCGTGTTCTAAACCCAGCAGAATTTCAAGGACTATTGACTAAAACATATAAAATATTATAACATGTTCAAAAATAACATTCCTATGTTAATTAATTCTATAAATATGAAGTATAAAAGTAAAGTTACCAATCTAACAAGAACGAACCTAAAAATTGTTGTATCCTGACAGGATTTTTATGTATTGTGTACTCAAAAATATATCTATGTAATGTATTGTATTAACAGTTTGACTGCGATTTTTTTTCGACGACTGCGATCTTTTTTTAAACAAAAAAATTCGTGCTGCCGCTCTACACAGCGGTTGTGTTGCGCCGCACATGCGTTTCTTTCGAAAAATATTACGGCTGTGCTGAGTCACAAAGATCTGTATTTTCTCAGCCGCTGCGCTAGTGTGGATTTACGCATATTAGTCACTTGTAGAAAACACATACCGTGTGATTTCAGCACTCAAAGTGTTAAGTATATTGGTCTATCTAGTACCCATAACACAAGCTCTGCTTAACTTGGGGCTTGATGATGCTGTGTGGATTGTCCATCATTATTTATTTATCTACTATACTTGTTCTAACTCTTCATGTCCATCCAAAGGTTGCCTGGCAGAGATCGCTTTAAGCGATAAGGCCGCCAATTGTACAAAACATTCTTTATTTGTCTTTTTCCTGTCCAGTGTATCTGTTTTTATGGTGTGCAATAAAGAATTATTGTATTGTATTTTATTGTATTGTATTGTATTGTATTTATTATATTTTTTTCCAGGAGCTCTGTTCGGCGGCATGGCAGGCGGAGCAGCGATGCGTCACGGGCGACGCCGCGTGCTATCGCTCGCCGCGGCCCCATGCTCGCTGTCCTGGTTGCTGACAGTCCTGGCTACTTCTGTGCGGGTGATGTGCATAACTGCCTTCCTTGGGGGATTCTGTTGCTCGATACTTACTATGTTATCTCAGGTAATAAATATTCATCTTTATTTGATTGCATCACTAGCTGCGACTTACGGCTTCGCCGGAAATCTATGTTTCAAATCGTTTATAAACCTTCCTCTTGAATCACTCTCCCCCGAATACTCAAACGCATCTCAAATTTAAGCAAATCTCAAAAGACGAATTTTTATAGATTTTCATTGAAAACTGTCAAAAACTCGCGAATTTTAAATCAATGAAATTAATAATTATAATTATATATTTATAATTATTAATTTAAATTAAATCTGTGAAACGTCTGATCTTGTATACGGGCGTCTATCAATTTAAAAAAACCACATCGAAATCCGTTGCGTAGTTTGAAAGGTACATAGGGACAGACAGCGGGAAGCTACTTTGTTTTATAGGTCTGTATCTAGGTAATGTATAAGAAACTCAAGTAGGGCGTGGCAATAGGTACTGAGAGTGGAACTGAGCCGGGTTTCCAGAATATATTGTTTATTATACAAATAGAATATATTAAAAAAATATTTTAATGCATATTTAGATGGATGGAAACAATAAACAACTTAAAAACTAAGCGACGATTGGTGGACATATCGCTCAGAGCGATTACTACAAGACAACTTTAAATGGATAGTAATAAAGAAAAACTTAGATTGTTTTTTACGATATTTAGTATAAAATTAGATTGAGCTTGCTTGTTTGATAAAGTAGGTAGTATACAATTTTAAAAAATATAGTGGTGTGAGGTGAAACCCTGTGTCCATCGCAGCTATTGCTTTTGCAATTTCTTTTGAAAAGTTTAACAACACGGGCATTTAATAACTTGAGTGTCACAAAAGCTGCATTAAAATGGCAGCATATACCTGGAATATTTATTATTCTTGACAAAGTTGAAATAATATTTTATAATTTATCTCTCACCTTTTAAAAATTGCCACCCTTCAATCAACACTTTCCGCAATTATCCTCTTTAATTGACTAAAAATCCCTTGTTCGTTTCCAAAGACCCGTGTTTCCCGTATTCCATGAATAAAACATCCCGAAAACTGAAGATTAACAAAACCGTTCATTAGAAGCCACTCAAACAAACTGCTCCGACAAAGCCTTATCGTGAATCAGGGAAAAAGGGCTTTATTATCGGGGGAAAGGGATCAAATTGGCTCGTATTGAAGCCTTTTCAGGATAAAGAAACTAATTTCAGAGCCCGCATGGCGTTGTCGCGTGTAGGGTGGGCCTTATTTTAGTTGTAACTCAGATATTTACGGCTTGTACAACTGAGATGATTAGCTAAGAGTTTTTGACGGATGAAAAGCCTTAGCAATATTTTGAGAAAACTGTAGCATTATTATTTAGCCCTCTCTGTAGAGGATGCCTCAGGAACGACGAAACAGCTGCCCACGTAATCCTGGAATGCGAGGGAGTATTAGCACAACGTATAGAAATCCTCAACTTGCCGAGGTGGCTCCGCGAAGCCTGTGAAGACCCCAGGAAGATTCTGCGCTTCTGGACGGAGCTAGGCTGGCTATGCTAGCTAACTACTACGCATAAAGGATCAACTGGAGTCCAAATGCGGAAAATGGAGTACCCCACCTGAGTGATTCAAGAGGAAGGTTTATAAACCATTTAACACATCGATTTCCACGCGAAGCCGCGGGGCTTAGCTAGTTCTAATATAATTGAAACACGACCACCCTACTCAAATTGATAAAGCCTTAAACTTCGTATAAGTTTCAAGAGCCGTAATCTGCGTCCCTTTGCATTCTCCAATTTAGAAGACTCGCTCTCAAAGAGAAACTTTCTCCACTTAAATATCATTATTTATTATGTGGGTTTCTATAGGCCCTTTGGGAGTTTTTAGGTTTTGGTCTAAGATATTTATTTTAACTATTATGTAAGCTATATAATTGTGAAGTTTCATAGAAATCCATTCAGTAGTTTTGCGTGAAAGAGCAACAAACAACCTCACAAACTTTCGCGTTTATAATATTAGTAGGATACTCTAGATTTCGTTATTTTGGTTTTATTTTCTTCGCTGTAATTGTATTTTCTTTTTTTTTTTGGAATTTTGTGTTGTCTATGGACTTTTTTTGTCTGAAAATAAAGAATTTGATTTGAATTGAATTATCCATTGTTAGCAGTTCGGTACATGCAAATAATCAAAGTTATGTGGGTATGTAGTTAGCAAAAATATTGTACAGAGTTTTCAAACATAAACGTCTTTGTTGGCAAAAAATATCGAGGATTCTAAATCGGACTATAGTTACATTATAAATCAAAGATTGAGTACCGACAAAAAACCACTAATTTTGATTAATAAAGAAACAAACAAATACAGTACAAACAATTCTGAAAACATATTTTAGATACCTAAAGTAAAGTAAAGTAAAAAATAATTTATTTCTTTAGGCTTACAAAATAAGCACTTAGACATGTCATATTTTATATATAAATTATTATTCATTTCTTGAAAACCAAAAGCAGTTCGCTTAGGAAATATACATTAAAGCTAATAAGGCTTTGCATAAATGCGTCTGAATTTGATAGACCAGTTTAAGTGGTTTCAGACAATTGCCCTAATTTTATTTTATGTCTCAAGTTGGTGCAGTGAAATTCTTTGCGAAAATTGGACCCATCTGGTGGAGCTGTTTGAAAGTTGAATTAAACGATTTCCTTGGGATAAAGTATATCTTTGGTCTCTTTTATTTGGTATTTAGAAAAGTTCACGTTTTATAAACAACTAGCTGCGCCCCGCGGCTTCGCCCTCGTAGAAATCTATGTGTTAAATGATAAAAAGTATACTATGTTAGACTCCTGGTTCTAAGCTCCTCTCCACCAATTTTCAGCTAAATCGGTCCAGCCGTTCTTGAGTTATAAATAGTTTAACTAACACGACTTTCTTTTATATATATATATTATTATGAAAATATGTCTTTCCTTTCAAACATTTACCTGCACATAGTGTATATTTCGGAATTAGCTGCGACTGCCTCGATTCTGCAGTGCGTCAGGAATATTTGAGCAGCTCTGCACAGACGGATTGATAAGGTTATGCGCCAAAAAACTGCGTCGATGAAGGCAGGTTTAGATCTGTCTAAACCTGCCTTCATCGACGCAGTTTTATGGCGCGGGAGTCAGTGACTGACTCCGAATTCGAGGCAGGTTTGCGCTGACCCGAAAAAACCCAATGTAAATTGATTTGAAGTCAGTGCAGCGGACGGAAGTCAGTGCTGACTTGGAGATTCGCACACGAATATTTTGAAGTCGGCGCGGCTGGCACTGACACTGATACTGACTTGTGCACTGACCCTGTCAAAACCTGCCTTGATGCGCAGAGTACGGGACAGTCACAACAGCACCCTCGGTACTGTGGCAGAATGCCTTTCATCTACAGTCTAGAAGTGCTTTGTCCAGAGGGTGATCAATGAAGGAACCTCTTTCCTTGATTAATTATCCTCAGCTTTTACTAAGCTACTTGGTGTCTTATTAGTTGTATTATCTTTCTAATTTATTTCATTTTTATGTAGTTGTGTAGTTTTAGTTTTATATGTGAGTGAAGTATTTATAAGTTGCAAACACTCGTAAAAATATGGACCTAATGTTGTCTGAAATAAAACCTTTTTTATTTTATTTATTTATGTTGGCTTATGGAGCCACGACTCGCAATAAAAAACAGATTATGTTATATGGAAGCGTCCCCTATTTTCAACCTTACTTAATGTACTACCTTTTCTAATTTCAGGTCTACATCAGCGAAATCTCCAAGCCTGACATCCGCGGCTGCCTGAGCGCCGTCCTTAAAGTCGTCGGCCATCTTGGAGTCCTCTTCAGCTTCACAATCGGTGCCTACCTCGACTGGCAACAACTAGCCCTTTGCATCTCTGCCGCTCCACTACTTCTCTTCTGCACCATCCTTTACATACCAGAGACACCAAGCTACCTCGTTTTAATAGGGAAAGACGACGAGGCTTACAAGAGTCTCCTTTGGCTTCGTGGACCGGACGCCGATGTGGCTCAAGAATTAGCGACCATACGTACTAATGTCTTAGCCAGCAAGAATTTCAGTCAAAGACAGAGTCAGTCCGGTCATATAACCTCTATTGATGCCAGAACTATGAACCGCTTGCTTGGTCCGATTCTAGTGACTTGCGGCATGATGATGTTTCAGAGATTTTCTGGAGCTCACGCGTTTTCGTTCTACGCCGTTCCGATTTTTAGGAAGACATTTGGTGGGATGAATCCCCACGGTGCTGCTATAGCGGTGTCTTTTGTTCAGCTCTTAGCGTCGTGTCTGTCTGGTTTGTTGATAGACACGGTCGGTCGTCTTCCGTTATTGATAGTCAGCTCAGTTCTTATGTCGATGGCCTTAGCTGGTTTTGGGAGTTACGCGTACTACGAAGAAGTGCATAGGAATCAAAGGATCCAAAACGTTATGTTCCACCAGTCAGCTGGGCAGAATGATTGGATCCCCTTGTTGTGTGTTCTGGTGTTTACTATAGCTTTTTCGCTGGGTATGAGTCCGATTTCCTGGCTTCTGATTGGTGAGTTGTTCCCACTAGAGTATAGAGCATTTGGAAGTGCAATGGCTACTGCGTTTAGCTACCTCTGTGCTTTTGTAGGGGTGAAGACCTTTGTGGATTTTCAGCAGACATTGGGTTTGCACGGAGCGTTCTGGCTGTACGCTTGTGTAAGTGTTGGGGGGTTGTGTTTTGTGGTGTGCTGTGTACCAGAGACAAAAGGGAAGGATTTGGATGAGATGGATCCGAATTATGTGCAAAGTCTGTCGCCGAAAAGGTAGATTACTTACTTACTTTGAAACTTGGAATTCATTTTAGCTAGATTAACAACTTCCGTGAAAGTGAAATCTTTTCAAGCAGGTGTGGGAGTATAACGAACCCAGTGCCACTAATTAATAAACCAATGATCAGGTACCTACTTGAACCAGATTAAATACAAAGACAGCGAGGTCTATGCTAGGAATATGCCATTGCCTACATTTATAATAAAGTTTCCAAGTTTCTAGGTTCTCCGAAATTGTAGTCAAGTAAGAGACAAGCAATTATACCAAGTCCACTGCAAAGTTTTGGCGGTGCTTTTAACCTTGATATCCACGTTAAGGTGGTCTTTAGAATAAAAATATCTTCATCCTTGGCATATCCTGAAATATCTTGTACTTTCCATATCCTATCAAAATTCTATACCCTCTAACTAACCTATTTTGGTTACGATGTTAACTTCTTCTAGTAAATCTTCTAGTTTCTTACGAAATATCTTATTCCCTAGCGAGTTATATATTCAAGCGAACGTATTCAAAATATTTACATCATTATTATAAATAATGTTTGGTTAATAATGACTCAATCAACCTTTTTTAATATATAATTTCTTCAATTTATAATTCAATACCTATATCATTGTTAATTAACTTATTCAATAATTTCTTCAATTAATCATTATATTCGCGAATAATTTTGCAAAACAAGGATGAAAATTTGTGATTTCGAGATGCTGTAACCTAAACTTAAAAGGACTTTAAATTCTTGTAACAAGTGAGATATTTTAAATTTATATTAACTGACATTATTTATTATTACTTCTTTCTTGTGAAATAATTTTGAATACGAACGCGTTTTAACTGGTTAATCTTAAACGAGCTTTCCTATTACTACGACAATATAAATAAGACAATAATTATTGAATAAGATGATATTTAATGTTAGTTAAAATTTCCATTACCTATTAGAAGAGTTTATATAATATTTATGTAATTGGAATCAGTGTTTTTTATTTAATTCATGTACATGTTGTTCAAATCTTTATTCGTCTTTAAGAAAATGATGACATTATATTTTATGCCTTTCTTATCTTTAGTTTTTTCTTAAACATGGTATTTTATTAAAACGTGAAAAACACTGATTCAAATTTATAATGTAGAACATCTAAATTGTTGCTTATTTAAAATTCTATTAACTCATTTCTAAAGTTTAATATTTTATTTAAAAACCGTTATACCTATCAGATAATATTTAAGGTACTTAAAACCTACCTCATATTTTGTTAACATTTCATCGAAGTTTCATATTTTCCAAAGTAAGAGATATCCTTTATTATCTTTTATAGTCATTACCATGATTTCGGGCCATAATGAGACCCGTTCCTTTAGAAGGCTTGCGTGGGGCCGAAGCCAACAGCATAGAGGCCCTTTGAGAAGTTAATCTAAAGGCGATGGCTACACATAGCGGGTATCATCCTCGGGTTCACAATATGATACACCCAAAGATGGTATCCACCAGGGTGTAGAGACTACAATGAAAAATGAAAGAAATAAAACCAGTTTATAGTCATTATTATTAGATAAAATTAATTAAATGTTTTGGGAACATTTTCACGAAGTAACTACCTTATGAAAATGTTGTGTGTTAGGCAAGTAATATAGTATGTTATTATGTTATATAGAAAAAAATATTTACAATAGAAATACTTGACTTATGGTAAATTTACATCATAAGAGATGCTGCTTTTAGGCATCTTATCTAAATAAATCTAATTATATCAAAACGTTGCGTCAACTATGGTCAAGTAAATTATAAATTTATTATTTTAATTTAATTTGTAATTCAAATCTTAGGGATTAGAAAAATTAAGTCCCTTGTATATTAAAATAATTACATCTTTGTTCAATATTCAATTATTGCCTTTTAGCGTAAAACCTGCCAAAAAGCCTTTATTTTTAAAATATTGAATGACGACCAAAATTTAATCAATTAGAACATTATTTCCGTACTTAATATAAGTTTAAAAATAATGTACTCATTTAGAATTATTGAATTTTAGATCAAATTAAACTAGAATAGAAGGCCTAAAACCCTGCAGAGCCCGCCTGCAGAATTAAAAGTATGATATTTAGAGAAATAATTTGCCAGACATAGAAGATAATGACAATAATACAAAAGAATGTACTCAGAAATATGAATAGACAAATTGATAGGTTGTGAATTTATACATTTTCTAGATTTTTATAATAATTATAAAGAATAAAATGAAAAAAAAAACGCTTTGTAAATTATAAGTAAGCCTCTTTAAACGCTTGCTTGCAAATTAGACTAGCTGGTGTGAATGTTATATTCTATTAAGTACCTAAGATGATGAATAATGACTTTGTTTTCTTCATTTACTTCTATATTTACCGATGTAATGTCAAAATTCATCGTGAATTCAATTTTATCATTTTACCGTGTGTCTAAATTGTCTGTCTAATACTATTATGCAAAAACTTTACATGTTACGTATATTATGTAAATCAGTTATCTAGTACCCATAACACAAGCTCTGCTTACCATGGGGCTAGATAATGCTGTGTCAATTGTCTCGCATTATTTATTTTGTTTCAAAATGTATAAATATTAATTTATTGAAATTATTATAAGCGAGTGAGCTAATTTATGTTTTTAGATTAGACTAGGCTTTGGCCTTAGTGATGTAATGTGGTAGACGTGTGCCTGGTAGGTTTTTTTATAGATTTAGTACGACTTCAAGTACTAAAGTAAGTACCTTAGGGGCTTAGATTATTTCTTTGGTGTAGATATCTAAACATTATAATTGACCAAATATCTTTTCAAAAGATTCCTCTTTAAAAGTATGTAAAATAATTACCTGTTTCTCTCTTTCTCTCTCTCTCTATATATAATAAGTTTGCTGGAAGAGAATACTCGAGCTTAAGCTCGCATCTGCCAAAACTTTTTTACGATATTAATTTACAATGTTTTGTTTTGTGAATAAATAACGAATTAAAAATTCTTCAAAACCATGTCAAAAAATATAACTTTGGTTTTTAAATCTTTCACAAGAATTTGTCTTATTATTATAAATATTAGTAAAACGATGTCTTTAGCGCTGCTGGTCAATTATATATAATTTTTTATAGAAAATCTAGTAGAATTACTACATACATAACTACTAAAATTCATGTATATGTAAGATAGAAAAGCTTTAACTAGCTTAGTTTCAAAAGACTATAGATGTACAAAACAAAGTTCTTTACTAACAAAATTAGATACATTATTATTACATTAGATTATTGCAACGAAATTGTATTTATATTAAGAAAGAGTGCATTGACAATAATTTTACATAAAACTCTCAAAATGTCTAATTTTCACTATTCTACATTTATCTTTATATTTATTTATTTTAAATATTATAACTTACATAAGTCATATCGCAATACTATTTTCATAGCATTCGAATTCCCATTTTAGGTACCAACGAATGATTATATCTACTATTATTGATACCTTCACCAATTATATTACTAACAACATAAAAATTAGGCATTTTAGTTAAAATTATGCAAATAATTACAATCATCTGGTAACAAATAATTACAACCCTAGGAATTAGATGCAAATTTCGTGAAATGACAATAAAAATTAAAAAATCTAAAAGCTTGTAAGAAGTGTAAGTAATTTAGAACTTCTAGATATTTTTATTTAACGCTGAAATATATTGCCTCAATAAATAGATCTGTTTGTTACTTGTTATTATTTATTCATATTAATATAACTCCCGAAAGCTACAGATATTTATTTATTGATAACTTGTAGCGCCATCTAGCATCAAAACGTATAATTATTTGCAACATGATTGCTAACAGCGACCTCTTTGATAGAAGTTTTGAACTACAATGAACTCTCCTATTCGGGGAGTCAGAACCATTTTTAGACAAAATGTTTTAAAACATGGTCACTAGATGGCGTTACTAGTCGGTAGTTTGTTACTCAAAATATGAAGATTGATTTACATACATATAATAAGTCGGTCACTGAACCTATTTAAAACAGACCTTACCAGAAATTATTATTGAAACACTGAAATAAAATGTGAGAGGTACCAGCTAAACAGGCAAGAAGCTGCGATAAGAACTGTACCGAAATCATCATAATTCATTTTAATTTTAATTTCAATTTAACTTAATTTTATTTCGTAAGAATTATTAACATTATTATAAGATCATTACTAACAAATTATGGATCTGTAGTAGTCTGAAATAAAATAAATTAATTTATTTATTTATTTATGAGGGTCTAAAGGGAATAGGTAATACCTAATTATATTATTTAAAATAATAGGTGCAACAAAAAAGTTAGGGTCATGTCACACTGAAACTTGGCGCGATGCTGCGCGCAGTTCTTCAAAATATACATTTATTTACAACGTAAAAAGACATCAAATTTAATTTAATTGACTTAGTACCAAAACTCTCCGCGGGGCAACGCCGCGCTGCGTCTCGAGCACGGCTTGAAATTCCTCGACTCGCGTCGCATCTCGCTTTGGGTTCACTCTTGGATATTGATTTTGTACTAAGTACAAATATAGACAAAAGTTTATTTTATGTATGTACTAGCTTTTGCCAGCGGCTTCGCACGAATGTTTTGGAATAAAAAGTAACCTATAATTATAATATTCTAAGCCTTAGTGTGCAAAATTTCAGCCCTATCCAGTACCTTTGGCGTTGTCTTCGGCCATACTTCGCAAATCTCGCAGCTGAACCGATTTCGCTTATTCTTTTTTTAGAATATTCCTTGAAGTACGAAGATGGTTCTTACGGAGAGCAGCAAGAGAAAAATTTAAAAAATTGCCTGAAACAAATGACCACCCGGGCGAAACCGGGACGGGCCGCTAGTTTATCATAAAATATTTACATATAATTAATTTCTCAATTTATTTGATTCAGTAAAGATCGTTTATTAACTTTGTATCTCGAAATATCTATATCAAAATTGAATAAAACCAGACCAGTGAACCAAAAACACTATCAATAAGAAACTATTAGCCAATTTTTTATCACTAAGATCGTGTTAGGGGCTTTCCCATGGGTATTATTGACCCTTCCCACCCCAAAATAAGGGAGGTAAGTCAAGTATTATAATATTTTATTATGCCACGTGTTGATGTGTTTACTGTGCACTGATTAATTTATGATTTGAGATAAACGTGACTTATGGTAGACAGCCAGACGTATCTGTTTTATGTAGGGAAATAATTTCATATTGAATTATGTAATGTTATTTGACTTAGTACGTGCAGTATAATATTAACTAAATGGTTCATTGGACCTTAAACTAATAATCTTTATTTATTTAAATGTAGTACCTATTTCCATCATCATCAACCCATGTTAGTCCACGGCTGGACATAGACCTCCCCCAATAAGCGCCAATTATTTTTTATTTCCATCGATTCCCATAAATAAATCGATCTCCAAGATTGTAATCTTCGTCCAATAAACTGTATTAAATCTCTAAATTAAAATTAAAAATCTCTAAATTAAAATTAAATTCCCTTTTTTTTAGGCTTTAAAAAAAGCACTTAGACCAATCAAGTTCCTTAATTCTAAAACTGTTCTAACTTTATAATCTCTTTGTTCTTCTTGATTTATAAAATACTAGTTCCTGCCCGCGGCTTCGCACGCGTTGTTACTATGGAAACGTATTAAGGTCATTTATGTGTTCATGTTATTATTAATTTAGTCCTTTTATATGGTATATTACTATTGACCGTAGAATAAGTTAATAAGGATTAGAGATATGTTACTTCTCTATGGTCTGAAATAAATGATTATTATTATGTCTCTCATTTACCATGATCTCGGGCCATAAAGTGACCCGGTCCTTTGGAAGGCTTGCGTGGGGCCGAAGCCAACAGCATAGAGGCCCTTGGAGAAGTTAATCTAAAGGCGATGGCTACACATAGCGGGTATCATCCTCGGGTGCACAACATGATACACCCAAATATGGTATATGGTATATTATTATTATTTATATCCCATTAACTGATTTATGGGTTAAAATTAGCCTATGTTTTATTTCGGGCCAAGAACTAGGTACCTAGAAGTATCCAGCCCGATTCATTCAGTAGTTTTTGCGTGAAAGAGTAACAAACATCCATACATACAAACTTTCGCGTTTGTAATATTAAGATCAGCAAGTAATTTTCAGGTCTGAGTGGTAGTATAAACTAGTCCACTGCTGGACATACTATGCCTCCGCTATGATGATGATGACGACTAACCAAATCACCACAATGATTATCACCGTAATGCAACAAAAAACCGGCTAGTCAAAACTCGTTCACAGAATCGATAGCGTCAGAATATGCTCAACAACAAACTGTACCTACCCACAGACTTTCTGTTATGTACAATGTACATATCTTATGTTATCATCACTAGGTATTTAGTATAAAACAAAGTCGCTTCCCGTCTGTCTGTCCCTATGTATGCTTAGATCTTTAAAACTACGCAACGGATTTGTATGCGGTTTTTTTATGGATATAAGCGGGTGAAGCCGCGGGGCGCAGCTAGTTATAGATAAGTAGATAATGGCGTGATACTAGTGGGGTCGTAACTACAGTCAGTTCAATAAATTCTTCTTTTCAAGACGACCTCTGTGGCGCGGCGGCCAAATTCCACCTGCGATGCAGGTTGCAGGTTCGATTCCTCGGCAGAAATGTTTGTATGATCGCAGATATTTGTTTCAGGGTATTCTAGATGTTTTCTATCTATAATATATTATATCTTTTGTATTATTTTTATCAGTCCTCTAGTGCCCGTGATACAAGCTCTGCTTAGCTTGGGGCTAGATTATACTATGAGAAATTGTCTAGCATTATTTATTTATTTTTCTTTTCGCTTTTGAATCGAAAGTAAAAAGATAGATAGAAGAAAGAGTAAAATAAATAAAACTGAGTAGGTACCTAACCTACCTTGTTGTATGTCATGAAGTTTGGGTGATAACTTTGGGACGACAAAGGTTAGATAAAAAATATAATACACAAAAACGAAACACAGTCAGCGACATAAACGGCTGAACATTGTCAGTTCTTTAAAAAAACAGCTGGTCCAGTTCGTTCGCCTCGTAGGTAGGTACCACATTTTTTTTCTATATTCTGACTCTTATTAACAACAGTTTAATCACTAAAATAGAGAGTCTGGTAGAGATCGCTCTTGAGCGATAAGACCGCCAATTGTATCTAGTTTTTTTAAGTTTTTATTTTACCTTGTCATTTTAGTGTGCAATAAAGAATTATCTATCTATCTAAAATAAGTAATGGAAGATAAGAAATTCTAGGCATCCTTAAACAATGTACTATCAGAAACGTATATAATAATAGGTAGGTACCTACTTACTGTTCAGCTGGCTTGTGGTACCTATATTCTCAATGTCTCGGATGTCAAATTTTTTATAAAATTATATTTTTCTTATATTATAGTCTTAAGGCTGTTCATTTTTTCTATTATTTTAATGTATTGTTCCGACATCTTTTACTCTACTCTATTGTGGCATTTTTGGTGATGTCGTCCTTATTTTTTCTATTGATAATAATGTAAATCCTTTTATTGGCTGTCTGTTATATTTATAAGATAAGTTCATTTATTTTTAAGAGCTGTGGAATTTATTCATTAATAAAATAAAATAAAAAATATTAATTTGATAAATGTAACTATACTAAAGTCATTTAAAACGGGATATTTACCATGTGTGGGGGCTCGTCGAAGGTGTAAGACTTCAACTAGGGCTGGTCGGGAGTGATGATCGAGTAAAACACTTCAGAACACTTAATGTCTGTTTATTCTACCGAATACACACAACTACGCACTTATAACAAAGTCACTGCACTGCTCTATTCACTATTTACTTTCAGACTTGTTCACTTGGTCACTTGCAAAATCAGAACTAACTAAACCCGCGTACAAGCTCGGCCTTTATACCTCTACCGAGCCTTACCAGAAAATTCTACGATTTTCCGGGCTATACCTATCTCTTTCTATATTCTAGAACATTTCTGCTTTCCCTTTCTATCCTTTATATTCATTCGAGAACATGTACTTAGCTAGGTAGGTATATAAACGGGCCGGTCCCTAACAACTACATCCTAATCTGTGGCGTAATCGGAGACGTAAGCACTATTGTTTATTCTATGCAATGCGATTATTTTAAACCTTATTTCATAATGTTGTCGTCGCTAACATTCTCCCCACCAGTGCGCGCTCCAGCAAGCACTTCAACTCTTGGAAGCGACGTCACAATACTTTTTGGTCGATGGGATGAGAAGTAGCTCTCATTGACAAGCGTTCCTGTCCGTCGAAGGGCTTCGTAGTATCTTCCTGTGGCTAAGTGCTCCGTTTCAATCCACAGCCAGTTTCCTTTCACAGACTCTGTATTCTTCTGACCACTTTCTTCTTTCAGGCAATTCCTTCTTCTGTCTCTGCTTTCCGTTATGTCCGGAGTCTTTTCCATAATCATTTCCTTTTTCCATTTTCTTATTTTCAAATTTCTTATTGCTCGTGCCTTAACATTTTCTTCCATAACTACTTGTTCTTCATTCGCTGACTTTGCTGCTGTTGTCTGTGCCTTGACGATTACTGGTGCAGTTTCCAATGGAGTTTCCGCGACACTTGTTTCTGTGGGGTACTCCTGCTGGACTTTGGTTACCATAAGGCCAGCTCCGGGACCATGTTCCAGTTTCTTCTTTTCTGACAGCTTAGCGTCGGCGTTGCTGCTGGGGCATCGCTGCTGATTCTCAACCGAGTGCGAGTCCTTCGAAGTTTCTTTATTTATGTTACGGCAGTAACTTACAAAGTTCACAGCTGCGGTCGCTTCTGGACGAACACCATGCAGCGTCCATCCTAAGCTCGTGAGCGATGCAACTGGCTCGTTGCGTTTTCTTTTCTGCACTTTCCTCGTCACGATGAGATTCCAGTTGTCCTGTCCAATAAGCAGCATTGGCCTTTTCTTCTCATACAGCAGTTCTTTCTTCAAATTCTTCAGATGGCTGCATTCATCGATAACTTTCTCGTCGATACCTTGAGATGTCAGCCTTAGATTTTCTATCGTCCGCACTCCTTTCAGCAGGCGCTTATCTTTCCTGAAAGCTCCTTTGATTTTCAGGTCCATTTTCATGGAGTCTTTAATTTCAACATTCTTTCCACCAACGGTTTCAAATTTCAGCGGTTCTGCTGTTCCGGTAACCCCAATGCGACGAGCAATATCTTTATCAATTAATGACAGTGTAGAACCTTCATCTAACAATGCCAAAACTCGAGTGGTCCCCTTCGGTCCGTAGACGTCTACAGGAATCATTTTCAGGTAAACCCTCTCTTTATCTGCTGTCGCGTAAACGGATGTCACCATTTCCTTTTTCTCTTCGTTGGCGGTTTCTTCCTGCTGCGATGACGGTGATGAAGCATGATAAGCTTGCTCCAAGTGCAGCATGGTATGGTGAGATTGCTCACATTTCTTGCAGGGCGGTGCTCTGCAGTTCGCCTTCAAGTGTTTTCCTCGTAAGCACATGAAGCAGAATCGATTCTTCTTAGCGATCTCCCATCTTTCATTTGCGGATGCTTCCTTGAACTCTTCGCATTCGGTAAGCCAGTGATTTTCTTCACAAAGAACGCAGAACTTCCTCGGTTTCTCAGACGCCGTATCTTCTTCTTCGTCCGTCGCTGTATTCACCTGATTACGTGTGTGTCTCTTCTTGCTGTATTCTGGAGGAGCGTAAGCGGCACACAAAGATGCTTCGTGATTCAAAAAGTTCTTGATCTTTACCAATTCAGGTTCTTCACCACTTCGTGCTTTGAAGTCAAACCATCGAAGTCGGTACGACGATGTCAATTTTTCAATAACCTTTATGCACGTTTCTGGAGAATACAGGTATTCCGGTTTGTTCAGGGCGCTGATCGTTGCAACTGCGTTACTTATGTGGCTTGCGAAAACACACATTTCTCTTGGCGACGACTCACCAACCCGTGGCAGCTCTTTGATCTTCTCAATTTCAGCGAGTGCTATTTGCTCTGGCCTTCCAAATCTCTGTTCTAAGGCATCCATTACATCGCCAGGGTTAGAAGCCACAAACAACAGACTTCTGACGACTTCCCTGGCTTTTCCTTTGATGGCTTTCCTTAGTCGAGCCATGTTCTGCACATCTGTGCAATCAGCAGCGCTGTCCATAAATGCCCTCTTAAAAGGCAACCATTCCTCATAATTTCCATCGAAATCTGGAAGATCCCAAACCTGTGCACACTGTCCTGACCTAGTGGCACTTATGATGGCGTCGGCGAGTTTACTTATTTCACAACTAAGGCCTGGCTGGTCCTTAGCAGGTGGCACTGGTTTATGTTCAATCTGTAGTTTTGGCTTGTCCACAAACTTTGTCGATTGATCCACCCATTGTTCCACCTGTATCGATCTTTCCTCTTCGTAGTCATCATCTTCCGATTCAACTTCCGATGGACACTGAGATCCAGTGATACTCATTCGGGCAAAATTGGCGGCAATCGTTGCTGCTTTTTCTTCAGCTTTTATAATAGCTGCTTCAGCGTCGGCAGCTTTAGCTTCAGCTGTGGCGGCAGCAATAGCGGCTTGAGCTTTGGCGGTAGCAGCGGCGGCTTTAGCTTCGGCGGTAGCAGCGGTGGCTTTGGCTTCGGCTTCGGCAGTGGCGGTAACAGCTTTGGCTGCGGCAGTGGCGGCAGCAGCTTCGGCTGCGGCAGCGGCAGCTTTAGCTTCAGCTGCGGCTTTCGTTTTGGCTGCTGCGGCTTCAGCTCTGGCTGTAGCAATCTTCGCTTTCGCCTCTTCGAGTTCTTTTTCTTCTAGTTCCCGAAGAGCAGATGATTGCGACCTTCTTGAGGATCTCGTCGACCGTAGAGCAGGAACATACATTCTTGATGAAACGGACGGTGGAACTTGTTTTCCTCCAATGTTCATCATTTCCATATCAGCAGTTGCAGGACACAAACTTTTCGAAGTAACCAACGGTGGAACTCTATTTCCTCCAATGTTCTTCATTTTCATATCAGCAGTTGCAGGACACAAACTTTCCGAAGTAACCAACGGTGGAACTCTATTTCCTCCAATGTTCTTCGATTTCATACGCGTCGACCACCTTGATGGCCCGGGCGGCAGCACGGGGCGTTCTGATGCATCCGCTGTCCTTGACGGTACTACTGTGCAAGGAGTTCCAATGGACGACGGAGCGGCGGCGCTGGATTCAGTCGGCACGTTCAAAGTTGTAGTCGTGGTGTTTTCTTCATACATCCTCGGTGAACTGGAGCGTAAAATAGGCGTGAAATCACTTCCCAATCCGGCGCTCGTAGGACCAAAAACTGTAGGGGCTCGTCGAAGGTGTAAGACTTCAACTAGGGCTGGTCGGGAGTGATGATCGAGTAAAACACTTCAGAACACTTAATGTCTGTTTATTCTACCGAATACACACAACTACGCACTTATAACAAAGTCACTGCACTGCTCTATTCACTATTTACTTTCAGACTTGTTCACTTGGTCACTTGCAAAATCAGAACTAACTAAACCCGCGTACAAGCTCGGCCTTTATACCTCTACCGAGCCTTACCAGAAAATTCTACGATTTTCCGGGCTATACCTATCTCTTTCTATATTCTAGAACATTTCTGCTTTCCCTTTCTATCCTTTATATTCATTCGAGAACATGTACTTAGCTAGGTAGGTATATACACGGGCCGGTCCCTAACAACTACATCCTAATCTGTGGCGTAATCGGAGACGTAAGCACTATTGTTTATTCTATGCAATGCGATTATTTTAAACCTTATTTCATAATGTTGTCGTCGCTAACACCATGTCACGGAGTAACTGCTTTACTCCGTGATCATGGCGCATGCAACTGTGCCGAAATATTGGATAACTCAAAAATCAAATCATGGTAAATATCCCGTTTTAAATGACTTTAGTATTAATAACCATGATAGTTTCAAAAGTTTTAATGTAACTATAGGTAATGCAAACTAAAGTAAGTAAAGTAGGTACATATTGCTTCAAAATAAAATTCTTATCAGATAATTTAAATACGAATCCATATACCTACCTAAATATATATGAGTACTATTTAACGGTATATCCGTTAGTTAAATATTACTTATAACTATGTGTCCAGATCACGATTTTATTATTTAGGTACCTCGACACCAAAATCTTAAACACTATGATTCGGTGATGATTGTACCTTTGAGCCCGACTGCCCGACCAAAGTTTAATCACTTGCCTACCACACAGCTACCTACCACTATACCTATACCGTTTGTTAGCTTAGTAGGTATATAGGTAGGTATACCGTATACCTACATTATAATCAACCGGACCAACGGCAACGGCCTGGCCGGACGTTAGCTTCAGTCTGCGTTAGTGTGCATAACAACTCGGACGTATTTCATTCCTTACCGGTGAGTTGAGTATATTATTTATAAAATATATTATAGTAGCTGCGCCCCGCGGCTTTGCCCGCGTTGAAATTTCTGCGCGATTTTCTTAATTTTTAATGTTAAAATGTAATTCTAAACCTTCTTCGTAGAAGGCTCTATTCTACGAAGAAGGTTTAGAATTACATTTTAAAAAAAGATGAATGAAATCGGTAAAGTAGTTCTCAAGATGCAGCGTGACCAGGAAAGATGAGTTTATTTTTATGTTTTTTGTTTGTGAATGTGTCCTTCAAAATAAGTCCGACATCTTAACCCTTAGTAGTTTAGAAGTTATGACGATTTGAATATCTGTCGATAAAATTTTGAGTATTTCAATGAAATTTTGGTTATCCAAGTAGGGTAGTAAGTAGGTACGCCTTGTCGATGATATACCTTTAGCTTGTTTTTAATGGAACTAAGCTGGGTAGGTAGTAGGTAAGATGATATCATGGAGACCAATTAAACACTGCACCCGAAAACGGATCGTATATTATTATCTCCTTGTATAAACATAATATAGGTATTTGTTATTAAACTTTAGCTATCTGTTAGCATAAATAAAAGTTATATACTCACAGGTATAATAAAAATATATCACTTATCTGTACGGTGTCAAACAACACTTGCATATAATAAAAATATCAATAACAGGTGATTTCAATGGCATGCATATTGATTTTTTTATATATTTTAATGTTGTGGTTATCGGAACAAATGTTTGTACGATCTATGTAGGAACAAATATTTGCAGATCGTACAAACATTTGTCCCGAGGCGGGAATCGAACCCATAACCTCCTGTGTCGCAGGCGGACCTTTGCTCCCCCAAACATCGGTCGTCAACTATTTGTTCTTTGTTTTAATCTTCTATAATAGTGACACATTATTAGGACTTACTTAATGGTACTTAGATATAATTACTTATTGACGACCGGGCTGTGACGCGATAGTTGAAGGTCAGCCTGCGGCACATAAGATCGCGGGTTCGATTCCCGCCTCGGGCCAAAGGTTTGTAGGTACCTGTAATTTGTTTGCAACAGTCTGTTAGCACAATTATATATTTCTATTATTTTAAATAATATATAATTCACACAGCATTATCTTGCCACAACCTAAGCAGAACTTGTGTTATGGGTACTAGATAACTGATATACATAATACACACAATTGTATATACAAATACATGAAATAGATAGATATTTTTTATATACATATAAAACGACCAGAACACCCGAAACAAATATCTGGAGATTGTACACACAATTGTTCCAAGGCGGGAATCGAACCCGCAAACCTCCTGCGTCGCAGGCAGACCTTCACCCACCGCACCACATCGGTCGTCAACAGTTAGTTTCAATTGTTTGCAACAGTCTTATAGCACAATTGTAAATACTAGTTCTAATTTCTTTCTATTAATCAATTGTAAATATCTTTGTTAATAAAGTGTTTTCAAAGTGAGATATGAACGTATTCCTCGAGTCAAAATTCCCGTTAGTCCACCTCGGTCTGATGCGTTGTATTAATAGGTAACTGCATATTTTTTACCTCTTCCGCACTTTAGTCGGAACTAACCGGTCTCAAACGTCGATGTTACACCGACAACCAAAACCAAAATTATTCAAAAAACTTTAATTTTCTTTCATCATCATCATCATCATCAGCCTATATTAGTCCACTGCTGGACATAGGCCTCCCCCAATGAGCGCCATAGCGCCCTGTCTTCAGCTTGACGCATCCAGCATCTACCTGCAGTCTTTCGCAGGTCGTCATCCCACCTGGTCGGAGGGCGTCCTACACTACGTTTACCGAGTCGTGGTCTCCACTCAAGAACACGTTTGCCCCATCGGCCGTCGGTTCTTCGCGAGATATGGCCGGCCCACTGCCACTTCAGCTTGCTAATTCTTTGAGCTATGTCGATAACCTTGGTTCTCTGTCGGATGTATTCGTTACGAATCCTATCCTTCAGAGAAACTCCGAGCATAGCTCTTTCCATAGCTCGCTGAGCGACTTTGAACTGGTGGACCAGCCCTATCGTGAGTGTCCACGTCTCAGCTCCGTAGGTCATAACGGGTAGGACGCACTGATTGAAAACTTTCGTTTTCAAGCATTGCGGTATGGATGACGTGAAGACTTGACGTAATTTCCCAAATGCTGCCCAGCCCAGCTGGATCCTCCTTTTGGCCTCCTTCTCGAAACTGTTTTTACCCAACTGCAGAATCTGCCCAAGGTAAGTGTACTCGGAAGCAGTTTCGAGAAGGTGACCATGTACGACCACCGGCCTTGGATCAATGTGACCATTGATCATGACTTTGGTTTTATCCAAATTAATTTATAATTATTATAAGAAAATGCCCGGTGTCAAGCGTCGATGATACATCGACAACGTAGCCGAGACCAATATCAAAATTCAAATTATAAGTTTAATTTTCTTTAGGCTTACAGAATAAGCTCATAGACATGTCAAATATTAATTTATAATCATATTACATATACAGGATTGATGCAGTTGGTTGCGGGTACGATTTCCGTCTCGGGAGAAATGTTTGTACGATCAGTAAATATTTATATAATGTAATGTATTGTATTGTCTAAGAAAAGTCAGTTCTTTTTTGTATTAAGTGTATGTATATCAGTCATCTAGTACCCATAACACAAGCCCTGCTAAGCTTGGGGCTAGCTAGATGATGCTTTGTGGGTTGTCCAGCATTATTATTATATGTACACTCATTTATTTAAAATTCTCGGAGAAAATACATTTTTTATTATATAATACAATAAATTATTATAAAACCATTCTACAGTAAAAAAATATAATATCAAAACGGTAGATCACCGACCGCTCGCTAGGCTCAAGCGGCCGGTGACTAGGGCTGCAGAGAGAGGAACTTCCTGACGATGCGTGCCGAGTCCAAGAGCCCCTTGATCCAACTATTATTATTATTTTTTATTTATATATTTTTACAGAAAATGGGAATGCTCTTCATCAAGTTCATCGGCCTCATAGCCATCGGAGCCGGGGCCTACTTCACGTACCAATGCATGAACCAGCCCCCGCCCCCCCAGCTGGACCCCCACGAGTGGTGGGGCCGGAACGAGCTGAAAGGGAAACTGGACCAAACGGTCAGGCCGTTTAAGATCAAATTTGAGGAAGCGGTGAGTTGAAGTTTTGAGAATCTGAGGAGACTTATCCTAGGGGAGATGGTGAAAGGCACAGCTTACGTCATTCATAAATAACTGAACAGGCTAAAATCTTTGCAACGATTCGTAATCATCATCATCAGCCTTTGTTATCCTATGTCCGGAACATAGGCCTACCCTAATGAGCGCCATAGCGCCCTGTCTTCAGCTTGCCGCATCCAGCACCTCCCTGCAGTCTTTCGCAGGTCGTCATCCCACCTGGTCGGAGGGCGTCCGACACTACGTTTACCGAGGATTAATATTATTATCGCAATAATTAGATAAAATATATCTGATGTTTGCTGTATCTGTTGTGTGTTTTATTTTATGTAACAAATTTAAAAGCTATTATAGTTTCGTTTAGTGATGTAATTCTCTTGCATATAAATGATTCGATTGCAAAACAAAAAAAAAATTGTGTTATATCTGTTATGCTCCTATCTGCTATGACTTTGAGCTCATAAGGTGCCTTTTAAAACTCATTATGACTTGCCGAAAAACTTGCTAGTAGTTATGACTAAACACAAATATTCATTTGTTAATATTTAGAATGAGAAATTAGAGATTTATAACTATAAGATAATAGAGAAGGTGGTAATATGAATATAAAGGCCATGAAATAAAAAAAATATCTATCCATCGGAATCCATTCATTTGGTTAATTCGGTTTTTACAAAAAAAAAACAATATATTTGTATTTCCTGCCTTTTTTTCATCATTTTAACAGGACTAGCCAACACTGTAAACGAAATGGCGAACAGTACTTGACGACATCGTATTTGTATGATAGGCCTAGATCTTTCCAGAATTCAGCAAATCTTTGTGCAGCATGTATAGATTAATAAAAGTTAAAATTTAATCATTCTCATTCCAGGCCATCAATGATTTAAAATCCCGTCTCAAGAATCCTCGCTCCTTCGCACCACCGCTAGAAGGAGTGGCCTTTGAATACGGCTTCAACACTGGCCAGCTGAAGACCTGGACGAACTACTGGGCCGATCAGTATCCCTTCGCTGAACGCGAGAAGTTCCTGAACCAGTTCCCCCAGTTCAAGACTTATATTCAGGGACTTGATATTCATTTTATCAGGGTTAAGCCTCAGGTGAGTCCCTTCTTTTTTCCTCAGTGGTGCTGCACAAGGGCGCGACTTTGAAACGCAACTACTACCCCCATTCATCTCCGAACTCGCGCACTACAATGGCGCTGCCGAAACGCGTAACAATAAAACCAGCCTGAGTATCGTCAGGTTTAAAAAGATAACGGTTATTTCCAGGTACCAGCTGGAGTAAAAGTGGTGCCTCTGCTACTACTCCACGGCTGGCCTGGCTCTGTGCGAGAGTTCTACGAGGCGATACCGCTGCTGACTAAGCAGAGGGCTGGCTATGATTTCGTGTTCGAGGTCATTGCTCCCAGTCTGCCGGGATATGGATTTTCTGAAGTGAGTACAACTAGAATCTGGAACTCTTATAGTCCCGAAGTGACTTTTGCCTCCTCCAACATATCGCTTCTGCCTTTTCTCCGATTCAAGCGACAACTTCAAGTAAGCGATGGTTATTATGAAGTTACTGTAGCAGGGCTAAATATATCACAGACAACGTCGACGCATCTGATTGTTGCAACATCATGCATACTGAATCCGTGGTGTACAGAAAATACTATATATTGTCGAAACTTTAGCTGTACAAACAGTTTGATTGCGGTTTCTCCATCACTAAGGAAATGTAGGCCCAATAAATCTTCAATGGAATAACAAAAAACCTCTCAACATATGAGGAAAATGCGCTGTTGGTACAGCAGAGACAGAGTGTCACTCAACAATTGTGCAATTTTTACGCCAAAAGCGTAGTGTGTTGTTGACAACTCACACTTAAATTCGCATTTTGCCTGTGCAAATAACTACTTCAGTGCTTTAACGCACTCAAGCGCAAGTAAACGAATGGGAAATAAAGAGACGTATTTGCTGCATGTTTTGCTACACTTCGTTTGTCTTTTTGTAATGATCTGCATAATGGTGTACAATAACGCATTTTTGTGTTGTATTGTATCTATTTCTAATGTGTCATTCTAAGCCATATTCTGCTAAGCCACTTAACCAACTTTAAACAGGCAGCGGTCCGTCCCGGCCTAGGACAACCCCAAGCTGGCGTGATCTTCAGAAACCTGATGCACCGCCTTGGACACAAGAAGTTCTACATACAAGGTGGTGATTGGGGCTCCGTCGTGGGCAGTTCCATGGCTACATTATACCCTGAGGATGTCCTGGGATTCCATACCAATATGCCTGCTACTCAAGTAAGTGACGATGATTTAAAACTTTTCCAGTGCTTCGTAGCATTGCTGTCTTCTGGTTAGAAGGGCTTAGCTGTCATCATAGGGCTTTAAAGTTTTCCATCAGGTTGACGAGTTGTGTTCTAGTGCACCTTAATACGCACTAGTAAAGTGTGGGGTAAATTGTATATAAATCCTTTTCATTTAGTCAATAGATATTATTAAAATAATAATAACACCCAGTTCAAGTTGCTCAAGGTGGTCGTTTGCACTGCCAGTTTTACAAACAATTTTTTATACTCAATAAACATTAGATTACGCTTTTTCACTTAGTCAAAAGTTTTTTTTTTAATTTCTGCTTGAATTCGGATTCTAATGATTGAATTTATTACGGAAAGAGTAAGCATGTCAAAAATTCCCAATTTTAAGAAGTACATTTTTTTTAGCTTCAGTTCATAATAGCAACTTTACTTTTAGAATGGCTGCTCTGCGCTCAAGACCATGATCGGAGCTTGGATCCCATCCCTCATAGTGGATGAGCACCTGGCTGATCGAATCTATCCGTTCGCGGACCACTTCTCCTACCTGATGGAGGAGTCAGGATACTTCCATATCCAGTCGACCAAGCCTGATACTGTTGGTAAGATGTTCCCTTGAAAGACATTTTAGGTAGATAGGATGATTGAGTTCAGTGAATTTTTTTATCTAAAAATATTGGCTGCCTTTCTAGTCGGAAGGCGTCCTACACTACATATACGGAGCCGTGGTCTCAACTCAAGAACACGTTTACCCCATCGGTTGTCGGTTCTTCGCGAGATATGGCCGACCCACTGCCACTTCAGCTTGCTAATTCTTAGAGCTATGTCGATACCTTTGGTTCTCTGTCGGATGTATTCATCATTACGTATCCTATCCTTCATCGAAACTCCGAGCATAGCTCTTTCCATAGCTCGCAGAGCGACTTTGAACTGGTAGATCAACCCTATCGTGAGTGTCCACGTCTCAGCTCCGTAGGTCATAATCATAACGGTAGGACGCACTGGTTGAAAACTTTCGTTTTCAAGGACTACGGTATGGAAGACGAGAAGACTGGTTTCCCAAACTAATACTATCCTAATACTAATTTTGTATTATACTTTATTATTCATACTGATATTTGTCTCACAGGAATAGCTCTCACGGACTCTCCCACCGGTCTGTTGGCTTACATCCTGGAAAAGTTCTCGTCATGGACCCGCAGGGATCATAAGACCAAGCCAGATGGCGGTCTGAGCTACAGGTAATGCATTTATTTATTTATACGTACTGAAGACTAACGGCTAGTTGATGATTGATTCGTACAGAAGACTAACGGTCAGATGATGATTGATTTATTAATGTTTAATTTTTTGACGACCTCTGTGGCGCGGTGGGCAAAGTCTACTTGCAACGCAGAAGGCAACCTCCTGGGTCGATGATTGAGTATTAATGTTTAACTAAACTCTGCCCGCGGCTTCACTTTTGTTTTTTAGCCCATATATTATTCCAGGTTCAATGTTTATGTGTGGACTATTTGTTTTATTCAGTAGTTTTAGCGTGGTTTACTATCAAACATCTTTGCACCAGTATTAACCTTCGCCTTTATAATATTAGTAAATGGGATAGAAAGAAGACCAATTAATACTTTTCACATATTTATTAATATAATATTAATATTGATTCATATATTTTATTATATTAAACACGATATAACGGTGATAGGACGCAACTTTTTTAAGCAGCAGATAAACTTGGTTTGGAGCAAAAAAAATCTGACATATTTCTTAAGATCAATCCTACAATAAGCTCCCAGACAAGGTTAGGGACGCACCGTGTGTAGATAATTTCAAATTAAAATTAAAAAAACTGGCTCATAGAGAAGGCGTTCTATACGTACGACGAGTTTTTAAACTATTAATATAGAATTATCTTATTTAGAATTTTTACTATAGTTAGATATTATAAATTTATATTAGAAATAATTCATTTATAAATGACATATAATTTGACAAATATGAATAAAATGTTTATCTGTTTATCTGTTTTATCTGATCTAAAGAATCAACTATACAATACGATTACCTAATAATTACGATGTTTAATAGAGCGTTATTTTACAGGTTTACCAAAGATCAGCTGATAGACAACCTGATGATGTACTGGATCCCCAACACCATCACTACATCCATGAGATTCTACGCTGAGTACATGACCAGTAAGAACCGAGCCCTGAATTTGGATAGGTCAGTATTTTTTTAGTCAAACAACCATAAAATATATTTAAATTTACACGATCAGAACACATCGGTATGCACATCGGTTATGTGATGTTACAGAGATGTCAGGTGACTAAATTTCAAGTTAAATTGTCTGTTCTCGTTTCCCAAAAAATGATTTTCTTTGTTGCTGTAGAGCGTTTACTCAAGTAATTTTTTTTAAATTCTAGAATTTGTTTTTATTCCATATCTTTCGAGCTGTTGTTTATTTGTGTTCACTTGTTCTTAAATTGTTACTACACGTGAACATTTTTAATTGGCTCTATGATGTTATTAAATTAATCAGTAACTCCCATTTGTTCTACAGGACTGTTTCGTCATAGAACTGTAGTTAATGCCGTTGTTTTTCCAATAAATAAAATAAATTATGAAATGGGTATAAAGTGTATAGATCATCATCATCAGCCTATATTAGTCCACTGGTGGACATAGGCCTCTCCCAATGAGCGCCACAGCGCCCTATCTTCAGCTTGGCGCATCCAGCATCTACCTGCAGTCTTTCGCAAGTCGTCATCAGATAGGTCTGGTCCACAGCCCTATCGTAAGCCTCCACGTCTCAGCTCCGTAGGTCATAACGGTTAGGAGGCACTGGTTGAAAACTTTCGTTTGCAAGCATTATGGTATGGATGACGATGTACCTATAGATAAAAATGTATAGATTTTGATGCAAATTTCCCATTCTTACCATTTTCAAAATGTCTTTTTCTTTTCCTCAGCTACCCAACAGAAGTCCCTGTCTGGGCGCTCCAAGCCAAGCACGAGGTCGCCTACCAACCTCCCAGCATCCTCCGCACAAAGTACAAGAATCTGCTAAACGCTACAGTGTTAGAAGACGGCGGTCACTTCTTAGCGTTTGAGATGCCGACGGTTCTTGTAGACGATGTGTTTAAGGCGGTGAAGGCGTTTATGGAATGGCACACGAAGAGTGTGAAGAGTGAACTGTAAGACTGTGATATTGTGAGGTTTTTTATTAAATTTTGTTTTTTATTATCTGTTTATTTTTTGCCATCAGTCAACTTTAAACGACGACGCGTTGAAGAGTAATATCGGCTTGTAATTTTAGTTTGGACGCTAAAAGCAGTAGATATACAGTGGTGGTCATATAATTAGAAACACTTAATATGAATTATGAAAGTTTGAAGTCCATGTCATCCATTCTTGAAAAATTTATAAATTCAATTTTTAATAATCATGCAACAATATAGCCACTCAATTTAGAATACTCATAGAATACATTAAAAAAACAAAACTATCTAAATTTCATCATAAAAAGAGTTTAAAGCATACATAGCTTATTTTCGGTTACGGGCCTCTTCGACGCCTAATTAGAAACACTTTAGAAAAACATCCACGGCACATTCCATTTTTGAAATTGAAAAATTAAAACTTCTTTCTTAGCTATTATCCATCGTTTTGGCGGCAATTGACCATCAAATTGAAAATCCGTTTACAATTTTTTGTTCAAAATGGGCAAAAATAAAATAGTAAAATATGAACTCAGGTAAAGTATATCTTGAATAACATACGCTACTTTCAGCTTACTTTTATCCATAAATCAGTTCTCAATTCCTATGGGATAGCAATGAAATATATAGATACCTTCATCCTTTACACGGGAAGACTCTGAATAATAGAATAGAATAGAAAATGTATGTCGACACAGGTACAAAACAAGTAAAAACGTTTAAAAAAACCTAATTATAAAACCATTAGGATACATGTTCAAACTGACACTGCGACCTGAAACGCAATTCAAAGTACCTACTAAGATTGCACCGCGGCGACCTTGACTCACGCGCAGCTACAGAAGACCTTCCTTATCGATGAAGGTATAAATTAGCTAGATGACTTCTGTGACACGCGAGATGTAACATTATTCGCTAATGACACCAAAGCCTAACCGCAACCACAGTACACAATATGGACCAGTATGGAAACTACGAACAAACGCTCGAAACGGCACACTCACACAAACGCGCGCAATGCGCATCGACAAGACCTATAAGGGGTAATCTACCTATACCTACAGTAGAATAAGTTAAATAAGATCTCTTACTTTTCTATAATAATAAATAAAAGGTCTGATATAAATGATTTATTACTCTTATGTATCTCATTACCATGATCTCGGGCCATAAAGTGACCCGGTCCTTTGGAAGGCTTGCGTGGGACCGAAGCCAACAGCACAGAGGCCCTTTGAGAGAATGAATCTAAAGGCGATGGCTAGGGCTACACATAACGGGTATCATCCTCAGGTAGATCTTCGTCAGATGTAGAGACTATTACAAAGAAAAATTAAATAAATTATTATGTCTCTCATTTACGATGATCTCGGGCCATAAAGTGACCCGGTCCTTTGGAAGGCTTGCGTGGGGCCGATGCCAACAGCAAAAAGGCCCTTTGAGAAGTTAATCTAAAGGCGATTGGCTACACATAGCGAGTATCATCCTCGGGTGCGCAATATGATGCATCCAAAGATGGTATCCGCGAGGTGTAGAGACTATTGCAAATAAAAATGAAAGAAATAAAACCAGGTTATTGTGATGGATGGATGGATGCATATTATATACGTATGAACCGCTACTCCACCCAATTATGTCGTTATCGGTGACGTTTCAAATTCATTTATTTTGCGAAACATGGGTTACAAGGACGTTAGGTATATTAAAAATGTGTACAGCCATGATCAGCTTTATAGCAGCATACAAAGTCACTATAAATGTACCTATTATAAATTATAGAATGTCAAGATAATTAATTATTAATAAATTAATTGTTTATTCTAGAATTTGTCCATAAGATATTCATTACCAACATAATACCAGCGCTGAGCTGGTATCTATAGTTATCTACCCAGCAACATGCTGAGTTGACACCTTTTTGACTCGACACCAAATGTTTTGCCAGGCAGGTTGTGGAGGTTATTAGTTGGGTAGGTACCTAGTTTTTTTATTTTTAATAATAAATTTTTGAGCTCTAAAATAATTTGGGGGTATTTTGTTTTTTCTTTGTTTTGTATTTTTAAGTATATAACTGTTTGACCTCTATTATTTTAGTAATTAAGTTTGTGCCTAGTTCTTAGTTATCCTTTGTGTTTTTAAAATTGGAATGTGTCGTGTCAAATAAACCTTTTTCATTTCATTTCATTATAATTAGGCCTTCTCAATTAACAATTGTTTTAGTTTATATTTAAAATATAATTAGTTTTACTTTCTTTAATGCTTCTAAGTAGGAGATTATAGATAGATACGTTTCGATGAAGTCTATAGTATGCTCTTCGGTCTTTCAAATGAATGTGGCCATTCGCTCCCGCTTCCGCTTCTCGCTATAAACGCACCCGGGAAGATGTGCGATGCTTAGAGAATTAGATACACTGTACTTAATTACAATACGTTTGTATGCCGCCATGGCCGGCGGCAGTTGGTTCGCAATTACATATAAGAAAAAATATTCAGCAAATTAAAATTTTGACAAATTTAAAGGTATATCACAGTATAGTCAGTGTATTCATATTTATTAGACACCTTCCAGTAAAGTGGATATTCATATAATAATTTATTATTATGTCTCTCATTTACCATGATCTCGGGCCATAAAGTGACCCGGTCCTTTGGAAGGCTTGCGTGGGGCCGAAGCCAACAGCACAGAGGCCCTTTGAGAAGTTAATCTAAAGGCGATGGCTACACATAGCGGGTATCATCCTCGGGTGCACAATATGATACACCCAAAGATGGTATCCGCCAGGTGTAGAGGCTATTGCAAAGAAAAATGAAAGAAATTATTATTATTATTATATTAGCCCGGGGTGTCCCACTGCAGGGCAAAGGCCTCCCTCCCCTTCTTCCACTCATCTCGGTCCTCAGCAAGGAGAACCCACTCCTTATTGTATAGGTCGAGCTCATCCCGCCATATATAATAATATGAAGTGAAAAACTTCTTTAGGCGCGTTGTACAATTTTTGGGTGAACAATTCGATACCTAATTACCCTGTTTAAGTGTATTATTATTCTTTACAGATGGCCAAATTAGTTATCCTAACTATTCTTCTAGTCATCTTCTTGTATCCAATTTACTACATCTTCCTCATAAGCCCTCCCCCTCTACCGGAAATGAAGTTGGACGCGTGGTGGGGGCCGAAAGAAAGGGGGGGAGTGGGGTCAGAAATAGACCCATTTAAGGTTTCTTTTTCAAATGAGGCGAGTATTCCACATGGTTTATTATATGTTCTTATTGATAAAACATATACAGAAAATTATAATAGAAAATTTATAACAAATAGGGTCGAAAAATCGGCAAAATTACGTCATGTAATTAATGAATGAATATCCCTAAAACACAAACAATACACATTCAATTTAAATTGAAATAGGTGTGTAATAGTGCTATCTCTTATAGTTATCTTCGGTACACCTGCCTTTCTTAACACTTTGACTGCTGAAATTACACGGTATGTGTTTTCTACAAGTGACTAATATGCGTAAATCCACACTAGCGCAGCGGCTAAGAAAATACAGATCTGTGTGACTCAGCACAGTCGTAATATTTTTCGAACGAAACGCATGTGCGGCGCAACACAACCGCTGTGTAGAGCGGCAGACGAATTTTTTAGGTTAAAAAAAAAGATCGCAGTCGTCGAAAAAAAATCGCAGTCAAAGTGTTAAATTCCCATAATTCTTTCCATCCAAAGATTGCCTGGGAGAGATAACTCATTGTAATTGTCGCATGTAATGTCTTTTAATTTTGTAATGATCTGCATCTGGTGTACAATGAAGGATTTTGCTATTGTATTTTTTATCATGAAGATTAACATGTTTAATACAGATATAGCTTTCAATATAACCAAACATTAGATGATAGATAAGTTATCTATCATCTAATGTTACAAATCATTTTGACATAGTTAGGCTGCCTATACAACAAGGCTAAATCAAGGGAAACTGACGAAGGTCAACCTGCGTCGCAGGAGGTTGCGGATTCGATTCCCGCCTCGGAACAAATGTTTGTACGATCTGCAGATATTTGTTACGGGTTGTTTTCTATGTATAATAAAAAATATCTATCAATGTAATATGTTGTATTAGGTATATCAGTTATCTAGTACCTACCCATAACACAAGCTCTGCTTACCATAATGCTGATAATTGCTAGATAATTGTCCAGCAGTATTATTTCGTTCATGTATCCAGCATTATTTATTTATTTATTTATTCTTTTCAGATAATATCATACCTAAAAGAGCGACTCAAAACCCACCAAAGTTTCACCCCTCCTCTCGAAGGCTCTGCTTTTACGTACGGATTCAACAGCAAAGAACTCTTGAAGTTCTTGGATTACTGGGCGAAAGAATACGACTTTGAGAAGAGAGATAAATTCTTTAACCAATACCCGCAGTATAGGACTAATATCCAAGGGCTGGATATTCATTTTGTTAGAGTTGCTTCTAAGGTTCGTCATTAGCGACTAATATAAGGTAGGTAGGTACTAACAAAGAAAATCGGCCCAGTGCAAGTCGGACTCGCGCACTCCGTCCGTGCCATTATCAATAAAAATGGCAAAACAAAATAATCTGTTGTATGGGAGCCCCCCTTAAATATTTGTTTTGTTTTAATTTAATTATTTATTTTTAAATTGAATATATAACTTGAAACATTCTGTGAATCTTTCAAGCGTCTACCTGTTTGCCTATAGCAATATCAAGCAAAAACGAGCAAAAAAATCACGTTTGGTGTATGGGAGCTCCCTTAAATATTTATTTAAGAGAAAAGGGAGGTCTTTGCCCGGCAGTGGGACAATAATGTCTAAAAGTAAATAAAAATAAAAATACAATTCATAATTAAATGTCATAGATACCTTATCTTGGTTTCCAGGCACCACCAGGAGTGGAATCCCTGCCAATCCTGCTCCTCCACGGCTGGCCCGGCTCCCACCGAGAGTTTTTCGAGGCCATTCCCTATCTGTCAGCCTATAGCAAGGAAAGGAACTTCGTTCTGGAGCTGATTATTCCTAGTTTGCCTGGATTTGGGTACTCCTCTGTAAGCTATACCTTCTCTACAGTCTCAACTGCTGGACGTATACATCGATAAGTGCCATCATCAGCCTATGTTAGTCCACTGTCGGATATAGGCCTTCCCTAATGAGCGGCATAGCGCCCTGTCTTCTGTTTGACGCATCCAGCATCTACCTGCAGTGAGCAGGTTGTCATCCCACCTGGTCGGAGGGCGTCCTTGCCATAGTGGGGTTTGTAAGTTTGTATCATACTTATGGCAGGCTACCTTTACCCAACATCCCCACGCTGGATCGAGTTAGGATCGCAGTTCGATGGTAGAATTATTTTTATCTGTGCTAGTATGCGCTGTGCGCGTTATCTGTTGCATTAGTTTTTGAGTCCTTCCTATACACATTTAGCGCCTTGCAGCGCCCCTATCGGGTCTAGAGGAACTTCTTTTCGTAGAATGGTAACCATCCAATTTTTTTTTTCTTTTATATATTTAACAATCATTTCATCTTAATCTAAAAGCTAACTTAAACGGTATTCCCGTTTGTCCGTAATATATATGGTATCTTATATGGTCTATTATATCATCGATCAATTTTTATCTGCAATAAATATTTTTACTTTTACATAACTTAAGTTTACTATTTGGTAATTTTGAACCATTTGGTTTTCCAGGCTGCTGTTCGCCCTGGCTTAGGTGCGAACGAAGTGGCAGTGGTACTCCGGAACCTGATGCAGCGGCTTGGCTTCAAGCAGTTCTACATCCAGGGTGGAGATTTTGGAGCTATCATCGGCAGTGCTATGGCTACTTTCTTCCCTCGTGTAAGTAAAGTATACGATTTAAATGGCATGTACATACATAAATAATATTCAGCAACACAGCACCATCTAGCCCCAAACTAAGCAGAGCTTGTGTTATGGGTGCTAGATGACTATAGAGACAATTAGAAAAAAGCCTATGGACACGTTCTTAGTAATATTTTGATATAAAAATAAGTTTAAACTGAATTACCCATTAGCCAATTCTATGGGTATAGATTAGATTGTCATTATACTGTAGTGTATTTAAAATGTATTTAAAACTAGCTGCGCCCGGCGGCTACGCCCGCCCCGCGCGCCCGCGTGGAAATCTATGTGTCAAATAATTTTTAAACCTTTCTCTTGAATCACTCTATCTATATAAAAACCGCATTAAAATCCATTGCCTAGTTTTAAAGATCAAAGTGACAGACAGGCAGCGGGAAGCGACTTTGTTCTATGCAATGTAGTGATGTGTATACTAAAAACAAAAAACCTTACGATTTCAGGAGATCCTTGGTTTCCACAATAACTTCGCGTACCTCAAGTCCCCCCGTGCCAAACTCTTGGAGCTCGCTGGTTCTCTATTCCCGTCCCTGGTGGTGGAACCAAGACTCGCGGATAGAATGTATCCGTTGTCTACCCACCTTGCAAACTATTTGGAAGAGAGCGGATACTTCCATATTCAGGCTACTAAACCTGATACGATAGGTATGTGATGTAAACGGTCTCTTTGGACTCGACTTTTCGGTGTAACTGACTAAGCTGTCGACGTGTCAACAGGTTGAGATAATAATTATCATTAAACTCCTTGACGGCCACTGACACACTTTGCCTTGCTCGGAGACTCGATGCTCTAATTACCTGATCAGAACACCCGATGGGTGTAAATGAAAACAGCTAAATAGGCCTCCCACAAACAAGGAGTTTTGCCATAATCACCCAACACGCTTGGCAAGCAAACTTGTTGTTAAAAAACACAGAAGAAAGCTACTGCTTTTCCTCTGGTCGATTCCATTGGTCGCCTCTTACGTCATCCAGGAAGTGAGTTAAAGCCGTAAATTAAGTGTGCCTCGCTTCAATCAGATTCAAACATTTAATACTATGAGTATAAAAAATATTTGAGTGACCCGCAATTCCCTTCTTTTTTCCAGGAGTAGCTCTCACAGACTCCCCCGCTGGCCTTCTCGCCTACATCGTCGAGAAGTTCTCCACTGGAACTGACATAAGTTACCGTGCCAGAGAAGACGGCGGTCTCTCGGTCTTCCCGAAAGAACACCTCATTGACAACATCATGGTCTACTGGACTGGGAAGTGTATGACTACAGCAATGCGGATATATGCTGAGACTTTTAATAAAGGATTTGGATTGAATACGGGGGTTGATAAGTAAGTTATTGTTTGTAGCTTGAATTTAATTGTATCTAGTCGCTGTGTGCCTCAGTGGGAATCTCAATTAGAACTCACATCATCATAATATCAGCCGAACTACTACGACTACTTCTGCATATAGATAGGTCTTCCCGTAGCGATCGCCACAGTGACCAATATATAGCTTGTAAAGTAAAGTAAAAATGTTATTTATTGACAATACGTGTCCATAGGCTCCTGAACTAGTTAAATAAATAATGCTGGACAATTCACACAGCATTATCTAGCCCCATGGTAAGCAGAGCTTGTGTTATGGGTACTAGATAACTAACTGATGTACACAATACAATACATTACATAGATAGATATTTTTTATTATACATAGAAAACGACCAGAACACCCGGAACAAATATCTGCAGATCGTACACACAATTGTTCCGAGGCGGGAATCGAACCCGCAACCTCCTGCGTCGCAGGCGAACCTTCGCCCACCGCGCCACATCGATCGTCAGTAGGTCAGTAGGTCGTCGTAGTTAAAAAACTGTGTTTCAGGAACCAGTGGCAACTTAGGTTAGGTATATATTAACTTCCTTTCCTTGTGGTCCCATTTCAATTGGACCAGTTCTGAAAATGCGACGAATGGACGAATCAATAAATAATACTTTAAAAAACTAAAAAACACGCTTTTATAAATAAACCGAACTAAAAAGTAGAAAATATTTTTTTTTAAATAATTCAAATTATGGATAATAGTGATAAATAAAAGAAATTATTTTAATGTCAAAAAGCGTGGGGTGCATGGATACCTACATGGATTTGCGTTCTCTTGCCAACAGCGCACACTTGCCTCACATAACTAGATACTGATAGGAGTAGCGACATTAAAGAAATATTTTCAGAAAGCACCCCACGCTTTTTTTACATTAAAATAATTTCTTTTATTTATTTTCTATTTTTTAGTTTAATCTTATCAAATTTATTGTATTGTCATCGGTTATTAATAAGTTTACTAAGTTTAAATGAAATCTGACCGTTCAAAGTGGGTCAAAATCGAGTTCAAAGGAGTCGGTTACAAACAAACATACATACATGCATACAGGTGAAGCTAATAAAAGCTTGATAATTAATAACACGCTAACCGATATCGATGATTCTTTTTTTTAAAACTAAGTACCTAGTAACTTAGTAATAAGAAAAGACATAGACATTAACTTATTTCCTACTACAGTACTTTACCATTTCAAAATGTAAAACAAAAACATAGTTATTACATCTTATAATATAAAAATGAATCGCAAAATGTGTTGGTAAGCGCATAACTCAACAACGCCTGGACCAATTTGGCCAAATCTTTTTTTTAAATGTTCGTTGAAGTTCAAGGATGGTTTTTACGGCGAGACATAGAATACTTTTTATCATTTAAACAATTTGACACATAGATTTCCACGGGGGCGAAGCCGCGGGGCGCAGCTAGTTTTTAATAAATGTATAAAGAAAATGGGTTTAATCATTTTCATTATTAAGGAATTTGTCGGTTTATAGTGTTTTAAAATACGCCAAATTATTGCTTATTGCATTCACTCAATGTATATAACCTTTCCAGTATACCGACACCAGTACCGACATGGGCGCTCCAAGCGAAACACGAGATCTTCTATCAACCTCCATTCATTCTCCGTCTTAAGTATCCCAACCTGGTGAATGTGACCGTCTTGGATGAAGGAGGACATTTCATTGCGATGGAGATGCCTCAGGTCTTTGCTGGTGATGTGATCAAGGCTGTAGATGGGTTTAGAAGGCTGGGAAGGGTTAAGACTGAGTTATGAAGACAAAGCGTCGTCGTTGGGTTTTGAATAAAAATGTGATATCTCTTAAGTAGATTTTTTATTTATTCAGCAAATGTAATTTTTACCATGATTTGATTTTTGAGTTTTTCATAATTTAGGCACAGTTTCAAACTCAAAAATCAAATCATCCAATCACCCTCATTTATCTCTTGGTAAATATCCGGTTATAAGTTACTTTGGTGCTAAAAACCATGATAATTTAAAAAGCTTTATCATTTAGCTAATGTTATCGCATCAAATCACTTATTTGCGGGAATGGAGGTACAAACGCTCTTAATAATAATGGTATTTCCATTAAATTCAGCCTCGTCGAGGAGTGCAAAACTAAAGTGTGCTTTATAAAGTCGTAATACGTCAGCAAATATTATATCTATAATAAAAAATATGTTTCAAAGTATTATGTGTGGTTATTCCAGGACATTTTCTACCTGTGTGCCAAGTTTGTCGCAATAACGTTCTGTAGTTTTTGCGTGGAAGAGCAACAAACATCCATATATTGAAACATTCATACATCCGTATATAATTCAAAATTTCCTGTAACTCTCCATTGGGAATTTGATGTTGTTCTAGGACCTAAATTCCAGCCTATGTTACTTCACGTCTTGTCAAGACAAGGTCAAACAAACAAACACACTTTCGTATTTATAATATTAGTTAGGATAACATACTTACCTACGCGATGGATATTTGCGCCTCCGGCCATTACCCTGTCAATCCAAATAAACAAGGACTCACAAAAACAGCACCATTCGACCATCTTTAAAAAAGTATGACCTATCCTACACGGGCACATCATCGTGACGCGTCACAAATCTGATAAAGTAAATAACTCTAGGTTAGTATGCGGTAATAAGGTACGAATGGTACGATTGCAGCAGTGTGGTTCTGATTGTCTAGCTGCTCGGTTGATATTGCTATCAGCTAATGAGTTGATAGTCAATGATTATCAGTTTAATCTGTATAGCTGTTTATAGGTTTCTCGGACCGAAGGTATGTGATTTTAAGTTTTATTTTTAAATTTGCTTGAACTTTAGTGCGAAAGTAGCATTTTTTTAGTATTTTATTCTATAGGAACTAGTTTCTGCCCGCGGCTTCGCATGCGTTGCGTCTATGGGAGTTTAAAGACTGTTTCTATATCCTTCGGGAATTGATTTGTTAAACATGCCTGTAATACAACTGTATTATTCCAGGCCTGGACTTATGTCTATGAAAAATATCAGCCCGATCCGTTCGATAGTTTTGGCGTAACGAAAAATCATCTAAACGTCCAAACATCCAAATGGTTTACCTTCCTCTTGAATCACTATAATCTATTAAAAATGACCGCATCCGTTTCGAAGTCATAAAGATCTAAGCATACATAGGGACAGACCGACAGCGCGAAACGACTTCGTTTTATACTTACTATGTAGTGGTATCATTATTTTTCAGATGGCAAAGCTCGTGTTCCTAGCTATCCTGCTAGTCATTTTCTTGTATCCCATTTACTACATCTTCCTCCAGAGCCCTCCCCCCCTTCCGGACATAGAGCTGGACGCGTGGTGGGGGCCGCAGGAAGTAGAGGGGGATACGGAGTCAGTTATAGAACCTTTTAAGGTTTCTTTCCGTGATGAAGTGAGTATTATGTCCCTACATTGATCTTTCTTTCTAAATTATCTCTCTGGCCCTTGAAAAATCATGTTAGATTCTAACATGATTTTTTCGTCAGAAAGTTAACATTATCAACCTATGTTCCACTGCTGGACATAGGCCTCCTCCAATGAGCGCCATAGCGCACTGTCTTCTGCTTGACGCATCCAGCATCTACCTGCAGTCTTTTGTAGGTCATCATCCCACCTGGTCGGAGGCCGTCCTACACAACAAAGTTAACAGGCAAACACAAATACAAAATTTTTTTACTTACGCAAAGAGTAAAGTCAAACCAATAAGTAGATCAACGAAAAAACATTTTCGTCTCGTAAATGAATTGTTAGGGAAATGATTTTAGCTCAAACCCACATTGTTGTGTTTGGACGCTGGCCTAGCCAAAACTTTAATCTCAAATAACTATTTCTACACTGAGACAGATAACCTCAGTGTAGGAATTAGTTCCGTCCTTTTTACCTGAATTATGATAAAAAAGACGAGAGATCCTTTTATGATACTTCAGACACCAATACCTACTATTGTTATTTTTTCTGTTAATGTTTTCCTTATCTTGGATTTATTACCTACATTTTTATCTTGTAACTTTACCATTATATTTTTACTATTTCCATTGTCTTCGCATTGTATACATTGGTACAGTGGCCTTCATCGTTAAATATACCCCCAGGTTACAAGTCTCGTAATTTCCGCCGTTTTTGGTTTTATGACAAAAAAAGAAGTTGTTCAATATAATAAAAAAGAGCTATCATTATATCTATTCGGATCCTGATCAAGTAAAAAGTCTCTGTTGAGTGAGACATCTCGATCGCGAGGGACATTAGTCTTTAAAGATTCCTTTCCTAATTTTTATGTATTGTGCTTTCCTTGTATTTTACAAAAACTTTACGACGCGACAGCTCACTAACAAAAAAATCTAATAATGTTGTCTGGTTTAATAAATTAATTTAATTTAAGTTTTATTCTACCGAAAGATTTTGTATTTATAATATTTCTGTATTTATAGAAATTTACTTACAACTTAACAGAGGGGCGATTAGTGGACACATCATTTTGTTCACACTGTGGCCCCCTCAGAATAACACTAGTATTTTATTCGAATACTTTATATGTTATATTTATATTCTTGTTTGGAGTTTTAAATACATACATATTTTTTCAGTCAATATTAAACCTAAAAGAACGCCTAAAGAAACCCCGACCCTACACAGCATCACTAGAAGGAACCACTTTCAACTATGGGTTCAACAGCAAAGTCCTACAAGAGTATTTGGAGTACTGGGCTAAGGAATACAACTTTGAGAAAAGGGAGAAGTATTTGAACCAGTACCCACAGTTCAAGACTAAAATCCAGGGCTTGGATATCCATTTTGTTAGAGTTACGCCTAAGGTAAGGAAATTGCTATGGCAAAATGATAAGGTGTTGATAGGGATGGTAAAGGAATTGGCTTTTTAAATGTTGGAAGTTGGATGAGTACGGAGTAGGATCAATGTACAGTGGATTTGCCAATGAATAAGACCTCATGATCACAATATAGATACGCTTCATCTCTTGTAAGTCCAAAATACAAGTACAATTGTGTTTCTGCGGAAACAAAAGATCTAATAGCTAATAACTCTTAAAAAAACCGTTTAAACATGCGGGGCAGGCTTTGGGGACTGCCGATAGAAGTGAAGACTAAGTATTTTTATATTTTATTTATACTAGGAAGCGTGCGGCGACGATGACGCTTTCACCCTTTTTGTTTACCCTAAAAGGGCTCATCGCGCCTAAAGAAGTTTTCACTTCGAAAACGTCATTTAAGACCTGCTCAAATCTGCATTCAAGCGATATACACTTTGATTACGTACACAATAGGTCCCACAGTCTAGAAAATGTTTTTTCAAACCAATTAACAGATAGACATCGCTGTTGGTTTCCAGGCCCAGCCAGGAGTAGCGACGGTACCAATCCTGCTCCTCCACGGCTGGCCCGGCTCCCACCGAGAGTTCTTCGAGGCCATTCCCTATCTGACAGCCTATAGCAAGAACAGGGACTTTGTTCTGGAGCTTATAATTCCCAGTATACCTGGATTTGGTTACTCTTCTGTAAGTAATTTTTGGAGCAACAATCTTAGTGTTATTACTTCGCTTTGTACCATCTGAGATTCATTATATCTTTCCTGAGATTCATTATATCTTTCCAGTAATATTAAGAAAATATTTGAATTCAGTACCTATTACTAAGTATTTAAATAAAATTTTTAAATAAGTTATTTCAGGAAATAACCATATCTACAATATTTAAGATACCCTCTATGTGGCACAGCCGTGGGACGCCCTGTATAATAATCTGGCAAATGTTTCAGGCTGCCGCTCGTCCGGGCCTGGGTGCCAACGAAGTAGCCGTGGTCTTCAGGAACCTGATGCACAGACTTGGCTTCAACCAGTTCTACGTTCAGGGAGGGGACTTCGGAGCTATAATTGGCAGCGCTATGGCTACATTGTTCCCTCGCGTGAGTAATAATCTATAAACAACAGAAAAGACAGAGGTAGGTATAAAATAAGAAAAAGATACACATCACAAATCAGATTAAACTACACCTTCTAGATATTTAACCACATTACAAAATTGACCAATTTTCCAAAACAAAACTAGCAAGCTTACTTTTGAAGGTATCAATGGAGCTAACATTTTTCAAAGTTTCAGGTAGTTTACAAAGCTAAAGTAACATTTTTTAAGTAAACATTTTTAACAGATAGACATCGCTGTTGGTTTCCAGGCCCTAATAAGTAAAATTTTTAATAAGTAAAAGGTTTAAAAAAAATTACTTTAGCTTTGTAAACTACCTGAAACTTTGAAAAATGTTAGCTCCATTGATACCTTCAAAAGTAAGCTTGCTAGTTTTGTTTATTTACATATATTAGAAAAATGTAGGCAAAACAAGATAACTAGCTCGGCTAGTGTTACGTTTTGTTACTTGCTTTGATTGTAACTTTATTTTTACCTAAGGACTTCTCAACTATCTATCTAACACTAAAGTCATTTAAAACGGGATATTTATCATTATTTTGATTTTTGAGTTATCCAATATTTCGGCACAGTTTCATGCGCCATGATCCAGACAACCGAATCGATCAAATCATGGTAAATATCCCGTTTTAAATGACTTCAGTGGATAGCAAATACAAAATTGGTTATGACAGAAAGAGATGCACAGTTGGTGCTGCATCTCTTTCTTTCCTCGACCAGCCAACCAAATTAAGTTGAGCTCCGTCAGTAGGCATTGCACCAAGGATAATGATACTTTTATTATGCAAACGCAGAGATGTTCACGGGTCACTAATCTGGTCATTACTGGCGATGAGGTACCTGCCTGCGTACACTACATACGTACACACACAAGCACGGCACTATGGTTGTGTTCACGTATTGTGAGACAGGAACATTCGGAACGATTTTTGCACGCGTCTCGAATGGACTTGCGAGCGCTCGTCCCCGCATCCTTAATAACCATTATAGTGTCAAAAGTTTCATCTACGAGTATGTAGCAGTAACAATAATGGAACTCCTTTCATAATTTCCAGGAGATCCTTGGCTTCCACACAAACACAGCCTTCTTCTTCTCCCCCCGCGCCACTATCCTGGAGCTAGTGGGATCTCTCGTCCCGTCTCTGGTGGTAGACTCCACTCTCGCTGACCGCATGTACCCGTTGACGGACCGCTTTGAACATATCCTCGCGGAAACTGGGTACTTCCATATACAGTCTACGAAGCCTGATACTATAGGTCTGTTCTAAAATCTTATAAAATAAATAAATAAAATTATGTATTCAACACAGATCGTGACTTATAATCAAATACTTAATAGTTTGTAGGCAATCTGTGGCACTAACAGATCTAGTTTTATTGTTTTCAATGTGTCATAACGTGGACGACCACTGTGGCGTGGCGGGCGGAGGTCCGCCTGCGACGAAGGACGGTTCGATTCCCGCCTTGGGCCAAATGTTTGTACGACCTGCAACATTTTTTTATTATTTCCGCTCTTCTACGACTACGTTTTCTATTATATGGTAAAAATTATCTATCTATGTAGTGACCCATAACACAAGCTGTACTAAGCCTTTGGCTAGATGATGCTGTATGGATTGTCCAACTTCAACAACTCCTTGCGTCGTTCTGAATATTCTGATACTCCAGCTACATTTATTTTAAGATTACCTTTTACAATTACCTTTAAGATTGCTGACTCCAAGTCCTTTTTTCCAGGTGTGGCGTTAACAGACTCCCACGCTGGTCTTCTGGCCTACATCCTGGAGAAGTTCTCCACCTGGACAGACAAGAGTAACCGTGATAAAGCAGATGGAGGTCTGACCCGCTTCTCGAAAGAACACCTCATTGATAACATCATGGTCTACTGGACTGGGCGGTGTATTACAACGTCCATGAGGCTGTATTCTGAGACGTTTAATAGCAGGCATTTTGGTGCCAAGATTGAAGAGTGAGTAGTTTTTCTATTTGCGGCATTTAATATTCAAATATATTTATTGCGTCAAACATAAGTGAATTAGTTCTTTAAGCGCGTTGAGCACTTTTTGTAGTGAACAAAAATCATGGAAATCGCGTCATCGTCACCACACGCTCCCCAGTATAAATAAAATTACTTACTTTTCACTTTTATCGGCAGTCCCCAAAGACTGTGTAGCACCTTTACTGCGTACATAAACCCTTGGAAATCACAACTAATATTATATAAATGCGAAAGTTTGGATGTATTGATGTTTGGATGTTTGTTACCTCTTCATGCCAAAACGACTAAACGGATCGGGCGGGCTGGCTTATATAGGTAATTAGTTTATATTACTTACGTATAAACAAATTATTAATTGTATACGAAAATTATTGTCTAGTGTCGCCAAGACAAATAACTAAACTAACAAACAGTATTCCGCTGTTTGTTAGCTCCCTTTCTACGTTAGTTAATAAATAATTATGCTTCACAGAATCCCCACATCAGTCCCGACCTGGGCGCTCCAAGCGAAGCACGAGCTGGTCTACCAGCCTCCTTGGATCCTCCGCCTCAAGTACCACAGCCTGGTGGGCGTGACTGCCTTGGAGGATGGAGGGCATTTCATCGCGATGGAGATGCCACAGGTGAGAATAGAGCTTATTTTGCAGCTATACAGCTTGAACGCACTTTGTATAGCAGGGCCTCATCAGAGCTCAGACCTGGCCTAACCTAACCTATAAAACCTCCTCTACAATCTGGAGATGATGATAATGAATTCCGGTATTTCAATAGATATTTCTTATGTATGTCCCAATTAAATATTATTCTGTATAACACGCCACCGTACTTGTACCATACTTGTTCTAACACTTCATGTCCATCCAAAGGTTGCCTGGCAGAGATCGCCCATAGCGATAAGGCCGCCCATTGTACAACCCATTCTGTATTTATCTTTTTCCTGTGTTATGTATCTGTTTTATTTGGTCTGCAATAAAGAGTTCTTGTATTTCAACTCTGTGTTACCTACTACCAAACTCGAACTTTAGGTAAATATACTCGACTATTCCGACCACCTGGTTAAAATAATACATGGAAAAAATATAATTAATATATAATTTATGAGATAAAATGCTAGCCTATATTTTATTCCAGGCTAATAGCTACATCTATGCAAAATTTCGGCCCGATCCGTTGTCTAGTTTTGGCGTGAAGAAGAAATATAACATTTTATTATACATAAAATACACCCAAAACACCCTGTAATGCCTGCAAATCATACAAACATTTGTCCCGAGGCGGGAATCGAACCCGCAAACTAATGCATCGCTGGCGAACTCAACCGCCACAGACTCCAGATCTACGCTATCTAAAAAGTTATCGACATAGCTCTAAGAAATAGCAAGCTGAAGTAGTAGTGGGCCGGCCATACCTATCTCGCGAAGAACCGACGGCCGCTGGGGCAAACGTGTTCTTGAGTGGAGACCGCGACTCGGTAAACATAGTGTAGGACGCCCTCCAACCAGGTGGGATGACGACCTGCGAAAGACTGCAGGAAAGAAAGACTGAAAAAGACTGAAAGAATGCTGGATGCGGCAAGCTGAAGACAGGGCGCTATGGCGCTCATTGGGGGAAGCCTATGTCCAGCAGTGGACTGCTATTTATTTTATTTATAATTTTATTTGATAATAATTTATATATAAAATATGATTTGTCTAAGTGCTTATTTTGTAAGCCTAAAGAAATAAATGATTTTTTACTTTTTACTTTACTTTACTATAGGCTGATGATGATGATGATGATCTAGTAAAAACATTTATTATGTATATAAACCGTTTCTTTTTCATTCGTTACAGGTATTTGCCAGGGATGTCCTTAAAGCTATGAGCGCTTTCAGGGATTTGGGACAAAGCAAGACTGAACTGTAACCTAGAATCTAGGTACGACATAGATAGAGGTTCATTCCTAACCGCTCAAGTACAATACAAAGAAAGAAGAAAGCAAGATACATTTATTTGACACCACGACAAATTATTATGTATAATAAGAAAGTATAAAACAAGAATAATTATAAAGAAATATATAAAACATACAGATAGGTACGAATACGTGTTACATAAGGGGCCAAAGGTCCCTGTCTCAGCATTATGCCGCTAGGGGCCGTTCAAATATTACGTAAGCAGATTTATTACAATTATTTACCCCCCATGCTTACGTAAACATTTTTCAATTATAAATGTATTTTTTATATTATAATTAAAATACACAAGTAAACAATACACTGACAGAGGAAATTTAGACAAGTGAATAGATAATTCCCCTAATCGGTTCTAAAGCGAGTGCCTAAACGTATGCATTTTTTGCGGGAATCCCCGAAAATGCGTTTCGTTTTCAAGCATAGACAATGTGAGGGTTGCCATTCGTGTAAATAACTACCGATGACGTAATCATCATCTAGACTCCCCTACCCCCATGTCATCCAAAAGCAAAACAAAGTATTACGTAAGCACTATGCCCCCCCCCCCCATGTAGTTAGTACGAGATGATTTTCAGACAGGTCCCGGTGTGGCGGCACAAAGCTATGCCCGAGGCATAAGTATTTGTACCACAAAACTTTAAAAACAGTGTTAGGCTCAACTCACACCAAAAGAGCGTCGAAGCGCAGCGAAGCGGAGCGCAGTTTCAGTGTCATCAACTTTATTTTCATTACAATAAAACTTATTATCGCATGAGAAACTCGAACGAGTCGCGCGGATGCCCGCGGCGCCCCGCGGGAATTCCGGCGAATTCGACTCGTGTAATGTCGTCGTTGTAATGAAAATAAAGTTAAAATTCATATGGCAATGAAACTGCGCTCCGCTTCGCTGCGCTTCGACGCTCTTTTGGTGTGAGTTGAGCCTTAGTAATTATTCGTTAATTTGAATTCTGTTTTCGATTTTTTCAAAATGTTTATCTTAGTTAATAAGTTCCTGTTGTAAAAAAGAATTGTTTTTATTAAAAAGTTTTTACTTACATTTTGTTTTTCTTTTCACTGCCTGAATGAAAGTTATTAACCATCTAAGGTATTCGCCATCGAATTTGATCATGAAGCGTCTCATGATCAAGACGATATACTACACGATACTATCGACTTAAATAAGTCGATAAAAAAAGTCGATAAGTCGAAATAAGTCGTTGTGGTACATATAAGTTTGGAGCCTTTAATTATTTAATTAAAGGCTCCAAACTTATATGTACCATCCATTCTTCTTTCTGTTTCCTGTCTTATCCCACGCTAGGTGTAGGCTAAGTGGAGACCGCGACTCGGTAAACGTAGTGTAGGACGCCCTCCGGCAAGGTGGGATGACGACTTGCGAAAGACTGCAGGCAGATGCTGGATGCGGCAAGCTGAATACAGGGCGCTATGGCGCTCATTGGAGGAGGCCTACATAATGTCCAGCAGTGGACTATTAGGTTGATGACGATGAGGTGGGGTCACAACATGTATTTTACCATTCATTAATGAATTCTTTATAATAATATTATAATATATAATAATAATATATATTCTAATTAATAAATGAACTCCTCTTAAATCAAAAATAAATGAGATTAAACAAGAATAATGAGCCCTATACATTCCTAAGAAAGCATGCAGTCAGGGGGCTAGTCATACTTAGGTATTTATTTTGTTGGCCAAATGGGAACTACACCGGTAACCTCAAAATGGTCTCAAAACGACAATAATCGACGAAATCAATTAAATATTGATTCCAATAAAATACTCCAGAACTCGAAAACCAAATTAGAACAGAACAAACAAACCCGAGCATCCCAATACGGCTGGTCGCCGCGGGAGAGCTAGACCACAACCCTCCAGCTCACGAAAGAGACGAAGGAATCGTAGAAAGAAATATATCTAGCACATACAAACAAATAAAAACTGTCTACGGAAGAGAACAAAAACAATTCAAAACAAAAAAACTTAAAATGAATTAGACACATACTAAATACGACTTAGCGAGCTTAAAGCAAACTATGAAGATAAAACAGGATATGGAGGAGGCCTGTACCCGAAAGGGGGCCTAACCTCCGAAAAATAAAATATAAAAACCTCCGAAAAATAATTTATAGTAAAATTTAATAAAATACTATAAATAATGTACATTCATATTAATAATAACACCAACGCATGTTTTTTTTTCAATACATATTATAATCTATTTACTTCATATTCATAATAATTTGTTAGAAATTTGATCATTATGATTATTGTTACTGGTTATGGAATTAAAGGATTTTTTATTTTATTTTATTTATAAAATACTCACCACTAGCGCCGCCGCCGCCAACTTACTGATAAAATGGTAGAGTTCCCATACATACTACCGTGCTATCTGTGCCCAAACAAATTCGAACAATGCTTAACTAGATGTCGCTACTAGAAAAATTAGAAGGCGCTTACGAAGTGTTTCAGCTTTTGAACCGGATCACGAACCTTTTCTAGTAATAGTTGCGAAACTGCAGGTATATGCAAATACCTTTTTATTTTTATAGATCACTAGCTTTGGGAATCCAAGCAGTGATATGAGAATTTTGATATAATCGTTAGGGATTTTCGTCCGTTTGAAGTTTGTTTGAGCGAATGGTATTTGGACCATTCGATCAGACAATACAAAACAAACGGGTTAAGTTCAAAAGGACTAGATGCATAACGACACTATAAATAAAAGCAAAACGACTCATTTTCATAAGATCTTGTTAGCTAAATGTCTAATTGTGCAAAAGGATGTAAGTAGAATGTCTGGGTGGGTTTAATTTTATTGTATTTATTTATGTCAGATAATAAAATTCATAGTAGTTACATTAAAATAAATTAAAACATTATTACAATAAAATAAGAATTAAAATTAAATTCGTTTCTTATACCTTCCGGGACATGGCTGTTCACGTGACGGAATGTCTGAAGGGTTCGAATGGGTAGATGTCAAAATGTATAAAGTTTAATTGTTACAATTTAAAATTAAACACGTGCCGTATCCACACGCTGGAGCCACATGTTGGACAAAACGTGTCCATATAGGGGACACGTCAAAATGCCCTAGTCTAGTAGTAAGGCGGCAACATATTCAGAACATACTCATAGTGAAACTAGGCATATCGTCAAAAATTAATAACGTCTGAAGTGGCATAGCTTCCCTGACTCCTCAACCTAGATATATATTGTAAACAAAGGTGGCAGTGGTTTAGTAATTTTTATTATAGTTTATTTAATTTTTAGAAAAAAGGTATAAAATGATAAAAAATATAAGTTGCGATACCTTCTTGAGCACACTTTCTCGTCGACTGCTAAAAGTGCCTCTTTCATAATCAACACGCATTGCAGGACTAGATTTACATCTGCTAAATTTCAGCCGGATCCGTTCAGCCGTTCTTGAGTCGTAAATGGTATAAAGGACCCAAATTTGTCTTATGTATATCTTAGTAGTAAATGCCATACCTACTTTACGCGCAATTATTAGTCCATAACTTGTTTTCTATTTCGACTTTTAATTATGACAGCGATATATTACCTAGTCATAGCATGACGTTTTGCTGTCAACAAGATCACGCTATCCAGAACCTTTGTCATATGAGTCATTTTATATCCAGGACTTATTTGCGCTTCGAAAAGGGATCGAGGCTGCTATTGATGATCATGTTTTTTTTTAAAGTAACTAAGTTCACTTAGGTCCATTATTTATTTGAAAACTATATACGTCACAAAAGCTATAAGATAATTTTATTAGATTAAAGTTACTAGATAGTAGATAGAAAATTATTAATTGAACACTTACACTTATATTAGAAACTATTTTGAAAAACATCTACCTAGTACCTAAAATAAATCTAAGCATTAATTGGTTGGTGTAGTCAAGTTTTTGTTGCGTTTAACTTCTATCAGTATTCTTTTAAAGGAAAGATAACAGGTCTCGAAAAGTAAATACTGATAAAAGTTAAATGCCGTGTCAAAACCTGAAACGCTTTGTAAGCGCCTTTTAATTTTTCTAGTAGCGACATCTAGTTAACCACTGTTTGGATTTGTTTGGCCACAGATGTCATGATAGTTAGTTGGGAGTTGGTTCTACCAATCTAAACGTTCAGTAGAGGCGGCGGCGCTAGTTGTATTGTAAGTATTGTATAGGAAATATAGAGCCTTTTTGAAATAATAAATCAAGATCAATAAACTTAGTTTGCCATCGTAAATAAGTTGGTATATCTACTTTGTTAATTTCGGGCTTGGTTTGGAATGTACCTAGCCTACTGGGTTTCTTTATTAGTACCTAACCTGCCCATGTAGGTATAGGTACTTATCTACCTCAGAATACCTTCGTTTAATTGGTTTAGAAACGGACAGACAGATAGATAAATAAATAAATAAAAAATGCTGGACAATTCACACAGCATTACCTAGCCCCATGGTAAGCAGAGCTTGTGTTATGGGTACTAGATAACTGATATACATAATACAATACATTACATAGATAGTTTTTTTATTTTTATTATACATAGAAAACGACCAGAACACCCGGAACAATTATCTGCAGATCGTACACACAATTGTTCCGAGGCGGGAATCGAACCCGCGACCTCGTGCGTCGCAGGCGGACCTTCGATCACCGCGCCACATCAGATAGATAATATATTATTAGAGATGGGCCGAATGTGGTTTGAACCGAATACAAACTTCGGCCAAACATTCTATATAAATGTTTAGTTTGTAAACAAAAAAGGGATTTCGGAGTTTATTTGAAGGATAGGATTCCTCCTTTTAGTGGAGATCGCGACTCGGCAAACTTAGTGTAGGACGCCGTCTAGCCAGGTCGGATGACGACCTGAAATCAAGGCTGCAGGCAGATGCTTGCGACAAGCTGAAGACAGGGCGCTATGGTGCTCATTAAGGCGTGCCTGTTTGCCATGCCCAGCAGTGGACCAATCTAGACTGATGATGATGTTAACTGAGTGAGAGGAAGGATGCGGGTTCAAGTCCCGTCTAGGCCTAATTTTTGGGATATGTTATTTTGAATTTTCAAAAGACTGCACTGATGTTTTGGGCTACCACTTTGTTTGATGTAAAGATGCGAAAGTTTAATATAATTATTCTTTATGATATTCAACGATACATTTCGGTTAAATTTTAATACTGCTGAAGCTAATACCGGGCTGGACTGCCCTGAGTGAGTGAACGAGTTGAACTCAGTGTAGAATGAAGGCTGGAGTGAATGGCGATTGATCGGTCACTGAATGAGCTGTCTCCTCTCGTTGTCTTTGAAATTGTTGTTTGCTAAACAACAAATAAGCACAACAAAACAAACAAACATGGCTCAGCAGTAGTTAGATACTGATTAACAATGATCATGAACTTAATTTTTTTGATATTTTGAACCTCACCCCAAATTATGACAAATTCGCCCCAGTACTCGCTAATCCGGTACAGTGATGCGGGTGGACCCGGCGGCTGGCACGAGGCTCGCACGAGGCCGCACGCGCCTGCCAATATAATACTTATCAGTGTGCTTATTATTATTTATTCATTTATTCGCGTGGCTAGTAAAATGATTTTGATAACGTGGATCGAACGAAAAACGTTATTTTAAAAATTGACGTGTCCCAGCTCTGTAAGTTTAGGTAATAAAGCATTTTGATGTTAGATGTTTGATGAGAGATTTAATTTTAACTGCAAATATTGTTTATTTTAATTTCAAAGTAACTATGTCTGTCTGTATGTTAACTTTTCACGCCTAAACGGCTGAATGTGAAACTTCATTGTATATTTGTCTTTTAAAATTAGAAATTGTATATTGTCTAAATTGTAGAGTTAACATTTGCATGCCTATGTTAGGTAGAATATAAATGCACTATGACAAATTTAAGCCCTACATTGTTACATATATTCTGGCAAATAAATATATTTAATCTTTTCTTTCATTAACACAGTTTTTTGGCTTCATTGGTACGGAACCCTTCATATGCAGATCTAACTAGCACTTGACTTACTTTATTTAACTTTGATCATCATCAAACACCGTCCAAATAAACAATAAACAAAATTCTTGACATCTTATTTTATTATCTTAAGTCTAAGGCAGTAAGACATGATATATTTATTAACATATTACCCGTATGCACTATGGCTATGGGTAAAATGCAGTGAATGTGAAACTTAGACAAAAAACATCATAACCAATCTTCGATATCCTTTTTCTCAATTAAAATTTAATGACACATTAATTTCCAAGCGGGCGTAACGGCGGTGTGACGTAACTGCGGGGCGCAGCCATTATACACATATTATACATACTAACTATCATGACATCTGTGTCCAAACAAATTCGAACATTGCTAAACTAGATGTCGCTACTAGAAAAGTTAGAAGGCGCTTACGAAGCGTTTCAGGTTTTGATACGGTTTTTGAACCTTTTACCCTAATAAATGCGAAGCTGCGGGTATTTATACCTAAGCTAAACATAGGCTACTTTTTATCCTGATTTTTGATTATCACCTGTGGTTGATCCACGCCGGTGATTATTATTCCTTATAAAAAATAAAAAAATATAACGAGTTTCCTATCCTACCTTAACCATCATCGCCACGCGTTTAGGTCCGTCCGCGGACATACATAGGTCTTTAAGTCAAATTACCAACCTGCACTTACTACTTTATGTTAAAATAGCAACATACCATAATATCATCTGAAAGTCAAAATGCCTTAGGCCCCAAAATGTGATTAATAAGATAACTGATAATGATAACATAGAATAGGAAATATATGTAGATATATTTTGGTTGGATAATAATTATTTATATTATTATTATCATATTATGCGATACTCAACACCTATATTATATTTAAGAAGAATTGTAGCCTACTTACCTGTGTTATGCTGATATGATATGTAAACCGATGATATGCTAGTATGTAGTCTGTACTAATTTAAACACTTACTTAGAAATCACCTGTTAAATCTACAAAAACCGCATTGACGACGACGTGTTGTGTCGTTCTTGATTCGAAACTAATAATCATTTATTTTACTGTCTATAATTATATCTATTTTTACGATTACTTAGTAAATTCATTTTTGTTCTTTATTAGTAGCATAAACTTAATTATTTTGTTAAATTGTTATTATTGGTGATTTGTGTTGTGTTTAGTGCTGCACTCAGCACTGGTGTCGTTGAAAACCAGCGCTGCATTGGCACTAGTGTCAATGTAGCATTTAATGCTCAGCCGGGAGCCTTTCTGTGTTCTCGCATTTAAATTCTCTTTAGTTTTATATTAGTTCTTAATTTGTATTATTTTATATGAAACGCAAATAAATATTTTCCTTTGTATTCTAAGCCACAAGTTGCCCTGCGGAATTATTATTATTATTAACACTTTGACTGCTGAAATCACACGGTATGTGTTTTCTACAAGTGACTAATATGCGTAAATCCACACTAGCGCAGCGGCTGAGAAAATACAGATCTGTGTGACTCAGCACAGCCGTAATGTTTTTCGAATGAAACGCATGTGCGGCGCAACACAACCGCTGTGTAGAGCGGCAGCACGAATTTTTTAGGGTAAAAAAAAGATCGCAGTCGTCGAAAAAAAACCGCAGTCAAAGTGTTAAAGAAGTTTTCACTTCAATAGATATTTCGTCGACTGTACATTTTATTGTAGCCCCTGGGGTGTCGGCACGCGCCGCTCTCACCTTATCTGCACCAGTCAGCTATTTGTCGACGGTGCGGACATTACAGAGGGAATTAAATCACGATTTATGGGGTTCACGGGATTGTCCATACGGGTAAGGCCGGGTGTGTGACCTTTCGGCGTAGAAGTACGTAGTAGATTGAGTAGATTGTTCAAGCGTGGTTCAAGCCACGCGCTTCGCGTCTATGCTTTAAAAAAAGTACAAACCCTCTCTCGACGCTCACTTCACACTGTACAGACGTGTCATTTGCATTTATAATTAAAATCACGAAACAAGTAAAACGCTGGAGTTTAATTCATAAAAATTAGGCTCCCTTATGTTCTAAACCTGAACATAGATTTAGTTACTTAGATACATTATCAATTTTTATTATACTGTGTTACCAACAAAATGGATGTTATGCCTGAAATAAATATATTTTCAATTTAAATCAACTCTAAATAAATTCATGATTATTTGGTATCATAAATTATTTTTTATTATATTTTATTTAGAGTTGGTTTAAATTGAAAATATATTTATTTCAGGCATAACATCCATTTTGTTAGTAACACAGTATAAGAAAAATTGAGAATGTATCTAATAGGGAATGTAAAATCGGGCCATTTTTGAGGAACCGGGATCTTCATACTTCGTTTAATTGAATTATCTTTCATACACAGCTGTGACATGTTAAAACTCTCGTTAAAATGTAGGTAGTTAATAAAATTTGATATTTAAAAAAAATTGTAATCTTTTTCCATTCTACCGATAAATTCGAGCTCTAAATATTTGTTTATTTATAGGAATTGACTTGATTTCTACACAACCAATGCCTAGGAGCACAGATAATATAATACATACTGTACTAGGAGATACATATATCGAAGCTTTTTTTTTTTACGATGGGAAAATGCTTTTGCGCATTGCCTCTAGCCCTCCTCAGGCTAGAGGCAACTCTTTACCTACCTAACTAACAATAAATGGCCGCCCTATTACCCCCGGCCGTCTATCTGTACGTTTTTTTCGTCAATAAAAACGTGCTAGAGATTTTCCTGAGCCATTTTAATCTTCTGACTAATTACTTTCGAGAGTTTCTGCCACGGAGATGAAAAAATATGATTTTGGGGATTATTGTACAGATTAAATAAGCGATTTATTGGAAGAAAAAGTTTATGGTTATTATCAAATACAAAAACATGGCCTTTGATAAATAAATGAAAAAATCTAAATTCAAAAGTTTTTATTTCTTTAGGCATACAAATAAGCATTTAGATAAGTAATATTTTATACTATTCGTTATTATCAAATAACATTATTTTAATGCTCACATCAATTTCGAACCCGCAACCACCTGCGTCGCAGGCGGACCTTCGCCCACCGCGCCCAGAAGTCCTCTATGTTACAAATCACCTCCAAAACTCCGACACCCTCAAAATCTCATCAACACCAACACATCTCACAAAGACATCCCGCCCAAAGCCTCTTATCTTCACAACACACGCTGAATTCAATTACACTGTAGCATACAACATTGTTCGTAGGGGAGATGGGGTATGGAATATAGCATAGTGGCCGGGGGAGATGTGGCATAGAATATTAACATAGTTTAAGATGTGTAGATGGATTTGGATGTTTGTTGTATTTTCAAGTCAAAACTACTGAATGGATTGAATTCGAACCCAGGACCAAAATCAGCGGTTGAACCGCTAACCGCTAGACCAACAAAATTCCAAAAATCCTGTATTTCTATAGGCTTACAAAAAAGTCAAGTTTTCTATATCTATACTAATACTTATTATAGAAAAGGTTTGATTTTTTTGTTTGTTTGTTTGTAATGAATAGGCTCCGAAACTACTGGACTAAAAAAGTTAGGGATCCGTACTAAAACCGTGCGAAGCCGGGAAGGTCGGCTGGTATACTAAAAATTTTTTTCAAATAAGAAATAAGATGTTTTTGATTTTCTGTTCACTTCATTTTTGTGTCCACTAGTCGTAGAAGTGAAAAAGAAAACACTGGTAGGTACATTAATAATCACCTATTGTGTGTAATACATGGTTGTTTGCCTATTTAAATCTAAATATTAATGATATCAGTGTTTTGCTCTTTCTTTTTTACCTACTAGTGGTTTCTTTTTCACTTCTACGACTAGTGAGTCGTAGACGTAAAAAAGAAACCACTAGTAGGTATATTCATAATCACTTATTATGTGTAATACATGGTTTTTATTTATTTTATTTAATTATTAACTAGCACGATTACTTATATTAAAACCAATTACACTAGTTAATTACAATACCTATACATAATATTAGTTTATATATGGTTGTTTGCCTGTTTAAATCTAAATAGTAATGATATCAGTGTTTTGCTCTTACTTTTTTGACAGGCGCACACGCACAATTTTGAAATCTCTACTTTTTAAATTGTTTATATTGTTGCTTATTGTTTACCATTACTGTAACTTATTGTTCTCTAATTTTGTATGTGTTATGTGTCTTTCTTGTTGTGACCTTTGTATCATAGGTATGCTGCAGTGTCAAATAAAAGTATTATCTATCTATTTATCTATAAGATATCTATATGCTGCGATCACAAATGCTGACAATATTTATTTAAAGTTACGCACAACAGTTATAAAAAGTTCAAAGTCGCTCAGCGAGCTATGGAAAGAGCTATGCTCGGAGTTTCTCTGAAGGATAGGATTCGCAACGAATACATCCGACAGAGAACCAAGGTTATCGACATAGCTCAAAGAATTAGCAAGCTGAAGTGGCAGTGGGCCGGCCATATTTCGCGAAGAACCGACGGCCGCTGGGGCAAACGTGTTCTTGAGTGGAGACCACGACTCGGTAAACGTAGTGTAGGACGCCCTCCGACCAGGTGGGATGACGACTTGCGAAAGACTGCAGGTAGATGCTGGATGCGGCAAGCTGAAGACAGGGCGCAATGGCGCTCATCGGGGGAGGCCTATGTCCAGCAGTGGACTGATATAGGCTGATGATGATGATGATGACAACAATTATATACTACACGTACATAAATTAAGGTGTTATTATTTGTAAACTTTATGGTAAATAATTTTGTTATATTTTGTATTTTTTGTATGCTATTGTCGGTGCGAAACTGAGCGACATCTGTCCAAGCAACATCATTGATGTAATCATTGATTCATCATTTATGGAGTTAGAAAGCCTTCTTAATAAGATTTGTTCTATGTAATGTTTAAATTTACTAACGAAGTCACCAGTGGAATTATTTGACCTGATGAGAAGCTCTTAGGATTACCTACCTACTTTCTGATACAATACATCATCATCATCATCAGCCTAATTGCAGCCTACTGCTGGACATAGGCCTCCCCCAATGAGCGCCATAGCGCCCTGTCTTCAGCTTGCCGCATCCAGCATCTGCCTGTTGTCTTTCGCAAGTAGTCATCCCACCTGGTCGGAAGGCGTCCTACACTACGTTTACCGAGTCGTGTTCTCCACTCAAGAACATGTTTGCTCCAGCGGCCGTGATACAATACAGTGCCTCATACACCCCCTGCACCCCCCACGGGGGGTTTATAAGGCACTGAATAAAATATAGTAGCTAACTACAGGGAACAGGGGGATGTAGGAGGAGCATGACACGCCCCTTCTGAAAGAGAAGGGTACAGAAATTCGAGTGAAAGGTATGAAAAGAAATAAAACGTTGGTAAGGTTTTTAATTTGTGAGATATATTATTTTTTTGTTAAGACTATATGACTTGACTAAGATTGTCTAAGTGCTTATTTTGTAAGCCTAAAGAAATAAATACTTAAATTATTTGACTATTGTTTTATAATTCTATTGGACATCTAGACAGGACATAATAAATGTATAGAGTACAGTATTACATAATGTATAATATTATTATGTGGATTACAAAGCTTTAGTTTAGACTATTTCTTTAAGGAAAACAAAATTCACAGACTACCTACCACAATGTCATGAGCCAAAATTTGTTTATTTTGAGAACCGAACCCGATATAAGTCAATATAAACTTAACAGTATACAAACTTGTGTAAATTTATTTATTTATTTAGAATGGCTAGACCATTCTAAATAAATAAATAAATTTATTCAAAAAAACTAAGGACTAAATGGATTATAAGAGTCAATTATCTTATGTTCTAAAATAATACATTTTCCTGAACTAAGTTAAATAAACCTGTTTCTCAGGCAAAAAGTACTTAAAACGAAAAAATATATACAATCACATAAATCAGTAGTCATAACAGAACAAAACAAAGCAACGGTGCAAAGTAAAATAACTATTCTAGCCATGAATAAACAATATATAACATTAACTACTGAGTAATTCAAGCTTCGTAAGTCACCTTTAATCAAACAAATTAAGGTTATTCTTAACAAACTACAAATTTGGGATATACATATATCATGAATATCTCTATTCAAGCATACGAGATATAATAATAGGATACTTACAGCTAATTGCGGATAATCCTATGCCATTAAAAAGTAAGTTCTATCTCTCTAAGATTTACCATCTTTCTCACTCTTCTCCTTACTCTTCCCCTCCTTAGCCGGGGCTATCATCAGCAAATTATTTCCATTTCTATCCCCAAGATTCCTCAACGGAACATTCTGCCTCCATCGCGGCCCAAAGTAATACTGATTCCGTATGATCCTCATTTGTTCTTTCCCAAACGCTAGCTCCTTACCAAACTCTTTCCCAAACGCTTGCTCCTTCCCAAGCTCTTTCCCAAAGGGTTGTTCTTTTCCAAAGTCTTTGAAGATGTCTCGGGGAATCTGTCGGCGCTCGTTCTCTTCGTTGCCGTAATCGTCAAGATATAGCTTACGGTCGTCTTCGAAAGGTCGCTTCAGGCGTAGTCTTCTAGAGTGGGGGCTTGGGGATTCGCACTTGATGGCAAGAGACGCTGAGTTCTCCTTGTTTAGGTTTGTCTTCTGCCATTCCAGGATCTCACAAAGGAGGCCGATGTATCTGAAAGATATGTGAAATTAAAGATATCGGAATAAAACCAATACAGAAATCATAAGAAAGTCTAGAGAAAGATATATTAAAAAGCTATAGTTCGGCCACCATATCAATCAAAATAGAAAAGTGGTAGAAAAAAAAGTTTATTTTATTTATCACCACCTATCGGCTTTTGGATTATCCATCAAATAAGCCAAAAGACGGTTGTTGCTGGGCATAGACCTCCCCCAAAGATCACTACAAGACCGATCAATGAAGCTACCTATACAGGGGTGCTAGCTACGAACTTTAGGTTGAGGACTGTCGAGAGACTGTTTCCCAAGCGCAGTCGCCATTATGTTTCGTCACGCTCGTCTCGTGTATAAAACAGACTAAAATGGGAACTAAAACTCATTGAAGGCTAAACACACACACAATTCGGGGCGCTGAGCTGAAGATTGGAAGAGGATTGCTTACCTGATAGCCATCCTCAGTATCTCATTCTTGGACAGCTTCTTGTCAGGTGGATGCGTGGGCACCAGTCGCCGCAGCTCCGCGAAGGCTCCGCTCACGTTCTGCTGCCGCCAGCGCTCGCGGCAGTTGGTGAAGAGTTTGCGAGGAGGACGCAGACAGAGGGATGGAATGTCTTCTGACAGGCTCTAGAGGAGACACGCAAAGTTAAGTATTTCCTATAGGTCCTTGTACATGCTTTATGCTTGATGACGTATTGGACAGTTTTCAATAAATAAATTTTCAAAAATCGTTTATTTCGGTCAATTTCCAATCCACAGAGTGTTAATTGCACACGCAAAAAAAAGAAACAAGTAAAATGAACCTAGCTGTTAGTATAATTTATTAAATACAGGTGTAGGTATCCTCTTAAAATCCATCGCTTAAAATCCCTGTAAAACGATTCTAAATGATTCGCATTGGTCTCCAATACCCTTACCTGTAAATCCTGGACGCTCCTCATAGCGACTCTCTCCTCGTCACTGTCCGGCAGACAGAGGTCATCGGATAGCATCTCACTGTCTGGTTCCTCATCAGAACACGACTCCTGATCCGAAGCCATGGCTTGTCCTGGACATGTAGACAATACAAATAAATAAAAGTTTATTTACAAAAACACCTTATTGTATAGGTCTTTGATTTGAGTGGAGGATATAGAATTTACAATGACCCCCGCACTAGGATATCCATTGTAATACGAAACTACAAAAAATAAAAATAATGGACACTATCAAGCGTCTTGACTTGACAAAAGACAAAAAATGAGGGTAGATCGTTATGTCTGCCAATAAAAACTTACGCGCAGCGCCTTCAGTTATTACATGATCATGGCGCATGAAACAGTGTCGAAATATTGGAAAAATCAAAAATAAAATCGTGGTAGATAACTATCCCGTTATAAGTGACTTAATTGTGTAATAGCCATAGTGTAACAACCATGATATGTAGTTTCGAAAAAAATACCTACTTAACACTTTGACTGCTGAAATCACACGGTATGTGTTTTCTACAAGTGACTAATATGCGTAAATCCACACTAGCGCAGCGGCTGAGAAAATACAGATCTGTGTGACTCAGCACAGCCGTAATGTTTTTCGAACGAAACGCATGTGCGGCGCAACCCAACCGCTGTGTAGAGCGGCAGCACGAATTTTTTAGGTTAAAAAAATGATCGCCGTCGTTGAAAAAAAAATCGCAGTCAAAGTGTTAAACGGTTGCATTCCGTGTCCAAAATACATTAGATTCGGGAACAATGGATTAGATACTCGTGTTTGGCAGTGCCGCACTGTTATTGACGAGGCGCGCATCTGCGCTATACCTTCGCCTCAAAGGGTAATACTGAAAATCAGTGTTTTGTTCTTAGAGCAAAGCTTTTCGCTGAGCTATTACCTACCTTTTTGACAGGCTGCAGCACACACACACAGTGTGTGTGTGTGTGTGTGCTGCAGCTTAGCGCTATAATATACATATATTAGCGATTAACTGTAATAGAACTACCTATTAACACTTTGAGTGCTGAAAACGCACGGTATGAGTTTTCTACAAGTGACTAATATGCTTAAACCCACACTAGCGCAGCGGCTGAGAAAATACAGATCTTTGTGACTCAGCAGAGCTGTAATATTTTTCGAACGAAACGCATGTGCGGCGCAACACAACCGCTGTGTAGAGCGGCAGCACGAATTTTTTAGGTAAAAAAAAAGATCGCAGTCGTCGAAAAAAAACAGCAGTCAAAGTGTTAAGAATTTATAGAACTTCGACAGCAAGTCTATTTGTAAGATGTGGACCTACGGTGGAAAAAATAAATATATAAATATATTAGGTACTTAAGTAATTAAATTACTAACTAAAAACAGCTTCGGTATCGCAGGATATAGCCGCTATCAACGGAAGTGTATTTATAAATGTTACCTACAATAATAACATTACTGTTATTTTTGTATCTCTTGTGAGTAATGACGATCTCTGTGGTGCGGTGGGTATAGGTCCGCCTGCGACGCAGGAGGTTGCGGTTTGTATTCCCGCCTCGGGACAAATGTTTGTACGATCTGCAGATATTTGCTTCGGGGTTCTGGTCGTTTTCTATGTATCATAAAAATATCTATCTATGTAATGTATTGTATTATGTATATCAGTTATCTACATAGTACCCATAACACAAGCTCTGCTTACCATGGGGCTAGATAATGCTGTGTGAATTGTCCAGCATTATTTATTTATTTATTTATCTATCTATTGTAACGTATTTATAGTCATCTAGTACCCATACTTACCCTCTGCTTAGCTTGGGGTAGATGGTGTGGATGTCCAGCAATATTAAGTATTATTATTAGTAACATGTTACAAACTTACATACATTGTAGCTATCGTCGAATCCAAAGCAGTAGGTACCTAAGTTGTTTTTTTTTATAACTAGCTTCTGCCCGCAGCTTCGCACGCACTTTACCGGGATAAAAAGTAGTCTAAGTCCCTGGGATACCATCTACCTCCCTGCTAAATTTCATTAACACTTTGACTGCTAACTTTTTTCGACGACTGCGATCTTTTTTTTTAACCTGAGCCATTCGTGCTGCCGCTCTACACAGCGGTTGTGTTGCGCCGCACATGCGTTTCGTTTGAAAAACATTACGGCTGTGCTGAGTCACACAGATCTGTATTTTCTCAGGCGCTGCGCTAGTGTGGATTTACGCATATTAGTCACTTGTAGAAAACACATACGGTGTGATTTCAGCACTCGAAGTGTTAAGATCTGTTCAGCCGCTTATGAGCGCCACAGCGCCCTGTCTTCAGCTTGCCGCATCCACAATCGACCTGCAGTCTTTTCTTATCCCACCTGGTCGGAGGGCGTCCTACACTACGTTTTACCGAGTCGTGGTCTCCAGAACCACTCAAGAACACGTTTACCCCAGAGCGGTTGTCAGTTCTTTGCCGGTTTCATGGCCGGCCCACCGCCACTTCAGCTTGCTAATTCTCAGAGCTATGTCGATACCTTTGGTTCTCTGTCGGATGTATTCGTTACGAATCCTATCCTTCAGAGAATCACCTATTTCCCTTTTATTTTCAAACACACCTAGTTGAGAAAAATACCGCTTAAGGAACATTTCTATAAAAAATAAGTTGAAATAATTAAATTCATTTTCGTGTATTCCTATTTGTTTTGTGTATTCCTGTAAATAAATAAATAATGCTGGACAATCCACACATCATTATCTAGCTCCAAGCTTAGCAGAGCTTATGTTAAGGGTACTAGATGACTGATATACTTAATACATTATATACCTAGATAGATATTTTTTATTATACATAGATAACGACCAGAACACCCGGAACTGCAGATCGTTCGTACACACAATGGTCCCGAGGCAGGCATCAAACCCGTAACCTCCTGCGTCGCTGGCGGACCTTCGCCCGCCACGCCACAGAGGTCGTCTGTCGGGAGCTACCACAAAAACCATGAATCAAAAAGTATCTAGCACCCACCATTATGCCCCGTCATATCAGTAACAGTAGGCATTATCGAAATACACAAACTTCACAAAACACACAACTTTACACTCCGACGGATCACAGGCCACTGAGGAAAATGTTGCAAATAAATTTGAATTTCGAAAGGGGGTTGATTTTGCGGCACGTTGATTGGTTTGTGAGATAGAAGGCGGCCAATGAGAACCCAGGGGGCGGAGCAGAAGATTTCACTGTCTTGTTGATTTTTCTCGATTTTTGTCGTTGATACGTGTGGTTCATGTGGTTATGCTCGCTTTGCAGGGAGGCCTTGGCTTTACCTCCCTCAAAATCTCTACTTACTTACAGGCCTGTAAATATATGTAATGTAGATAAACGCGGTATTCGCTTCCTAAGGCGGTAGCTAACTCTAAGATACCGGAATCCTACTACTAAAATTCTCGAAAGAATCATCATCATCATCATCATCAGCCTATAGCAGTCCACTGCCGGACATAGGCCTCCCCCAATGAGCGCCATAGCGCTCTGTCTTCCGCTTGCCGCATCCAGCATCTACCTGCAGTCTTTCGCAGGTCGTCATCCCACCTGGTCGGAGGGCGTCCTACACTGCGTTTACCGAGTCGTGGTCTCCACTCAAGAACACGTTTGCCCCAGCGGCCGTCGGTTCTTCGCGAGATATGGCTCGAAAGAATACCGCGGGAAATTCAAGTGAATCCTGCCACTTTCTGTTTGTAACACTCTGGTTATATACGAGTCCTTGTAACAAGCACTTTTTGTGTGTGTATTAAGTTTTTGTTCAATCGTGCAATCTAGTTCAGACCTAGGTACTAGATAAAATCGATGTACTACCGAGAATTATTTAGAAAACTACGAGTGAATTCAGAAGTCACTTAAGCATTGCTGCCTTTCAGGAATGCTTCAAAATATCTAAAAGTTTTTAACACTTTGACTGCGGTTTTTTTTCGACGACTGCGATCTTTTTTTTACCAAAAAATTCGTGCTGCCGCTCTACACAGCGGTTGTGTTGCGCCGCACATGCGTTTATTTCGAAAAATATTACGGCTGTGCTGAGTCACAAAGATCTGTATTTTCTCAGCCGCTGCGCTAGTGTGGATTTACGCATATTAGTCACTTGTAGAAAACACATACCGTGTGATTTCAGCACTCAAAGTGAAGCGATACGATTATAAAGCAGCTTTTGCCCGCGCATATAGACATAGATAAGGCTATCAAACTTTTTGTAAGGATTAATAATGCTGATGCAGCAGTTTTTTGAAGATGAGAGGAGTGATTGAGGATTTATAAATACCCTATCTCCTTCGAAGTCGATACGTTCAGTCGTTTAATATCCCACGCGATCAGTAGGATGGAACAACTGAAACAGAAGCGATAGGACATTTGCTTTGTTTACTATGTCCTATCTCATAATGACAATGCGGGGATTGTATGAGAAGTGACGTAAAATATTTACTTTCACACTATAATAATAATAATCGTTTATTTCAGGCACATAATACACAATTAAGGACCCATATCATAGAGAATAACAAAAATACACAAAAAATTAAATTAAAACACAGAATATTTTAAATACAGACTGTAAATAGTTACCCTGAGCAGAATGCTACAGGGCCGTCACTTCTTGTTACCGCCCAAGTGGACAGATATCCAATGCTGGAAAATTGGATTATTGGATAACTTACTACTCAAGTTTCCCTCACATTCCCAAACGTTCTATGATAACTCTTTTAGTGTTCATGCTGTACGGCTCTGGAACAAACTGCCTGTTGTTATCAGACTTGCACCTTCCATTAACTCCTTCAAATCTAAACTAAAGTCCCACCTTCTATCTTCAGTTGTCTAAAATGTTCCCTTCATTCTCCTCTCTTTCTTATTCAGACTCTTATTCCTGCTCCAACAGTGATCAGATTTTATCGAAATTTTATTTCTGTGGTACCTTCTTATTGTATTCAGTTATTCTTATTTGTATTTTTTCTTTTAGGTTAGTTTTAATTTAAGTAGTTTTGTATTCTTTGTGTTTTTTTTACTTCTCTATTACTGTTTGTTTGTGCTCTACCAACTGTTTGTATAATATATATTTTTCTCCATCCCTGGCTGCCTGGAAGAAATCGCTTTAAGCGATAAGGCCGCCTATTGTACTGTTATTATGTAAGATTTAGATATAAGGTGTTATTTTGGGTACAATAAAGTGTTCATTCATTCATTATTGTACACCATGTCAGAGATAGCCCCAAGTATAACTATTACCTGAGCGACTCAGACCACTCCAGACTGACGTCACTGGAGATCGGATGACGGCAATATAAACTAGTGTCATATAAGAGACAAAAAAATCTTAAAATACAAACTCATCTCAATACGGAACAAATGTGTGTACGATCTGCAGATATTTGTTCCGGGTGTTCTGGTCGTTTTCTATGTATATAATATAATATCTATCTATGTAATGTATTGTATTATGTATATCAGTTATCTAGCACCCATAACACAAGCTCTGCTTACCATGGGGCTAGATAATGCTGTGTGAATTGTCCATTATTTATTATTATTATTATATTAATACAAAATCAGAACAGAGAGACGCAAATATCGACAAAATCGTGGAATGTCTAAGTTTAAACAAAGTTGTTGAACAAGTATTTAAAATACGATAAATATACATGTGATTAAACATGTGTCTAATGCGTCGTTAGTTATTGGTAGCAACTACATTATTTATTATCTAATAAAGGTTCTGTCACACTGCGCATTGTGGTGTTATACGCTGCATATAATTATTATATGTATAATATAATAATAAAAAAGTTGTAGGTTTATTGTCACATATTTTGTATTTTATTCTGTCTTTTTTGTTTTATTTTTAAGTGTGCAATAAAATAATTATCTATCTATATAACTAATATATAATTTACTTCTCAAAAGATGAATAATCACTGGAGAGAAACAAAATAAGCTTAATTTATATTGTTAGTAGTTCGGTACGAACTAATAATCAAAATCATATGTGTAGTTAGCAAAAATACAGTGCACGTTTCAAACAACCTTGTTATTTATAAGATCCCTTGAATGTACAACATTCTTTCAACAAAATTTTGAGATCTTCCACCTCAATCACTATCATAAATGCTGAAACTGCTATGAATTATTTTTATATCTATACTAATATTATAAAGAGGAAAGGTTTGATTTTTTGTTTGTTTGTAATTAATAGGCTCCGAAACTACTGGACTGATTTGAAAAATTCTTTCACATTTGGGAAGCTACACTACGGCGAACATAGGCTATGTTATATTTTCAAAAAGTTAGGGATCTGAACCAAAACCGTGCGAAGCCGGGAAGGTCCGCTTAATAAAATATATTCCTGCTTTATACAATACAATACAATACAATACAAATACGCTTTATTGCACACCAAACACAGAAAAAAACAGTAAAGAATAAACAAACAGAGATACAGATGCACAATGGGCGGCCTTATCGCTAAGAGCGATTTCTTCCAGGCAACCTTTGGATGGACACGTAGCTATAGTATAGGTATAGACGGTGGCGTATTATAGACTAATGTTAATATAAATTATATACAAAAAAACATACAAATACATATATACTTGGAAATAAATACTGACTATAGACACTAATACATAAAATATTAACTATTTGAGATCGAAGAAAGAAAGTGTTCATAGACCATATGTTTAAATATAGGGAGGGATTTAGCTTGTCTTATTGGGGTAGGTAATGCATTCCATAGTCAGTAGTATATATCTACATTCAGTTAATAATATTATCAAGCCACGTGTAGTGTGTCAGACCCATTACCCGACAGAAAAAGAGGGTTATTGTGTGCCAGTATTGTTTGTATGAGTTATATCAGTATTATTGAACTCGCGACGCGGAGACGTTGTATTCTAGAGCGACAATTTAAATCGACATAATTTCGATCGAGAACTTCTTGCTTTCTATATATATCGACAGTTAACTTTTTCTCGTGAAGACGCGGTGGTGCACAGTGGTTACATATTTATTATCGAGAATTTATATCGTCGTATTAATATCGTTAGTTATTAACAGTTTAAACATTTTTCGTTCGCATTACAAAGACTTCGAGTTTTGTGAGATGTTTTGTTAATTTTATCGTGTATTTGTGATTTCAACAACGAAAATACATTGTTAATAGTGGATTTGGTATAATCGTGAAGTGTTTTGTTTTATTTCTGGAGAGATTGTTGTGACACAAATTAAAACAATAGCATTATTGTTGTTTTGGTAAGTTACTACGGTAAAATTAGGTGTATACAATATTTTTAATGTTTTGTTTTATTTAGCAGGAGAAAATCCGTCTCTACTATGTCTTTTTTATTTCGAAGATTACTTCTGTAGGCAACTGAATTAAGACAGATATTGTACCTAAGTAAACAATGATATTATACCTAAGTAAATGATATAACAGATATTGTACCCGATACAAAAATCTCGGTATTTTTTGTAAACAGAGGTGTTACAAAACTCAAGGAATGTTGGTGGAAAATATTTAACTAAATTGGTATCATCGAAGAAAAGCTCGAATAGGTTTTGAAAGCATCATTAATTCATTATCATTATCGCTCATTCAAATATATTTTCGCTGCATATGGGAGATATTGCGTTGTTTCTATTATTGTTATCAGTTTTTGTTAAATTTTCATTCAAAAATATCTTTTTTTACATAAAATATCTTAGATTCATATCGTAGTACTGTTCTGTTCCTCGTCAGGTTTATTTTGATAGATTTTGCATACTTACATTAGTTAGTTTTGCTCTACAGCTGTTTATTGTTTATACTCAGGTAAGTAGGTATACTACTTATGTAATGTCTGAAGTCAAAATTCTTGGTTGTTTGATTTATCTACTAACTACATACTCGTATATTACATTGCCCCATGGATGATAGACAAAAGGTTTAGGTTTTTTTCTCTCATAGCAGAACGCACGCACTGCGACTTAGGTATTTAAATAAATAAATAAATAATGCTGGACAATACACGCAGCATTATCTAGCCCCATGGTAAGCAAAGCTTGTGTTATGGGTACTAGATAACTGATATACATAATACAATACATTACATAGATAGATATTTTTTATTATGCATAGAAAACGACCAGAACACCCGGAACAAATCTGCAGATCGTACACACAATTGTTCCGAGGCGGGAATCGAACACGCAACCTCCTGCGTCGCAGGCGGACCATTGCCCACCGCGCCACATCGGTCGTCATTAGGTTGTTTACTTCAAAATTAGGACACACGAACTGCAACTAATCCTCATCATTTAGGTTGTTTGGATTAGTTGCATGCATCTCAATATTTAGTCACTTCGAAAATATTAGTTTAACTAGGTTCTTAAGTATATATTTCAATGAATAAGTTCAAAATGCAACAAAATACGCTCATTAAACTAGTTTAGGTTATTCTTGTTATCGTCATTTACCAAATATAATGATTTTATTGTAATTGCCATTAGATAATGTACGTACACGATGCACACCAACAATAGTCATAAGTTAATGCGTATAATGTACCTACTTTGTTGACTATAAGCTTAACTATAAGTAATTAGTTTCATTATGTCATTTAGTAAGTAGCGGCAGATTTGGCCGAGGATCTCAAGAGGCGCAAATATGCAGGTCTCGACAGAGCCTATGCATTTGCTCCCCTTGGAGTCGAGTCCTTAGGTCCATGCGGTACCGAAGCTCTCCAGGTTTTAAAATTAGTTTTTCTTAAAAATAAGCTCATGACTCCTTTCACGGCTTTTCGCTTACTCTCATCGTTTCAGATTTGGCCATCCACTCCCATCTTAAAAATCTAGCCTGCTATAAACAAATCTACATTGAGGAATTTATGCGAAAGAAAACTTTTATGGATGCATTAAAAGACCCAAAAATAGATAGTCCACTGCTGAACGAAGGCTTCCCCATTATTATTATTTTATTAGCCCGGAGTGTCCCACTGCAGAGCAAAGGCCTCCCTCCCCTTCCTCCACTCATCTCGCTCCTCAGCAAGGAGAACCAACTCTTTGTTGTAAAGGCTTCCCCATGCGACGAAGCCAAATATAGCCGATATACCTATAGGATGGGTAGGTTTTTAAGTTAAATCCACAGCGGCTTTGAAACCACCCATCTTATAGTGACATTCGTAATTTGCAACTGTATGGCAAAAGCCATTTAGAGAGCTTTCAAATCCATTGAAATAGTTTCCAAATGTCAATTAAAGGATGGGTGATTTTTGTTGAATTATTTAAATAGCTAAGCCATTGATACATGGTTCCCTGGTGCCGCTACACGGTTTTGAGCGTAGGTAAAGATATTTTTATTTTCACGTGATTTTCATTCAACAGACACCATATTCCATCAAAGAGGAATAGCCTGCTAATACTAACCAACATGATAACAGCTGATGCCACTTGACACTGTACCCCATGCAAATCATTATCGGATTCGTGTCCGCTCTGACGTCAAGTTTGATAGACTTCGGAAATCGTAGGGATGATGCCGAATTTCGGCCACGGTGACCAGAGGCACAGTGGTGTAGTGGCGCAGGACATAGGTATATTGCACCAGGTGCACTGTCTTTTCCCTCACTTGCCCTTCTCTCACATAAACCGATGGGATGATGATGATTCTTGGTTATTGGCAACTGTGTCTGGTTAGACACTTTTCTGCCAGTGTCAAGTATCTACTGGAAAATACTTGTAAAATTAATGAGTTATCAAATTATGAAGATAGTTTGATATTTTCACCGGAGTCTAGTTCGTTATTTAGGGTGCCACGTGCAAAACCGATGGGGTTTGGATTGCCAGATTTGGCATGTCATATCAGACTTTTTAGACAGGTGTCAGGCTTCCGCAGATTTTTAGATAATGTCAGGCTTTTTGCGGGATTTTCCAGTAAGGAATTTGGTTATCCTAGATGGGGACGGCAGGTAGACGGACACGACCGTGAGGTCATTTGTAAGACTAATGGCTCATCGTACTGCCTTAGTATATTATAAGAGTATTTAAGGTTTAGGCTGAAAAACAGCGCTGAATATTATATTGTTCAGCATACGCTGAGCCAACCCCTATTTCGGCGCAGGGTCATGGATGTAGTCTTATTTTCTTAATAACACCCATTTGTGTCCCCCATGATAAACTACTTAATTTGCCGTTTGTTATTCTATGCGTCTATCTCGTACCTGTGTCCAAATAAATGTTTTTTTCTATCCTATTCTTTTTCTAAGGCACGGCCGGCGGCAGGGCGGTGTAACACCGTTCCAGACTTCGCGGCAGCAGCCAATATTTTTAACCAATAACAATTTTAGGGCCACCCCGCTGTAGGCTGACTCATTGGTCTAGCGGTCGCGTGTTCAACCACCTTCATATAGCTGCAAGTTAATTCATTATCTTTCTTATATATCTTTATCTTTTATTCAATTAGTTATAGACTAATACTCTCTAGAAACATATATTTATGACAACTTGTTGTACACTCATAAAAATATCAATAGGTTCACTAAAAAAAGTGATATACATAATGTAAATACTAGAAATAAGAATAAACTCGCTGTGCCCACAACTAGGCTACACAAGATACATAAATGTATCTTTTAAAGGGCAATGTATACGCTACAACAAAATTCCAAGTGAGTTGCAAAAATTATCAATAAATACATTTAAAAAAATTGTGAAACATATTCTTTGTAAAAAAGTTTATTACAAAATATCAGATTACTTAGAAGATAAAAAAAAGCTTGGAACGAGTTTTGCTCCAACTCAAAATCTACCAACTTACAAATAAGCAAATCATATGTACTAGACACATAAGTTATGAACATACTAGTGGTTTCTTCTCACTTCTTCCACTGGTGGACAAAAAATTGAAGTGAACTATAAAATAATTTAATAGTATAAAATATGACCTGTCTAAGTGCTTATTTGTAAGCTTAAAGAAATAAAACTTTTAATTTTTCAAACAAATGAATTCTGATGCAACGAAAAATGTAGGCAAGCACTTTTATAATGCATAGGCATAGATATTCAAGTTGAATGCAATCTATTGCATCTGTGCGATGCAATACTATCCAACAACATAGCAATTTATGATTGACGCATCACGTGGTTGGTCCGAACACCCTTTACTATTATAATAGAAAACTACTATCATTACCCACTTGTGATAGTGTCTATTGACTGTCTGTTAGTTGTACCTATCTATCAAGTTATTATCTAATGTAGGTCGATTACTGAACTCTAGTATAGGTTTAATTGATAAAGGAATTATTTAAGTACCTATATCCAACAATGTGAAGACTCGGTAAAAGTAGTGTAGGACGCCTTCCGACCAGGTGGGATGACGACTTGCGAAAGACTGCAGGTAGATGCTGGATGCGTCAAGCTGAAGACAGGGCGTTGTGGCGCTCATTAGGGGAGACCTATGTCCAGTAGTGGCCTAACATAAGCTGATGATGATGATGATGATGATCCAACAATAGCTAATGGATGCTATAGGTCTAAAGGTAGGTCCTAAATAGTTTTTAATTGGTAACACGGGTAGTGTTGCCGTGGGAATAGGTAAAATTTCGACTCTATGTGATTTCTCTTCGCTTTCTTCCGGCTTGATAGGCGTAAGGAGTCCTAATAAATCAATTATTTTGTTCTAGACGCAGGAGACAAGTATCATTGGTCCAGTAGAGTCCTCTACAAGTTAGAAGGGATGTGAAATTCGAACATCAGAATGGATCCACAAGAATTAGTACCGTTGGAAGGTAAGGTCCACCTAATATCAACTATGGCCTCCTAATCTCAACTTTAACGATATTTGATGAAATGTATAATTGAATGGTAAAAGTAAAAAAGTAAAGTAAAGTTAATAAAAAAATATAAATTATGTTAGACAATTCACACATCATTATCAAACCCGAAGCTGAACAGAGCTTGTGCTATGGATACATACTAGATAACTCAATTTGACACATTGCAGTATACCACATAGATAGATATTTTTATGACACATAGAAAACATCTACTTGAAACAAATATCTGCTGATCATACAAACATTAGTCCCGAAGCGAGAATCGAACCCTCCTGCGTCGCAAACAGACCATCGCCCGCAACGCCACAAAGGACGACCGATGTGGCGCGGTGGGCGAAGGTCCGCCTGCGACGCAGGAGGTTGCGGGTTCGATTCCCGCCTCGGAACAATTGTGTGTACGATCTGCAGATATTTGTTCCGGGTGTTCTGGTCGTTTTCTATATATAATAAAAAATATCTATCTATGTAATATATTGTATTATGTATATCAGTTATCTAGTACCCATAACACAAGCTCTGCTTACCATGGGGCTAGATAATGCTGTGAAAAAAAGAAAAAAAGGACGTCAATGACTAAATTCTCAAAATACGTTATTTTTAGCCGGCCTTCCACCACAACCAAAGAAGCGTCATCAGCCCCACTGGAACCTATCGGACAGGTCATGCTACCGCGTGCCGCTCAGACTGTGTCGACTGATGATGTTACTGATACTCCTGCCGACGATGTTTATAATGGTGCCTTTGTATATGAGGTACTTATTTCATTTCATTTATTGCAAGAAATGTGGTCTTCTACAAGTTCACTTTGACTGCTGAAAACGCACGGTATGAGTTTTCTACAAGTGACTAATATGCGTAAATCCACACTACCGCATCGGCTGAGAAAATACAGATCTTTGTGACTCTTCTTTGATATACATAATTATTATGTATATCAAAGAATTGTATTGTAGTATTTGAGAAGTATTTGAGAAGACACATATTAAAAGAGAGATAAATTTTATCTTTATTTTTCAGATACCGAGTGTTCCTTGGACAGATGTATCCAATGAGTATGACCGACATGAGACTGATAGACAGTAAGATATCGACAACATGGTGCCAGGTAGGTGTGTATGTTTTGCTTACTTTTGTACTTAATACTTTAGTCGCTCAGCGAGCTATGGAAAGAGCTATGCTCAAAGTTTCTCTGAAGGATAGGATTCGCAACGAATACATCCGACAGAGAACCAAAGTTATCGACATAGCTCTGAGAATTAGCAAGCTGAAGTAGCAGTGGGCCGGCCATATCTTGCGAAGAACCGACAACCGCTGGGGCAAAAGTGTTCTTGAGTGTAGACCGCAACGCGGTAAACGTAGTGTAGGACGCCCTGCGCAGGTGGGATGACGACCTGCGAAGGACTGCGGGCAGATGCTGGATGCGTCAAGCTAAAGTCAGGGCGCTATAGCACTTATTTGGGGGAGGCTTATGTCCAGCAGTGGACTAATATACATAGGCTGATGATGATGTAAGTTTTTAACCTTGTGAAGCAAGGAGCATAACGTACAATACACAGTTAAGTGATGTTTGATGATGGTACTTATTCAAGTGTTAGTAAAGTGGCTTCTCTAATATCAGTCATCGACATTGTAGATACCATTGAGTAAACGTGTTAAAGTATATGGTGTTCCACAAGGATATTTACTGAGACATCTACTATTCATTGTTCTTATTACAAACTAGCGGACCTTCCCGGCTTCGCACGGTTTTAGTACGAATCCCTAACTTTTTTGAAGACATAATATAGCCTGTTCACCGGGGATAGTGTAGCTTCCCAACGGTGAAAGAATTTTTCGAATCGGTCCAGTAGTTTCGGAGCCTATTCAGTACAAACAAACATACAAACAAAAAATCAAACCCTTCCTCTTTATAATATTAGTACAGACATAGATAGTGGTTGATTTTTGAGGATGCATTTAACATGTGTATATATAAACTGAGATAAAAATGTCATCAATTGCATATTTAAAATATGAAAAATAGTTGAAACGATGCAAAGTTTCATAAGCCAATTATTTATGTTAACACGTGTCATGTTATACATAATATTTGTATTTACAGCCTTACATAAAGATGTCTTTTGAATTATAAATGTTATAGAAGTACTTAATTTTATCAAACTAGGCTTACTTATACAACACTCAGACGAGATAATAATTCTTGATAGGTTTTATCGTTCGACGCCGTGTAACAAATGTTTTTGTATTTTGAAGTACTTAGATCAAATAAACTTGCAGAGGCTCTTGCTACCAACCAAATGTACCTTCTTTACAATACTCAAATATTATGAACCACAATAGGAAAATCTTACTAATATTATAAATGTCAAAGTTTGTAAGTATGGATGGATGGATGTTTGTTACCTACTCTTTCACGTAAAAACTACTGAATGGATTTTAATGAAATTTCACAATAATATAGCTTACATATCAGAATAACACATATATTCATAAAGATATATAGTATATTATCCAAAATATCTCACCACGCGGGTGAAACCGTATATTTTTATCTGATGGACAGTGTTACTTCAAGTCAATGTCTGATTTATAGGCAAATGCGAGTATGTGTTCCAAGTACGACGTCGATACATCCATCTTATCATTTCGTTGGGGAAACGATGTTCAATAAACTCATCGTTTTCGTAATGTACACTGTTGAAAAGAGGAAAAATGTTTGTTTGTTTGTTTATGAGTAGGGGATATTCTCTGGCACTACCGGTTTGATCTTGAAATTTTTTCAGTAATAGGAAGCTACATTAACCGAGTAACATGGGTTAGGGTTTATCCAAATACGAGAAGCCACCAGTGGAAGCCAAATAGCTTATTACATTTCTTTATTGAGCTAAGTGGAACTCTGGCCAAATATTTATTCTGGCTAACGAGAGTTAAAAAACACGTCATAGCTATGGCATAAATTTGAAAGAGGTAAAGATCAGATACAAAAAAACTGACAAAAAGAACCTCCACAATAATGAAGTACGAACTCCTTACTCTAAAGCCAAGTAAGCCTTTCAAACTAGAAAAAATAATAGATTAAAATACTGATGATAAATAAGCTGTGTGAAGCAACCGAATTTGAGATACTCATGTATTTTTGATCCTATTCGGTTGTACCGGGTTTTTACTCGATTCTACCGGCATAATTTTCGATTGTATCCTAAGGGATGATGATTATATGTACTTCCATTCCAGCGCCAAGTAGTCCGCTCGAACGCCACATTCAACGCATTCGTAGTCCCCGGCCACCCCGAGCTGAGCGAGGAGCTGGTGCCTGTCTCCATGACGCGGGAGCTGATGTTGGAAGACGATATGAAGGAGTACTGGGGGTTCTATCTGCTGAAGGGGTCTAGTGTTACTGTGTCGGCTTGTACGAGGTTGGTTATTGAATGTTGAATCATCACTACTTAGATAAAACAAGGCGCTTCCCGCTGTCTGTCTGTCCCTATGTATGCTTAGATCTTTAAAACTGCGCAAAGGATTTTGATGGAATTTTTTAAATAGATAGAGTGTTTCAAGTGGAAGGTTTACAAATTGTTTGAAAAATAGATTTCAACGCGGGCGCAGCCGCGGGGCGCAGCTAGTTATTGATGAAAAACAAAAAGATGGCTCATTCGACTTTTAGTGGTGCAACTATCGCTTAAATACTAGAAGAAACAATTCAAAACTCCGCTTCCACATAATCCAAATCACCAAAATAAACACATTGTGAATAATTCGTTTTAATTGTTTTCACAGATGGCCAGGCGCATCCCTTATCATGATAAAAGGCTACAAGCATCTCCAAGAGTGCGCGTACATCGGAGACGACTCTTCAGAAGAAGTAGATGAAATTAACGAAGCGTACATGTTAGGGCTGATCAATAATACTACGAGATGGAAGAAGATAGAGGAGATTCAGAAAGTTGATGGCAAAGCCAATCAACCAGGTAAAGAGACTATAGAAATAAACAAAAGATAGCCTGTAATGTCTTCTCCAAAATTTGATCCCAATTGTTAATATCATCGATTACTTATACAATTGATAGATAAAGCAATTGTATAATCATAATGATGGGTAAGCTACCTCAAGTGGATCGAAATAATAAAAAAAATACTGAAAATGGAAGTTCTTTTCGAAGAAATATTCTAGATTTAGTAAGTCCCGTGTGCAAAATAAATTATACAATCTTAGAATATAATTACAGAAATACAAAATCCATTTAAAAATATTACAAAGAAATAATGTTAGAATAGAGCTCTATGTCCCATGATAGCTACAATGTAGCAATGAATAAATGTATATCTATTAGTTGATTAATACAATAATTGAATTAATATCAGTTGTCAAGTAAACAGTAAGTAAGCACTCACAAAACACAATGGAAAGTAACAACGATGTTATTGACGAGCTTAATCATCTGCTAACTGGAAATGATACCATTGATAAATAAGGCTCATAACTGGTATTGAGAAGGCAAATATTACAGGTCATTAGATTGTTCAGAAGCATAATAAACTCTGGTATTGTACCTAATAATATAGATAGGAGTCCAAGATAATGATGATAACGTTATGTCAAATAAAATAATATCCAACAAAAATAAACCCCAATTTAGTATTGCTTATGCTCTCATCGACAAGGCTGTACTTAAAATTGACTTTATATTCGGTTACTTATGGACAAAATTATGTTATGTTGTTATTTATATCGACTTTTAGACACAATAAACATAATATTATCTATTATTATGCTTATAAGGTTATCATTATCACGACCTCAAAGTTCAAGTTAGTATGAAACAGTCTCTAAAATCGAATTGTGACTTTCACTAAATAATTGAAGTCCTAGAACAAGGACTGTCCTATTCTCATTTTGAATCATAGATTTGGTCTATTTTCATGTGGCTGAAGTATGTAATGTATGTAAAATCAAATAAATAATGCCGGACAATTCACACAGCATCATCCAGCCCTTACCTAACCAGAGCTTGTGTTATGGGTAGGTACTAGATAACTGAGACACATAATACAATAAACTACATAGATATATATTTTATACAGGGTTATTGGTAATTCGACGTATTCCCGTTAGGAGGTGATAGGGGTGACTATTTGCGATAATTTTCATCCCCATGTGCATCATGCAAAAGTGAACCATTTTTAAGTTATCATGATTTGTATTTTGCGTTTTATTTACATTGGGTATTGTTTTAAGTTAGTTTTATAGAAATTTTAAAGAACGACTTTAGGTTTAGTTCGTACACGAATTTCCGCCTGCTTCTTTTGTAATGATGTTTTTTTCAGTTTCTTTGAAATAAGTTCATGGTTGTTATGCATTGTTGGAGAGCTAAGAAAACGGTTATGTTTTTAAAATAATCTGCAAGCCAAGTTTCATAACGATTTTTTTAGTTTTTAAGGCATTTTAGAGGAAAAAAATCTCAATGAATAATGAAATAATATCGTTTTTTATCTCGCATTTTTAAATTTAGAGCGATAATTGTTGTTTTAATATTGATAAATAACCAGTGTTTATTCGTTTTTATAAATCAGAAGAAAAAAATAGTTTTAAATAGACAGTTTTTTTAAATCAATTTTTGATGTTGCACTTTTGACTTATTTTGAAAAAAGCTAAAAATCATGATAGTGATCAAAAGTGAACTTAAAAATGGTTCACTTTTGCATGATGCACATGGGGATGAAAATTATCGCAAATAGTCACCCCTATCACCTCCTAACGGGAATACGCCGAATTACCAATAACCCTGTATTATACATAGAAAACGTCCAGAACACCCTGAATAAATCTGTAGATCGTACAAATGTAGAACAATATAAGCGTTTGTCCCGCAGAAAATGAAACCCAAATGTTTTGTGAATTCTGATCTATTATATGTTATATTTGTACATGAAAATGTTTCAGACACAATGAGAAGACAGAAAGCTGGCGTAAAGTTCCACGATCCGGCAAAAGTAGAGAATGTGACGTCATCACAAAACGTGCCTAATCTAGATGTCACTGATCATGATCCCACGGTAAGGCATCTTGAATAGAGAAGGAAATTGGAGAAGGTTCATATTAGGGCAGTTAAAAAGAATATAAATTAAAGAGCTCTGCAACAGAAATGTTAACAGGCTATAATTTTGTATCCCACTTTTTCATAAATAACATTTGAACTTATTTTTGGTAGTTAGGTATATGGCCCTAGCGTTGATAAGCATAATAATATCACATATTTTGTATTTCTCTTTCAGGAGCTTCGAGAAATCTTAGAGCACCTCCACGCCATTCGCCAGGCAGCGAAGGACGAGCAAGCAAAGTTCTACCGCCCTCCAGACCACCTGATACAGTTACCAGCCCTACACCGTCATAGGGATGCCAATGTTGATAGAGATGAGCGGAGGTGGCTGTCTTTTAAAGGTACTTCCAGTTACAGTTAAGTCATCAGCGTATTTTATGGAGTCTACACGCCAAGGTCAAGCCGAAGACAGGGTACTATGGCGCTCATTAGGGGAGGCCTAAGTCCAGCAGTGGACTAACATAGACTGATGATGACATGTCCAGGTCAGCCACAAAGCTCAGCGGATTGGTGCAATATTTCAGCATATTGTTAAACCGACACAGGGTTTTGTCTTCCCGCCGACTTTGCTATGACCATTTCATTACGTAACCATTCGTCATAGGGACGCCAATGTTGACATGGTCATCTCTGTCAACATTGGCGTCCCTATGAGGACGGTGGCTTTCTTTTAAAGGTACTTCCAGTGGTGTACGTATTTTATGGTAGACTGCATAAAAGACGCTCGTACGTCAAGGTAAACCGCAAAGCACAAACAAAGAAAGAAAAATGCACTATCTCTTATGGTGTTTCCTATGTTAAAAGAGTGTGTAAAATAATAAAATTGTAATATAACTTTTAAAATTTATAGAACTTAACCACATCAAGTAAAAATAACATGTGTACCTACGGTGGAAATAAATATATAATAACTCTTTATTATGTTCATTCCAGATATTGACGGAAAGAACAGTGAAATGACTTCATACGAAGATGTATCAGAACTAAGAACGACCAAACCTACTTATCCAAGAATAGTTAAACCTACAACTTCAACTCAAGTCAATAAAGCTACAATTAAAAGTACAAGTAAACCAACAGAATCAATGAAAGACTTCATACATAACAGTATTGAAACCACAACTCTGCGTAGCAGTATAGAAGCTAATGCAAAGGTGTTAGAAAATAAAGAGACTGAGACAGAAGATCTTAAAGAAAATAGCATTGATGAGAGAGAAGATTTCAGTAAGCCAAAAGATATCAATGAAAAGGGAATCAGGGAAAAAGTGGCAATGAAAGAAGTAGAGACGAAATACATCGCAACGGTGAGTCAAACATCAGAAATGTTTTATTGCTAGTTTATAAGTAATTCAATAAGCAAGATTTCTTTTATTAGTCTATTCTATTAAATACCCTTATAGATAAACAAACGATCAGCAACAATATAGGTAATAAGTTAAACAGCTCTAAAGTCTCGCGTAGCTTCGACCAGACGCTCAGGTAGTTTTTTAAAACCCTGGAGCCTTGGTACAGTTTGTAACCCACGGTATCGATGCAAATACATAGGCTCTGTTGAGACCTGCACACGTTGAGATCTTCGGCCAAATCTCCCTCTGACCCGAGAGCTGGTAAGTATCTGGCGCAGCGCATCAGCATTGCCATACAGGCAATGCCACGGGGCATAGACAACTCGTCTTGTGGCAAACAGAATACTATTTGTCGATTCCGCGCCAAGGCTTGGTTCGATTACGTTTGAACGCGATTTGACGTCACACGATTTCGGCATGAAATCTCCTATCTCATACAGAATCATGTCCCAGCTGAGCTGCCTGAAAATTGTTTGCAGTTAGCTCAATTGTTTCAGTTGTAAATACTAGTCCTTATTTGTTTATATTATTTAATTGTAACTTTCTTTGTATATATATGATATAAGATTTACATTCATTTAGATTTTATTATACTAAATAATTCTGTGGAAAATTTTAGTGGAAACAGATAAAATGATTCCTATATTTGTATATCTTTGCGGATATACATCGATCGATCGATCACAGACCAACCTATCATTTCGATTTAGAATTAGGTCATTAACTTATCCATTATCTCATCTTATCTGGTTGCCTAGGCAGAGAATATACATTATTAGGTAGTATATCTATGCTTCTTTACATAGTATAAAATGAAGTCGCTTCCGCTGTCTGTTCGCTTAAAATTTTTAACTAGTCAACGGATTTTAATGCAGTTTTCAGCAATAGATAGACTGATTCAAGAGGAAGGTTTATAAACTATTTCACACGTAGATTTCCCCGCGGGCGAAGCCACGAGGCGCTGCTAGTATATTATAAAGCGGTAAAGTTTGTGAGGTTGTAGGGGGTAATCACTGGAACCAATTTCGAAAATTATTTTACAAATAGAAAGCCACGTTATTTGTGAGTATCATGGACTTTATATAGTTTATTTATTTAAAAAAATCCAGCAGCACATACAAAATATTAAAAAAAAAACACAAGAAAATAGAAACATAATTATTAGCCAATATAACCTTCTCAAAACTGTTTCCGAGTACACTTACCTTGGGCAGATTCTACAGTTAGGTAAAACAATTTGAGAAGGAGGCCCAAAGGAGGATCCAGCTAAGCTGGGCAGCATTTGGGAAACTACGTCAAGTCTTCTCGTCATCCATACCGCAATGCTTGAAAACGAAAGTTTTCAACCAGTGCGTCCTACCCGTTATGACCTACGTAGCTGAGACGTGGACACTCACGATAGGGCTGGTCCACCAGTTCAAAGTCGCTCTGCGAGCTATGGAAAGAGCTATGCTCGGAGTTTCTCTGAAGGATATGATTCGTAACGAATACATCCGACAGAGAACCAAAGTTATCGACATAGCTCTGAGAATTAGCAAGCTGAAGTGGCAGTGGGCCGGCAATATCTCGCGAAGAACCGACGGTCGCTGGGGCTAACGTTTTCTTGAGTGGAGACCACGACCACTCCGTAAACGTAGTGTAGGACGCTCACTGACCAGGTGGGATGACGACCTGCGAAAGACTGCAGGTAAATGCTGGATGCGGCAAGCTGAAGACACGGTGCTATGGCGCTCATTGGTGGAGGCCTATGTTCAGCAGTGGACTGCTATAGGCTGATGATGATGATGATGATGATTAGCCAATAAGAAATTTTCACGACTAAGAAGAATATAGTAGATATAAAGTTGTTTGATAATGACGATAATGAAGATGATGACGAGTGCTTTAAATAATGATGATAAAAATTACAGACTGAAATGCCCGAAGCGAACTCCAGAGAGGTGTTCGAAGACGTGCTCAAAAGACTGCAGGCCCTGGGCGACCGCGGAAAGCGGGTGCTGACCAAGCTACATCAGACTATGGGAGTAGAGTTTAACGAAAAGGTAAGAAACAGGTAAAATATCCAATAAAATACCTCAGTAAATTTGAAGGAATCCTACGATTCGGAATGATCTGTGGCTAGAAAGTTGTATTTCGGCTGTAAAATCATTAGAACTGAACGCGTCATAATTGAAAACAAATGAAATTACGAGGTTTCTTTGAAGAAGAAAGAAAGACACAAAGAAAAAAGACATCACATTAGTTTTTTTTATTTGAAGGACGTATGTCATACGACTAAGAATTCTGAAATTAGATTAAACTGGCTCCCTCAGCGCATTCAACTAGCCAACAGTAACAGCCACGCTTTGACTAACCGATAAGTGAACAAAAGTAAGATGAAAGACAGATAAGATTTATAAATAAATAAGACCTAGTAGGCCCCTTGCGTACAAAAGCCTTAGCTTAGTACATTTCTAAAACAGAGGCGCGAAGGTACCATACGAAAAGGTACCAATCTAAACAGTGCATTAGCGTTTGTGCACATACTTGTGCACTATAATAATACATTATCCTACGCTACGAGCCGCGAATGTCTCGGAGAACATTATTCATTTAAAAGAAGTTAAATTCTGCACAAAACCAGCAATAATGTTGATTATATCTCTTACATTCCAGGAACCAAAGAAGTCTGACATCATGGCAGCGATCCAGGGCAGCAGCGAGGAGCTGGACCACCTGCGACAGGTGCTGGTGGAAGCTATCGATGAGGAGAAGACCAAGCCAGAGTGACGTTTGAGAGACGACGTGAGTTTTAAAGCTATTTTTAACGATTTTTTTTTATTTTATATCAGAACTTTCGACTGGGTGAACCTATTCCTTTTTATTTCAAAGCTGGTGGACTAAATTAAAATGGGACCACACGTTTCAATTTGATCCAGTTCTAACAATGGCATCCATGAGTACACCATATAAATCTTAAATTTGCATTAAGTATGTGCGCGACAAATTGACGAATAACTTAATATCACGCCAACCGATTTTGATGATTCTTTTTTTAAAACTAAATTTTTAACCCATTTTCATTATTAAGGAATTTGAAGTCGGTTTAAAGTTTTTTAAAACACGCCAATTTATTGAAGAACTGTATTGTTATCACTGAGAAATAAAACCTGCCGCGTAAAAACAAACAAACAAAGTAATGTGTATTTGATAGACTAGCTTATCGAACCCTATCGTCGGTATTTAGCCAAATAAGGAAATCGAAGTTACTACATTTTTAATGCTTTGCAAAAAGTTTGAGAAACCTCGCACGTTTGTCTGTCGTGGCGATCATCAGAATTTATTATTAAATTAAGTTAGAGTAAGTTAGCAAGTTAAATCGTATTCAATTATGAATACGATTGTCTATACCCCCTCTCTTTCAAAAGATTTCAATTAGCAACCAGCTAGGGAATATTTTACACTCCTGAAATAAATCTTAAAGCAAGCGAGTCTGCTAAAAGTCACCAAACTCCTGAGAAAATCTAAATCTATTTTCAGAAAAAAGACGTGACTCCATGTTGGACGCCAGAGCGAAACGAGAGCTGATGCTAGGTCAGATCGAGCTGACGAAAGAACTGAATGAAGACGATGAGGGAAGAAACTATGCTGCAGAAGAGGTACGACTTCCACTACCTCCGTTCCTTTATTTTATTACCAGATGGGCCCCGCGGTTTCACCCGCACGGAAATCTAGTGTCAAATGGTGTATAAACCTCCCCGTTGAATCACTCTTATCTACTTTAAAAATCTCTTACTTTTAAACAGGTACAGATACATAGGAAAGACATTTAAACAGGTAAAGTAGGTATAGCACTTGTACATAAAAGCACACATAGGTATGTAGAAAGATAACGAAAAGAATTTACTCAATCAAAGGCTATGTTTAAACTTTACAATATTACAGTTAGGCCTACAAGGTGCTATGAAATAGATGTTACCTACTATAGGGTAGGTAATTCTGGACGCCCAGTTATTTCAACTTTTGTTCTAAGAATTTTTATTTCGATGTTTTAATTGTTTTTGTTTCTGTTCATCAAAAACGGGACAAACAATGAAGTTTTGTGATAGTCAAGTTCGTCAGGTGCTATACACTATTGTATAGCACCTCCAGCACCACTTAGGGGTAATGATGCAGGGGCTTAACCCCTAACAATGTCCTTCAATAAGAATTCCTTTCTTGTCATTACTCTGGCTATCCAATGAGACCATGTATCCATTTTGCTTTTCCAGGACTTCCGACCAGACGACCTGGCGGACCACCACGAGGTTGTCAACGAGACCTCCCCCCTGGACATGTCAAACTCAGAGTTCTGGTCGTCATTCTCCAGCAGTGAAGAAGCATTGTTAGAATGTGATGGCCTGATACTGAACCTGCCTCTCACTCCGCACGCAGGCTGCAGAGCGAATGCTTCGGAGGATGAAAGTTTTGCAGCTGCTAGAGCTAATGCTTTGACTTATAGGTTTGTATTTTCGACTTTTTAGCAATACAAGACATTTAAAACTGGATATTTGCCCTGATTTTTGAGTTTTCCAATATTTTGCAAAGTTTCAAAAAATCAAATCATGGTAAATATCGCATTTTAAATGACTTTTGTATTAATTTGACATTTTTATGCATCGATTGAATGTCATTGGTTGTATATTTTTATGCATGTTATAATTTAATTAAAAGATTATATAATTCTATATACATATATGAAGTATAAAAGATACACACACAAGTTATTTTTTTCGTTTACTAAAAAAAATTGTAGGCACAACAATTTTTGGGTTCGCTCTTGTAGATTGGACAAGATTTTTATGCATTGTGTACCCACCCACTAAGATACTACACTGTAGTATCGTACAGTAGTATCTTACCACTAAGATACACAATGCATAAAAACCCTAAGACACACCTAAGAACAATTACCTGTATATATAAAATCACAATAAATCATGTGATTTTTCCCAGAGTACCAGCAAACGGCTACTACTTCTTCGTGTTCAACTCCGAGAACGAAGTCCAAGTTAACTTCATCCGCGCCAGGTTCGACCTGCAGAAGACGCGGTACGACATCGCGCGCAGCAAGCTGAGGGAATGTACCAACAGCACGGAGCGGTGCGATCTGAACCTGGACATCTTCTCTAGTCAGAAGGTAATTGGTAAAGCTTGCTAATACAGCAGGTTCCTACTAAAATAGATAGCGATACAACGAGATTCCAAAGAACTTCATCCGCGCTAGGTTCGACCTACAGAAGACGCGGTACGACATCGCGCGCAGCAAGCTGAGGGAATGTACCAACAGCACGGAGCGGTGCGATCTGAACCTGGACATCTTCTCTAGTCAGAAGGTAATTGGTAAAGCTTGCTAATACGGCAGGTTCCTACTAAAATAGATAGCGATACAACGAGATTCCAAAGAACTTCATCCGCGCCAGGTTCGACCTACAGAAGACGCGGTACGACATCGCGCGCAGCAAGCTGAGGGAATGTACCAACAGCACGGAGCGGTGCGATCTGAACCTGGACATCTTCTCTAGTCAGAAGGTAATTGGTAAAGCTTGCTAATACAGCAGGTTCCTACTAAAATAGATAGCGATACAACGAGATTCCAAAGAACTTCATCCGCGCCAGGCTCGACCTACAGAAGACGCGGTACGACATCGCGCGCAGCAATCTGAGGGAATGTACCAACAGTACGGAGCGGTGCGATCGTAACCTGGACATATTTTCTAGTCAGAAGGTTACTTAAAAATATGTGTATGGTCAACAAAAAACAGTGAGGTAGGTACCTACTTAAATATGTCAGCAGAAAGATATAAGGAAATCATGCATAAATATCAAAGAGCGTGAACGTGAACTCACGCGTGAACAGTTTTTGTGTCGATAGATGCTTTGTCTGAGTCACTCAAGATTGCCGTTAAATATCCTCCATCCATACATACTTAACCAAAAATTCACTCTCTTTGTCGCGTCTTTATAAACGCATTTTACATAGGTAACTTGTCGATCCTTTCTTCAAAGGGTATATAGTATATTGCTTCCAATCAATCTGATACTCGACGCCAAGCAAGTAAGTTCTAAAAATTTGTGTCATTGTTTTGTTTACATTGAATTTGTCTAGTGTATAGACTAGTCCAGTAGTAGTAGACTCCATGACCTTGACCAAATCTTATACATCTACCAATGTCGTGGGAATCGAGAAATCTACTAATACTGTACCCCGACCCGGAAGAAATGTCTAGAACACGCAAATATTTACTCTCTGTCTGATCTGACAGATGTAGCTTGCTTAGATTAATATTTGCTGTTAAATTTAGACAATAGCATTATGTCATCATAATTCAGTTAGTATTACTTCCTATTTAGACTACGTATGATGTAGACAGGGCAAAAGGTTAAGGTATTTTTTCGGCGCGCAGCAAAACGTACTTTATGCGACTTACTTAGTTGTTTACTCCAAAATGACGACGCACGAATTGCAACTAATCCATATGGCCATCAGTTAGGTACTATTACTTCCTATTTAAACTATTCAGACATGGCCAATATCAAAGAAGTCAAGTCTATTCAGACATGTTAAAAAATCGAATAAATAACTCTATAGTGTCTGGTTCTTACAAGTGGCTCGTAGTTTAGTACCTATTTGCGTTTGCTTCAAGGTCTCATTCGGACGCCACCGGCAATAGTTTGCAGGCAATCTAGACAGTTGTAAAGCATGACATGAGTAAAAATAGATTCGTTGTATCTAGACTCCAGACGAATTGATTTTCAGAATTGCATTCTAGAACTGTTTTATTTATTTTGCATCGACGTTCTCTAGCTTAGTCTTTTGATAGATCAAGTCGTATTTTAGAATTATTGATTCGGTTGGTTTTTTTACCCGACTTCCAACGGAGGAGGGTATCACAATAGGCCTATCTTGAATACCCTAAGAATGCTATTTATTTACCTATGTTGTTATTGTTACTCTGTGTTTTATTAAATAAGTTGGTAAATAACGTGGTGAAAATGAAAATGAAAATGAAAAGTTTTTATTTCTTTAAGCTTACAAATAAGCACTTAGACAGGTCATATTTTATACTATTAAATTATTTTATAGTTCACTTAAATTTTTTGTCCACCAGTGGAAGAAGTGAGAAGAAACCACTAGTATGTTCATAACTTATGTGTCTAGTACATTTGATTTCCATATGTAACTCTAGGTAGGTAAGTCCTTAAGTACCTAATTTCTGACAATAGATTTCACCACTACGATCAGAAAATGTTAAGATATTCGTAAAGTGATATAGTAAAGCCCATAAACAAAATATTAAACTCCACGATGAAAATCACTACCGCTTTTATTGTGTTAGTGCCGCTTTGACCCCAATTCGCGTCGACGTTAAAAAACATAAAAACGAAAATAGCATTAATTCATCGACTAATAACTAAAATAACGTGTTGTTCGGCGTCACGTGTGATGTATTAGATATAATGTGCTAATGAACCATTTTTAGATTTACGACATTTGATAGTTGTAAATCTTGTTCATTTATTCATTGTAAATCTTCCGGTAATGTTTCATATTTCTTGTTTCAAAACACCTATATTTTTTTTATTCAGCTGTCAAAACCCCGGTTATATTTATAAAATTTCAAGTTTCAAATTATCGTTCAAAAGCTGAGGTCTACTGTTGACCCTTTCCAGCAAAGAACATATTACTTTGCTAATTTAAGAACGACTACAGCATACAATATTACGCTGAGAGCGCTAGCCCACGGCGACTTTTTGTAGCGACGCTGTCGCGCGTCAGTCGCGATGGTAACGCGCGACAAAAGCGATACACGTCGAAATATTCTCAGTGGAATACGCACTACAAATGATAAAGACTATCTCTATTCCTCAGGTGGTGCTAGAACTTCCCTTGAGGAACAACGACTCTCTCTGGAACGAACAGTTCGTGATCATCTCAGAATGTGAGCCCAGGACTTCAGTCTACATCTTCTGTGTCCTGGCTGTGCCTATCCTCATATTAGTGTTTGGGCTACAATGAAATAATGTACAAAAACTAGAACGGGATTTATGAGTTCGTGCTTTGAGATTATTGTTGATGACGTTTCTTTGTTAACACATTGACTGCGATTTTTTTTCGACGACTGCGATCTTTTTTTAACTTAAAAAATTCGTGCTGCCGCTCTACACAGCGGTTGTGTTGCGCCGCACATGCGTTTCGTTCGAAAAATATTACGGCTGTGCTGAGTCACACAGATCTGTATTTTCTCACCCGCTGCGCTAGTGTGGATTTACGCATATTAGTCACTTGTAGAAAACACATACCGTGCGATTTCAGTAATCAAAGTGTTAATGGCAACTGTCTGGTTGGACAATTTTCCGCCAGTGGAAAATAATTGTAAATCAATGAGTCATCAAATTATGAAGATTGTTCGATATTTCCGCCAGAGCCTTGTAATGTTATCAAATTTTTCTTTACAAATGGTGCGAGATCTAGCTATATGAAAAAAAAGGCCGGGTTAAGTTAAACAGTAACTTACGGATGAGGTCACAAAGAAAAAAAAAAATATGGTTATGAAAGTGAACCTATCAATGATTGATATATTATATGAGATTTGTAAATATCTATATATGTTTTAATTTGTTATTTATTTCAAATTTTATTTTTTGAATAATAATAATAATGCTGGACAATCCACACAGCATCATCTAGCCCCACAAGCTAAGTAGAGCTTGTGTTATGGCACAGACTAGTGAGGTATATAGTCATCTAGTATCCGTAACCAGAGACCAGACGGAATGACTGTCATCCCGTGACCACGACAGAGTGTAAACCTGTTGAAACGTCGGGAAAAAAGGTAAATAAACGCGATAAATACCCGTTGTATTAATACTTATAACTATGTGTTCAGATCGCGTAAGTTTAAAAATATTTACAATAATAGAGGTACATTACATAGATAGTTTTTTTTTATTCGATGGTTAAAAAAAGTAAAGTACACTTCAAGATTATTTAATGAGGTTGTGCACTATTTATAATTTTAAGTGTATGCTGGTCTTGAACGGTTTCTACATTGTTAACTTCTATAAATAGTATTTGGTCATAATAACAAAGTCTAACTCAAAAGTAACCTATATACGAAAGAGCATAGTAACATTTATTTATTTTAATACTTTATTTACTTATATACTATGACATAAGTTTTTGGCAGCGTAATGTTACAATTTTGCTGAAGTAAATTCGTCATTTCTGTAAAATATAAAAATTTCATTGTAAAATAAATTTTAGGCTGACCAAATCCTTTATAATATAAATTACTGGCCCTTTAAATTAAAAAAAAAACTAAATAATAAAAAGATAAATTGACGCACAAGGAGCCTGTAATTATTTATTTTTATTTATATAATTATTTTTCGTAGTTATTACTAGTGCAAAAAAAACATGCAAAAACGTACCAAAAAATGTAGGTAAACAAGTGTACAAAGAGATGCCATTTTAGGTTAAATGAAATAATTGAAATGTAAATGAAAACAAATTAATTTAAAACGAATTTATTAGAATTAAGATTATCTAGTTACGCTAGTATTAATTTAAGGAGATTATTAAACTTTTTATGAAGATGATATGGTTAAATAAAAATATATTGTCTATTGACCTTGTTTGATTTTGCCTCGGGCGGTCGCCGCGTTAACATAGACCCTTTAACATAAGAATAGACAATACGTACCTATGTTTTTTATTGTCTATTCTTATGCCTTTAACTCAACCCGTGATGATTCGTGGATTCGACAAACTAAGACTAGTTAAATATTATAACAAACTACCAAAGTCATCATCATCAGCCTATGTTAGTCCACTGCTGGACAAAGGCCTCCTATAGTGCCCTGTCTTCAGCTTGACGCATCCAGCCTCTATACATCTAATAATAGGCTGATGATGAATATTATTAATGCGAAAGTTTGGAATTTTGTTACCTCTTCACGCTAAAACTTCTGGACAGATCGGGAAAAAATTGCCTATAAACATTGACCTAGTCTTGATCTATCCTTGCTTTGGAATTAGTCGGGGCATGTACAGTAAATCGATTCGCTGCACTAATAGAGTAATTGAACCTCTTTGTTTATTCATGTGTATAACCACTTCTCAAAGAATATAAACAAATTAGTAATTGTATTTACAATTGGAACTGAGCTAACTGCAGACTGTTGCAAACAATTTAGAAGACAATGAGATTTTGTTAGAAGACATTTAATCGGTTCGCTGCACTTCACAAATATTTTTAGGGGAACTGAAAATATTAGTTAATTTTCCGCAAATCGACGGTCCTTCGCCCATCGTGCCACAGAGGTCGTCATACAATTATATTTGTATGATGTATGAAAGCCTATTAAAAGGCCAAAGATGAAACCTCAAGATAAAGACAACTAACAGAGAAAGTAGCTATTTGAACTTTCTAAGCAATGCTATTCAATACTTGGATGTAGCTTTTAACTGTTCATTTAATTTGTTGGGTGTAAATGTCTAGGATATAAACTACAAGATATATTGCTAATGCGAATATAAATTAAAGTTAACTAAGTAGTTAACTTTAATTTATATTCGGGAACCGTAAGTACGGTTCCCGAAGCTAAGCAGAGCTTGATGCTGTGTGGACTGTCAAGAGGAAAGTATCTAAACCATTTGATGATTAATAAAACTTTTGTTACAGTATGTTTTATATTATCTGTGGTAGTGGTAACGTTCGTAGCAAAATATTGAAAATGAGGGTAGATACCGATCTGTAACTCGCAGTGCCTTCAGTTATTCCGTGATCATGGCGCTTGAAACAGTGCCGAAATATTGGAAAACTCAAAAATCAAATCATGGTAAATATCCCATTTTAAATTACTTTAGCCTTTGATGTATTGACAGATAGATTTCAACGCGAGCAAAGCTAGCTGTGATGTGAATAAGGTAAACAATACCTAGGTTAGGTGGTTGGGTACCTACTTGTTTTGATACATACGCACGTGTGAGGTCGCCTAACAGATAAAAAACAGTCTAATTCAGGTCAAATGCACGCACGTACAAGGTTTCGTAGGAATCACCAATTAGGCATTTACAATCTAGTTACTCGTATCTAGTCTGTATTTTCGACGCCGATGTAGATCCCTAAACCAAAGTTATCGACATAGCTCTAAGAATTATCAACCACCGCTACCACTGCTGGGGTAAACTAAGGGGTAAACGTGTTCTTGAGTAGACTCTGTAAACGTAGTGTAGGACGCCCTCCGACCAGGTGGGATGACGACCTACGAAAGACTGCAGGTAGATGCTGGATGTGTCAAGCTGAAGAGAAGGCGACGCTCATTAGGGGAGGTCTATGTCCAGCTGTGGACTACTATTTGTAAATATTTTTAATATTTGTAAATAATGCTGGACGATTCACACAGCATTATCTAGCCCCATGATAAGCAGAGCTTGTGTTATGGGTACTAGATAACTGATATACATAAAACAATACATTACATAGATAGATATTTTTTATTATACATGGAAAACGACCAGAACACCCGGAACAAATATCTGCAGATCGTACTACACACAATTGTTCCGAGGCGGGAATCGAACCCGCAACATCCTGCGTCGCAGGCGGACCTTCGCCCACCGCGCCACATCGGTCGTCCGACTATAGATAGATGATCATGGTGATGATGATTTTGCTCTCTTAGATCTTAATGTTAGTATATACACACTGTACGCAATGCTGCAAAATAATTTTTATAATATGAAAAATAGGTACCGGTTACCGATTTAGACAGCTCACTCTAGATACAAATACTAATTACGAATAGGTATTACCCATTTTTTTTTTTTTTACGATGGGAAAATGCAGTTGCGCATTGCCTCTAGCCTGAGGAGGGCTAGAGGGGTATGTTGGGCTCTCCACTGAGCTACTAACAAAGTGTTAGCAGATAGTGACATACCAACTAAAAAACCATCGACACTTCCTCTCTCACCTTAGTGCCAGAGCGTCATCAAACCACTCGTCACCAGACGATTCGTTTGACGGCGCGCTGGCACTTGACAGGGTTGCGGGTTCCCGGGCGGATTCGACCGCTACCCTGTCGGTGATCATCCGTCTGGGACGGATCCTTTTGGTTGTCCCACGAATAGGTATTACCCTAGCTTAGTGACGTTATGTAAGAAAAATTTTGAGATCACAGCTCTACTTCGGTTGCTTCGGACACTGATAGCTATTTACGCAGGTCTTACCAGCTGCTGCAATAGATGTTATCACTCGCGAGCCATCGGAATGCAAGACGCATGCACTGCTTTATAATTATAAACATAAGTCTGTACTGTACTATGTGTGTAATATAGGTAGTTCATAGAACGACTGCGTACGATATTTTTTTTTTAAACATATTTAGATTTATTATTTTCCTCACGCTATATGCCCTATGGCCATATCTCGCGTAAAACCGACAACAACTGGTGTAAACGTGTTCTGAGTGGAGACCAGGACTCTGTAAACGTAGTGTAGGACCCGCTCCGACCAGGTGGGATGACGATCTGCGACAGACTGCAGGGAAATGCTGGATCAAGCTGAAGATGGGGCGCTATAGCGCTCATTATAGGAGGCCTATGTCCAGCAGTGGACTAACATAGGCTGATGTTGATGAGATATTTTATCAGAATATCCGTACTGTGTGACGTCATCCCTGCATCCCATTACCCGACTCAGGCTCAGCTTTGCACATGACAAAGCACTCATTGAAGCGTCTCAATTGCGATCTAAAAACAATTCTATTACCATAATGTCAAGGTTGAAATCCAGACGTCTGGACCGACTGCTCTTAGAGATCAATCACTGTGGAATCTCGTAGCTTTAATCTCAAGGTAGATTTAAAAGTACTTGAGTTTATTTTGTAAGGTGCCACAAAATAGGTGTACAAAAGTGAATGGGGTTCATTTTTACCCCATTGCGGTAAGGCAGGTTTATAACATTATTTTATTGTTTTCAATTTTTTGTTGGTCTAATTATTTACCCATGCGTTTTTACGTTTCTTTTTTAAATTAATTTGGCAATATTATATAATGTTAGATTTAGGTAAAGTGGGACATTTAGGTCCAACTAAACCTAAAATTAGAGTAGTACCATTAAATATTTAATGGTACTATTAAATATTTTACTTTGTCTAGCCGTTTTTTAATATAGTAAGGAAGGCATCTTTACATACTATAAAATGAAGTCACTTCCGCTGTCTGTTCGCTTAGATCTTTTAAACTACTCAACGATTTTAATGGAGTTTTCAGCAATTAGATACCTAGAGTGATTCAAGGGGAAGGTTTATAAACCATTTGACACATAGATTTCTAGGCGGGGGAAGCCGCAAGGCGCAGTTTGTTCAATAATAAATTAAGTACCTAGCTAGACAGTTAAATAAGTGTAAATTAGAGTACCTACATAGCTTTCACGACCTTGAAAACTTCTTGGGAAGCGAGGCCGTAAAAAAATCGCAGTCTTATCAATGTGATAAGGGCTTCATTGTGTAGATCTAACGCATACCTTTTTATTGTTTACATACAGTACCTACCTTGATAAGAATATTGAGATAAGTACGGAATTTATGAATGCCAAAATAAGATAATGAAATTATGTCAAAGTACACCCAACTGTATCTTTTTACTTTAGCCTTTCATATATATTTATATAACTATCAAATATATATTATGTGTATACATATATTGAGTAATGTTGTAATTGGTTTTCGTAATTAATGTAAGTATATATCTTACGCGCGCTTGGGCGCTCTTTAATTCAATTCAATTTATTTATTTCACAACTACCTATGTGAAAAGCTGAAATAAATAAATTAAATGAATAATTAATATGGCAGTAACATGTACTAACATGTTACTGCCATAGAGAATAATTTACAGTACACAATTCAAATAAAAACACACATCCTGCGTTTACAGACGCATGGCATTATGAGTGTGCGTCCCGTGCTTCATGAAAGCGCAGTCCGTGTCCAGCCTTCCGCTATAAGGTTCAGATAGCTACTGGTAAGGGAGGCATATGTCCAGTCCAGCCGTGGACTGATAATAATGATGATGATAATCTTAGGCTTAAAAATATTTTTTTTTACCTTCTGCCTCCCTTATTTTATTTTATCCTTCTACATCTCAAGTCGGCTAATTGCTCAACATGCCACAAAGATCTTTCAAGAATGAGAAGCTAGAATATTCTAGTTAATAATTTTATTGTTGGTATTTACCACTTATCTAGTTAATGATCTAGGAAAATATAAACAAAACTAAATTTATTATTAAAAGGCCTTGAAGCATCCCTTGAATAAAATACATTAAATGTCTAATTATACTTTATTATATTAACAATATTTTATTAATAATGACTGCATTCGTGGGTAAGTTTATTCGACAAAAATATTAATTTATTATGTGGAATAAGATATTATGATTATAGAATATGTATAAACAATTAATTTCATTTATTTTAACTTAATGTACAATAAAGGAATTATATTTTATTGTAAATAACAGATTAATATTAATTAAGTAAAATATATAAGTAAAGTACATTTTTGTTAATATTATATAAATAACTGATAAAAAACATGGACCTTATACATAGGTATGTAATGTATCTAGGAGTACCTATATGTAAGCAAGTACAGGAAGTAGATAAGTTATCAATTAAAAATAAAATTCTTTGAAAAAATGTTTACACACAATGGACCTATTGATTAAATAAGTACAAGGTATCATAAACAACTCCTAGTTCATAAATTCAAATAATAAATATATTCTAATATTTGCATGCAAAATTATTAAAAGAAAACAATTTGTTTAAAATAATTATGTCATAAATATCATCATCATCAGCCTATATTAGTCCGCTGCTGGACATAGGCCTCCCCCAATGAGCGCCATAGCGCCCTGTCTTCAGCTTGACGCATCCAGCATCTACCTGCAGTCTTTCGCAGGTCGTCATCCCACCTGGTCGGAGGGCGTCCTACACTACGTTTACCGAGTCGTGGTCTCCACTCAAGAACACGTTTGCCCCATCGGCCGTCGGTTCTTCGCGAGATATGGCCGGCCCACTGCCACTTCAGCTTGCTAACTCTTTGAGCTATGTCGATAACCTTGGTTCTCTGTCGGATGTATTCGTTACGAATCCTATCCTTCAGAGAAACTCCGAGCATAGCTCTTTCCATAGCTCGCTGAGCGACTTTGAACTGGTGGACCAGCCCTATCGTGAGTGTCCACGTCTCAGCTCCGTAGGTCATAACGGGTAGGACGCACTGATTGAAAACTTTCGTTTTCAAGCATTGCGGTATGGATGACGTGAAGACTCGACGTAGTTTCCCAAATGCTGCCCAGCCCAGCTGGATCCTCCTTTTGGCCTCCTTCTCGAAACTGTTTTTACCCAACTAAACATAAATATATGCTTCTATTATTAAACAAATTCAAAGTCCCAATTATTTTTGAATAGAGAGCTGAATAGACACTCTAGGTACCTACTTCTTAATGACAACAGCATCCTACTAAAATTATTATTTATTATGTTTCATATTCAAAGTATCTAAATTTGCCAAATAGCACGTTTCATATACCTAAACCTATAAATCATGATACTTCTTTACGACTATCTTTACGACTATTTTACGGGAAACTGGGAAATGTTTGCAAAATAATATAAACAGAGAATAAAATTTCGAAACAATATCGTAGGGCGTTGAACTTGTTTCCTTGGAACTTGATGGTAAAATTTATTTTGATATATTAACCATAAATCATTGTATGTAGGTATCAATAACGTAACGGCATATTTAGTATAATTTTTATATTATTTAATTTTTCAACATACTAAGACACAAAGATGACATTTAAATTACAATAATAATAATATAATAACAATGCTGGACAATTCACACAGCATTATCTAGCCCCACGGTAAGCAAAGCTCGTGTTATGGGTACTTGATAACTGATATACTTAATACAATATATTACATAGATAGATATATTTTTTTATTATACATACATAGAAAACGACCAGAACACCCGGAACAAATATCTGCAGATCGTACCCACAATTGTTCCGAGGCGGGAATCGAATCCGCAACCTCATGCGTCACAGGCGGACCTTCGCCCACCGCGCCACATCGGTCGTCAAAACATGTTTATATTTTAAAACAAAAACCTCATGAAATATTATAAACTTATGTTATATATAAAAATGTTGTAAACATTTGCATTGGCTCAGAAACATAATTTTCATATAACATATTTAATAAACGCATATTTATTTTAAAAAAGACTAGCACATTATTTTGAAACTGGCAGTGTAAAAGCAAGTTATCTCTAATTCTATACCAATTTAGGGTCCCTTCCTTTTTTGCCCAATTGTTTTTCATATATTTGTTTTTAAATTAGTTTTTCAGTGTAGGTCTTACTTCCCTTAACCTTTCTATACTCTTTATTGACATAACATGATCATATTTCTGTAATTAAATATATTTAAATAAATAATGCTGAACAATCCACACAGCCTCATCTAGCCCCAAGTTAAGGTAAAAGACTAGATGAAGAAGGAAGTAAAGATCAATTAGAATTATCGTAATCAAGTCAATTTATATTGACAGGAAAAACGGTTAAACTTTACGACTGCACTACCAAGAATTTTCTAATTACCTACCAGCTATGATACTTCAAAGCACATATTAAAACTACAGTGAGTTATAGTACTTCTTAAGGTTACCTATACAGTTTTAAACGAAGGTTAAACATACTAAAGACGTAGTGCGTAATAAATAAATATACATGCCGATGACATAATAGGAGACTATAAAATTATTAGCACCGCTAACCTAACTGTGACACTAAATTATTGAGGCGTGGTTTATTTACATATGTTTACTATAAAACGTAGGTATTTTATCTCTATAATTAAATATTTTGATCATGACAAAGTGTTATTACAAAAATACTTTAAAACAAAGGACCTTTTACGGTAATTTACAGAGCCTAGTAGCAAACCATTATGCATGTACGCGGGTTAACTACGATTCTTTTTGTGTTTCAGTTGATTTATTCAAAAATAATTTACATTATGTATGTATGAAATTATGAATATAGCTACAACTTTTTTAGAATAATTTACGATTACGTGTAATACGCAAATATTAATTGTTAGTTGCTAACCCGCCTAAATTCGTAGTGAATTCTCTGAACTACGATAGTTTAAATAGTAAAATAGCAGACCAATAGTTTAGTATAAAACTACTTATACATTCTACAAAATGTGTAAATAATCTTTTTTTTTTTAATTTATCGTAAACAAAAATTTAAAATATGAACATAAAAAATACAATTGATTTTATAATCTAAAAGAACAATTGTGTCGTGTTTGAGATAACATTGTAAACCTTTCAGACGTCAATGCGTGACAGAAACTGTTTAATTTTATGTCTATGAATAGAATATTTTTATGTTTCACCTTGACTTGTTGTGCGCAAAATTCCTAAGCTATCATAATCTATTAACATAATTTTAAACACATTGATATTCAGATGGATAGTTCTACCTACTACAGCTCTCACTTCTAAAAATTACCTTGCTTATAGCATAGAGATTATCATTAACACTTACTTAAAAGACTTAAGACTAACGTCAATGTACTTCACAACTAATTTCCCTATTTTACGAATAAACACAATTTAAAACCAAATGCAAACTTTACCGAAAAAAAATCGTAAGCATACTGAAACATAAGGTTTGAAAAGCGTTATTAATTCTGGTGTACCTTATATTTGCTTTCATAATAATAATTATTATAAACAAAATATGCATAATACGTTTCTATCTAGTTTTATTTTTTTCTGGTCATTCCATTAAAAAAATACAAATGATGTACCTAAAGTTACAGATCTTTGTATCACTCTAATTGGTAGGTAATCTAATAATCTAAAACACAGACGGGACAGAATAAGCACCACCGAAAATAATAAACTGGGTGTTTCTATCAAGAATGGCGTAAGCGAACGGCCTATTTGCATAAAACTCTTCAGTATCGTTGACTGTCTCATTTACCAGAGCTTCTGCAGTTGCATTGGCACTTACCCCTTGCTCTGTCACCTCTATATCAGCTATTTGAGTCATTAGCGACGCATACATAGTAAAATCACTGATATGCCCAAGCTCAGACCTTTTTGGGTCAAAGACCCTACGAACACCTAGATCGAAAAGTAGTTCAGGCACATTATCTGTCATCGTGCTGATTTTAAACCGCGGCAGCTTTAGATTAACTAGCTTAGGACCTTGCAAGTCTAATGCTTTGAAAATAGAGTTCAAAGTTGACCATTGTAAGTTGTAGTATATATCGCCTACCCATAGGTCTTTTTTTGGGAGAAAAACTAGCATTACTATATCGTTAACACAAGGGATTTCTAGTACTCTAGCTTGTATACGAGGGAAGTCTACTACCTTATAGTAAGCTATTTGGTTCATCATATTCACTTGATTAGTTTCGTTGTTGGCGGTGAAAGCTTCTAGCTTAGTGTACGCCGTATTGAAAGGGGTTTGCCAGGCACTTCTGAAGTACACATTGTCACTCATTATCATCACTCTCGACTCGAAATCATCGTAATACACAGCTTCAGTTATCACTCCGTTTGTACCGATATTAATAAATCTATTAACTTCTCGCGTCGAAGCTTCAGGGTAAGCGAAATTTTTCAATAGCACTCTTACACCGTAGAACTTTAGCACGTCTCTCATGTAACCTTTTTTCACTGCCATCACATCATCAACCACCATAACACTTCTTCTTCTAAACTCTGATTTTATTCCTTTGTTGATTTTGTGGAGGATCTTCGCTAGTTTCTGCTTGAAGCACCTGTTTCTATGATGCCGGGTGACCTTCCAAATCTCCCTGAACGTTACCCCAGTAGCACCTTCAGCTAATGTTGCCAGTTGCAACCAAGTGGAGATAGGGGAGTAGATGAAATGTCCGTTTTCGTTTTGGGCCGCTCTGTCCAGAATCCGTGTTGAAAAATCGTAGGCTGGTCTCTTTAGCAGTAAGAGGGCTGATCGTTTGCTACATCTGTAGTTTTGGGTCACCGTGTACTGGACTACAGCGAGTAAAATTACAAGATGTACGAGTTTGAGCGTCATTTTGTGTGCGCGTGCGGCGCTCGCGCGGACGGTCTGCGAATGAAGGCGAATGGAACTTGAACTTGATCTGTTATTTTCATCGAAAGTTTTTGCGAGTTTATGCAACGGGATCGAGATTGCGCGATTAGAATGTGGCGGAGAAATTATTATAACGTTTGGTGTTTTATTTTTATAGTGCGGTCTAAATAAAATACAAACATATTTTATTATTAGCTCATTTGACTGTTGCTAAAATACAATTACAGAACTTCCTATTTGTATGCGAGACTGACCTGAGTAAATAAATAAATAATGCTGGACATTAACACAGTATCATCTAGCCCAAAGTTAGCAGAGCTTGTGTTATGGGTTCTAGAAAACTGATATTATACTTAATAGAATACAATACACAGAAATACATATATTATACATAGAAAATACCCAGGACACCCGGAACAAATATTGACAGACCGTACAAACATTTGTTTGTCCCGAAGCGGGAATCGAACCTGCAACCTTCTGCTTCGTAGGTGGACCTTCGCCTGCCGCGCAACATCGGGCCTTAGTAGGTCGGTCATCTATACCTACTATCATCATCATCATCATCAGCCTATATTCGTCCTATATTATCTATACTATACAAACCAGTAAATAAAATATGTGCTTGTTTATAGAGCATAAACAATTTCATAGGCCTAACTGTTTTGTTAAAGTTAAAAAAAACTTATGTAAGAAACGTAACGGTCGTTTCGTCCTACTCACATCGACAAAACAAAGCCGTGTTTTTTCTGTTCAAGGTTTAGATCTGACTTTCAGATGTTTTCAGTGTTGGGATTCTTAGAAAATAACCATAAGTACATTGTTGTATAAGAATGCGACCCTTAAATCAATTCAGTTTGGAATTTAATGGGGATTCAAAAGAGTTCTTAAAGTATTGATTGTACCTAGTACCTACGTACCTACAACCTCGACTTTTGATTATTACCTCTAATGTAGGTATAGGTATTCTGGTATTCTCTGTAAAGGTATTCTGGTATTCTCTGTAAAGGTATTCTGGTATTCTCTGTAAAGGTATTCTGGTATTCTCTGTAAAGGTATTCTGGTAGGTGGGTACTCAAAATACTGAAGCAGTCAAGCGTAAGTCACGCCCCATTGGTTCCGTATTAGCAACGGTATCGCATTGTGTTGTTCGTTAGACCGTGAAATGGGACTGTGTGACTGTTCGTTGAGGCTGATCCTACATTTTAGGGTTCCGTAGATACCTACGGAATGGACTAACAACACATTTGTAAAACTGCTGGACTAAACGCTACCACGCTGGTCAATTCAGATATATTCGTGAGTGTTTCACCCATACTTTTTTTACTGCTGATTGACTGCATTTAATTACGCATTTAAAACTAAAGTAAATGAACCATGTATGAATGTAATACTCAAAGATTAATAGACCAGCTGTTTGTTGGTATCTTGGCCCTCCAGTATTGCCAACCTCCATCAAATTATAAACCTGGGATTTAACCATTGGAACATTGGAATAAACCCCTAAAACACAAAATGGGAAACATTTTGTGGACATTTGGTCAAACAAATGTTTATCTAAAAAATATGGCAATAAAACTTACAGAGATAACCTAAATAATCTCTATAACGTAGGCATAATTAAATTTAATTGAATAATAAATTTAACGCGGTTTTTAAAAACAAGCAGATAAAGAAACCCGTTTACTTTTTTCACCCGAATTGGGGAGGTCTAGCAATGGACACACTGCGATATGTTTGTACCAGTCAGTATCATACACACGCCCGATTATTAGATTTATAAATAATAAATAAATAAAAAGTATTTATTTCAAGCATTTACACTCATATTAGTAACAACAAGATAATCTTAAAAACTAAAAGGATTGCTAGGAAGGTGGCGCTCACAACAGTGCCTGGTGTACGGGCAGTCCACTCTCCCAGCTATCATTGCGAGAACGGTATTGGAGCTGGCCCGCAACCTGCGCACCAGGGAGGCGGCGCGCGCTTGCGCATGGTGGTATGAAAACAGTCGACTCGCGCCGCCGTCGCAAACATCCCTGAGGCGCTGCAGTAGCGGGGCAGCCCCAAGACCGCTATATTAAATTTAGCTATATTAAAATAAAATAAAAAAGCCTTTATTCGCTGAACAAAAGTAGAATGTATGATATAATGTAGTAAAAGTAAGTGTATTTTTATCTTATTTGAATCTATCACTAAAGAGCAAGCTGTAATTCTTCAGCAACCAAATTGTTGGTCATTTGATGATTGAGCTTTATCATATCAGCTGTTAATTAATAATATTCTATTTAATTTAATTTATTCTAGTAAAAGTTTAAATTATAACCTTATTTCTCTAATCATATTTATTATAAAACAAATATGTAATTTTTAGTATAAGTAGTTATAACATCGCCTTAGGGCTTAATAAAAAAACCTGTAATGATGTTATTATCTCAATAAATAAATAAATTATTTTATTGACTGTGTAAATTTGATTATGTTTGTAGGGAATAATCAAATTTTCTGAAATAAATTAAATACAATGCAATACAATAGACATGCTCGTATATGGTGACGTAATCTAAAACAAGATCCATCAAGTGCGCGGCGAGGGTTTCTAATTTTTATAAAAAAACTAGGTCTCGTAAGTCTGTCTGCCTGTTACCTTTGCGCGGCTAAATGGCTGAATAGATTTAATGAAATTCGGCAGGGAGGTAAACGCTATTACAAGAAAGGCCATAGGCTACTCTTTGTGCCGGTAAAGTGCTTACGAGGCCGCAGGCAACGGCTAGTAAATTACAAATAAAAATCTAAATAATTTACTTTGCCCAGCAGTAGGACGAAACAGGCTAAATTAAAAAAAAAATGTGCGAGACAAACATTAAAAAACAAATAAACATCTAAATAATTAACACGTGTGAAACATAAATAAATAATGTACTAAGCTGATGCTAAACGAATAAAGAGGTTTGATAAAATCTTTTTGTAAGCAAGAGTTAATATTTCTATAGAAAATAGTTTTTGACTACCTAGTTAGTTATTCATTTTATTAGAATTAAACAGGTGAATGAGTCACTTCTAAAATATTTAAAGTGATCGTGATTCACGATTTCATCTCATTATTGCGAATTGACATAACGGTTATCGTTTTTTGATGATACTGCTCCGCCCCATGATTTTTTACACGAAGTTAATATAAAAGTTATTCTATACAGCTTGGTACTTGATAAATGCCATAGAATAGTGTTGTTGTAGAAAAACCGTAACGGGGTTGTTTCGGACCCCGCGTAGCATCCTGTGGCACCCTGTAGAAATAATTTAGAAAATATTTATTGTGATTTGTTTATAATTATTATTTTAATTACAGTTAGTGTTTAACTATGAAAAGTGTTCTATGTCGTTTCCTAGTGTACAATAACACCTGTTTTATTACCACCTGTAATTGTCAGAATAGTGAATATTGGTACTTATTATTTTTTACAAACTAAGTATTACTAAAAAGTATATTAGGTATACATATGTTGTATATATATATTTATTCATCTATAAATATTCATGTTATGTTCATATTTATACTAGCTTATCCCTGGTACACCCCCTGCCTTTCTTAAACTCACATAATTCTTTCCATCCAAAGGTCGCCTGGAAGAGATCACTTCTAAGCGATAAGGCCGCCCATTGTACTTGTATCATGTGATGTCTTTCATAATAATCTGTAACTGGTGTACAATAAAGTACTTTTGTATTGTATTGTAATAACATGTATCAAAACGGAATAAATGAATAGAAAAAAATCATATTCCAAATATTTATGAAATTTGCTATTATATTTATCTAATTCGTGTTTATATTATTATTTTCGAGTTAAATTATTCATTCATTAACAAGGCAAGTTCAACGGATTTTTTTGTATCATTAGAAATAAACCTTATTCTATAGCGACATCATTTATTCTCAAACAAATAGGTAGATTTGTGTTGGAATCTCAACAACTAAGTATTCTGCTGGTCAATTCAGAGGTAGATGCATACATAGGTATTCGTGAGTTCGTGAATGTATCACGCATACTATTTTCGCTGCTCATTAGTTGATCTTCATTGATAATTTTATTATATTTTATTTATTTGGGAAACAAAAAGCTTATATTTAGGCAAAAATAGAACATAGGCTTAGAGCAAATAAAGCTAACATAAGTTTTTTATTGAAACTAGTTACTGCCCGCGGCTTCGCACGCGTTGTTTCTAAAGAAATGATACAGCAATCTGAAGATGGGCTCTATGGCGCTCAGTCCAGCTGTGGACTAATATAGGTTGATGATGATGAATACACACAGCATTGGCTGCATTTTTTTTTTTTTTGTAATCACAAAAAGCGTTTTAATAATTTAGTCTTTTTTATATTTTATGTATGCTAGTTTTAACGTACATTACATGTTACTATGGACCGAAGAATAAGTTAAATAAGATCTGTTACTTTTCTATGGTCTGAAATAATTAATTTATTATTATAATTGATGCAGCCAATGAGCGCCACAACTAGTACCTATATTAGGCTCTAGCTAGACAGACGGACCGCATTTCAACTGCAATCCAACCGCAAATTTGCAGTTCATTTGCAGTTTTAATGCAGTTGACACGACTGCAATAGAACTGCAAACCAACTGCGCAGTCCGATCGCAGTTCGTTTGCAGTTCATTTGCAGTCGGCGTGCAGTTCTGAAATGCGGTCCGTCTGTCTAAAGCCTTAGTGATACACTCACGTATAGGTAGATCTGAATTGATGAGTGAAAATAGTGTTGAAGATTATTTTTATCCCGCTTTAGAAGTGTAATTGTGTATAATGCCGTCTTATCAGTGAACAGGCCATGTGGCCATCTTGTTTCTAATCGCTGGCTTTGTAAATAGATAGGTAAGTGTGGAGTGTACCAACCAAGTAGGTAGGTAACTAGGTAGGTAGAAACAGGCGACTTCAAAATTAACTGAAAAATATCGTTGAACGATTTAAATAAATATGTATGTACCTATGCATATTAAAATTAAAAAAAAAATGTTTTATTTTTAGTTTTGAAATTACATTATGTCTTAATTTACTCTTAACTCTCTATGGCTGTAACATGTATTTTGTGAAGCTGAATTAAATAAATTGAATTGAATTTGAATTGAATATCATTTATCTAGTATCTACCCAAAACACAAGCTCTGCTTAGCTTGGGGCTAAATAATGGTTTGTGAAATTTGTCCAGCATTAATAAATAAATAGGCCCAAGTATGGGTACTAGATGACTGATGATAGTGATATACTTTACACAATATTACTTAGATAGATATTTTTTTATTATACATAGAAATACCCGGAACATCCGAAACAAATATTTCCAGATTCGAACCCGCAACCTCCTACGTAGCAAGCGGACCTTCGCTCACCGCGCCACATCGGTCGTCGATTTTATCATCTGGTTGGTTCTAAAGGTGTGTAGGTAAGGTACTGATCTGCTGTTCTCATAAAGGCACTATTACTATTCATTGTCTGTATTTGATAAGAAATCTAAAAACAAAATTAAAATAAAGAAAAAAAAGCCCGCATTTGCTATAAATTCTCTATATGTTTTGTCGTGAAAGAAGAATAAATCAATAAATAAATAAATACCTAACCAATAAGCTATATGAAATATTAGGAATAAAGTTCACGGATACTGATTGACTGCTTGTCACGCTATAGGTTGAGAAACGGAGTCAATGAACCAATGTGGTATGATATCAATAACATAGCAAGGTAGGGAACGTACCCATATACAAGACCCATTTAGGGGTTGGGGGGGTGGGGGGGGAGAGTCTTCATAATACCACGCTATTCAAATTATAGCGCGCAAAGTCCAGCGCTTTTGACTTACAGGTGGCAACACTGACGCACATAATTATGCTGGGTCGCCACTTCGCCAGCAAGGCTAACAAGCATCAAGCTATTTAACACATAATGTAACTCGCGTTATCAGCGTTTTTCCGCTAATTTACGCCCAAATAACGCGTGTATAGGCGCATTTTAGCGCAAATACCGCCTTTTCCCGAGTTATTCACGCGAAAATTCGCCTAAACACGCGGTATTCGCACTATACGTTATCTAACGCTGATAACGCGCGTTACGTTATGTGTTAAATAACGGTAACCTTGCAGCAGATTTTTAAACTGGAAGTTTTTGTTCTCAGTCAGAGGTCAGTGCGTCAAAGATATTTTCCACGGGACACGTTACTCGGCCAATCTTGCTGTCAATCAAAAAACCTTTTAGCTTACTAAACAAAAATTTGTGTTGTCAGTGCGTCTTTGATTCTCGAGGACAAGCTTTTTTCAATAATAGTGAAAGATAAAAACACCCGACTTTTGTGTTTGATAATATTTTTTTCTTGGCGTCACATGACAAGGTCTTTATTGACCTAGTGTGTAAATAAAGAGAAATACGAGCCAAATGAATATTATTCACTTCATACTTTACCTTTTAGTCCACATCTAGACATAGGCCTCCCCTAATCTGCACCATAGCGCCCCGTCTTCAGCTTGACGCATCCAGCATCTCCACACTTCGTATTTCCACTTACCTTCACTTTCTTCAAAAGGTCTACTGAATCAAAGCTGCTATTTCTGTCTACACCTAAGTGCGTCCCTGTTTCTTACCACTTATTGCACTTTGCTGCAGGGTTGAACCACTTCTATCAGCCTAGCATGAACATCTTCATTTGAAGATAGCTTATGATAGCATTAGTAATTGTAGGAATTCACTATACCTATATATGTATTTATAATAATATAATATTTTATAATAATAATGATGCTTGAGCTTAGCTTTGCGGTCGGAGATCTGAGAGTGAGTTTCATAATATTTTATATAGAAACACTTATTGCCAGTTCTGGTAAAACGAAAAGGGGACGTCCACTTGAAAGATGGGTCGACGAAATATTGGAAACAGAAAATAATTGGGCGGCCATAGCGAAGGAGAGAAAGAAATGGCACAGTCTGAAGGAGGCCTTTACTCAAATAGAGATCAAAGAATTATAAAAATACCTATTTAATAATACTCAATAATTAAAGTTTTCTTATTTTTTTAACAATGTTCAATTTTATTTGATTATAATTCAATTATTATGTAATTTATTCTTTGATAATAAATGGCTAAATTATTATTATTATATAAACCTTCTCGAACGAAACCATTATACCATTCTATTGTCAATGGCTGGCAAATATGGTACACCCTCACTCAATATTATGTCGGACGTTTATTAATATCGATCAATAAAATATTGATTAGTTTGTTTGTTTCTATACGTGCATTTAGTACTTACAATAATTGGTTTTCAAAATACTTAAGACGTAAGCTCTTATGTGATGAACTGATGAAAGTAAGAAGATCATCATTGTAGTCCACTGCTGGACATATGCCTCCCCTAATGAGCACCACCATAGTGCCTTGTCTTCAGCTTGCCGCATCCAGCATCTGCCTGCAGTCCTTTGCTGGTCGACATCCCACCTGGTCGAAGGACGTCCTACGCTACGTTCCTACACTACGTTTACCCCAGCAGTTGTCGGTTCTTTGTGATATATTGCAGGCCCACTGCCACTTCAACTTGCTAATTCTTAGAGCTATGTCAATAACTTTGGTTCTGTGTCTTTCCTAATAACAAGTATGAGTGAACAGTGAAGTAGTTAATTTTGATTTACACCAATATTGTTTATAACATCTTCAGATGTTAGGCAATAGATAGACTCAACTCAAACACAAGGTTGCACTGAAATGTGCCATTTAGCGGCTAGACCACGATTAGGAACCGCTCGATTAGACCTATGGCGTAACCTGTAACCTGAGACTAGTGTAATCAAAAATCAGCGTGTTTGGCATGCCTTTGGTGACAACAGTGAAAGTTTTTAATTTATTTTACCTTATCTGGAGGGTGCAGAGTTCATACAACTATGACAGTGTACGCGCAAAATATTTGAATCTTTACATAAAGCGAAAGTTTGTGAAGTTTTTTGATTGTGAGAAGTGGTGAAGGGGCTGACATTTAAAATTATGATGAGGCTGGCCTACCTAGGTAAGTACTATTGATATAGGAACATCTGTTTCTGCTATTGTAGACGTTTTGTCTCTTCTCCTGTCCGCTATGAACATCCAGTCTCCAGTCTCCACACATCGCTTTGGTGGAGTCTGGACCTAAGAGGAGATCTATTCCAGTTTCATTCATCATATCAGCATTGTCATGTCTACTGATGAACATGACGTCTCCTCCAAACGATTCCACCCCAACATTTTGCATCAACACTCTTGGAGGAAGTATACACCGACGCCTGTATTCGAGATATGAAGATATGCAGCTCTACTTTGTTATTCCAGCAATGTATTATGTAGGTACCTATGTCCTGTATCCTATTTGAATAAATATTACTGATTACTGACGAAGGTGGTCCATTTCAGGAAGTAACTGACATCTCATGATACAAGACACCTGACCGAATTCGCTATTCAATTCTAAAATTATAATGTGCATGACTATTAACTTGTTATTATTATTTTTGTTTAAAATCCTATTAACGACTTTGAGAAATAATATGGCATAAAACTTTTTAATAGGTGACTCCTGACAGGTTTCAACACTGTTAACAAATCTGAGCCGAATCCAGCCGTCCTGAATCAGTTAGCAACAGATTCACATTACGTTCCTTATTAGAGTCAAAGTAGTATCAATTAACTAAGATTTTAATAGGCTCTTACTCACAGGATCCCAGCCTTTATAGTACCAACAATAAAGCTTATTTTCCCCTGAAATTGAAACGATCATCAATTGAAATCATTAGTTCAGCTTAATAAGTTAACGTTGGGAACTAATTGAGAGGTTTTTTTGTGATTAGTGTCTTACCAGTTGGCGTATGTCTTTGTAAAAAATAAACAAGTATCTAGTGTTGCTTACTTAAAAAAATAAGGCGCTATTTTATATTCAACTAGCGGACCTTCTTTTAGTACGGATCCCTAACTTTTTTAAAATATAATATAGCCTATGTTCGCCTGGGATAGTGTAGCTTCCCAACGGTGAAATAATTTTTCAAATCGGTCCAGTAGCTTCGGAGCCTATTCATTACAAACAAACAAACAAAAAATCAAACCTTTCCACACTTTCGCCCACTTTATAATATTATAGTTATACATAGATAGTCCTTCGTTTGACCACAATCTCACCTGATGGTAAGTGAAGATGAGGCCGACGATGTATCACGAAGGTCTAGAATCGTCTAGGTCTAGAGTAAATAGGTATCCTATTTCCTCTAGTTTTGAAGAGACCCAGGATCCAATTGACCTGAAAAACAGCAGTAGGGAGCGTGTTCCAAACCGCAGCGGTAATAATGATGAACGTGGAGGAAAATTGCTTAGTGGTAATAGACGGTATATCCTCCAAGTAGTGGTGGTAATGCGCTGTGCGTCTGCTGGTCTTGGTGTGGAAGGGGGGTGGTGAGATCAGGTTATTATAGTACCTGTGAGCATTATCTGAAATGTATCCTACTAATATTATAAAGATGAAAGGTTTGATTTTTTGTTTGTTAGGTTTGTAAGTTAGGATCCGTAGGTACTAAAACCATGCGAAGTTGGGAAGGTCCGCTAGTAAAAGATAACGAGCGACCAAGCGATTTTGCGGCAGTGTTCGAGACTTTGGCCCTTAGTCTCTGCCATGCAAACCCATCTACGAGCGGTAGGTAGGAACCTGCAAATTAATAACTGGTCAATCTCCCACCATGCCAATACTGCTACAAAGCAAAGCATTAGTAACATAATAACATTGCATCACCAGCGCGGTTGGATTTGAAGTCCGGATGAATTAAAATAAATAACATCTATTTTGAAATCTGAATTTCAGCCGGAATATTATTCATCCTGGTAGGTATTTGTTTTGAATATTTGCAGCGAGTTTCAATATTTGGTTTTGTTAGTGAGACTGCACACCAGAGTGCAGAATCCAATCCGGCAAACGGTATCCCGCACTGTTTTAGCGGGACCGGTAACGCGAGATCCGCGGGATTTGAAGGACTGAAAGATGATATTAACAGCATTATTACAGTTATATGGAAATAATAATAAAAGTTTTCTATTCTGTATAACAGTCTATGCTTGTTCTAACACTTTATATCCATCTAAAGGTTGCCTGATAGAGATCGCTCATAGCGATAAGGCCGCCCAATGTTAACACGTTCTGTATTTGTCTTTTTCCTGTCATGTGTACTTATCTGTTTTTATTTGGTGTGCAGTAAAGAGTGAATTGTATTGTATTGTATTGTAAAGTATTTTGTTAATCTTAAACTACCTACATCATCATCAACCTATTCTGTTCACAGCTGGACATAGGCCTTCCCTCCCCTAATGAGCGGCATAGCGCCCTGTCTTCAGCGAAATGAATGTGATAGGTACCTATTTGATTTGACCTTGAACTCTATATAACAGCAAACGTTCACATCAAACACAGACATCAATAAAAACATACAGACATTGAAATTATTACTACCTACATTTAATTAATATTTCAAAGATATCGCGAAATGGCGACCTGCCAAATTCTTTCTATTTGCGTAATAGATTGTATAGACTGTATGTATAACAGCAAATGAGGGATAAAAATGTTTAGGTGCACATCATAGAGTACGATAGTGGCTCAGTATAAGTATATACAGTACGGAAACTAGGAACAAACACTCGAAACGGCACACTCACACAAACATGCACATCGACACGGCTTCTGGGTTATTCTCGGGGATGGTCAGTAGCGGTTGTCGCGTCTAGGCGTGCGGTCGCGTGAAAATGAAAAATTACCCGCTACAGATATTGCGTTGCATACGGCTGTATGAACTCGGCTTCATCAAAACCGGAGCTGTCGTATTTTAAACTTCCTGCTCTAATAATTTATTATTATGATTGTTATAGAATAATGAGTCCGTGTGATCGATCATACATAATGAATTCGTGAACTTATATGTAAATCAAGAGATGAGATGTTTAAAGTCAATTGACGGCCGATGTGGCGCGGTGGGCGAAGGTCCGCCTGCGACGCAGGAGGTTGCGGGTTCGATTCCCGCCTCGGAACAATTGTATGTACGATCTGCAGATATTTGTTCTGGTCGTTTTCTATGTATAATAAAAAAAAATCTATCTATGTAATATATTGTATTATGTATATCAGTTATCTAGTACCCATAACACAAGCTCTGCTTACCATGGGGCTAGATAATGCTGTGTGAATTGTCCAGCATTATTTATTTATTTAATGAGATTTTACAAATAGAGACGTCATACTCATTGTAAAGAAATAATAACTTGGCGATAATTTATTAAAGCTACATACCTACCTAGCACTGTTTGAGCAGACAACGCAAAGCGGCAACAGCGCGGCAGTGATTTTAGTTCGAACAGACGAGACGCCGCCGCACGGCATATGTCCTTATCTCTGTCACTCATAAACGCAACGCACGCATTACTTGTCTCGTTCGTGTAGGTGGCAAAGCGGCAACCTCGCGGCACTGATTTTTGAGTAAATATAACCATATAACATCATTGTTTAAACTAGATTGTAGACTTTCAAAATTTAAATATAAGATGGCGGCTGCAATCAATTATGAAATTTTGCATCATGGGTATCGTTTTTATGGTTTTCGAGGGTGCTGAAGCCGATACTTCTGTCAAAATGTGAATCCAAGATGGCGGCTGCTATAAATTATATTTTTTTCCGTCATGGGTGTCATTTTCATGGTTTTCGAGGGTGCTGAAGCCGATACTGCTGTCAAAATGTGAAATACAGAAATACAGAAATACAATTTATTGGTAAGATCATTTTACATGTCAGGTGAATCCAAGATGGCGGCTGCTATAAATTATCATTTTTTCCGTCATGGGTGTCATTTTCATGGTTTTCGAGGGTGCTGAAGCCGATACTGCTGTCAAAATGTGAATCCAAGATGGCGGCTGCTATAAATTATCATTTTTTCCGTCATGGGTGTCATTTTCACGGTTTTCGAGGGTGCTGCTGTCAAAATATGAATCCAAGATGGCGGCTGCCATAAATTATCAATTTTTCCGTCATGGGTGTCATTTTCATGGTTTTCGAGGGTGTTGAAGCCGATACTGCTGTCAAAATGTGAATCCAAGATGGCGGCTGCTATAAATTATATTATCAACTCTGATTTTGAAACGCGGTACGGTTCGCAGCCGCTCATGAGCGTTGCGCGCGCGCTGCCTGCGCTACAATGTCTGCGTGCGCCCGCTCCGACGAGCTCACGAAACGTTTACGTCCAACCGCGGCTCACACGCGACGCCATGAGATTACCTATTTAAATTGTATTTGTAAGCAAATACTTTACTAACAAAGAAAATTTAACTAGTTAGACAATTGACCTAACTGCAGGCTATTGTAAACAATCTACAGTTAGCTCAATTGATCCATATCAATACCAGTCGGAAGCGTCCCCAAGACGCTGGTTGCATTGCCACGCTGTATGGCAATGCTGGCTGATGCGCTGCGCAACATACTCGTCAGATTTCGGGTCACGCGTCGCTTCGACCAGACGAAGATATTATTATATTATACCAGACCACATTTGTAAGCTAGTTATTTCAATTCCATTTATTGATCACTACAGAAAAAAATCGTCTTAATAAAAAATATATATCAAAAACAAGAAAAGTGACAACCCTAGTGCTATAATGGAGCGTAGGTATTTATTTCATCAACTAGGCTTAGTTTCCATACTGTTCTATATGTGTACTGTGATAGTGGTGTACAAGTGCAGTGCACATATATAGAGACGTAAAACAAGCAAGTTTTGCTCTCAAAGATACACACAAATGCATCTGTGAGTAGTTGGAATCTGTTTGCAATTTGATGATGGTGTAAAAAAATCCATTAGAACTGATCAATATTTTGCAATGAAAAGATGTTTTCCATAATATACTTGACTACAAAACGAGATGGGTACTTGGTACATTCATATAAATTAACGTCTAGATTTTTTTAAGCATTTTTGTAAAAAGTCCTAAGTGCCTGCGGTGTTTTTTTCTAGTATGTAGGTAGGTAGGTACCTATAACTGTATCCATCCAGAATGTAGAATGTTTGTAAACATTAGAAAACAGCTGATTTTTAGGGTTATCACCACGAAATGATGCAGGCCTAATAGAGTTCCAATGATTTCACATATAAATTCTATTATATTTATTACTTTTTATAATCCTGACGTCAATTCTATGCAAAATCTAATTATTTCAATTTACAAATCGGCATTATGTGGTCAAAAACAAAGATTAAAATCACTAGAGATTTATTGTCTTTGTAACAGTGCCACCCCTAACGAATTTCAGTTTTGACGTCCCGTGTTGCAAACAGTTGGTTACTTTTTAACTACGATTTCGAATCAAGGATAGCACTATGACCATACATATTTCATAGAGAGAGTATTATTTTAATTTAGCCGGATTATTTGACGTTTCATTTCACGCTGCATATTTGCTTAGCGACAATCTGTCCAAAAGTTATGAATTCTTCCAATTTCATCAATAATGTTTAGTGCTTCAAGGAAAATACTTTAAACAGGCACTGATTTACATTTAATTGAGTTGGCACAGGTAAAAAATCGTTTGAGAGCATAAAAAGCCTAAGGATAAACGAATACGTGAAAATTGGAACAAATGGAACGTAAACTCAACACCGAGTGAGTGTCGCCAGCTGGTCTTAGCTACCCAATTCAGTGTAGTTTTAGGAGGATATGAATTTTAGTTTGTTTATTGCGAATAAATTAATTACGTAGGTACGTATTATAAATATTCACAGGTATATAATTTATAATAATGTGAGGCTGACACTGCCATCTTCTTTTAAAACTAATTACGATTTATTTAACGGGAAAAAATGTTTGAAGAGGTCTTGTTTTTGCTTGGTAATTGAGAATGAGTGTTATTAATGTCAATAAACATGGAGTTTTCCATTTCTGTAAGTGCGAGACTCTTATGTCAACATTTCTATACATATTTTCAGGTTCAAAATTCAAACTCATTACTCCCTTGGGAAAAATAAACATTACTAACGAATAAACCTACCGCGTAAGTAGGTAGGGAAGGGGCGGCGGCGGCGTCGGCGGCGCGGCGGCGCGGCGGCGCGCGCGGTCCGAATCCTACTTCCAGAATACATTACTTTATTTTCCTCATTTTTCCGAGAAAGTTGGTAACACGAACGCCATTTTCTCCAACTTCACTTGATTGACTCTCTTGCTTTGGTGTGGTTAGTTCAAATAATTATCTTCCTTTAGTGCGCTCTGCTTTTGTTTTCGTTGAGTTTATAGTTATTTGTTGAGTTTTTATTATTGTTAAGTTTTGGTTATTTGTTACGTTTGTTTATTGTTTTTGTTGCAATGAGCAATGAACCTGGGCCAAGTTCGTCGAAGCTCTTTGCTTCGCCCATAAAGAAACGGCAAATAGGCTCTAAGTTCTGCTGAGAAACAAACTATAATAAACATCTACAAACTGGTGGAAGACACTTGCCCGCAAGACCAATATCCCTACAAGCAGGACATGGTAAAAAAAACTGCCGAAACCGCTGGAGTTAGCGTCAGTACGGTGTATAAAACACTGAAAATATATAAAGAAGAGCATCGTGTGAAGTCGCCGGCACCCCTACCTCAAAAAATATCAAAAATAGACAAGCTCATAGACTTTGAATTAATTGCTATAAGAAGAAAGGTACATGAATTCTTCTTCAAAAAGGAAATCCCGACAATAGACAAAGTATTAAATTCGGTTAACGAAGATGAAGACCCACAGTGTTCCATATGACCAAAAAAATTTCCCTATGCTGTTTTCAGCACTAATCGATCAACAAATGCATTTTAAATGCAAGAGTAGAACACCCACGTGTCTATTGCCAATACTTTTTTTTATAAAAAATAATGAACTTTAGGTGACCTCGACCTAGAAAAATCTTTAAAAAATTCTGTAAACGTCAATATCCAAGATATTTTTTTTTGCATTTTTTACAGTTTTTATTTTTTGAAAATCACTTCTGTATAACGAGTAATCTTATTTTTTTCAGTTTTTCGATTTTATTTTTTTTCTCCCTAAAAACTCAAAAGTGCGGCTTATGAATAGCATAGAAAGATTGGTTTTAACAAGGCTTATTACTAGTAAAAATACCTCGTTTCAACATTGCGGCTTTTAGGAAAAATTGAATTTCAAAATATGGTGTTAGGGTTGTCACCCAACTTGACCTTTCATTTTATTCAGTTCGGATTTTGTTTTGGGTGCCAAGTTCAATCAATCTTGAAATTTATTTATGATACTATATAATATTTTATAACAACTTAAAATATACATATGTAAAATATCATTTCTTCTCATAACTTAGGATAACATATTGAAGCCTGAGGTCTGACTTGGCTAGTTCTCATATACGAATTTTTTATTAAGTACCTACTAAAATAGTCATGGAACAGCCCTATGTTCGAAGGCTAGTTTCTACCGGTAAGCCAAATTTTCTGAAGAATAAAATAAGAACTTGCGGCTTTAGAACTTGCGAAAGCTATAATATTTTATTATAATTATGCGAACATGAAAACTAGCCAAGTCAGACCTTGGGCTTCAAATATTATCCTAACTTATCAGAAGAAATTATTTATAAAATATTTTATGTTGTTATAAATAAATTTCAGGACTGACCATTGAACTTCGCACCCATTTAAAGCTTTTGCCGTCTTTTGTTGTTGAAGTCAAAAAACAAGGCATATATCACAATATTGAACTTGGCTCTCATTTTACTTTTATGTTTTTTGTTGGGATTGCTTAAGCTAAAACCCCGTGCTGATACATGATATAGTAATACATATATTATATTGTTTTATCATATGTTTATATATATATATATAGACATAGGTTATATGAAAATACAAGTGGTTTCTTTTTCACTTCTTCCACTAATTGACAAAAAATTTAAGTGAACATTAAAATTAAAATAATGTAATTTAATAATAATTAAAAGTATAAAATTTTACTTGTCTTAGTGCTTATTTTGTAAGCATAAAGAAATAAAAATTTAATTTAATTTTAATTATAGAGTCACAACTAAAATTTTCCTTTGAGCGACAACCCTCTATTGTATAATTTGACCTTAGAACTTCACTTATATAGTTTTATCATATAGCACTATTATATATTATATTGTTTTATCATAAAGAGTAAGTAATAACTCACAACTAAAAATTGACCTTTTAGCGACAACCCTATTCTGTATAATTTGACCTTAGAATGTAATTGCATATTTCTCCCAAAAGCCGCAATAGTGCATGCTGGTATTTTTACCACTGATAGGCCTTTTTAAGAGCAATCTTTCTGTGCTAGTCACAAGCCGCACTTTTGCGTTTTTAGGGAGAAAAAAAATAAAACATAAAATCTGAAAAAATAATAATTACTCAGTATCCAGAGGTTATTTAAAAAAAATAAAAACTGGAAATATGGATCTATTATCAGATTATATTTATCTCATAAAAATATCTTGGACATTGACGATTACAGAATTTTTTTTAAAATTTTCATCGTCAAGGTCACCTCAAGTTCATGATTTTTTATAAAAAAAGTATTGGCAATAGACACCTGGGTGTTCTACTCTTGCATTTAAAATGCATTCGTTGATCGATTAATGCTGAAAACAGCATAGTGTGACCTACCAAATTTCAAAAGGAGTACCTTTCATAAATTATTTATTAAAGCAAAAAATAAAATATATCAAAAGATCACGTAAGAGCAGTCTAATTGAGAAACATTGAGATAGTGAGGTGGAGGCACAGTTATTTACTGAAAATAACTAAAATGAGAGAAGAAGGGCGCAAGATATATTATACAGATGAGACATGGATTAACGAAGGTAATTCAAGTTTTTTATACCTACTTATACCAATTTTTTATCTTTAGTAAATAAATATACAAAAAATTACAAAAACAAGGTTCTGTGATAGTATATTGTCTTATCTTAGAGATCAAACATAATGTAATTTTTTTGTGGCTTGCTAATTGTATCATTCATCCTGGTTGACAGATCTATTGCAAAATGGAATGTTTATTATTGTTTCTTGTTTATGTAGGTGATACAAAGACAAAGGTCTGGCAGGACACCACAATCCAGTCTACAAAACAGGCACACTTGGAAGGCCTTTCTGCGGGACTCAAAGGGCCTTCTGGAAAAGGAAAACACCTAATAATAGTGCATATTGGTAGGTTATCTATAATATAATAAGGAATCCTTTTATGTTGTTCTTGAGTAGCGAGGCAACATCTCAGCAAGCAACAAGCTGGTGCATTGACTATGTTGCAACATGTATAAGTGTTATATCTATAGATAAAGTGTTATTTATGCAATAAATTCATTGATATTTTAAATGGCGATTACACATAACAGCAGTTAATATTAGTTTTTTTTTTCTAGGAAACAAAGATGGATTTTTGAACAGAGGCAAATTAATATTTGAAAGTAAAAGTGGCGATGGCGATTATCACAAAGAAATGAATGCAGAATTATTTGAAGAATGGTTCAAAAAAATTATAGATTTAGTTGAACCTGAATCAGTCATAGTGATGGATAATGCTCCCTATCACTCTCGTCGCCTGGAACGAGTGCCAAACATGCATTGGAAAAAATCTGACATCCAAGATTGGTTGACAAGCAAGGGTATCTCGTTCCAGGACAATATGTTAAAAAGGGAGCTTATTGATTTGATAACACCTATAAAACACAATTACATGGCCTATGCCACAGACACATATGCAAAAGAAAGAAATATTGAAGTGTTGCGTTTGCCCCCCTATCATTGTGAATTAAATCCAATAGAAATGATATGGGGGCAAGTTAAAAAGTGCCTATAAAAATGTCCCAGAAGAGAGACGCATGTATGCAACCGGTTAAAAACATAAAAGGATAGGTAAAGATAAAAGTAGGCTGATTTCACAGGGGTGCTTTGTTTATGCCACTTAATTATTTACATCAAATATCACCAGCCCAGTAAGGTACCCCAATCAAAGCTCAAGATGTGGGTATATATTTTGGTAGATTAGGCTAATTTGTTGCATTCTAGTTAGGTTTGTTATAAAGGTTTTATAATACTTTCTCTATCTTGGGTCAATAAAATTCAAATAGAGCTAAATTATGTACTTCCTAAATACGCAAACGAAGTCACAAGCACGAGATAACCTAAATAAAAAAATGTTTTTCACCCCTACATCAGCTGATTGAACTGTCAGTGGCTCTGTTTACAAACATTGTACATTCTGGATGGATACAGTTATAAGCTCTGTTTAAGAAATAAATATAAGTATTTTATTCAAGAATATTTTGTAAATTTTAAAGTGTTATAGATGTAAGATTGACCTTGTTTATAAAAAGTGTCCGAAAACAGCTCCTAAGTCCTACAATCTATTTCACCCTTTTATCACAGGTCATTGTTATCACGCTTCCAAGCTTCATTCCAAGTCGTTTCTTCGTCAGCTCCGCACAATGGGGAAGCTTAATATATTCCTCCTTTTAACGTGTCTAGCTTCGGTTTACACACAGTGCACGGTAGACAAAGCTCAGAGGTTTTACAAGAGGTCAATCTACGACTTTACAGTGAAGCTAGCTGAGAGGATCCACCAGGATACCGATGGACACTTCATTGCCTCAGGACTCTCACCCTGGAACCTGCTATCGACACTATCCCTCGGAGCCAGCCATGAAACCCTCGCTGAAATCGTACGAGTTCTCAGAATGCACCCTCATAGGTGTTTCCAGGAGAAATTTTATGAAATCGCGCGTCAAATAACAATTTTCACAAACTCAACGGTCTTGGAACGCAGTGCTGCGATTCTTGTCGATAGAAATTTGGATGTGACAAGTTATTTCACGAAATTAATAGCTAGAACGGGTATGTGTAACTTGGAAACGTTAGATTTCGGTGATCCAGTGTCGACGGCAGCGTACGTTAACGATCTAGTGAGGAAAGCGACTCATGAAGCGATCGAGGAGATTATTACATCGAGCGACGTCGAAGGAGCGTCGATTATTGTGACAGACGCTTTATATTTCAAAGGAGACTGGAAAATTCCTTTCCCTTATTCAGAAACAGAGATCAGCGCGTTTTATGACGAGAAAGGAAACCAAATTGGAGACGTAAACCTCATGTTCGTAAGTGGAAAGTTCAACCTAGCACCTGTGAAACAACTACAAGCTAAAGTTTTGGAACTGCCTTACGGAGATGAAGACAGATTCTCCATGCTGATACTTCTTCCATTCGATGATAAAACAATCAGCAAAGTCATTGATAACCTTCACTTGATAAGTTTAAGGTCTATTTTCGCGCTATTCGGCCGTCGTTCAGCAGAGACCGTGGCTGTGGAGCTACCAAGATTCAAGATTTCCTCCGATATCAACAACTTGAAGGAGTTGCTTATGGATATGGGTTTGCAGAGAATGTTTGATAGGTCAGAAGCGAGATTTGATACTTTATCTACGGCCCCTGGATTGTTTGTGTCAAATTTGATACAGAAGGCTGAGTTGGAGGTGAGAGAAGATGGCACAGTCGCCAGTGCTGTGAGCGAAGCTGAGTTCGAGTCACGGATGCTTCCTGCTAGCTTTGTTGTGAACAGGCCTTTCGTTTATATGATTGTGGATAAATTTGTGGAGATGCCGATATTTATTGGTGCTTATTCGACACCTAGTGTTTATTGAGTGGAAATAAATCTACATAGATAAAATTTTATGAGTTTTTGTCGATCGCAACCACACCGCAACTTTATTCATGTGAAAGATCATTCATACCTGATCTGACTGACTTACATACATATCTATATCAAATCTATATATAACTGACCACCAGGCCCATCGAATCCAATAGCTTTCTTTAAGCGTAGGTAGATAAATAAATATGATAATAAGATTTACATGTTTATTTTAGAGAAAAGACTGACTGAGTCGGTCGTTGAGAAATTTCTGCTACTATGCTGAAATTATGGGTGTTCTTTTTAGGACGTAGATATGCTAAGATACCTAGGATTTTTGGAAATTCGTATTCTATAAAAAGGCGTCAAGTCATTTTGATAATAACTTCGAAACTGTTGGCCCATCACATCAATATGGACAAATATTTCGGTTTGGTTTTTAATTCGCACCATAAATAAAGGTCAAAGGTGTGGAGTCAAAAAATAGAAACTAACTCATGGTAAACCATTTTTCTTTTTGTAGGTATAGATAAAGATACCTACTTCATAGAAGACCTAGAATATATTTTATTACATACTACCTATCAAAATGATCTCAGCGGTGACATAATATCGAGCGAACCTTGAATAACACTCTTGAATCTCGCGATAAACGATTTTATTATTTAATGCTATTACTCTGGAATTTTATGCCCTAGTAAAACCGTCAATGCACTCTCAATAATACCCATAACTTTAAATCACAGCCGAATGACGTCCACCGCTGGACTTACGCCTGAAAAACGACGAGGCATCCTATCTTCACAGCTAGGTAGACCATGAAGAGGTAGACTTTCTAGCCAAAACTTATTTTTCAATTTTAAAACAAAATAAATTTGCATTTAAATTGAAAAATAAGTTTTATTAGGTAGTAGACTAGCTTTATCCAACTTTTTTTACGATTATCATAGTAATTTATTTTTCTAATATCCGCACATTTCATTTGATCAAGTTTAAAAAAAACACTTTGTATTATTTACCTTAGCTTGGAAGAAATTATTATGTATCTATGTGCATATATAATTTCATCCAAGCTTTTTTTTACTATACCTACCTACCTATACCTATTTACCTAAGTAGTAGTAGGTATAGGTAGGTAGTAAAGAACTGACCGGGCTTGTACAGCAGTTATTTCTTTGGCGAAATGTACCTGAGGTGCTATATCTTTGAAATTTCTATAGGTAGGTACATATAATTTGTTGTTATAGCCGCTGAATGGCCTGGGAAGTCGGAAAACTATTACAATACTGAGTCTAAAAGTAATTAAATCTATGGAAACTGCTAATAGGTAAGTATCTAGGTAAATATTATAATGCGGGACAATTACTTGGCTGTGTGGTGTCGGCCGTGATAGAATAGCACCACCCCAACTCTTCCCGTGGGTGTCGTAGAAGGCGACTAAGGGACATACACCGGGGGGCGGGCAGCAGCGTCCCTTGCAGCACACTCCCTATACTGCGATCCCCAACCCGCATGCCCAGCGTGGGGATTATGGGCATCAACCCCCCCATGGATAGACACGCCAAAAGAATGTGGCCCCCAGTTCCCGGCCGCCTCGCTATTCCTGGCCATGGTAGCGGCCACGGTAACGGCGAGGCAGGGGGTGCTAGGAATCCCCGGGCTACATCAGGCTACCAAACTCTACCTAAACGGGTCAGTTTAGGTAGAGTCTGGCTACGTTTAACGGACGCACTCTGAGGCTTGACCATCATCTAGAGCAGTTGGAAGTGGAGTTAGAGAACATCAAATGGCATGTTCTGGGGTTATGTGAAGTCCGTAGAGAGGGGGAGGACACCGTAACCCTAGACTCGGGCCATCTTCTCTACTTTCGCGAGGGTGATAAAACATCCCAGGGTGGCGTAGGCTTCCTCGTCAATAAGGCCCTCTCTAGCAACGTCCAAGAAATCTCCAGTGTGTCGACCAGGGTAGCGTACCTGATCCTTCGGCTGTCCAAGCGGTACAGCATGAAGGTCATCCAGGTCTATGCACCGACCTCGGCACACTTGGATGATGAAGTGGAGGATATGTATGAAGACATATCCAAAGCCTTACATAACACCACTAAGGCCCACTTCAACGTTGTTATGGGGGACTTTAACGGCAAGGTGGGAACCCAGACTGGCAACGAATCCCGAATAGGCCCGCATGGTTATGGGGTCAGAAATCACAGAGGGCAAATGCTTGTCAACTTCCTTGAGAAGGAGGGGCTGTTCTTGATGAACTCTTTCTTTAAGAAACAGCCTCAAAGGAAGTGGACATGGCAAAGCCCCGACACTGTGACTAAAAATGAGATCGACTTCATCATGACGGATAGCAAGCACATATTCAGAGATGTCTCAGTGATCAACAGGTTCAATACCGGATCTGATCACCGACTCCTCCGAGGCTCTCTGAATATCAACTTGAAGCTTGAAAGAAACCGTCTGATGAAGTCCACGCTCCGACCTGACCCAATCCAAATCATGGCGGGCACCGAGAAGTTTCAGCAGCTTCTCGGGAATAGATTTGTTGCCTTGGAACCCACTGATGACGCTGACGAGACCCTACACAATCTGGTTGAAACGTTGAGGGATGAGGGCATCAAATTCTGTCGAAAGCAGCGTACTGGCAAGAAGTCCAAACTCTCGGATGAGACTCTTGGGCTGATGACAAAAAGACGGGAGACCACCCAAGCGACTTTGTCAGAGAGGTCAGACCTGAACAAGCGGATTGCGAAGATGGTACGGCACGACCTTCGGAGCTTAAACACGCGCCTCATTCAAGAGGCGATAGAGCGAAACCGAGGGTCCAAAGTATTCACTCAGCAGCTTGGCAGGAGCCACCTGACAAAGCTTAAAACGCACGACGGGAGGACCGTATTGTCAAAGCCGGAGATATCCGCCGAGATAGAGGATTTCTATGGCCGATTATACGCTGCACATGCCCCTCGTTACCGACGAGATGACCAAGATTCCAGAGCCACCCTGACACGCCACTATACCGACGAACTGCCTGAAATCAGTCAAGACGAGATCGTGTTAGCTCTAAGGCAGCTTAAAAATGGAAAAGCCCCCGGCGAGGACGGTATTACTTCAGAGCTTCTTAAAGCCGGAGGAGCCCCTGTAATACAGGAGCTACGGAACCTCTTTAATACCGTCCTTGACAGTGGGAGAACTCCAAAGGCGTGGAGCGGGAGTTTGGTGGTGCTCTTTTTTAAGAAGGGAGATAAAACCCTTCTTAAGAATTACAGACCCATCTCACTCTTGAGCCACGTCTATAAGCTGTTCTCACGAGTGGTCACGAACCGTCTCGCCAGGAGACTCGACGAGTTCCAGCCACCGGAACAGGCTGGGTTCCGCGGAGGATATGGCACCATAGACCACATACACACAGTGAGGCAGATTATACAGAAGTCCGAAGAGTATAATCAGCCCCTGTGTCTGGCTTTTGTGGACTATGAGAAGGCATTTGACTCCGTCGAAACCTGGGCTGTTCTGGATTCCTTACAGCGATGCCAAGTAGACTATCGTTATATCCAGGTGCTGAGTTGTCTCTACGAGGCCGCCACCATGAGTGTCCAAGTACAGGGTCAGCAGTCTAAACCCATCCAATTGCGCAGAGGAGTGAGGCAGGGGGATGTCATATCCCCGAAACTGTTCACGTGCGCATTGGAAGATATGTTTAGGTTGCTGGACTGGAAAGGAAAGGGCATTAATATAAACGGCGAGTACATCTCACACCTGCGATTCGCTGATGACATAGTCTTAATGGCGGAGTCGCTTGAGGAACTGAACCAGATGCTGGACGGCCTAGCTTCAGCCTCCCGATGTATCGGTCTTGGCATGAATTTGGATAAAACCAAAGTCATGATCAATGGTCACATTGATCCAAGGCCGGTGGTCGTACATGGTCACCTTCTCGAAACTGTTTCCGAGTACACTTACCTTGGGCAGATTCTGCAGTTGGGTAAAAACAGTTTCGAGAAGGAGGCCAAAAGGAGGATCCAGCTGGGCTGGGCCGCATTTGGGAAACTACGTCAAGTCTTCACGTTATCCATACCGCAATGCTTGAAAACGAAAGTTTTCAATCAGTGCGTCCTACCCGTTATGACCTACGGAGCTGAGACGTGGACACTCACGATAGGGCTGGTCCACCAGTTCAAAGTCGCTCAGCGAGCTATGGAAAGAGCTATGCTCGGAGTTTCTCTGAAGGATAGGATTCGTAACGAATACATCCGACAGAGAACCAAGGTTATCGACATAGCTCAAAGAATTAGCAAGCTGAAGTGGCAGTGGGCCGGCCATATCTCGCGAAGAACCGACGGCCGATGGGGCAAACGTGTTCTTGAGTGGAGACCACGACTCGGTAAACGTAGTGTAGGACGCCCTCCGACCAGGTGGGATGACGACCTGCTAAAGACTGCAGGTAGATGCTGGATGCGGCAAGCTGAAGACAGGGCGCCAATGGTTCTGTCAGAAAACCAGCGTTGCTCTACTTCTTGAGGAGAAGTAGAGCAACATTATGCTGAGACAGGACCTATTGGTTCGCTTTGTGGAGTCGCTTGTTGCTTGTTTCTTTATTTCTTTATGTTCTTGTTACTTATATATTATTATTATTTAGTAGCAAGCTGTACCTACTTGTGAATCAATAAATGTATTTTCTTTCTTTCTTTCTTTCTTTCTTTCTATGGCGCTCATTGGGGGAGGCCTATGTCCAGCAGTGGACTGCTATAGGCTGATGATGATGATGGGACAATTACACATTTATTTACATAAAGCATGTTGATTACGCTAACAGTGCGTTTGCGTTTAATTTCAAAAATTGGTTCCGCTATTGGCCGTGGAAATCGAACTCGCAACAGACAATATCGTCTCTCTCATGCTGTAGGTAGGTAGGTATTATTCGTATCTAGCTTTACTGCATACTCAAATAGACCGCATCCTTATGACTAATTCCAAGAACCGAATGTAGAATGCTTCTGAGTACTGAGTAGGTAAGCTACTATCTAGGTCTTCCGCTCTAGTTCAGATTGAGTACGTTACGTACGTAATCTGAAACAAACAGCAACTAAATTATAACTAAGTGTGTTCTTAATTAGTTAAGTCTAAGTAGATACCTACCTAACTATTTATTAATGACCAGCGGGCAATAATAAATAGTTCGGGTTCGTCTTGATTACGCAATTCGCAGTTCAGTTTGTGCAATTAAGACTGTGCAAAAAGACTGAACAAGGCACCTATGGCTAGGCTACACACGTGCAAATAAGCTTGTGCAAACTGGACTGCCCAAGGACTAAACTCAGTGTCAGTAGATACGGATAGGTTATAATAATGTTTGATTTTTCAACTTATATTTTATTAGCTGTAAAAAAGCAACATAATACAAGCGACGCGACGACGATGACACGACGACGACGCGTCAAAAACATTTTGCTGGACTAAAGTGCAACACGACACGAATGACTTGCAGGTAAGGGATGTGCAGTGCAACTAAATTTTCGCAGTCCAATGATTAGCATTACAACGTTCATGATTACAACGATAACACAAGCCGCGCATCTAGTTCCAAGATTCCAAGTTGAAAAGAATTCTTGGACGGAAGAAATCGAAACTGTTCGGTTGCGTTAAAATGATGCTGAACGCCAGCTTTCTTGTCACTGTCAAGTCAATGTGCTGTCTTCGCTTACTGTGATTGATAAAATCACAATTTGATGTAATGATGCCAACACAAAAAATTTTTACCCTGTAAGTTTTTCAAATAATTTTTTTTTTATTTTTTGTTTCAGATATAAAAATTAAAAATGCTCTTTATTTACACACATTTCTAGACGATAAACAGGTTAATAAATATTAAGTTACTAGGTAGGTTAGGTCCCTATTCACCAATAAGAAACTACTGTCTCTTGAGAAGGTAAGTATATAGGAAATAAAACAAATGGTTGAGTAATTTTAGTCAGATGGTACCTGAGTTTAAGAATTTTGGAAATGAGAACGTTTTTGCATAACTAAAAATTCGTTTATTGTATTTGCTGAGCTCGTGGTCCTAGGTCGTGGTCCAATATTATTTGGGGAAGATTGTAGTTGAAGTTGAAGTTGGCAATAGTGGCAGGCACTCCAATCCAACCAATCCATCTCCATGAATCCACTCACTTCAAGGACGAAGTAAACAAACAAGGAGCAAAGTTTATTTTGATTTGTCGCACCTCAACGAAAATCTTATTGTGACTAAAATTACTGATGCGTGGGAACCACCAATATACTTACCTACTGGAATAAATAATAATTAATTAGTTTGGTTGAGTGTGAGCTACTGAGTGGCCGTGGCCGCGCAGTGTGTAAAATAGCCGGGAAAGTTTGAATCAAGAACAAACTTTTTTCCGCTCAAAACTTCAAAGTAATTGCCAAAAGTTTATCAAGCAAGATAGAGCCATGGCAAACAACTTATCGAATCATGTTATGCCTAAAATGTAAGTAAAACTATGCCGTAATAATTTAAATTTTTTTCCTCGCAAAATTTTGAACATGTTAGATAATTTTTGTAAGCAGGTCAGGGACGGGTAGACCTATACTCTAGCTATAATAACTACCTTTTTGTGCTAAATAAATCGTTATAACGATACTAAATAAACACAGCATCCTCTACAAAATGCCGATTTTCTAGTAAGTCTCGAACTATGAAATTTATAGCACTATAACTACAATATACATATTCAGAAAGAGTAATAAAAGAACAGACTAAGTGGTTGTTCACTATGGAAAATTAATACGGCAAAGATTGCAGGCCTAAGACGGTAACTAAGTTTGAGCTGTTCCAAATTTTCTAGGAACAAACAGAAGCTTTTACCCTGACCTGATATCCTAATCACAAATATTGGAGCCATAATATACATATAGTCATCCAATGCTGGGTACAATTAATTGAGTCTACTTTAAAATGTTGCCAGTCTCCTCTATATCTCTATATAACATAGTTTATTAGTTATTATGCAATTGTCATGGTCGACTACACCACATTTCATAAGCATGTGATACTAACACTGGACACTACTTTACCACCTCTACAGTGTGGTAAAGTAATCATGCCCCTTTTTATTGATGTCCAACGAGAGCAAGTTCTTAAAATATATATTTTCAGGGTTTCTGTTGACTCGGATACATATTTTCTGTCACCCGAGCAACTGAAGTACTACGATGATAATGGGTTCCTCGTAATCAAGGGACTGATAGACTTCGCCACTCTGTATGCACAGAAGTAAGTTGCAAAGATACACACAAGCTAGAGGCTTTTTCTCTTCATATTCACTTTATTTCATGAAAATAGTGTTATATAATATAGGCTTAAAATTAGTTTACTTAATTCACCAGTTGAGTTGGCATGCAAAACAGACACAATATATATTATATTAAGAATTTAAAATACATTTGAAGTTTTATTAAAAAACTAGCGGCCCGTCCCGGCTTCGCCCGGGTGGTCATTTGTTTCAAAAGGGATTTTATTTTTCCCTTTTTTCTGTCCGTAAGAACCATGCTTGTACTTCAAGGAATATTCTAAAAAAAGAATTAGAGAAATTGGTTCAGCTGCTCTCGAGACTTGCGCTTAGCAACACATTCAGCTATTCATTTTTATATTATATATAGAAGGTAATTATATAAAATGAGTGTATCTTTGAATGTCAATGTTTTTTTATAGTGTCAATCTGGATAGTTAACGAACTTCTTAACGAAAGAGAATTATTATTCTTATGGCTTAAGAAGATTGAAATGAACTTTAATGAAACATGCAAAGCATGTATTTTATGTTTCGTTTTTTTAGATTTAGGTAATAAAAAGCAAAATTCTTCTTATTGTAATTTAAAATGTGTTATTATGAAATAAATATTTTATACTGTTGACATTGACTCTAGTCAGTGGTCAATAGTAAAAAACTTGTTTGCTGGACTAAGTTCTGCCCGCGGCTTCGCGCGCGTTTTTTGAAATAAAAAATACTCCTCAAGTAATTCCCGGTGCAGGTCTTTATGTGTGCGATATTTTTACTCGATCCATTCAGCAGTTTTGGTTTTGACTTCAGCCAAACATCTTCACAACAACGGCACAAACTTTCGCCTATACAATATTGTAAACTGATACTGTACTGACATATCAGATATTTAATCTTACTAATATCAGTAAGATTTAATTAAATATCAGTAAGATTTAATTAAAGTCCATTAAACTCTACATTTACATAACTTGCCAATGGAAAATAAAATGTTCGCCATATTTTTCCTCCACTTTGAGTGTTTATCATAATCATCATCATCATCAGCCTATAGTAGTCCACTGCATAGTGTTTATCATGCTAGCGAATAATTAAAATTACTTACAATGTGGGCTTATCATATCCTATCATTATATCTCTAGGTAATGATAGCTAATTATTCTGCACAGGTACCATTTATAAATGAGATTACTTTGTTTTATCTGACTTTGTAGCCAAGAATTAAAAAAATGTTTGTACAACTGGTTACAAAATTAATAGTTATAAACAAAATTGACTGTAAAACTTTTGTAGCTATTAATGTTATTCACAACACTTGTCATTTATAACGGGATATTTACCATCATTACGATTATTATTATTATATGATTTGATCATCATCATCATCATCATCAGCCTATAGCAGTCCACTGCTGGACATAGGCCTCGCCCAATGAGCGCCATAGCGCCCTGTCTTCAGCTTGCCGCATCCATGGCACACTTGTCGCTTCAACCGTGCCGTGGTTGGTGCTGCCGGGACTGGGCACTGAATGTGTTAAAAATCTAATAAACAACGTTGTTTTGCATACCCTGGGTTCATTGAATCAATAAACAAGTGAACTTATGCATTGTTTTCCTGATAAGCTATTATCTTGGTAAATAGCTAGTCTATATCTACTATTATGTATTGTATACATTACATTGTCGGGATTCAGGTTATTTATTCACAAAATGTACCTACCTACTATATATCATCGTTAGCCTATGTTAGTCCATTGCTGGACATAGGCCTCCCCTAATGAGCATCATAGCGCCCTGTCTTCAGCTTGACGCATCCAGCATCTAACTGCAAGGAAGGATCTCAAATCGACACGTAATGTAAATGGAGTTTTAAAAGACACGACAACAGAGTGAATTTTAGGTTGTGTGTTGGGCGGTTTGTTTACAAACATTCCACACCGAGTTTGACTAGTGTACAGTTATCTCGTGCTATTTAATTAAAACATTTGCAATTATTAATATACCTTGAAATATTTACACATCTAAATTTGAAGTCTACGGATTTTTAACCTGACCTCCGAGAATTCTAAACACTAGATTTTCTATTGTTAGGTGATCTCTGAGAAACTTTACTAATTGATATAGTCACTTATTCTGATAATTTAAAAATTTGGAATTTTAACTCGAAGGGGCGCAGGCAAGGACAAGTTTTTGTGGCACTTAAAATGTTTTTGTGCATTTAACAATGAAAATCTCTGAACAGGTTTTACGTCCAATGCTGTTTTGGAATATAGGTAGATAAGTATTGGTAACCTACATTCTAAAACAGCATTAAAGGTATACAGAAGTGTATTTATCAACTTACGTATAAACTTATGTTGCTTTTATCGATCTGACGTGTACCTTTGTTATAAATAAATGAAATGAAATGAAAGTTTATTTCATTTCTAGTAGGTAGAATAAAATCTTATACATTTTGTTTTGGTTTCATTAATTGATACTAAACCAATGGACTACCTTTGAGATTGCAGTATTTGCATCGTCGAAATTTGTTTTTTGTCGATTCATTTTAAAAATTAATGAAGTATCATCATCAAACAATACAATCTCATGATCATTCTTTACAAGATGAGGCAGGTCGTTAATATAAACTAAAAATAGGAAAGGACCCAAGATAGAGCCCTGCGGTACACCCATTGTAACAACAGACACTTTAGATTTTAGATCGTTTCCCATTAATGTCAACTCTTTGTATCCTATCACTCAAGTATAAGGTGTAAGAAGATCCAAAGAGCTGTCCCTTATTCCATAATGATGTAGTATATAGAATAGATAGGTAGATAGATAAATAAAGAACTATTGCACACTAGGTATACTTATATGGGTAATACATTAGACCTTTTTAGGCCATTACACTACTCAAATGGGTAAAACATTCGGTAGACATTTTTAGGCCACTTACGGGTTCAGCTTGGGGCTTGAATGGTCCAGAACTCGAGGTCCAGCATTACTAAAACTGCAAAGGCACATCTCAAGCCTAATCAACCCTTCCTCCAAATTGTTTTACTTAAATTAATTCTATATATGAGTATGTATGTATCTTTATCACTACATACTAGTATAAAACAAACTCGCTTCCCGCTGTCTGTCGGTCTGTATGCTTAGATATTTAAAACTACGCGACGGATTTTTATGAGGTATTTTTTATTATAGATGGAATAACTCAAGAGGAAGGTTTATAAACCATTTGACACGTAGATTTCCACGCGGGCGAAGCCGCAGGGGCAATAGACTTGTTTATACAATGCACATTTATTGTTTGACTATCTGGCACTCATGCACTAATAGATTACAGTAGGTACCTATTAAAATTAAATGTGACTAATTTTAATACTCTAAGGCTCTATTGCAGTCGTGTCAACTGCATTCAAACTGCAAATGAACTGCAATTTGCGGTTGGATTGCAGTTGAAATGTGGTCCGTCTGTCTAGACTTAGAGCCTATGGGTCTTGTTGTCTGAATCAATAAACGAATTTAATTATTTAGATAGATAGATAGATTATTTATTAATACAAATAGGTTATATCATTTAGTTAAGCCTATGTTAGGTTTGTCTTAGCACTTGATCCTACTAATATTATAAACGCGAAAGTTTGTAAGTATGGATAGATGGATGGATGTTTGTTACTCTTTCACATAAAAACTACTGAATGGATTTTGATGAAACTTCACAATAATATAGCTTACATATCAGAATAACACATAGGCTACAATTCATAAATATATATATAATGTCTAGGTACTGTTAGTTAACGAACGATCTGATTTATTTATATATAACTAAGAACCGTTTTCTGTCGTGTTCCAGGCAGCGCTTCATACAGATATGCAAAGGCATAGTTCCCAAAGGATTGATGACAATCGCCAAGGAAATGGCTTTGGTTGATAAGAACAAGAACCCTGAAGACTATATCAATAAGGTACTAATTATATATTCTTATCCATTTATGTGCGATACATCAATCACATAGGTTTATTTTGTTTAATAATATTTAATAAGTTTAATAATTATGGCAGGCGTCCGCAATCTCCCCTATAGTCCGATTACCCAGTCCATCCATCCATCACAATAGCCTGTTTTTATTTCTTTCATTTTTCTTTGCAATAGTCTCTATACCTGGCGGATAACATCTTTGGCTGTATCATATTGTGCACCCGAGGATGATACCCGCTATGTGTAGCCAAAGATCGCCTTTAGATTAACTCTCTCAAAGGGCCTCTGTGCTGCTGGTTTCGGCCCCACGCAAGCTTTCCAAAGGACCCGGTCCTTTGGAAGGCTTGCGTGGGGCTGAAGTTATCAACATAGCTCTGTGAATTAGCAAGCTGAAGTGGTAGTGGGCCGGCCATATCTCGCGAAGAACCGACGGCCGCTGGGGCAAACGTTCTTGAGTGGAGACCACTACTCGCTAAACGTAGTGTTGGACAACATTAACTTAGACGTGTTAATTTTTTTTAAATCGGTACTTATATTTGAGCACGTCGCGTCGCAGGTCGCGATTTTTTGACAGTTTTCGATCAAAATATACGAAAAATTGATTACATGGGACTTCAATCTGAGTTGCGTTTTAGTATTTGGAGGTTAATATATTTACATTTCATTTAATTCACAGGTGCAAGAGATCCTGTACGATGACGTGTTCATACAATACGCGCACTCGCCAAAACTGCTGCACATCCTGAAACAGCTGATAGGAGATGACATCATGGGTATCCATAGCATGTTTATCAATAAGCCTCCCGGGACGGGCAGACATCCGCCGCATCAGGTAAGAAACGTTTACAAATAAGCCCCAATGGGGCTATCTAGCCTCAAAAGTACCATCGCCCAGCTTTTTATTCACCGAGCTCCGGTATACAAATAATTATATACGCCATGGCGTGTGAATGATGGCATAGAAATAACCTTAAAACGTTTCCATAGAAACAACGCGTGCGAAGCCGCGGGTAGAAACTAGTGATAACTATTATAGCTTATTTTTTATTTTATTTTAACTAAGAAAAGCTATTTTAAAAAATAAGTCACTTAAAGACAAGCTAGGCAGACAGCATAGGTACATATATTTTCACTTCTTCATGTATTATGTAGTGTAAAGTAGTACCTACGAGTACATGTTATTTTTTGTTATTTCATAATTTTTGTAGTTTTTAAGATGGTGAAATTGTTCAATGTACTAGGCAGGCGTAAAGTTAAGAAGATATCTGTAATGTTATGTTCTGTAAATAAATAATTTGAATTTGGATTCTAATATCATTTCAGGATCTGTACTACTTCCCCTTCCGGCCAGCGGATAAGATAATCGCGTCTTGGACGGCGGTCGACCACGTGACCTTAGAGAACGGCTGTCTGTACGTGGTACCAGGCTCGCATAAACACAGGGTGATATTCCCGCACGGCGATGTCAAGGTAACGATCTACCATGGATCTAAGGAATGTCTATGGAAGTCATTTACATCATTTAATAGATCTCTCGTTCGTTTTCGAATTAAAAAGTAAAAATATATATATATAAATAATCAAAGGCCTAATTTTACTGACGACATTTGATACAACAGAACTTTCTATAGAAAACAATGATTAATGATTCAAAATATTAAATTACAGTTAACAATAAACAGTCATTGACAGTAGGTATAAAACTTGTGGCTGATAAAAATTACGGATGTATCGAATTAATTTAATAACATTATTGCTAAACACACAGTTGGCCTATTTCAGTCGGTATATCAGCTGCGTCGGTGGTGTAATGGTCAGCATAGTTGCCTTCCAAGCAGTTGATCCGGGTTCGATTCCCGGCCGACGCACGTTTTTGCCACTTTTTGCATTTTTATTCTGGTAAGTTGCTTGCCCTTTACTACTTGGGCAGAATATATTAAGTTTTAATCGTAATCAGATATTTATTTTAAAAAAGTTTACAATACAATACAATATAACTTTACTGCACCATCACTACAAAAAAAAAAAACTAAGGGATCTTAATACTAACTATAACTAGAGGCACAATCGGCGTCCTTATCGCTAAAAGCGATCTCTTCCAGCAACCTTTGGATGGATAGGATCGGTACGTTTTAAAGCTGACGGTGGCGTAATTATCAAGATAATTATATTTAAATAATTGATATTTATCATAAGTACATATATAAAAATAGAACAAAAAAACAGGAACAATTAACATAGAAAATAAAACTAAAAATAAAATACAAGAAAACTTATCAAGAGTGGTCAGATAGTGTTGATGAACCATACTTTTGAAGATAGGAAGGGATTTCGCTTGACGGATAGAAACGGTTTACTAAAGCAAGAGACACAAAACATATTAAAATTTTATTTATTTATTTATTTATTGATAAACTATTTACAATGCCTTTACAGTTGGACACCAAAGCGACAAAGAAATATAAAAAAAAAACTTAAACTTAAAACACAAACAAAAAAACTAACATTCTACACACTACTAACTACCACTTAATATTAAACTTAAAATAAACCTATTTACATATTCCTATGGGTCCTATCCAAAAATTTTAAAACCGCATCCTTGAATTTTGGTAAATAAAGTCTAAGCTAGAAATTAACGCATGCTTAAATTAAAAACTTAGTAACATAAACTACCATTTAATTAAAGAAACACATTAACACTTTGACTGCTGTTTTTTTTCGACGACTGCGATCATTTTTTTTAACCTAAAAAATTCGTGCTGCCGCTCTACACAGCGGTTGTGTTGCGCCGCACATGCGTTTCGTTCGAAAAATATTACGGCTGTGCTGACTCACACAGATCTGTATTTTCTCAGCCGCTGCGCTAGTGTGGATTTACGCATATTAGTCACTTGTAGAAAACACATACCGTGTGATTTCAGCACTCAAAGTGTTAAGGATATAAAAACAAATAAAATTGTAAGTAACTATGTACTTATACAAAAATCTAAATTCATCTGAGACGTTTGTATAGGAAAGTAACCACAGTGATGTTCCCACGTTTTTATATATAAAATATAAAAGCCTTTTGTTTTCTAAACATAAATAATAATATTCATGCCAAAAATAATTGCATTTGCCTACTTATTTTGAATTAATAAAAAAAAACAGTTTATTTCAAGCACAGAAAAATACCCATATCACAAACAAAAATACAGTGCACACAATCATCATCATCATCATCATCAGCCTATATTAGTCCACTGCTGGACATAGGCCTCCCCCAATGAGCGCCATAGCGCCCTGTCTTCGGCTTGACGCATCCAGCATCTACCTGCAGTCTTTCGCAGGTCGTCATCCCACCTGGTCGGAGGGCGTCCTACACTACGTTAACCGAGTCGTGGTCTCCACTCAAGAACACGTTTGCCCCAGCGGCCGTCGGTTCTTCGCGAGATATGGCCGGCCCACTGCCACTTCAGCTTGCTAATTCTCAGAGCTATGTCGATAACTTTAGTTCTCTGTCGGATGTATTCGTTGCGAATCCTATCCTTCAGAGATACTCCGAGCATAGCTCTTTCCATAGCTCGCTGAGCGACTTTGAACTGGTGGACCAGCCCTATCGTGAGTGTCCACGTCTCAGCTCCGTAGGTCATAACGGGTAGGACGCACTGGTTGAAAACTTTCGTTTTTCGTGCACACAATATGTGTGTACGATCTGAGATATTTGTTCAGGTTGTTCTGGTCGTTTTCTTTGTATAATAAAAAATATATATCTATGTAATGTACTATGTACACAAGCTCTGCTTACCTAGGGACTAGATAATGCTGTGTCAGTCAATTGTCCGACATTATTGAATTTATATTTATTTTAGCTATTGAATTAAAATAAATTATAATTTGATTGATTTCAAATTTATCATAATTTTATTAGATAGGATCCTACCGTTTTTACCCGACTCTCAAAATCGGTCGTCAAAACGTATTTATCTATGCTAAAAATAAAAAATATTATTTCTAGGATGCAGAGAAGCTATACCACGGCATCCTGTCTGAAGAGAAGGTGGCTCCGCTGGCCTCGAGGGTCCACCTCGAGATGTCTCCCGGGGACACGGTGCTGTTCCACCCTTATCTGGTGCACGGATCTGGTCCCAACGTGTCTCAGGTACAATTACCTCAGTATTATTATTATTTTGGGTTAAAAAATCTTCTCGGTTAAAACCGGTAAAATCCAAAGCGCACGGGCCTAAGCCCTTCAAAGAGAGAAACTTCACTTCATTTTGCAGGAATTTCCTGACGATCCTACATAATTATTATTATGTATAACAACTACTTAACATTTTGCTATATTATTTGTTGTGTGAACAACGCGAAGGTTATATGTATGGTTTCGATAACGAAGTCTACTACACACCGGAGCCTCGGGAGATCTACTACTACACACACGCACACACTCCATTACCCACACCCATACACGCGCATGTTTCTGAATAATTTGTGCACTAAAATTTCAAACTCATAGCATTGTTTTAAAAATAGGCAGCTACTATCCACAGAAATTATAGTTTCTGTGGTTCATTATACTTAATCTACTTTATATTTAATTTACTTTGGAAGAGCGAGAGGGTTCGTGGCTTAGGCCCCCAGGGCCTAAGCCGGTCGACGCACCTGTGGTTGACGCCCCCGATTCTATTAATTTATTTCTTTTATTAAATAAAAATGTTGAAAATAAAACATTTATTTTTTTCAAAATTTTGGGCAAACTTACGGCTAGGTCTTAAAAATAGTTATACCCTTTTACTTAAAAGGGAATCTCAAACACTTTTTAATTATTGTACATTAACTTAAATATTGTTTATATTCAATTCAATTCAAATTCTTTATTTTCTACTAACAAATGTCCATAAAAACACTAACTAAAATTACAAAAAAGAAAGTACAAATACAGCGAATAAAATACAACCAAATTTATATATACAATAACATACTAATAATATACATATCTTAAATTCCATTCTCCTCTATTCCAGAACTACCGTAAAGCCATAACCTTCCACTTCGCTGACAGCAACTGCGAATGCGTCGACGTGACGAACACCGTTCAGGAGGCCGCTGCCAAAGAGATGGAGCAAGAGGCCAAGCGACGGGGATTCGACCTGACATTCGCTGTGAGTAGGCCTACCTCTACCAAACTCGATGTGAAATGATTGTAAACTAACCATGACACTAAAAACTAAAACTACAAAACTAAACAGCTTGGCAACGCAACAAGTTTCAAATACCCGCTATGTGTAGCCCTCGCCTTTAGATTAACTCTCAAGCGCAAGCGAGGGTCGCCGGACCCTTAAGGGTCCGGCACCCTCGCTTGCAAAAATCGCTCTGAATATCGCTGTCCCTGTTTAACCCTTGCGCCGCGCCCCATACGTGCGCGATGGCAATATTAGCCGTTCAAAATTTGGTTTGTTCCGTAATACCAAAAATTATGACTGAAAACTTTTTGTATTCTTCACAAAGTATTGTTATTCTGTAACTAGACAATATAAGCTATGTTCCTTAATAAATAAAACGTAAGATATTGATGTTTTTAATACAAAACAAATAACAAGAAAACTTGTCCATTTTCGCATAAAAATGTGCAAAATGAGATTGGCTTTCATTTCATTTTAGGTAAGTATTTTGAAAAAAAAAAACTATTTGGGAACGTAGATAAATACTATTTTAATACAAATAATGCAATATTATAGTGGAAATATGCTTGAATTAGAAATAATTTTGGTATTACGTTTGTATGAAGCATTCGTCCCTCCGGAGGCCCCTTAAAGGGCCTCTGCAAACGACTCAGTAACGCGGTGGGCGAAAGTCCGCCTGCGACGCTGGAGATTGCTGGTTCGATTCCTGCCTTGGGACAAATGCTCGTACGATCTGAAAATATTTTTTCCGGGTGTTCTGGTTATTTTTTACGAATAATAAAATATTAATTATATCAGTTATCTAGTACCCATAACACAAGCTCTGCTAAGCTTGGGGCTAGATATTTATTGTCCTGTATTATTTATTAATTCTATTTTAATATGTTACAGGAAATATGGAAGTACAAAAGCCGTCAGATCACAGGCGAGTCCAAATCAAAACTTTAATTGGCTACCTAATTATATTCACTATAATAAATAATACATATCTTTAAGATGAATATCAAGACTTACTAAAGGCGTATGGTATTTATATTTACCAACATAAATTATACAGGGTTTTTGGCAGAACTTTTGCCGTCTTATCTGGTAACTGGGGTTAGGTAGGTGGAACCAATTTAAAGTCAAAGTTAAAATAATTTATTTCTTTAGGCTTGCAAAATAAGCAATGTTATGCTATAAATTATCAATTAAGGTTATTTTACTGTTCACTTAAATTTTTTGTCCACCACCAGTGGAAGAAGTGAAGTAGAAACCACTTAATTTTGCAGTTTCTCGGGTTTTTTTATAATAATTAGTTATTCGTTTGAAAATTAAGTTATGTAATGTAACTTTATTTAGACGAACGTCAAGAGGTTTTTGCAAATATCAATAATTCAAAGTCTATTATAAAATATGTTATGTATTGTGTAACTTAACTTTTCTCACATGTTGGATTTTTTTTAAGATATACATATAAAATAAATAAATAAAATACAAAGACAAGGAATAAAATATATATCCGAGGGGCTTTTTAGGATTTAAAAAAAGCCACTAAGCTATTGCACTTGGTTCCACCTACACATCTTTTACCATATGACAAACGTTCTGCCAAACAACCTATGTATATTATTCTAGTTTAAATAAAGGTGTTGGACTTTGATTATTATTATTGGAGACGTACTGTGATATTTTTTACCATTTTTGATTGTTATAAATCTTGGGATATTGTTTATATGGGAAGGATATAATTTTTTATTTAAATAAGAACTGAAACATTCCAATAAATAAAATATTTTAATTAAATGTTTTTCTTTTAATACTAGCTTCCATCCGCGACTTCGTGTACGTTTTCCATTTAAAGTTATATTTAGTCTAGATTACAATTACAACTATTTCAAATTTCAACCCCATACGTTTAGTCGTTTCGGCGTAAAGAGGTTTCAGTCATTCAAACTTTCGCATTTATAATATTTTATAATACTAGATTTGGAGGAGAGGCCTTAGAGAGATAGAGGCCTTTGCCCAGAAGTGGGACGAATCAGGCTAAATAAAAAAAAACTAGATTATGCCCGCAGCTTCGCACGCGTTATTTCTACGGAAACATTTCAAGGCTATTTATATCCTATGGAAACTAATTTATGGGATAAAAAGTAGCCTATGTTTTATTCAGGGCCTGGAACTACCTGTATGCAACATTTTTGCTCGATCCGTTAATTAGTTTTGGCGTGAAGAAGAAACAAACATCCATCCAACCATCTAAACATCCAAACTTACATCATTGTAAACCCATAATATACCACTGCTGGACATAAGCCTTCCCTAATGAGCATAACTTCACAAAAGTCATTTAAAACGGGAAATTTACTTTATACTATATTTAAAATATTTATATTATACCATGATTTGATTTTTGAGTTATCCAATATTATTTGGCAGTTATTCCGTGATCATGGTGCATGGAACTGTGCCGAAATATTGGATAACTCAAAAATCTAATCATAGTAAATATCCCGTTTTAAATGACTAGTGTTAATTACCATGATCGTTTCAAAAGTTGTATAACTTCACAACTCCATACTCACATTTAAAATATTAGTTTGATATTACTAATGCACCTTCCTAAGTTACTTCGTAAAGGAGAAATGGCTTTAAAAAAAGTACAGACATCATCATCATCAGCCTATAGCAGTCCACTGCTGGACATAGGCCTCCCTCAATGAGCGCCATAGCGCCCTGTCTTCAGCTTGCCGCATCCAGCATCTACCTGCAGTCTTTCGCAGGTCGTCATCCCACCTGGTCGGAGGGCGGCTACGTTTACCGAGTCGTGGTCTCCACTCAAGAACACGTTTGCCCCATCGGCCGTCGGCTCTTCGCGAGATATGACCGGCCCACTGCCACTTCACTTCAACTTCTTTAAAAAAAGTACAGACAATATTCATTAAATATTTTATTACAAAATCTTAGGTCTTATTTAAACTTACATTAACTTTCCTACAATTATAATCAAAACATTATATTTAATACTCTGTTTGGTGTAGTTCTGAAAATTAATCTAATTAATTAAATAATGAATTTTAATAAAAAAAATCTGCGTACCTTAGTACATACTATGTACCTACAGATATAATGTAAGATTATATTTACTTTCTTTTAAAAAATAAATTATACAAAAATCTCAAAATTATGGAATGTCATTTTTACATGAAAGATTATCAAAGTTAAGCATATCAAAAGTGAATTTTCATGTCAGTTTTATACTAGATTGTTTTCAACAGTCTGCAGTCAATTCAATTGTAAATACTTGTTCTAATATGTTTTTAATGTAAAATTCTTCTTAATATTTTTTTAACACATTATGTTACATAACCATGATAAAATTAATGTTATTACAATCTCTTAAATAATTATTATACAATAATCAATAAAACTAAATGAGGTTACAATTAATTTGTATAATTCTAGTATATACAGATATCCTACTTTGTTAAAACCCCTCTAATATATATTTTTGAGCTAATTAATTCTTATTATAAATAAAATTAATATAATAAAAAGGTGAAAATAACTTATTTTAAAACTGTGACATGAGACTAGATCTGTTGAAGATATTTAAAAATAAACTGTATTCTTAAAATAATAATATGTCGGTGTAAAAGAAGAAATATTAATTTGTTGGTAACTTAAACTTTAATTCACCCATCTCCATCAAAAATCTGCAAAAAATATGTTACCATTAGATTTAATAAAAAAACATGTCACAAAATATTTTGAAAAACCAATCATCATGCTCCCGAAAGTGAAACTAGGAAACTTAGTTTTAGAGCTATATACCGTAAGTAAGTAAATATAATATTATGTAAGTACCCCATTTGATTTTGATTAATACCTAAAAAAGTTCAATAAACCTTAAAAACCTTAACCAAAATAACTTTGCCTATCTATTTCCAAAGTGTTAGAGTAACTTAAAAAAAATCACTAGATGGAGCTGTCCGAAATTTTACGTTATGAAATTCATATTTAAGAATTCACAAATAATATAAATTATGAACATCTTTTAAGAAATTAAAATTCATAAAAGAGGTATTTTATATTCTTCAACATTAGTGTTATTTTGGATGAGGCTTAGAATTGTTTGAACTGTATATAGGTAAGTAAAATCCCGCAAATAGCTATAGCGTATCTATGGATAATATTTTTTAAAATACGTTATGTTTGTTCAATACAAGTAAAAAAAGTACTACAGACAAATTTAAAGATAATCTAATCTACAATAGATAAGTAAATAAAGTTATAATATACATGCAGTGCGTATTAAATAGTTTGCGTAGTAAAAGCATTCTAAGTATATGTAATAACAGTAAAATAGAATTAAAAATAAGTTACAAATCAAGTCAGCATCTTTATCGTAATTCACCAAAAAACGCAACTATTCCCAAATCCATATTTTTTTACGAATTTATACAATATAAAATATTATTAAAATATCTTCCAATAAAACTAGATGTTCAAGGGTTAATGTATAATGATTACTGGCGCTTTAGATTAAGTTAATAGAAAAGCTATTATAGGTTAATTTATAAATCTAACTACATAGAATTGTATTTTTAGTTATTTAAAGCTAAATACCAAAAAATCTTCATAAAGTTTGTGTTTGATTAGTGATAAACTTGGATGATAAACAAGTTGTTTTTAAAAACACTCCCCTATAAACGCCATAGCGCGCCTTACCGTAACCGTCATATTGCAGGCTCAATTCTGCTCAATGGTTTTATAGATAGGTAAAGATATATTCATAAGAAAGCGACTCCTCCACCTCAATATTGGATCAGATTTATTCTGCGAATAATCTAAATTGTTTTGATAGCGACTCCTATACCATATTGTTAGGCCGCCCATTGTACAACATAATTCTGTATTTGTCTTGTCAATCTGTTTTATTTGGTGTGCAATAAAGAGTAATTGTATTAAAGTCATTTAAAACGGGATATTTACCATGATTTGATTTTTGAGTTATCCAATATTTCGGCACAGTTTCATGCGCCATGATCACGGAATAACTGAAGGCACTGCGACTTCGAGTAAGTTTTTATGGGCAGACATACCGATCTACTCTCATTTTTTGTCTAAATGTAAATATCCCGTTTTAAATGACTTTAGTGTTAATAACCATGATAGTTTCAAAAGTTTTATAGTAATTGTATTGTATTGTTCTCTCTGTCTAACCGATGACCCTTACTAGAACAAATAAGTAAAGACAAGACATCTCAATATGTATTAATTTTGTATACCTAATTCCTCCAGCTTTTCTGTCGATTTTTTGCGAACCAGCATATTGTTAAGGTGTTATAGCGACTCCTATCCCACATGACTTCCTTCGCTTTATATCGGCGGTTTGGTCGAATTTTTACCAGTATAATAGGGTCTTATAGCGACTCCTATACCATATTATTCTCTCTGTATCACAGATGACCTTTACTAGAACGAATCGTAGCGTAAAAAACCGCCCTGTTTACTGGAAGATTTGCCGACATCTCAATATATAATTATTTTGTCTTATAGCGAATAATCTAAATTGTTTTGTTAGCGACTCCTGTACCATATTGTTATCTCTGTCTCACAGATGACCCTTGCTAGAACGAATAAGTGTCCTATATCCCACATGACTCTCGCTCTACTCCCACTCTACTCTCTCCGCCTGCGACCATCCACGTAAACCCTAACCACTTCACCTTCGTACTTCCTCTGCGACGGCATGAAGTAGAAGTCAGGGTTGGGAGACGGCCCGCCTTCAGGTCTCACGCCGCGCGGGAGCGAGTATGTATTGCGGTCAGGTCGGACAGAGTATCTGTAACAATTTATATGTATATTAGAAAATTATATAAGTACAGTGAAATAAATATTATACTGACTGCGATCTCAAATACTATCTAGATTTTGGGTAACATAATCAAAGCTAAAAGCAGTCTCCGTAAATAACGGAAAAATGGAAATTTAAATAAAAATGAAAAATACTTTAGGTCCTATTTTCATCTCAGACGTAGTGAAAATACACACAAAATTTCTAAAAAATCGTCAAACCGTTTCGGAGGAGTTTTGTTCAAACACTGTGACACGAAAATTGTATATATTATTAGAAGACAAAACGATTTTAATAAGTGTGAGTGGTTTACGTTCGACGGCGTCGTAACCACACTGGTATGGCAGTATATGAATTCGAGTCATTGGTGCTGTGACAACGGTAGAAAATGAACAAATATCTTCAATTATCAAACAAATCAAGAAGAGGTAGTTTAAAAAAATATATACAACAAAATAGAAATTGTTGACATATTATTAAACGAAGTTATATATTAAACTACTTTTATTCACTAATCTAACAGCAAAGGCTCCGAAAATCCGTTGTAGTTCACTCTCAGACCGCCATCTATTGGCGGGTGAATCCTCGCCCTGAAGCTTGCGGGCGAACACCCGAACAAACAACATTTTAGGTTATCTTTCGCTGGTTATGAACATAATATGTAGATACATTTGCTCACATTTAGTTTATTACAATACATTTTGCATTCGAAAACATAAAACAAAATACAAACACGTAACGCGTGTGGTTTGAACCCAGTAGAATAATTTGTGGTAGGTATAAAATATGACCTGTCTGAGTGCTTATTTTGTAAGCCTAAAGAAATTAATGCCATTGACTTCGACTTTGACTAACAGACAAATATAATTCTAGGTCTGCAAAATACATAATTAGTTGCTGCTTTCTTTATTTTATTTTTGTGTGTAAATTGTGATGTATATACATAAAACTAGCATTATTTAGATAAGAACGTGTATCTATTGCAATTTTCTGTCTTTTGCTGCACTAGATACTTTTTTTTAATGGCAACTGTGACTGGTTGGACACTTTTCTGCCAGTGTCAAGTAATGGAAAATAATTTGTAAAATCAATGAGTTATGAAATTATGAAGATTGTTTGATATTTTCACCAGAGCCTAGTTAGTTATCTAGCAGGATGTACCACGTGCAGGTTAAATCATATATTGTCTGGCTACGATGCAAGGTGAATTAGTACTTTTTGACGTTTTGAAACGTAGTTGTCGGCGACGGAACCCACAAATATCATTATTTGTGGGTTCCGTCGCCCACAACTACTAATCTTATTAGAATCTACCCGAACCTACGCATTCAGGGGTGCGTGGCGTCGTGCGCTAACCAGCCACGGTGACAAGGAGTGCACGTCGAAGTCTAAGTGTCAGAGAATTCTAGCTATAACGGTAGTAGTATTTACTGATATCATTATGACGGAACGCAAGCATGGCAAATCACTGTCTTTGACTAAAAGCTACTTTGACGAAAATTGACCATAATACCGAACGCAAAACGAACCTTTTATGAAACGCACCTTTGGCAAAAATTGGGTAATGACGAAAAGCAGTTTTGACGATACGTATAAAACTCAATAGCCTATGTCACCCGGGGATAGTGTTAGTGTAGCTTCCCAACAGTGAAATATTTTTTAAAATCGGTCCAGTAGTTTCGGAGCCTATTCAATACAAACAAACAAAAATATCAAACCTTTCCTCTTTATAATATTAGTATAGCCTAAAAATGACAAAAAAAAATGCGAAATGTTACAAAAATAAGTAGTCGACCGTGACAGGACTCGAACCTGCAATCTTCGGATCCGAAGTCCGACGCCTTATCCATTAGGCCACACGGTCGCATGTTGTAATGCTCGAAATTACTCAACGGTATTTCGTCATCATTGTTACTGTTATCTTTACCAAGGAATATACAAAACTACTATTGTTTGTCAAGCGGAAGTTTGTAAATTGTTTCGCAGATAATTGAACCCTTCTCGGTAAAGGAGTTGAGCGTTGTAGTAATCCTTATTTATATGGAAAGAAGATTCAAATTTATTTGAAAACTTTCTTTTGAAGAATAAAAGTAATTTTACATTTTAGATTGTTTAGGTTTTTAATTCGCTCATGCTTTTATTTACTCACTAGTTTCTGCCCGTAGCTTCGCACGCAATGTGGTTATAACTGATTCTTAATGCAAAATTTCAGCCGATCCGTTCAGTAGTTTTCAAATGAAGAGATAACAAATCATCACATCCAAACATGTAAACTTTCGCATTTATAATAATAGTGTGAGTAAGGTAAGTGTTTTAATTTCGTTTTTTTTTCAATTATTATTATTTTTTATCTCATAGCGTAGGCCGACGTCACCTGTACGGGGTCTAAGGGAAGACCAGCGCTGGCTAGGATTCTTACGAAGCTTAGACAGCATTATGCTGAGTTCCTAAAAATCAGCGCCGCTACTAACTTCAGCTTGTAGCTTGATGCTGAGACAGGAACCTTTTTGTTATGTAACTTATTATTGATACCAAATGAAGAACTTGAACTTGGTGGGCGTTGCGACCTGCGTTACTTCTGCAGGTCGCATGGCTTCATATTTTATTATCAGCACCTTTATTATATTTCAAACACAGACTTTTTATGTTGATGTGTATGTTTTATGTGTATTCTATTCTAAGTTTCTAAATATAAAGCCCCTATCTAACCCGTACTGTTGCGGCTGGCCCTGCCTCGGTCGCTGTAGACTGCGCGTCTCGTGGTAGAACTGCGCGGCGCTGTTGGCGTGTTTGCTGCGACCCCCTGTGTTGGTGTTCGTGTTGGTGGGCGGCGCGTTCCTAGGCGAGCGGTGGCCGTTTACACCGTTCACTCTGGAAGGAAATATTGTTTTTCTGGTTGATATAAGTCTTTAGTAATTGTAATAATTCATAATTTCCATCGCTGTTGCAAAAGACAAATCTTCTTCTATCGTAATTTATATCATAATCTGCTTCCTTAAGCATTTGACTTAATCCGTCCGCTTGACAACCTTTTGTCGCAAACCAAGATACCCAAAGCTGGACAAAGACCTTATTTCCGTAGTTATCGACCTGAAACTAAATATTAAAATCTAATACAATATCAGTGCAATATTCTTTACCTATGCCCATTCTCTTTCTCTCCCCGTTGTTCCCTTTCTAAGGTTTTGTTAGCGGGGTTGCTGTTAGGCCTCGGGGGCGGTGGGTCGGTGGGTCTCAGGGGGGCGGAGTGCGGGCGGTAGCGAGGGGGGGCGGTCGACAGAGTGCTGTTGTACTTGTCGTCGTTCTCGAATGGTTCGAACGCGTAGTTTGTGTTCGCGGAGTAGTCTTTCCAAGCTGCGTTGGGGATTAGCTGTTCCTGAAATGAGAAATTTAATTCTGTTAGTCTAGTAGATACGTACGTTGTTTTTCATCCGACTACAGTGAAATACGAAAAAGTCTTTTATTCACTTAAAGTGATAAGATTTCGACTAATTCTTGTACGGGTTCGGTTGGATGAGATTTTATAGAAGACATGCACAGCACAAGCACAATGGGCGGCCTTATCGTTTAGAAGCGGTTTCTCCCAGGGAACCTTTACGTCCTTAACGTTTAATTCGAAATTTTATATATTTGGCTTTGCATTTCAACTAAAGTTTCTTTGAATAGCCAGACCATTCCCTAGGTTTGTCTTAGATATGGCACTTGATGGCGCAAGATGAATCCAAATCACCCTAAATGACCGTATCTTGACTAACTTGACCTTAAGCGACCCAAATTTCACCCTAGATGACCTTTGTTACCTTTACAACCTTATGTATTATTTTCATCCCTTGGTACATCTTAAGGCTCACTCTTACCCACCTTCGTCTTAACTGTCGCTTTGCTCCTATACAGCGTACATCCGGCCTGTAATAGCGCCACTAGCACGAGCGCGGCCACACAGCCAACCACCACCCACAGTTTGGTCTCCGCGAGGCCGAAGAAAGTGCGCGAGTTGCTTGCAGAGTCGTCTACTGGACGTTCTGATAGTACTGTAAAAGAAAATTTGAGAACAAATTACAAATTATCTCAAACACAAAAAACTCCAGATCAAATCTCCCCTGTGCTAACGTATCTCTGAACATCCTCTTCAGTTTCTTCATATTATTATCGTCTTCAGCTGTCGTTTCATCATCATCATCATCAGCCTATATTAGTCCACTGCTGGACATAGGCCTCCCCCAATGAGCGCCATAGCGCCCTGTCTTCGGCTTGACGCATCAAGCATCTACCTGCAGTCTTTCGCAGGTCGTCATCCCACCTGGTCGGAGGGCGTCCTACACTACGTTTACCGAGTCGTGGTCTCCACTCAAGAACACGTTTGCCCCAGCGGCCGTCGGTTCTTCGCGAGATATGGCCGGCCCACTGCCACTTCAGCTTGCTAATTCTCAGAGCTATGTCGATAACTTTAGTTCTCTGTCGGATGTATTCGTTGCGAATCCTATCCTTCAGAGATACTCCGAGCATAGCTCTTTCCATAGCTCGCTGAGCGACTTTGAACTGGTGGACCAGCCCTATCGTGAGTGTCCACGTCAGCTGTCGTTTACATCTTGGCATTGAGCGAGTCTATACACTTGCCAAAAGCGATGTGAAATTACATCGCTATTTGATGTCATTCTGACCTAAGTTGTCGGCACTTTGACATTACTAACCTAACTTTGGCCCTAGGTGACATCAGTCGACCTTACTTTAACGCTAGGTGACATTACTTTGATTCTTAAACACTTCTCTAAATGAGCATTAATTTTCTTTCATAAAATCATATCCTAAAGTACAAATAAAAAATACTTACAACTTTGCGGCTCAAACACCAGAAACTCCGGATCAACGTTCAGATTGCCCACTCTGCCTTGCGCTAAGGTATCTCTGACTACCCGCTTCCATTTCTCCATGTCATCTTCAGCTGTCGTTTCGTTCTTAGCGTCGAGGGAACGAGCGCTGGACCCTTCTATGCTGTTTGATTCTATGGATTTGAGGGTAAGCTCTGCAATGATTGCCTTGGTTTCGTTTCTGAAAAGATAAATACAGATTTGAGATACCATAGGTATATTATTCTTAACCACAACCTTAAATTAAGTTCAATGAATGAGTTTTGACGACCGATGTGGCGCGGTGGGCGAAGGTCCGCCTGCGACGCAGGAGGTTGCGGGTTCGATTCCCGCCTCGGAACAATTGTGTGTACGATCTGCAGATATTTGTTTCGGGTGTTCTGGTCGTTTACTATGTATAATAAAAAAATCTATCTATGTAATATATTGTATTATATATGTATATCAGTTATCTAGTACCCATAACACAAGCTTTGCTTACCATGGGGCTAGATAATGCTGTGTGGATTGTCCAGCATTATTTATTTATTTAATGAGATACTTACGATTAAGAATTTCTAGACAGGGTAAAGAAGTTTTAAATTTAAAGTAAAGAAAACTAAAGTATTTTTTGTATTTTGCAAAATGTGAAGGAATGCCTTTATTTTGTAAACCATATACATATACCGTGTGAATTGTCCGGCATTATTTATTTATTACTTAATATGGTTTTTGGTTTACTTACTGCATAAACCCGTTGACCAGCAGTCCATGGTAGCCCTTGTTGCGTCCTATCTCGGCCGCCAAGCTGTCCACGACGCGCTGACTCAGCTCCTCGTACTCTTTGCTGCCCGCTGCGGGGGGCTTGAAGCTGTCTGCTAGACCTGAACGTTAGGTTTTACAGGTACTGTTAATATACGATACTCAATCACTAGGCGACTCGGCAAACATATTGTAGGACGCCCTCCGACCAGGTGGGATAACGACCTGCGAAAGACTGCAGGTAGATGGTGGATGCGGCAAACTGGAGACAGGGCGCTATGGCGCTCATTGGGGGAGGCCTATGTCCAGCAGTGGACTGCTTTAGGCTGATGATGAGGATGATGATGGTAGGTAGGTACATGGATTTTTAGTTGATTAGCAACTTTACATGGAACTCAAGTTTTACATACCTCCTTAAATTATACGAAGATTAGGATTTTTTTTACAGTTAGATGAACAACTGGAGTAATTTTAGTTTTCTTTTTTTTTATTCTTCGATAGGCTTCGATAGGCGATACTCATTCACGACATAGTATAAAACAAAATCGCTTCGCGCTGTCAATCTGTCCCCGTTCTGTCCCTATTGTATGCTTAGATCTCGAAAACTACGTAACGGATTTTGATAAGGTTTTTTTTATAGATGGAGTGATTCAAGGGGAAGGTAATCATTTGACACATAGATTTCCACGCAGCTAGGAACTAACAAAATAAATGTATTGCAAAAAGAATCATTACAATTACATAACATAATTAATTTGTCTGATATTTGGAAATAAGTCCAGTACATAATTAATTACTTGACTGAGTTCAATTCAAACGATTATGTACCCTCAGTCGGTTTGAGATGATAATGATGCTGTCCAGTATTATTTATTTATTTAATGATAAGTTGCGTGTATTGACTTATTCGTTTTGCTGTAATAAATGATTTTGATCAATCTTATCTATTGTGTTTACCTGTGATCCGAATCAGCATGGTGTAGGTGGAAACTCCCGGCACGACTTCTTCCACAGCCAACTCCTCTTCTGTCGGTTCTGAGGGTGAAAATATTAATTAAAGTTATGTTATGAATATGAACAATATAATTATATCTACGAATAGCGCATTTTAGTAGCGCCATCTAGTTATAAAATAAGAACTAAATCACCAACTTTGGTAATCGTTTGCATCTCTTGTGATCTTACTAACCTATTGTTAGGTTAGGTAGGCAATCAAAGTAATACAATACAATACATTATTTATTTATTTTTCTAAAAGTCCTAAAAAATATTAAGTTTACAGGATATCATGATCCTGTACTTAATCTTTTGTTTACCTTTTAAACTTTAATGTTAATCTGTTACAGATAATGTTTTCGGGTATCTATCGCGTACTTTTTGTTTTATTTTATGTTTCCATCCCTAGATGTAGCTACATCTATGTAAAGTTTCAGCCCGACCGTTCAGTAGTTTTGGCACAAACAGGTATATTGGTAACAAACATCCATCCATCTAACTAAACTTTCAAATTTATAATATTATATGATTAGTGTGATTTAAAAGACAAGTAACAAAAGTAAGGCGTTTACGTTTAGACCAAAAACTATTATTTTAGTACAGTACAGACCTGGTCCACAAGGCCTGATGCAGACCCTGTCCTCGCTAACGATCGGGGTCTGAAGGTGCTTCCCGGTGCGTTTGTTGACGGGGTCGAAGTCTCCGCCTTGCACTATGAACATCATGTACCAGCACTGGCTATCTGTGAATGCTAGATCCTGGAAGGGAAAGTATGATTGTAAAATTTTTGCGACTTGTCTGTACAACTAAGGTGTGTGTGTGAGGGTGTGTGTGTGGGTGTGTCCTGCCTGTCTAGGTACCCATTTGTGTTTTGGTCTTCTCTTCATAGAGAAATGGGCAAACCGAGACATAACGATGATCGAATAGACTGTAATCTTTGAGAAGATCTTGCTATTTATCTCGTCTGATTCTGGGATAATCAGACAAGAAAGACTTTAACCATCAAAACGAGACATCACCCCGTAGAAAATCCTACAGTTCCTAGCAGCTGCAAGGGTTAGTGGCGAATTGTGAACGCCACGGCTTCACGGCTGAACGAACAAAGTGGCGATCACAATAGGCCTACCATGGCCACAGCGACACTCAAGCCACCCAAGGGAAAAAAACACCCTCAAAACTCACTTCCAGCTCCAAATTACCTTTTGATCTCCAGTATCCCTCTTCCTCACAAAGCTGAGGGTAGTGACCCCATCCTGCAGACTGCCGGCCTCCTTGCTGATGTCCTGGCGTGGGTCCACGCGTGGTGCTGCGTACCCAGTCACCCAGCTGTCCATAATGAACGGACGTCCGGAGCGCGCGTCCACCCAGCCTATGATTGCGTCGGTTTGGGACTGGGGAGAGAAATGTTTTCAAAACTTAGAACTCTTACTTAGTTTTCAACACTTAGAATTGTTACTTAATTCTCAAAACGTAGAACTCTTACTTAGTTTTCGAAACTTAGAACTTAATTTTCAAAATTAGAACTGCTAAACTTGGTGTAAATTTTTGTTGTGTAGGTATTTAGCTTTTCCTAGTTAAGCTAGACATACGCACGCAGCCTGCGATGAAGGTAAGTAAAATTTGCAAGCGATTGCCGTGACCGCCAGTACAATTGGTATGTATTGAACATTGAACAATTGTACTGGCGGTCACCGTCACCCACTTCTGTCTGGGAGAGGGTTTTATGTGTCTTAAAGAGACAAGACCTTTTATGTCGTTATAGTACACTTTAAATCACAGTGGTTTCTTTTTCACTTCTTCGACTAGTGGACAAAAAATTGAAGTGAACATTAAAAATTAATGTTGCATATATGTTATTTGATAATTATGAATTGTATAACATTTTACTTGTCTTATTTTGTAAGACCATAGAAAATAAAAACACTTGAATTTGAAAACACATTTTTGCTAAATCAGGGCAAACCTTATCTGCTTAAGGTCTGCGCTGATTAATCCATCACCGCAGCACAAAATTGCATTCAAATTTCGGCTTAAACTCGTTATCTTTAGATACATTTTACTTCCCAAGCTTCGCGACTGGCCCGCGAGCTGCCTATCATCTGATGCCTTCAATATGAAATGCATCTTAATGTTAAGAGATAAAGCTATAATTTGAATGCACATGTTTGTGTTGCGTGGTAGCAAGGCGCCTCTGATCTGCGACAACTGAACAGGCCGTTCAATGCACCCAGGTGAATAAGGTGAATCAAGTTTTTTTAAAGTTAATTTAATGCACCCAGGTGCTTAAAGTTTACTAAAAGTGTATATAATACACCGTGAATTAAGTTTACGAAGCCGTCAAATCAAACCTAACAAACGGTAACATTTGCTCGGCTTAAGGCCTCACACTAGCGCCGCCCCATATTTTAGTTAAACAAATAAAATTTCAAAAAAAAAAAATACGCATAACGTAGTACTAGGAGTCTGTGCAAAAAGAGAGATCTCTTAGGAATAGAGGGCGCGCGTGTGCCAATGTACTACTTTTGTTGCGTTAGTATGTTCACCGGAACGCCACGAGACTTCTCTTTTTGACTCTAAGCTTAAAGACTCACCATTTTCCTATTATCACTGAAGCCGATCCCCGTCCAATGCTTGCTCTTCGTAGTCCGTATCGTGAACCGCACACTGTCCTTCCCTCGCTTCTGCCCCAGGTACTCCCAGGTCGCGTGGTATTCACACGTCTTGTTCTTCACGTCGCAGTTCGCTGGGTGCTTCCATTCCCCCCCACATTTGTCTTGGAGGGGGGTTATACCGCCGGCTAGGGAGGATTTTGTTTCTTCTGTAACAATAAATAAATAATTTATTCATAAAGAAATAAATAATTTATTCAAAAATAACTGTCCACGATCCTATCCATCCATGGTAGAGTCTGGTAGAGATCGCTCTTGAGCGATAAGACCGCCAATTTTATCTAGTTTTTATTTTACATTGTCATTTTATACTAAGTGCGCAATAAAGAATTATCTATCTATCTAGATTATCTTTAAAGAATAACAAAATTTACTGATACATATTGATGCGAGCGGCTCATGGTCCGAACCCCTTGTGAGAACCGCCGCCGCGTTGACAAAATAATGTACTTGATTGTACAAAATATAATATAGTATAAAAGCTTAATACCTCTAAAACTAAAAAAGGGTGAGAGAACAAGGAATATCAATTAATTGTATCTATTTTTCAAAATACTCTTCAAGGCTATAAAAGCATTTTTCTAATAAAAAATGCTCGAATTTACTTTTAAATTGGTACAAATATCTAAGATTGTTATAAATTTTTACACACATGGCATGGGGGCCTGAATGAAGTCTAGAAAAGGGTATTGATAGTTTGTTAAGTGGTCTAAGGTTTCGTGGGCGAGTATGGGTGTCAATTATGTAGGTGGTTATTCTTTTTACTAATATATATAAATGGTAAGATCTTTCCCTCTTTGAAATAAATCAACTAACCATTGTACCAATATTAAAAATAATTCTAATACATCTTTTTTGTATAATAAAGACTTGGTTATTATCAATCCGAGAGCGAAGACTAAACGGTTTTTAAACCTAACGGTAATAAGACCCATAAGGGATTCACCTAACCGGGAATTAGACAATGTCTTCCTCTCAAAAGCGGTCTGGTTCATTCATTACATACAATTTTATTTACACCAAAAGTTCATTTCATGCTTTTCCCATTTCATAAGGTATTACTTAATAGCGTTTTGACTAGGCGTAACGCGATTATAGACTCACTACGAATTAGGTATACAAAGATGAAGCCCTTCCTGACGCAAAGCGACATGAAGGACCGGACTATACACATATAGACATATAGTCGCTCGCTAACCGCCGCCGCGCCCCGCAGCCGCGCCGCGTCTTACTCGCACGATACCTATGATGAGTCGATCGCCTACGGTTGAGAATACATCGCGTGTTAGAAATGAACCGCCGAACAGTGATATACAGTGTAGTGGATGTAAAGTAGTGGTAAATGAGTTACTAGCCTTCACTAGTAATAAAGTGGATACCCTACCAGAACCAGCCATCATACAGATATGTTTGAGTACCTACTCCTGCGACGAGATTGAAACTGCTCGTTCTATAGCGTTCAAGCTCTTAGCCCCGTCAAAAAAGTTTATGAGAAGGAAGGAAGGATCTGAGCAAAAAAGTATTCAAGATATCATAAAGATGATTAAAGAATTTGAACCTGACTGCTTACCGAGTTTTGTAGCTAAAAACCTAAACAAAATCCCGCCAGTTTCCTTTGACTATATTGACGTGACAGCCTTTCTTAAAGAAATGGCATTGTTGAGAAAAGACGTGGCCAGTATAAAGGCCAATAAAAATGACTCTCAGATCACTCACGAAACGGCAGCGATCGACTGTTTGAAGGTAGAATTAGCAGAGGTAAAAAAGATGTTGGTTGAACTTAGTACTGAGCAAAAAAGTTGTAAACAACTTTCTTCTACCAAGAAGCACCGTGAACAGTCTGAGACATTGACCACGCGTGGTCCAGCAGATCCCGCATTGACTACGAGCGACTCATTGCTTTTGGGCCTACCGTCGTCACAGAAAAAAGTGAATATGCCTACAGCGGCCAGTGACGCAAGCGCCGTGCACTTAAAACGCACCGAGATGGAAAGGTCGCCCGGCCCCCCTCCAGCCGGCCCGCCGCCGCGTCCGCCGCGAGCGCCCAGTGCTACCCAATACAGAGACATCGTGCGCAGCGCTAACGCATCGAAATCGAGTGAACGCCCGCATGATATGAATAAAGAGGATGGATTTATATTAGTTGAACGGAAACAAAGGAAAAGATTGAGTAATTTCTGTGGTACGGGAAGGGGCTCAGGAATACTACAGGTTGCAGCGTTGACTTCAGCTATTTATGTATCGAGACTAAATAAAACTACATCAATAAATCATTTACAAGAGTATATTAAGGAAATGGGACACGAATGCACAAGTATTGAACTTTTACCACAGAAGCAGGAAACGGAGTTTGCTTCTTTCAAATTAGTCGTGCCGAGGCTGAACATTGATACCTTTCTAAATGAAGATTTTTGGCCACAGGGGGTTAAATTTAGGAGGTACCGGGAATATATTACGCCGAAAGGAAGGATGGATAAAAACAACCAACATGTGTAGTACATCCTTAAACACAACTTTCATTTCGTATAACTGCAAGTCCATCAAGAGGTCGGTGCAGAGTGTCCGTGATTTGTGCGGTACTGCAGACATCATACTGTTGCAGGAGACTTGGCTTCTTCCTCACGACTTAGATTTTGTGTGTCAAATTAATAGTGACTTCGGATGTGTGGCCAAGTCATCTGTGGATACGTCACTAGGTATTCTTAAGGGAAGGCCGTACGGTGGCCTCGCTATATTGTGGAATAAAGCTAGGTTCCCACTCGTGTCTCAAGTGGAATGTACTAGTGATCGAATCATGGCTATAAAAATCTCTGTAGGGTCGGGCCATATGTTAGTGATAAATGTCTATATGCCAGTAGATAAATCGGATAACTTGACAGAATTTACGGACTGTTTAGCCCAAGTTAGTGCGATCATAGAGGAAAGTGAAGTGCAAGTGGCCTATGTACTTGGCGATTTTAACGCCCATCCTTCTGCTAGTTTTGGTGTGGAACTTGAACGTTTCTGTAGCGATCTTCTGTGGGAATGTGCGGACATTAACCTCCTCGGAGGTTCTTCGGACACTTTTACCTTTCAGAGTGAAGCGCACGGTTGTCGAAGGTGGTTGGACCACTGTCTGACCACTAAAGCTGCATGGGATACTATTGTATCGGCGAGTGTCATCTATGACGTTACATGGTCGGACCATTACCCTCTGCGTATTGTGTGCGACATAGCAGGCGTAGCAGTAGGTTCAGCCACCTTCGGCAGCTGTGACGCGTTGAAAAATATCAGATGGGGAGATAGAGAGGAAGCGCAAAGGCGCGGCTATAGTAAATATTGCTATGAAAATCTTAACTTTAATTTTAAAAATAATTTCAACTCTATTTGTGACTGTGATACAATTTTAGTATGTTTACATTTCAAAGACTATTTTAAATTATTAGATGAATATTATTATAATATTATAAATGTTTTACAAACTGCCTCTATTAGGCACGCACGTATGGTAAATAGTTATAAAAATAGGCAAAAAGTCATAGGATGGAACTACCACGTCAGGGACAGCCACCAAAACGCAAGGTTACATTTTAACTGCTGGCTACTGGCCGGCAGGCCGTCGGAAGGTAACTTATTTAGTGAAATGTGTAAATCTCGGTCTGAATTTAAGAATAAATTAAAATGGTGCCAAAAGAATGAAGACAAGATAAAAATGAATATTTTAGCTACTCATAGAAGGGAAAAGAATTTTGGTAAGTTTTGGAATGCGACTAAAAAACTAAATTATAAACACAATGTACCATTATCTATTGATGGCTTGCAGGAACCTAAGTTAATAGCTGAAGTTTTTGCGAAAAAGTTTAAAATTAGCCCGCAACCAGTGGAGAGTGTGCCCGCTGCTGAAACCGTACTGTGTGATAACCCTTGCATGTTTTCTCAGGAAGACGTGAGAAAGGCCGTAAGATCTATGAAACGTGGCAAGTCACCTGGCCACGACGGTCTCAGCATCGAGCACATTCTGTACGGTAGCGATAAACTAATTGAGCATCTGTGTCATTTCTACAACATGTGTTATAAATATAGTTACCTTCCGTCTGGTTTGATGAAAACTACTGTAGTTCCCGTGGTGAAAAATAAAACGGGCGATCTCAGCTCGTCAACTAACTACCGCCCTATATCGTTGGGAACTATTATAGGAAAGGTATTGGAGCGACTAATCTGCCCTAGGCTGCAGGAGAATTTGAGCATTGAAGACGCACAGTTTGGTTTTCGTCCAGGTCTTTCGACGGATTCGGCCATAATGAGCCTTAAAAGCACGGTGAATTACTACACCTCACAGAACACCTCCGTATACGCTTGCTTTCTAGATCTTAGCCGTGCTTTTGACCTCGTGAGCTATGACATCTTATGGGACAAATTAACAGCTGCTAATGTGCCTGTTCACGTGGTCAATCTGTTAAAGTACTGGTACGGAAACCAAACTAACTGTGTAAGATGGGGTGACACGACTTCTAGCGAGTACATACTAGAATGCGGTGTTCGCCAAGGGGGATTGACCTCGACTGACCTTTTTAACCTGTACATCAATGGCTTGATTAAGGAGCTGAGGAGCTCCGGCACTGGCTGTTATTTAGGCAACGTATGCGTAAATAACCTGAGTTATGCCGATGATATGGTGCTTCTCAGCCCCTCGATTAAAGGGTTAAGGAAGCTGTTATTAATCTGTGAGCAATATGCTATTGGTCACGGGTTAAAATACAATGTACTGAAAACCGAAATGATGGTATTTAGGTCGGGTCGAGGTCCGGATAAGATTCCTGAGGTTCGGTTGAGCGGCTCTACAATTAAGGTTGTAGAGCGGTTCAGGTACCTAGGGCACCTGCTGACGGGAACGCTGAGGGATGACGAGGACATCGAGCGGGAACGAAGGTCGCTCGCGGTGAGGAGTAACATGCTTGCACGCCGCTTCACGAACTGCAGCACGGACGTCAAGAACACCCTGTTCCGTGCGTATTGTCTGGGCATGTACACATGCCAGCTATGGTCAAATTTCACCAGGAAGGCCATAAATACCATCAGAGTCCAGTACAATGACGCGTATCGGGCACTGATGAGGTTACCGAGATGCTGCAGTGCTTCGAGCATGTTCTCCGAAGCGGGAGTGCCCGACTTCTTCGCCATCGTCCGCTCTCGCGTCGCAGCTTTCTGGGGTAGGTTGGTCCGCTCCAAAAATAGCATTTTGAAGGCTGTCTCTGACCAGGTCTACAATAACCCCATATACATGCACTGGATTTCCCTACATATGGAGGGAAACAGAAAATGACGTGCGACAGTGTCGTGATATCTTTTGTTTTAAGTATTTTAATTTTTATTTGTGCATATTTTTAAAATTGTAATTGTATTTTTTGTGATATGGGTTTTTTGCCTGAAATAAACGAATATTATTATTATGTCTCTCATTTACCATGCTCTCGGGCCATAAAGTGACCCGGTCCTTTGGAAGGCTTGCGTGGGGCCGAAGCCAACATTATATATTATTATTATTATTTATTTATTATTATTATTTTTATTTATTATTATTATTATACACTCATTTATTAAAATTCTCGTATAAAATACATTTTTTACTATAGAAAATACAATAAAATTGTATAAAACTATTCTACAGTAAAAAATATATCAAAACGGTAGATCACCGACCGCGAAGCTAGGCTCAAGCGGCCGGTGACTAGGGCTGCAAAGAAAGGAACTTCCTGACGATACGTCATTATTATTATTATTATTATACCAAACAAGATGTAGTCCTAAAGCTTCTAATCCTTTTTTTACGTCCAATTATTTATATACTCAAATGTTCTTTATCTATGATCTAGTGGCCAGTTATTATTGTAAAGAGGATTACCTACCTACATACTCGTGCATCATGAAATCTAAAAAAGTGGGAATTTTGGGAAGTCGATATTATATGAATGAAGGAAGTGTGAGTTTAAGTTAATGAATCATGAATGTTTTAAAAAGTACGTAAAATCAAGAAGTCCTAATTACTTTTATTCACAATTCCATTAATTAGTTAATGGAATCTTTCGAAACACGTAAATGTTTCAGAAGACTCCAATATATATAACAAATTAGTCCGATGACACATAGAATTCTGAGGGCCGATCCCGGCGGCATCGGCACTGCAATGCCGGGCCGACCCGTGACGGGAGTGGAGCGAGCCCCGAACATCCCGTCGCTTTACAAAAATCAGTTTAATATACTGGTCCCTCAGTGAGGGAACTTTCAGATATTAAGCTGAAAAGAACAGATACTACACTTTGATCTTAGCCAAAAGGCCGAGAAGCGATACTGATGCAAATGTATGGGAAGGTAGTGACTCAAAGCTGTGCGTTCTCGTCAGCGCGATCTAGAGCTCGTCCACTTTTACTAGCGACATCTAGTTAAGTACGAGCCGGTTTTGTTTGGATGACGTCACGTGACGTCAGGCAGTTGCTTGGTACAAATTCATCGATCCGATTTGTACCGCGCGTGTGACGTATGCAATCATTTTGTTTTAATGGTTTAGGTTCGTAAGGACTAGATTCCATAACGACTATAAAAGCAAAACGACTTAGTTTCATAAGATCTTGGTGGCTTTGTCAAGAAAGATATTCAAAATGTTTAAAAGTTGCTAGGCAGTGTTTTCTCTGTATAAAGTGATTCTAATTGACATGAATCAGTAGAGTGAGAAATAAACACTGATTTAATCTGTTGTTTTATTAATTTGTGTATATTATAATTAATTATACACAAAATATACTTACATAAGACATAGAGTCCAAAACTAAGCACTTGCTTAACTAAGTCTTGGGTGTCAGTATGTAAATATATGTACTACATTCAAAAACCTTATTTCTATAGGCTTTCAGAATAAGCGCAGACAAATTTTATTCCATAAATTATTATCAAATAAGACAAAATGCGTTTTTTGATTTTCTGTTCACTTAATTTTTTTGTCTACTAGTGAAAGAAGTGAAAAAGAAACCACTAGTACAATATATACAATATATCTCTTATTTGTAAAATACATACCTAGGTAGTTGTTTTCCCTATTTCAATTTAATATTATTTGAGGTACATTTCAATATGTAAAGCTATTGTATTTATTTTACTCAGATAATAAAATCCATAGTATACATTCAATTAAACATTATAACATTAATTAAATCATAATAAATAATAAAATATGCACAACATTGATACATTGGTTTATTATTATTTTTTATTTCTCATCTACTTATCCCACATTTTTTTTTGATATCTCTTATGTGTACAATACATGTCAATATTTATGTAAAGCTATGCACAACATTGATACATTTTTTTTTCTCATCTACTTATCCCATTATTTTTTGACTCAAATTTTTACCTCGTTCAGTCAGGCACTGTTTTTAGTAATTTATGATTATGATGGATTGCGAACTCAGAGTCATACTTTTTGTAAAGGTTATTTTTGATTAAATTGTTAGATTAAGTTTGGACAAAAAATTGAAGTGAACATAAAAATTATGTTAATAAAATAATGTTAATTGATAATAATGAATACGCGTAGTATAAAATTTGACTTGTCTAAGTGCTTATTTTGTAAGTTTTTTTTATTGTAGGCCGTGAATTACCCCTTCCTGGGGAGTTCGTACAATTCCTAATTTGTACAACGATAACGAAAGTCTATAATCGATCAATATTTTTTTTTCCTATTTCGTACAATTACTAATTAGTACAAAGTACTGATTTGTGAGACCTATCGTTGAATAGGTCGTAGGGTTCTAATAATATTGCAGGTTTATATCTAATTATCGCATTCTTAGGCATCTGTAAGTTTTTCTGTTTAGGACCCCTGCCATGCCTTAGTTTAACGGTTGTTTTGGGAGATGTGAAATACTACAGTTCTTTTACACGCATACTGTTCTCGATTGGTATTTTAATAATATTAAAAAAAAAAATCATATAACACAACAGCTTATTTTTTTGTATGAAGTCTAATGGATTTGCACGACTAATGTCAAAAAAGTGAATGCAGGAAATTACACCCATCGTCTTTTTAAGAAATGTCAGCGATTTAAAACGTAGATATAAATATTTTATTACAATAAAGTGCTTCGGTTTTATTTTAATAACTTACCCTGAGGGAAAAAAGCAGAATGTTTCAACTTACTGTAACATTACTGTATTTTAAGAAACAAACGACAATATAGTCTTTACTTCTTCTTATGGCGACCTAGTCCAAATGCTATCTAGTCCTAACGCGATCTGGTCATATCGAGATTCAGTCATAAGTGCTATCTAGTCAAATCAAGATGTAGTCTTAGGCCCCCCGCGCACTAGGCAGCCTGGCTACGCAGTCAGGCTGCGGCAGCCAGAATATTTGCGCAGCCAGTTAAAGCAGCCAATTGAAGACTATTCTAACTTCTCTGTATCGAAAGTCATTATTTCGGAACCCAAAATACGTCTGGCTGCTACAACTAGTGCGCGGAAACTGACGGCCGGCAGCCACATACATTCGCATCGCATACACGCGCTCTGGCTGCCGTGCAAACAGGCGCGTTGTATTGTCTGCTGCAGCCGGGAATTCGTGGCTGCCTAGTGCGCGGGCTCCCATACAACGTCATATGTTTTACTGGCTGCCGCAACCTGCCTGGCACCCAAACATATCGAGCCCGCGCTTAACTAGATGTCGCTACTAAAAGTGTACGAGCTCTAGATCGCGCTGACGAGTACGCACGGCTCAGAACGACGTCCGCTCTGTAGCCTTGTGAAATCATACTTACCTGGCACAGGGGACACCGTGATCACAAAGGCGGTTCCCCCAGAGCGAGGCCCTTCCATTGCACTGCGGTTGGGTTGACCTCTGCGATTATCCCTAATGTGGATAACTCGGGTGCGTTATTTTTGGTAGTGGGGACTGCGTACGCGCTGTCCCCCTTGTTAACTAATTTCTCTATCTATCTATGGTCTCTTTGACTCTGATGTCATCATTCATGGACATTTTTACTTTCTGACGCATTTTATGACTGGACTTTTTATCGTTTTAATGAATATAAACCAGACCGGATAGAGTCAGCATAAAAGGTACACCATAAGTTGAAGAATCAGCTATTCAATCAATTACATGATAAGTCACTAGAATAGTGTAACAATAATATATTTTATCTCTGACATAACTTGACAAAAACTCATTGTTAAATGTTTACATTGTGACAAAAGCATGATGTAACATAAATACAATGTGAACTTTTGTCATTTTGTCACCGAAACATTGTAACAATTAAACTTTATACATTTTGACATCTACCCATTCGAACCCTTTAGACATTCCGTCACGTGAACAGCCATGTCCCGGAAGGGAAATATCTGTGTCATTGTTATACGGAATGGCTAGCCAGTCATCCTTCAAATGTTCAGTTGCAAAGGGTTGTTTTAATGCTGTGTGATGTGCTATTTTTCTGTGCCGTGACCGTGCAACACACACTGTATCTATCATCTTATTCTAAATAAAACAATCACAAACTGCTTATTTTCTTCCTTTTTCTGGTTGGGTGGGTATTTATATTCGGTCAGTTTTATAGAAATAGAAAATATTTATGTTAGGTATTCAAAATATTACAAAGTAGGAACTAATGAAAGTCAGCCTGGCTGCCGCAGCCTGGCTGCGGCTGCCAGGCTGACTAGTGCGCAGGGGGTCTAAAAGCTTCTAACCCATAATACCCAACTATAAAAACGTTCAATCGGAAAAACGTCCAAATACAAAAATGACCTTACATACGGTTAAGGCCACGTTAAGGCCCTCTAAGTCTAGAAAATAAAATTAAATGCTGAGCCTTTTTTGTGTTCTCGTCGTTAATTTATTTTATTAATTCCTAATTCGTTATTTTCATTAGTTCCTACTTTGTAATACACTTGAGAGCAAAAAAATCGCACATTCATGATTTTTTGACATAACTAAAAAAAAAACAAAAAATATTATGTTTCTGTAATGCAGATTCATAGTCTATTTTAATACCTATCCAGTGGTATCTGATTTGTCTTTCAATCATTACATAAAAATGCTTTTGTGGATCAATAACAAAAATGCATGTTTAGTAAAAAATTCTTTATTCAAGTATTGGTGTCAAAGTTATGAAATTAAAAGATAAAATTAATTTAAAGTTTGTTATTAATATCGAGTGTTCCCTCCCCTAGCCTGAATCACTGACTCCATCCGTGTTTTCATTGATGTTACTAGACTTTTGATAAAGTCTTGAGGAATAGCCTCCCATTCCTCTGCGATCGCCTGTTGCAGCTCCTGTAGAGTCGATGGAGGAGCATCTCGGCCTCGAACTCTTCTTTTCAGCTCGTCCCATAGATGTTCGATGGGATTGAGGTCTGGGCTTCGAGCTGGCCAGTCCATAACGGTCACATCCACCTCTTGAAGGTACTCGATCACTATGCCAGCAGTATGCGGTCTTGCATTATCTTGCATAAACAGAAAGTTTTCGCCGATAAACCCAGCAAAAGGTACGACGTGGCTCTCGAGTACTTCCTCAATGTATCGTATGGATGTCAATCCTCTTGATTGGCGACCAGTATTCGGTCCGGTGATGAAGGCAAGCTCGGTTTTTGCTTCCATAGACATGCCTCCCCAAAACATGATTGATCCACCGCCATAGGCGACACGTTCTGTTATGCAGCATTGGGCTAATCGTTCTCCCGATCTTCTATACACCTTCCCCCGTCCGTCGTTGCCATGCAAGCACATCCTGCACTCATCAGAGAACAGGACTGCACTCCACTGCTCTTCGGTCCAATTCAAATGGTCTCGAGCGAACTGAAGGCGGGCTTCTCGGTGGGCTGGGGTCAATTTCGGCCCGTTTGCTGGCCTGTGTGCAGTCAGGCCACCTTCTCTCAATCGTCTTCTGACTGTCCACCGGCTAACTTCTACTTCACGAACTTCTTGAAGTCGTTGGCCCAGTTGAAATGCGTTCAAACGACGATTTCTTAAAGATGTCGTTATAAGAAAGCGGTTATCACGCTCTGTTGTAGCACGGGGACGGCCCGATCCTTGTCGCCGTTTGTAGCCACCAGTCTCTTGATACCTCTGGTATACACGCCGAACGGTAAATCGGCTCAAACTCAATTGTCGAGCCACTTGACTTTGCTTAAGCCCCGATTCAACAAGGGCAACCACTTGAGCGGCTACTTCTGGTGTAGTATCCATTTTCGTGTTCCGTTTGAAGCCAATATCAATAGAGAACCTTTCACACTGTACGTTGGTATGCAAATGATGACCATTAGTCGCTGGTCGTCTCTCACGCCGGCGATAGCCGGCGTGGGGAGGCAGTTTCAGGCGTGAGCCTTTTACTGCGGACAGTTCATCCGCCCTCGCCTACTGACGAGGGGTCATTGGGTCGGCCCTTTCTGGGCCTCCTGGTAGCCGTTCTCCTGTGGAGCCTGGCTGCCTGCGGCTAGGGATCTGGGTGTTCATTGCTTGCCCTCTAGGTTCGCTTCCGCTGTCCTCGGTAGCCGGGACTTGGCTGGTTGAGGTCTCTGAGCGGGCGGACTTGGCTTTTGCTACCTTAGCTGTGCTGGTGTTTTCGTCTACCACGACTAGTTCTCTGGCGTATGCGTGAATCCTGTTCGCTAGCTCATGCTGTGGTGCGAGGTTTTGGAGCTGTGTGTGGTGGGAGTTGTCGCTACGGGAGAACATAGTCGTGGTGAGACGGCTGACGAACTCTTCCAGTGTTTCCACCTTCAGGTCCCTTCTGACCGTAGCGTTTCTTACTAGATGTGGTGCGCCTACGATGGTGCGGAGCGTCAGGTTTTCTTGTGAGCCCAGTTTTTTCCTCTGGCGCTCCGATGTGAGGGCGTACCACGCTGGGGCAGCGTACGTCAGTCTTGGCCTGATGTACGTTTTGTACAGGGCCAGTTTGGTGTTCAGTGGCAGGAGTGGAGCTGTCAGCGTTGGCCTGAGCACAACTCTTGCGGCTTTCGCGGCATTGCAGGCGTTTTTTACCTGTTTGGTCATTGTCAGGCATCTGTCTATGACCACGCCCAGATATTTGGCGGAGCCCGCCCATGGGATTCTCTGGCCTTGGAGTTCCAGTAGGGTGAGGTTCTGGATGCTTGTGCTACCGCGGGTGAAGGCTACCGCTTGTGTCTTGCCGACGTTCACGGATAGCCTCCACTCGCTCAGCCACTCTGGCAGCTGGTTGAGCACTCTCTGCATTTTTATCTGGGCGTGTGAGGTGGACAATGAGGTGGTGATGTATGCCGCGTCGTCCGCGTACAGGGCCAGCATTGTGCCTTCTTGGCATGGTATGTCGTTGGTGTACCAGGAGTAGCAGATGGGTGAAAGGCAGCTCCCTTGCGGTACACCAGCGAGTATGGGCCTCTCTGTGGACAGGTGGTCTTCTACTCTCGCCCGTATCTTCCTCCCCTGGAGGAAGGAGTCTAGGGTTCTTACCAGTCTTGGTGTGGCTCCTGATTCTATGAGCTTGTATATCAGCCCCGTGTGCCAGACCCGGTCGAAGGCTTTTTCCATGTCGAGGAATACTGCGACCACTCGCTCCTTCTTGTTCCGCGCAGTTGTGATGTGGTGCAGTACCCTCGTCAGCTGTAGTGTGGTGCTGTGCTCCGACCGGAACCCGAATTGCTCAGGACGGGACGCGATGTGTGGTAGCAGATGGGGAATCAGGAGTCTCTCTAGAAGTTTGGATATGGCGGAGAGTAGAGTGATTGGCCTATAGCTCTCGGGTCTTAGTATATTCTTCCCTTGTTTGGGAAGCATGATCACGTTCCCAGCTCTCCAAGTGGCTGGGAAGTGCATGGTCCTCAGGATCCCGTTGAAGAGTCTGCTCAGAGTGGCTATGGCCTTGGGTGGGAGGTGGCGGAGCATGGCGTTTGTGATGCCGTCTGGGCCTGGTGCTTTCCGCGGTTTGGCCCCTCTTATAGCCCTGTGTACCTGGCCTGGTGACCAGAAGACTGGCGAGTCCTCTTTCGCTGGAGCTGGCTTTTCCCTGAAAACCCTGACTGCCTCCTCTACCATCTTGGTGTGTTCGGGGTTTAGGGCAGGGTTTGGTCGGAACTGGTTTTCCAGGTGGTCGGCAAAGATTTCTGCCCGGTCTTCGGTTCTGTACCGTAGTGTTCCGTCACTGTGAGTGAGAGGGTGGATAGGGGATGGGGCGTTCCTCAGTTGCCGACATATTTTGTGGAGGGACTGCCAGTCTTCGGAGGCTTCCAGGATTTTCTTCTCCCACCTGTGGGTGTTGTCCCTGCTGATCTCCGCCTTATGATGACCATTCCCTCAATATGCACTCTTTTATACCTGCGATAAATCCCGCCGCCGGCCTTACCTGGATCGAGCGACATAAGGGGGTCTATTGTTTTGTTGCTAATGAGTTGTTTTTAAAGGTAAATGTCAACCCTTTATCAGTTCTGCGAATGCCTAGATTATGCACTTTAATTTAATTTTATTTTAATTTGCTGTAAGCTCCAAATAAAAAAAAAATTGAACTTTTAAGTAAAAATGTGCGGATGTGCGATTTTATTGCTCTCAAGTGTATTTTGAATACCTAACATAAATATTTTCTATTTCTATAAAACTGACCGAATATAAATACCCACCCAACCAGAAAAAGGAAGAAAATAAGCAGTTTGTGATTGTTTTATTTAGAATAAGATGATAGATACAGTGTGTGTTGCACGGTCACGGCACAGAAAAATAGCACATCACACAGCATTAAAACAACCCTTTGCAACTGAACATTTGAAGGATGACTGGCTAGCCATTCCGTATAACAATGACACAGATATTTCCCTTCCGGGACATGGCTGTTCACGTGACGGAATGTCTAAAGGGTTCGAATGGGTAGATGTCAAAATGTATAAAGTTTAATTGTTACAATGTTTCGGTGACAAAATGACAAAAGTTCACATTGTATTTATGTTACATCATGCTTTTGTCACAATGTAAACATTTAACAATGAGTTTTTGTCCATGAATGAGACTATATTAACAATAATATATTTTAGAGATAAAATATATTATTGTTACACTATTCTAGTGACTTATCATGTAATTGATTGAATAGCTGATTCTTCAACTTATGGTGTACCTTTTATGCTGACTCTATCCGGTCTGGTTTATATTCATTAAAACGATAAAAAGTCCAGTCATAAAATGCGTCAGAAAGTAAAAATGTCCATGAATGATGACATCAGAGTCAAAGAGACCATAGATAGATAGAGAAATTAGTTAACAAGGGGGACAGCGCGTACGCAGTCCCCACTACCAAAAATAACGCACCCGAGTTATCCACATTAGGGATAATCGCAGAGGTCAACCCAACCGCAGTGCAATGGAAGGGCCTCGCTCTGGGGGAACCGCCTTTGTGATCACGGTGTCCCCTGTGCCAGGTAAGTATGATTTCACAAGGCTACAGAGCGGACGTCGTTCTGAGCCGTGCGTTCTCGTCAGCGCGATCTAGAGCTCGTACACTTTTAGTAGCGACATCTAGTTAAGCGCGGGCTCGATTTGTTTGGGTGACGTCACGTGCCGTGACGTCATCAGCTATCGTAACCTTGGCGCTTTTGTTGCTTTCAATGGAGATAGTTCATTCTGATTGAATAACGTGATAACTTTTATACTTAGCAGTAGCATTTGCTCCATCTGCGTTAACGTTGACGTTAGTATTAATGTCCGACTAGGCGTTAATTATAGCATCAAAATGAACATTGGCTACATTTACTTACAACGCCGCGCCGTCAAGAGGTCGTTCCTATTGAAGTAACGCGTTAACCAAGCAATGAGTATAAATTTTATTATATGAATTTTTGCAATTAAAAAGAAAATACCTAAAAAGAGAGAGACAATGGGGAATTTAGGCAATGGGGAATATCCATTTTAACGTCACTGTATATTCTAGGAACTGCGGTTTTTTGTAGTTATTTACATTACGGCGCAATAATGCATTAACGTAGTTTCTACATGGCACCAATAATATTAAATATAATTCCATCGTCTACCTACATGAATGAGCCGGTCTGGTTCATTACATACAATTTTATTTACACCCAAAGTCCATTTCATGCTTTTCCCATTTCATAAAAATGCTGTTATAACCAAAGCCTGATTCAACAAATTCCTATTACATCCTATTTCCTGTTCATCCCCTATGGGACCAGGTGGGATGACGACCTGCGAAAGACTGCAGGTACATGCTGGATGCGTCAAGCTGAAGACAGGGCGCTATGGTGCTCATTGGGGGAGGCCTATGTCCAGCAGTGGACATATGTAGGCTGATGATGATGATAAAATAAATGTTGCTATTGCTACTTACCAAAGAAGTTGAGACTAGTAAAGCCTCGTTGGTCCCCATGCCCGTGGTATTTGACCTCGTCCTGTCTGTAGAAGTCTCCGACCGAAGCTGTCCCCTTCTCGATCCCCGACGGTGGGCTGTGGTTGTACTTGCCGGGTTCTTGACCACGGGCCCAGATGACGTGCATGAGGTCGTCTACTATGGAATGGTCGGTTGGTTCTTTGGCCTGGGGAATGGAAAAATAATATTCTTCACACGAAAGAAAGACATAGACATTTAAATTCCCCCTTTTTTGTACCCTTCTTTATTCGATAGAATAGTTTGACTGTTTGATGACTTTCCAAGTTAACTAAACTACTGACGATCAATTTAATTTGTCCCGAGGCGGGAATTCAACACGCAACCTCCTGCGTTGCAGGCGGACATTCGCCCGCCGCACCATAGAGGTCGATAAATAAATCAAGGGTACTGAAAGAAAGTTAGACCGCCATATAAATCCAATAAAACATATTAGTGAAATGTCTTACCTTGATTTTCTTCCTAAACATGATGGTAGTGACTCCATTCTCTTCAAACCCACCAGCTGCCGTGAGATCGTCATGGCCGCCCCAGAAAGAGTCCACGCGTGGGGTTGACCTGTTCAAAAGAGAATATTATTAGCATCATAGTTTATGATAATGTCAATTATTTATACATATTCAGGCATGGTGAGTCCCCCTTCAACCAAAACAATTTGACTAAAATAATTTGTCTAGTAACTATAACTACTCGTCTTAAAGAATTTGACGTTGTTTTCATATGCATTATACTTCTAACCTAACCTATCCATACTTATTTTTTTACTTACATACGGACTTCTACGAAAGAAAAGGTTTCATTTGCTAGTTCTTTAACATATTGTAATGAATCCATACTTATTTTATTACTTACATACGGACTTCTACGAAAGAAAAGGTTTCATTTGCTAGTTCTTTAACATATTGTAATGAAATTTCGTATACAGGCTGGTTTTACTTTATTTCGAAGAGTATTATTTTAGTCGCTCAGCGAGCTATGGAAAGGGATATGCTCGGAGTTTCTCTGAAGGATAGGGTTCGTAACGAATACATCCGACAGATAACCAAAGTTATCGACATAGCTCTAAGAATTAGCAAGCTGAAGTAGCAGTGGGCCGGCCATATCTCGCGAAGAACAGACAACCGCTCGGGTAAACGTGTTCTAGAGTGGAGACCGCGACACAGCTAACGTAGTGTAGGACGTCCTCCGGCTAGTCTTACAAAAGCGACCTTCGTCTTAACTTACCTATCTCTAGTATAATAGTCGAGCACCCGGTGGTAGTTCCCCCGAGCTGTACCAATGACGATGTCCGTACAGTCCATTGGGTTGAAGTCGTGTTTGGGCACGTATTCGTGCGCCGGGAAGTACCCTGGAAGTGATTATAGACGGTTAAGGTAGCTCGCTGTAAGTTTTTGCGAGATAAAATCTTTTGCCGTTTTATTAATTATATATAATAAAAATGGCGGCAAGTAATTTGCCGCAGATCATTAACCATTTTCTATGAACTTCCATTCAATTCAAAACCGGCCTAGCCTAGTGCGGGGTTTTTGTAAATTGTTACAACCACATAAACTAGTTACCACTAAAATCTCACAATGTTCATAATAAGGTGTTATATAAAAAAATTGCCAGTAATCATGGGTATACACAATCCACTTGCATAAGACAGTAGATAACTTACCGGGGTGTTGAACATATTACTACATTAAAAAAGCCTTATGGCAACATTGTTTATATGATGACATAGTTTTGAATTGTCAATGTCAATTTCTCTTCAGTTCGTGATTGGCACACCAAATGTATTGTGATCCCATTAAATAATAAGATTTTAACTACATTACAACTAAAACAGTCCGCAAATAATAAGCAGTTTTACTAAACAATCAGTTATCACTAGATACTATATTCGATGATATTGTTTTCTACCATATTACTCCATCAGTTTTCCTCGCTAAATATTAGTAAGAGAAGATAATTATAGATTGTTGAGTTTTTTCAAGTTTCACACAGCACCTAAAGAACATTTTAGTGAAAGGTGTACAAACGTTAGGAGAGAGTCATATATATTTACAGTTATAGAAAACAGAACCAAATGTTGGTCACCACGAATGTTTGATTAAAAAACCACATGTTAGAATACAGAAGAATTTAGAATACAAAAGAGAAGAGGATTAAAGAGGATAATGGAGAAGGAATAGGATTTGATAAAAACAAAAGCAAGCGGGCAAAAGCAGATTTGAGAATATTAAGCTTGGAAAATTTTTACTTTACAAAGATGAAATATATTTGCAAGGTACTAACTCAAATAAATGTATGGAAATAGACAATTAGAAATGTTTGATTAATATGAACCACCATTTTATTGTTTAGTAAGAGTGATGTTAATATTTAATTAATTACAACTTACTTTATGTTACTTTTTAATAAAAAAAAAACTAATCAGTGAAATAAACTTACATCCATACTCAAAAAAAAAATATTATAAATGCTTTTGAAGATTGAACCAATTTATTTTTTTCTAACAAGAAGGTCAAACACAAGTTTAGTTTTTCATGACATAACCTTTTTGCCATCGTCCGTTTCTGTACAGAGATGTGGATGTATAGAGAATATTTCACTGAATAAGTTCATATTAAACTTGTGCAAAGCATAGTGCGTTACCTGTTTCTTCTCTCAGTCCTTTCACTAGCAACGATTCTGGTTCTTCAGCATTAGGTTCGGGACTTGGTTCGGGTTCTGATTTGGGTTCTGGGGTGGGTTCGGGTTCTGATTTGGGTTCGGGACTAGGTTCCGGTTCAGATTTAGGCTCGGGACTGGGTTCTGGTTCGGATTTAGGTTCAGGAATAGGTTCTGGCTCAGACTTAGGTTCGGAGCTAGGTTCTGGCTCAGACTTAGGTTCGGAGCTAGGTTCCGGTTCGGATTTAGGTTCCGCGGTGGGTTCAGGCTCTGATTTTGGTTCGGGGGTAGGTTTGGGTTCAGATTTGGGTTCAGGACTGGGTTCTGGTTCAGATTTAGGCTCAGGAGTGGGTTCAGGCTCTGATTTAGGTCCAGGCGTAGGTTCAGGCTCTGATTTAGGTTCGGGACTGGGTTCTGGTTCTGATTTGGGTTCAGCAATAGGCTCAGGTTCTGAGTTAGGCTCAGAAGTGGGTTCAGGTTGGGATTTCGGCTCTGGTTCAGATTTGGGTTCCCTAGACAATTGTAATTTAGCTTTAGGTTCGATTTGGGGTTCAGCGGTAGGTTCGGATTGGGGTTCAGCTGTAGGTTCAGGCTCTGCTTTAGGTTCTGCTGTGGGTTCAGGCTCCGATTTAGGTTCAGGGGAAGGTTCAGGTTCGGATTTAGGTTCAGATGTAGGTTCTGGTTCCGAAGTGGGTTCCGGGGTAGGCAAAGATTCTATAGGCTTAGGGGTAGTTCTAACTTTAGATGATAACTTAGGCTTTGGTGAGAACTTTGTCTTTGGTTTGGGTTCTGTGGGCTTGGAAAAGGTTTCGGGTAAAGAGGTCGTAGTGTTGCCATCTGCAAAACAATGTAACCATGCTTCATAATTTAAATTAGTAACGTGTTTTTATACATATTGTAAGTTAGTTTTTCCTTCTTTTTAAGATTATAATGTGCTTTGCGCTGTGGCTTGCTTGTGAGTTATTTTGTGCTCTTATATTTCACATTTTTATTTCTATAACTTACCTATTGTCTCATTAAGGGCACGTTTTCGGCGACCTGAAAAGCATAAATCGATTTTGTAACCAAATTAATGTGAAACAAGATTATACCTACTCTATCCCGTTACATATAGAATTTCTTTTGAATTTCAAATGAGCAATGAGTCAATAGCAATAATGCAATAAACATACCTTTAGAACTCGACACTTTGTATGAAACGCTTGTCTTAACGGTGACGTCATTCCCCAAATTCTTGAAATCAATTCCATCTAGTGAATGCATAGCAACTCTTTTATTTCTATCATTTTCCACGAGACTTTGTGTTGTAGGCTCCGGTTCAGCGGTAGGTTCAGCTGAGGGTTCTGGTTTAGGTTCAGCCGTAGGTTCGGGTTCAGCTTTAGGTTCAGGTGTAGGTTCTGGTTCAGATTTGGGTTCTGGACTGGGCTCTGGTTCGGATTTGGGTTCGGGAGTAGGTTCTGGTTCAGATTTCGGTTCTGGGCTAGGTTCAGGTTCCGCTTTCGGCTCCAATTTGGGTTCCGGTTCGGGTAGAGGCTCTAGTTTTGGTGAAACTGTAATAAAACAATAGATTAGGTGCTAATATTATCAGTCATCTAGTACCCATAACACAAGCATTATTTATTTATTTTATTTGTAATCTTTAAAAAGAAATGTTGTTTGGTAAAGCTTTATTAAAAACAATAGGTGTTAAGAATGGATTTATCTATATGAAAAGATATTATGTTTTGAATAAATAAATACAAACAGTTTGCGGAAATCCGTTGTAAATTATTAAGATGAAAAATATTTAGTAACGATTCCACCCGTGTAAAGAAAACATAATTTTACACACCTTTTTTTTACACCTTTTTTATATTAAGGTTTAATATAAAAAAGCTGTAACATCAAAAACGTTTTGCTGTTATCGTATTTCTTTAATAAACATTTGAATTTTATCGTAAAATTATTTTGTAAGTAATACCTTTTTCTTCCATAATAGGACCAAGCACTGGGAAGTTCTTGCATTGCTTCGTCAACCCATTGGGCCGCCATCCAATAGCTAAAACAAAACAACATTTGTTAGAATCAAGCCCAAATAGCCTTCATTTCCTTACTATCCTATAAAATACTAACAACACCTATATAACTTATTCTTCCACTCGGCTGGCTTAAGATGGTTATTTTATTATTTATTTATTTTTAAACATTATTGTCCCACTGCTGGGCCTCCCTTTTCTCCATCAACTCCTCGCGATCCAACGCTGCAACAGGCCATGATGGAAGATAAGCCTCGAGCTCGTCACGCCATCTCATGCTGGGCCTTCCACATCGCCTCTTAGCGTTGGGTGGGCTCCACTGTGTGGTGGCCCAAAAGTCGCTGGACATACGGCAGACGTATCCGGCACAGGCTTAGCCTAATGCGGGGGTTATTGTAAATTCCATATCTACCTTAACTAGAAGCCACTTAAAACAAAGACCTATGCCCATAATTAGGGTGATTTTTTTAAGCTTTTTTGTAAATATGTAAACTCTTTGTATTTTTTTATATCTCACCAGCATAGGAGGTGCCATTGACCATCATCACCACCTCTATCTCTGCGCTTTCCTTCACGACCCGCCAGTACAGACTGAACTTGTCAGAGAGCGACCGCTTGCTGTACAGCCCGAGGTTTATGTTCTTGTCCTTCCAGGGAGATTCTGAAATATAAACGGTTAGTTAGTGAATATGTTGATAAATTATTTTTAGAAAAAGACATGAACTGTCCTCTCAAGGTACCTAGTGACCTACCTTGAATTCTCCTAAAAAAAAAACTTGTTGTTTTTTATAATGGATTGTGAAGACTATCTCAATTACATTTATGATACTTGCGACGATGAAGCCTACAATTACCTCTCGCGAAGGTATATAGTGATTAATTCGATTCGACCTTATTGAGTGGAGTTTAGATTTAACCAAATTATTGACTAAGCCGACGACATACCGAACTCGAGTATGTTTTGAAGGAATGCTCGCGGCACTAAGTGAAGAGTAAAGAGTTTGAGTGAAGGATTAGTTGAAGAATTGTCTAACGATATGGACACTAAAATATGCAAATATTTGATGTTCCATAGATGCTGACATCGGTCCCTATGATCAACTTGTGCGCTAGTGAAACGGCTCATTCATCAGAGTCACTGTATAGTGGCGGACATAACAATCCTTCTAAATATTTCTACAGCTACGTAGTTGTAGGTACCCTACACCTTCACTGAAAACCAGCGTAACAAATTGCGATAACTTTCTACCGTTATTGAAGTATTCTCAATAATTTTTGACGTATTATAACTCACTCTTATTACACCCCTTCCCATAGAAGCCATGCGGACAGTAACACATGCGAGTCGGCGCCTCAGTCGCATTAATGTCAACGCATTTGCCGCGCAGCCCGCAGTCGTTGTCTTCCGCGCATTCATCCGAGAACTGGCAGCGCGGGCCCCAGAACATCTTGTTGCATTTGCAGCGGCCCAGGATATGGAAACCGTGGCCTGAGCACGTCTCATGGTATTGTTTACCTATGGGAGTAGAGATGAAGGGTTACATTACAATACACTACAATATGAATCAATACACTACAATAGAATACAAATACACTTTATTGCACAATAACAAACAAACAAAGATGCATAATGGGCGGTCTCATTGCTAACAGCGATTTTTTCCGGGCAACCTTTGGATGGACACGCACGTAGCTATTATAGTATATTATTATATATAATATATAGTATATTATAGTATAGGTACAGACGATGGCGTATTTTAGACTAATGTATATAATATATACAGAACATTTAAGTTAATACTTGTATACGTTAATGTAAATAAATACTAGAGTTACATACAAACAATCGGTAAAAAAACACCTTAAACCTTCAATTTACATTAATTAATTTTCCAGCTTTCATGACTGTTATAAGTATGTATTCTCTTTTTACAGTTTGGACTTTCTACGTTTCTTAGGACTTCATTTGGCCTTCTCCGTGTTAACTTGAAAAACCACTATGGTCAGTTTATAAGCTTATAAGTTGATTGATAAGAGTAAGAAGGCTTAATAACCTTTCATATAAATACTGTAATTGAATTGTATTGTAAGTGTCATTTCGAAATAACTGGACAGCATTCCTCGATATTAATCATTTCATAATCAACAGGTTTAGTTGGTATTGTGCGTGTCAGACAAAGGATTGAATTTATTTACATTAATGAGAATTACTCTGTCAAAATATTCAGATACCCTGATAGCCTTGAAGGCCGTCTTATGTTAGTTCGGTGGAGTAGGTTAGGTACCTAGTTAGAATGTGTTTTAGCAAGCAATAAGTACCTATAGATTGTTAAATGGTTCTTACGACCATCATCATTATCAGCGTATGTAAGTCCACAGCTGAACACGGCGCGAGATTTTTACCCATCCTCAGGACGCTTTGAGAACTTTTGTCTTCGCGGAAATAGTCGTAAGAAGTTGTTTAAAGATGAAGAAAAAAAAAAGAAAAGAAAAAAAACACAAAAAAAAAGAAAAAAGAAAGAAAAAAAACAAAAAAAGAAAAAATATACAAACCAAGTGAAGCAAAAAAAAAAAAAAACATTGAGAAGGGGGAATAAAAAAATCCCACAAAACCCAAGGACCGCGGGGTCGTCACCCCTCGAGTTGACGCCGGGGTAATGAGGCCAAGCCGCGAGGCCACTCTCTGTGCCCCCACCAGGGCCGGAATGAAATTTATTATTAAAGCTGAAGACAGCGCGCTATGGCGCTCCTATGTCCAGCAGCGGACTACTATTAGGCTGATTATGAGTAACAAGGGTGTCTAGTACTCACGCGGTACAATATCAATGTCTGCGCAGGACCAGAAGCGGTAGTTAGCGCCCCACTCGCCCGCCTCGCGCTGCAGCTGGAGCGTGCAGTTGTTGCAGGTGAAGTCAGAGGGAAGGCGGACCTCGTACTTCTGGGCGCTGGAATTAGAAGACACAATCTCGTTCAGTTCGACGAAACGGAATGCGAAGTTCTGGTGTGAAGAGCTTCCAATTACAAACAACCATCCAATGTATAGATTTATCCGAAATTTAATGTTTATAATATTAGTGTGACAATAATATAGAATTTAGAGGTAGAACTTACGTAGAATCATCACGAACAAATTCGGATCCCGCTGCTCTAGGCGTCAAGTCTAAGACGGGTCGTTCCAAGTAGTCCAATATTCTTAAGCTAAATCCTCCCTGAAACACAAAAATAAAAAGGTTCAATAAAAAAAAAGTAGAAAAATCCAAATTCAAAAAGATAGCCGCCCAACGTGGGGCTCGAACCCACGACCCTGAGATTAAGAGTCTCATGCTCTACCGACTGAGCTAGCCGGGCTTGTGGCATTGTTACCGAAATTATGTTTTACTTACTCTGTGTGCGTACGCCAAATGCCAATGTACTGTAAACGTAGATCCGGCAACAAATGATGTTTTTAATGAACCTGCAACAAAAGAAAACGTTAAATTGTAAAAAAAGAAGGTATTAAACAAAACTAAATGTTAACCAGGAAATTACGGTAACCTTGAACTGTTCGTGGCAATTGCTGACACCTATCGGCGAGTAGCGTAACCAAATGACACAAATACCAAGTTTTACATAACATTGCGTAGATGGCGCAATAAATAATTATTACGCGTGGGAATAAGTTGGCATATTTCGATTTTATTACAGTTTGTGTTGATAAAGCGATAAAACAATTTCTTTCCAAGTTTTCATTCTCACGATAGCGCACGATAGAAAACCACTTCCCTGCTTGTTGTAATGTAAGAGACAAAGTAAGAAACCTATTGTGTATAATAGTATTATTATGTCCGTGCTATTGTTTTAATAATTTAGCAACGATCTAATTAAACTCACATTTTTACAGGTGTTTTAAATTTGAAGTACGGGAATAAGCGCTAAAAGAAATATACAATAACAAAAAGATTCGCAGCCGGTAGGATTCGAACCTACGCTCCCAGAGGGAATCTGATTTCGAGTCAGACGCCTTAACCACTCGGCCACGACTGCTTGATGACGTATGGCCAATTTGTTTTTATGCACGCTTTGGCGAATAATAATTGGCTAAGTTATTTAATGGGTCACAAATAACAATATTATTTTTACCCTCGATGCGCGGGCTATGTTTTGTTGTCTCAATATTTTCTTCTAGTTGCTTTCCGCATTAAAAATACATATAACCCGGAAAAATTCTGATAGAGCTAAAAAGTACATTCGAATAAAAAAGTACCTACATAACATACAGAAAAGAATTAAACGATCATCAACCATCGTAAACACTAGAATCTCTGCGAGCAGTCACGAATGGACCTACCTCACCGTCTAAATAACAACCATGCACATTTCGCAGATTATAGTGCTGGGTGATGACTTGATGACTCAGGTAACAGGCAACGACCTCCAGTTCTGAACTTGCATAGGACTTTGTTTACAATCGAAAGGGTCTTTAGTCTACTCGTATGGAATTGTATAGCTTCTACTCGCGGCTTTGCTTTCAATTCATATGTATGTATTAATTTTATGGGATACAATATGTTTTGTATCACATAAAATAATATGTAACGAAGAATTCTACATTAAGATACGGGGTACCCAGAGCACCCCGGGAACAAATAAATGATGCTGGACAATCCAAACCGAAGCTAAGCATGCTATGATGGGTACTAGACGACTGATAGGTTTACTTAATACAATACAATACAAAAATACTTAATTGTACATCAGATTCAGATCATTCTAAAAGACATCACATGATACAAGTTCAATGGGCGGCCTTATCGCTTAGAAGCGATCTCTTCCAGGCAATACTTTACATAGATCGATATTTTTTTATTATACATAGATAACGACCAGAACACCCAGAACGAGTATCTGCAGATCGCACACACTATTGTCCCAATGCGAGACGAGACCGCGCCACAGAGGTCGTCAAAGTTGAGCTGTCTCGGCAGCTTCGTCCTGACTTTCTGTTAAGTTATAATATAATACTAAAGCATCATTATCTCACCTTTGGGCATCCCGCAGGGCGGCTTGGTCCGGCTGTTGTCCAGGAAGTCTAGATCCAGTCGCCTCGCCGGCGGGTACGTCAGTGCGACGTGCGCCTGCGCAGCGCACACCGCGCACGCAGCCAACCACACCAGGGACCACATTGTGACTTTATTCACACATCTCTTGGATAAACCGAGATGAGAGGTTTAAGACTTGAGTTTTATCTTTGATGGTGTTATTGTACCATTTTTGATTCGACGCAGTAGCACAAGGGTTTATTAGTATTGTGTAACAGTTATTATAATAAGTTATGTAGTGTAAATAATGCACACTTTATTTAAATCACTTTTGTTGTTTTTACACTGCACCTATATCACTTTCTTCCACTTTTGTTGGTTCTTGATTAGTTCCTGCAACAATAACAGAAGTACAATTAGTAGGACCTAATTTTAAAAATCTTTCTCGATGGATGAAGGCGGCTATCCGCTATCTTCTGGCGTCGTCGTATGACGAGGCCGATAGGAAGCTTTAGAGGGTTGTGAGCTACCTATGGTGATAATACAGAATCATTATCACAGATCATTTATTTGCACACATGGGTCACAGTGATCTAAGTTATAATATTATGAGAATGGCATCTATGAGAAAATGTGCGCGACAAATGGTTGAATAACTCAATATCGCGCCAACCGATATCGATGTTTCTTTTTTTAGACAAGTTCTAAACCCATTTTCATTAAAGGAATTTCAAGTCGGTTTATAGTTTCTTAAACATGCCAAATTATGGTTTTTACGCGTACTGGACCTGATGTCTTTTACCTGATTATCACACCTTCAATGCACTTAGCAGGCTTAGTTTGTATATATAGATATTATATAGAGTTTATCTTAGGTAGACAAATGAGTAGGTACTAGGCAGGCACTAATTTTATTTATATATATTTAATAATTATTTTTGCTGCAGATTTTCATTACATAGGCTATATGGTAGGCATGTGTGCGTATATCTATTTAAATCTTTAACTTCATAATTAAAAGATAATATTGGCAGTATGCGTAGGTTTGACGTTGTGATGTAACTTAAAGGGTCAACATAATACCAGCGCTGAGTAGGTATCTATAGTTATCTACCCAGCAACATGCTGAGTTGACAACTTTTTGATTCGACACCAAATGTTTTGCTAGGCAGGTTGTTGAGGTTATTAGTTGGGTAGGTACCTAGTTTTTTATTTTTAATCATAAATTTTCGAGCTCTAAAATAATTTGGGGGTATTTTGTTTTTTCTTTGTTTTGTATTTTTAAGTATATAACTGTTTGACCTCTATTATTTTAGTAATTAAGTTTGTGCCTAGTTCTTAGTTATCCTTTGTGTTTTTTAAATTGTAATGTGTCGTGTCAAATAAACCTTTTTCATTTCATTTCATTTCAGGCGAATATTGTGAGCTAATTCAACTATGCCCACTTAACATAACTCTACAACTACATCAGAAAGGAACCACAAAAGACTAGCACACAATAGCCTAGTCTAGATAATAAGTCTGTGAAATCTGCAGTGTACGACATGTAGCATTGTTAGTTGCATTCTGAATGATATGGTGCAATGCATTCCATGTAGACCACATAGAGTATATTGTATGAAATCGTATAGGGATTTGAGAATAAGAATATTTTATATATTTTTAATATTGTAAATCTATCAACAAAAACAAAACAAACATGATCAAAGACGCTTCCCACTGTCTATCTGTCCCTATATATGCTTAGATCTTTAAAACTACGCAAGGGATTTTGATGCGGTTTTTTTTCAATAGATAGAGTGGTCCAAGAGGAAGGTTAAACCATTTGACACATAGATTTCCACGCGGAATGTAGCTAGTTTACAAATAAAAGACAAAACAGACAAATTTTTGCAATTGAGTTACAAAACCGTCTCTATCTCAGCATAAGTTAGTTGTAAGCACTGATTGGATGTTTTTTTTATATAAAAAAAAAACAGCTTTATTCCATATCCCAATAGTTATTAGTATGTACAATTTTAAAACAATAATAATAATATTAAAATAAAGAATTAATAGTCGTGTAGGTACATTATAATTTTAGAATTGAATTGAATTTAGAATTAATTATGTCAGATTTTTGCTATGTCATGTCCTGATATGGACCGACTTCGGCGGTGTATGCCATCTCCAAGGATCTCCAGAGGTTTCTGTCTCTGGCTTTTTGTGGCCACATTTTTCCAGCTACTTGTGTTGGAAAAATGTGAATTTTGTCAATTGTGTTTTTTTTTATAATAGATGATTTAATCAACATGATTATTATTATACACCATTGCGCCCCGCGGTTTCACACATGGTGATAGATATTTTGGATAATATACTATATATATTTATGCTTATGTGTTATTCTGATATGTAAGCCACATTATTGTGAAGTTTCATTAAAATCCATTCAGTAGTTTTTACGTGAAAGAGTAAACAACATCTATCCATCCATCCATCCATACTTACAAAATTTCGCGTTTATAATATTAGTAGGATATAATCATCAACATGATTATTATTATACATTTAACACTTTTATTGCCCAAGACGGCATAGTTAAAAAGTGAGATTATAGAAGTGTGTAGTTGCGCGCCCCTAAGGGTCACAGAGATCGACGTATTTCACGAATATATCGATCACTCACAATCACAACTCATTACCTGTTATCGATATCGATGGAATCGATCGACAGTATCGATATTGCAACCGATAGTTACGTCTCGTTAAGCCAATCATGATGGAATGCGGGGAAAGTCAGATGGATAGAATATTTATAGGTAGGTGTTTGTTTTAGAAAATAATAAAACTCAGCAGTAAGCATTCCCGCAGGCTGATTACTTAAGAAGAAAAATTACCGTCCGTACTTAAGAAACGTCGCGGGTTTGTCTCAAATTATACCATAATCTATTACCTCAATCTAAAACTATTTAGTTTCTTTAAGACATAACATAATTATATTTATTTATATATCAACCAGGTGGGTACTTCCAATTACCATCAAAATCGGCACAGTAATTGGCCCACATGAACCATCAATCAAACCGCCTAGTTATCCAATACAAAATAATAAGTGAAAACAAAACTTAATCATATTTATAACAATCGCCATTGTGCGGAGAAAGTAACGAAAGTGGCCGTAGACTGTGACGAACCGACAGACGAAATGATTTAGTATAAATTGAAACTTATCTGTGGGTGGTAAGATTGAATTTGAGTTGGTTTGTGCACCTGTTTGGGTTCAATTTGTTAAATGACTTAATTGTTGAAGTGGTAATTTGTTAAATTTAATAACCATAGTTCACTTCGTCAGAAAACCAAGGTTATCGACATAGCTCAAAGAATTAGCAAGCTGAAGTGGCAGTGGGCCGGCCATATCTCGCGAAGAACCGACGGCCGATGGGGCAAACGTGTTCTTGAGTGGAGACCACGACTCGGTAAACGTAGTGTAGGACGCCCTCCGACCAGGTGGGATGACGACCTGCGAAAGACTGCAGGTAGATGCTGGATGCGGCAAGCTGAAGACAGGGCGCAGTGGCGCTCATTGGGGGAGGCCTATGTCCAGCAGTGGACTGCTATAGGCTGATGATGATGATGATGATGATGAATCACTTCGTCAGCATTTGTCAGTCCGTGGCTGGGCATAGGCCTTCCCTGTAGCTTAGGCTTTTAGACCACTACTATTAGACTAGGAATATCAATGCTCATTGATAGTCCAAATATTTTTTAAACCAAAATGCAAAAGCTTTTGTTGGAATTAGATTATATGACCTTAGATCTCTATGTAAGCTACCTCTACTTATAGGTTATAATGGACATTCTATAGTCACCTGCGGAAAGAATTGGGTAGTGGAAAATCTGAGCCGGCATCACACGGTAAGATCCCACAACGGAACGGACCATGGTCTGCGGTGTAATGATTGGTAAAATATATATTATTATTTTTACCAATCATTACCCTGGTCTGATCAAGTTCTCTCTCAAGTTCTCAAAGTTCCATGAAAATGGCCATGTATCTTGAGAACATATTTTTTTGAGGGAGTCAACGTTTTGAAGAAGTTTTAGCTTACTAGGTTTTTAATTTATATGTAGGTATATGAAACCCACACTTGTTTTGCATAATTCCCTCATAAATTAATGTGTTCATATATTTTTAAATTGTTTTGCATGATGATCTCATCATGACATTTCACAATGTTGCTAGAAGAATTTAAACAACATAGATACATACTTCCATATTCAAAACATCCTTGAAATCGATTAAAATAGGAATCGAACATTGTTAATTAAGTAGGATAAGAAAGAGGCTAGATACCTTTAATTATTTCTCTAATATAGCAGATTTTACTTTAAAAGGCAAAGTACCTACCTACTAATTACGTTTCCTATCACAATAATAAGGAAAACACCATTTATTATTAATCACATTTATTGTAAAATAACCATAAATTTTACGGTATTAAATTAATTTATTGCTTCACATTTATTCATGAAAACCGTAACAACTTGTAAAAGAATCTATAGCGCACTGATATAATACCATACAACTTGCAAACCCATATAAATACTTATTATATACGGAACTCTAAACGCATAACTTCTTGCAGGCTGTGGTAGAGGCATCACCGCATAAACAAACGTATGGAGAAACCTCCCAAGCGTATAAACTCTAAACAAAACTGTAGCTATCACAGGTCCAGGGTTTGTGGTTAAGTATAGTCCAGCAAGCACCCAAAATGCTGGAATGTTCTCCAAATCATTCAAATGCGCTCGTCTTACTCTTTCCACGTCAGGATCTGTGAGTTTAACCTCACCTCCTTTGTGTTTCGCGTCTTCTGGGTTAGCGAAAACCTTTTTGGAGTATCGAACACTGGCTGTTAGGAATGCGGTACCAAGGAGTTTTAGTGCAAGGATAGCTGAGTAGAGGATGTATGATCTGACAGCTGGTTGGTCCAGGATATCCATTATTGTGTGGTATTTTGCATTTAATACTTGTATTTCACCTTCAGAAAATACCTTGTGGTCACAGTAAATCAAGATATTAGTAGGTATTTTGGATACAACTTTTCGTGTTGATAGTTTTGTTCAGGATTGATCACTTATAAGAGTATATTTTTTTTTTACAATTTTGGTCACAATTGATTAAATTGTTAGCAATTTGGGTCACAATTTGTTTTTATTATTGCAAGTTTTGTCACTGTTTGGTGAGATGTTAGCAATTTTTTTCTGTTCGCAGTATTTTGGTCTGGATTTCTCAAAATTTTAGTACCCAAGTTTGGTCACTATTTATTTAGATTTAGCAACTTTGACAGCAATTAAAAAATGTGCAGTTGAGAAGAGCGTTGCTGCTTGAATGACGGAATGAAGCTAAGGAAGATATATTTAAGTAGAAGCGAACTTTTAGCGTACTCATGGTGAATAACAGGTTTGGAGCGATATCAATATCATACTCGTACATGGAAAAATGATGCAATTTTATGCGAATTTTTAGTAAGCTTGTTGCATGTTTCTGATAACATCATCCATCCCCACAAAAGACTTGTTATCAGAGCTTTTTATATGTAAAGCTGATTATAATAACTACTATGTACCTTTCTTGAGTCATATCAACCAACACTTATTAACATAATAATTATTATACGATGAATACTACTCGACCGGAAACAAACTTTTGCATATACAAAAATAAAGTCTCGTGGTAGGAATCGAACCTGCAACCTTTGTCTATCATCTATTTACCACACACACACAACTGTGTCTCGTTATAAAGTAACTAGGTACTCTAGATCTATATCTCAAGAGATATCTTCTTCATGTACCTACCTACCTACCTACAGAAAAAAGCAAAGCCTGAGAAAATCGTAATCTTATAATTTTTTTATTTCATAAAGTTTTTCTCGACCTATCATTATTCATTTCGACAGCTTGATCTAGAGCGCCTGATAATCTTGATATCACATTACGAAAGGCTGTAGTAGGTACAATCAACGCCATTGGCACGCATTCTAACCTAAAAACTTCATGGTGTGGGTACCCTGCCCATGTGTCAACATTCAGACAATAGCATGTCAAAACAATAATATTATGTAAACTTTACGTGGGATTTCAAAGCATAATTGATCCGAACTTTGGTTGATATTATCTTGCGGCTGTTTGTTTACTTTGGAAGTTCAGCCATCAACCATAATACCAATACTCACTCATCATCAGCCTATATTAGTCCACTGCTGGACATAGGCCTCCCCCAATGACCGCCATAGCGCCCTGTCTTCAGCTTGAGGCTTCCAGTCTTTCGTAGGTCGCCATCCCACCTGGTCGAAGGGCGTCCTACACTACGTTTACCGAGTCGTGGAGACCACGTCTCGGTAAACTCAAGAACACGTTTGCCCCAGCGGTTGTCGGTTTTTCGCGAGATATGGCCGGCCCACTGCCACATCAGATTGCTAATTCTCAGAGCTATATCGATATCTTTGGTTCTCTCAATACTTACTAACCAACGATCTACAAAATACTTTTCAAGACCAGTGGATTAAAACTTGCCTCGCTATTTTAATCCACTGGTAGGGTAAGATAATTTTGCGCTACCGGAGCATAATTTCGTATAGATTTCCGTTGACGTAGCGGCGTAGCATGGAAAATGTTACTCCATTTACGGATAAACCAAGTTCAAAGCTCTCACCCAGGAGCCTCGGACTCGATTCCTGATTAAAATGCATTATTTTTGCATTTTTTTGACTCTTTTTTATCATGGCTATGATGGCTATTGTAGCAAATTATCTATCCTCTTATAAGCCATTTGTGCAAAAATGTATACTTAATTATTGATGGCAACTGCCATAAAGTTACGAATGATAGATTACTAGATTTAGAAAAAATATTTACTTGCTAGGTAAATTATTTCCAAATCTCACCTCTCTGCTCTGATTCATTTTATCGCCATCTATAATCGAGTAGCTGTACTTAATTGTTCGCTCAGGGTTCATAGAGGGCGTGTGAATGTGAACCTTTAACGAGCTTGTTCGTGCCAATGTGTGCAAGTTCATTTTATAAATTTTTCAAGCAAATATGTAAGTAATTTGATTGTTTTGAAAAAGCTAAATTCAGATTTCGAGTCGAACATAAAAAACCATCCGAACATAGAACAACCTCGTCCTTTTGTCGAAGTCAATAAAAAATCGTCTTAAATGTAAAATAAATAAAAAAAACAATAACGTTCAAATTTTCCACGGCCATCTTAATAACAAACTGAAGTTTGTTATTGCAAAAAAATAACGATTATTCCGAAGCAACAACCTAGACCACCAATAGCAGTTTCATTTTCATTAACAAAACTTTTGGTTCCATTAAACTATGAAAACAGTGTAAAATGAACGTAAACGGTTTAACAGATCGTGACAAAGTGATTTGCCTCCACTCACCACAACTTCTTGTGATTACAGAATCAATCCTGGTTAATTCTTATTGCGATGGAGTAGAGTCTATTTTGTGTGGAACAGGAAGTGCAAGCTTCCGTCATTACATCGACAGGTGGGAAAGATCCTATCGAGGGTTATGTGACCTTCCTTGAAGGCGGTCGAGTATGGCGCTCATTGAAAAACTCACCACACTTCATTGAACTAATATATTATTCCATAGATTTTTGACTTTTTTGGAGTTTTGTTGTAGAAGCGTATAGGTAGGTACTAGGTACTAAGTATACATACATTTATAAACATTGAATGAATGAATGAATGAATAATATATCTAAATATTACATAATAACAGTACAATAGGCGGCCTTATCGCTTAAAGCGATTTCTTCCAGGCAACCAGGGATGGAGAAAAAAATATATTATACAAAGAGTTGGTAGAATACGAAAAAAACAGTAAAAGAGAAGTAACAAAAACAAAGAATACAAACTTAATACATTGCATGCAATATAAGACCACTTAAATTAAAACATTGTCCTTTAATATATGGACACATCACATACCTGTCTTCAGCTTGTCGCATCCAAGGTGTAATGATTTAAAAAAAAACAATGCAGTAATCCGAAACTCTCATTTTGATTTCGCGTAGCGTCTCGACTATGTGAAGTGAAATGACCCTAAGTCGTTTTTAAAGAGAATAATATACGTTTAGCTGGTTATATGTTAATCCCTTTATTTCCTATAGCTCCTGAATAATAATCGGGAAACCGATTGTTTTTCAGTTGCATTTATCAATAAAACAAGTCCGTAATCGATTACGGCACAAGGCACAACAGATGTTCGTATTGCGACATTCTAATTATTCTGCGTTACGGCCATTAGCCTTTGAGGCTGTGCAAGTTTTATGCCGTGCTTAACCTAGATGTCGCTGGCAAAAGTGGCAAACGTGGAGAATTCTCTTAGATACGAGGTAGTAGAGCGTATATAAAGATTAAAAATAAAGCAAGGAAGCTAAACATATAAATTAATTACTGAAGTCAAAATTTAACTTTTTTACTCAACACAGATGATAACTGACTATCCATATCCAGCCAGATTGAGCGACGCGCCTAAAGAGTGAATGTGTTTAAATTCATCGACAATAGTTTTTTTTTTTCATTCATGTTGAATCTTGACGTCGTTATCATCTAATTTATTATTGCACAAACATGTTTTTTAATTATGAGAATTTATGCAACACCAGTTTTTTATAAAAGGTAGAAGCACCATAAGAGATTGTATGCAGAAGTAGACAAAAAAAGAAACAGCCAGACAGTGATTCCTATAAAAACACATAGAAAATATACAAATTAACAAATTTTGCCTAAATGCAACAGCTGACTAGTTAGCAAACTTGGACTGTGCTTGAATCATCAGGAGGGGAATTCTGCAAACCAATTGTTTTACTATGACAATGGTATCATCGCAAAATCGTCCATAGATGAAATAAACTCTAGATAGTGCCTGCGGTACTATTTTCAAAGAGATTTATAGTTTGGTTTCGACCTTGACACTTTTGACACGCGTCCCTTCATCTGTAGTTTCTTTTATTTGGTATATTTTGTTGATTCACAGTAAATGTTTTTGTTTATTGTAAATACTCTTAAATGTTTACAGGCCAGGTGGGATGACGACCTGCGAAAGACTGCAGGTAGATGCTGGATGCGGCAAACTGAAGGCAGGGCGCTATGGCGCTCATTGGGGGAGGCCAATGTCCAGCAGTGGACTGCTATAGGCTGATGATGATGATTATGAAAAGTTTACTATACCATTGCGTAGGCCATAAAGAAAGCTCGCGCTTCTACCATGAGACGGACATTGGCAGAGTTGCCTCAATCTAGACGCAGAGCCATCTAGCAGTTGAAGTTGAAGGTGAAATGTCAAAATGTGCCGTTCTGAAACGATACAATTGTTATGGTGAAGCGATTAATTTATCAGAATTCGGCCCCAGGTCTCTACCAATCTTTCTCAAGATGTTGTGCAATGATTTTATAACCTGTTTGTGATACATATCTTTACGGAGCGAATCAGGTGTAATTATGGTGGTGAGCCAAATTAAGTAGGGTACGCTTGGAACTTTTTGCAATATCTTGGGTGTGCAAGCCAGCAATCAATTAGTCCTAATAGAGAAATGATTGATGAGGACAACGGTGGAGAAGCAAGGTTGGCTGGTAGCTCACGCACCGAAAATACGAAGAGATGATTTTGCATCATAATATAATTTATTGCTTATAAATTTCTAAAACTATACACAAAAAAACACTATTAACAGGCAAAGGGAGCAGGGGGGATTCAACATTGTCCTAAATGCAAAGAACACGCGGAACATACAAAATAGTTTGATTGTTTTGAAAACACTAAAAACTAACTACAAATTCCTTAATTTCCTCGTCAATCGATTTTTAAGTTTTGCAGGACAAATATTACATAGTCTCCTTAAAATCCAATTCGATGCTCCTCAGGTATAAAAAATATGAACCATCTCGGGATCATTCTCTATGAAATGAAATTTTGTAATGTGTCGCAGTTCGGTTGCTATCTTTGAAACATAATAATAATAAAAACTACCTACTCATTATCCATGTATGGCCTCGAGAAAGTTAAACAAACTTCTTTATTTATACAACTTCTTTGTCTACCCCGGTAGACAACGATTACTAAGACAAAACGATAAAAAACGCACTATCTCTTGCATGTGTTGTCTAAGATTGATTGAGATTGATAAAAAGTGTGAATTCATTCATTAAGTCAATATAAGATGCGTTTACGCATCGCTTAACGGCCTGATGATCGGTATTACCATTACTGAACAAGAGATCAGTGAACTGTTACTGTTATTGACCGAATGATATCATTCATTTTATCGTTTTTGTCGTTTACGCGGGTTTTATGCAACTTTTACGTGCATTAAAAAGTAACGAGAAGAAGTTTGTTTTATACGTCACTTCTTTTTTTCTTTTTGGTAAGGTACAGCTGTGTTGACAAATTGTTTGTTTATTATTGTGTTGCTTCAAGAAGCGTCCAGTATTATTTATTTATGTCATGACTGTACAGTCTGAGGTCAATTTATAAATCGGTTACTTTTCTCACTTTATTTATTGAGTTATTCAAAAACCGTCGTGTATTATTTAGTTATTTATGTCATTCATGACTATACTGTCTAAGGTCAATTTATAAACATTTTTATAAACGGTTACTTTTCTATTTCAACTTCGCTTTTTTATTTCTTACTTTAGGTATGGAGTCTAGTTTAAAGATAAAGATATTTTTTATTTGTTTGGGTATAAACAGGTTACGTACAATAATACAAATAATAATAGTCATCGACGTCTTACCCTAAGACATCGACGTCTTACTAAGTCGTCGATGCCCTAAGAGTCGATGATAATAGTACCTACACACTATCGGGCGTGTATCGTGTATACACGGTAGGTACATTCAAAAATAAATAAAATAAACCTACATAGAAACATATAGCTACCGTGTTAGCAAGCTGGCCAAATAGGGTCAAACTCAGCTCTGCGCTAAACCACGCGTGGCGCGGAACAACGTTGGTTTTCAAACTGAAAACCGAGAGTTTATGCTTCAATACAACCTCAGGTTTTCTCAGTTAACACTTTGACTGCGATTTTTTTTCGACGGCTGCGATCTTTTTTTTAACCTAAAAAATTCGTGCTGCCGCTCTACACAGCGGTTGTGTTGCGCCGCACATGCGTTTCGTTCGAAAAACATTACGGCTGTGCTGAGTCACAAAGATCTGTATTTTCTCAGCCACTGCGCTAGTGTGGATTTACGCATAATAGTCACTTGTAGAAAACACATACCGTGTGATTTCAGCAGTCAAAGTGTTAAGTCTTATATCACCATCTCAACTGTTTCAAGAGCCAAAGTCACAAACATAACTTTGAGTTACTTTGTAGGTATGTAGGTACCGTTGATTTCATAACAATACATTACCTACTTACAAACCACTTTGTCAATTGTGCTTCAAGTCAGCTGTCATAACCATATGATGTGTAAATTGGTGGTCAACAGCATTTGCTCCTCAACAGTTAACAAACGCTTTCGCTTTGACGCAATACTTATTTTGCTTAGGAAAATGCGTATCATCTTTAGTTAATAGAATAGTAGAATATAATAGAATAGAAAAAACATTTATTTAGTACAAAATACAGGCGTAGAATAACAAACGGCAAATAGAGTAGTTTATCGTGGGGGTAAGTGACACAAATAGTGATATCTCTCAAGAATAAAATAAGACTATCTCCATGACCCTGCGCCGAAATAGGGGGTAAATATTGAACTAGTTGCGCCCCGCGCCTTCGCCCGCGTGGAAATCTATGTGTCAAATGGTTTATAAAAGTCCCGAAATCGTAATTTTTTGGGATATTATTATCTAAATTACTAACTCAACAATATGGTTTCAGAAACTTTATTCTCATAAGAATTACAATAATTCACACTTAGGGATAATTGCTTTAAAAGTATGTACTTAGATTACATTTGGGTGACGAGTGTTTTTTATTACAAAAAGGTAAGTAACTGAGTAACTTAGCTTTAATTACTGTATAGGTTTAAGTACTTTGGTAACTAAAACTATCAAAAGATCCATGCATTTTATAAAAACAAAAAAATCTTTACATCAAAAGTTTTGAAACTATCATGGTTATTAACACTAGAGTAATTTAAAACGGGATATTTACCATGATTTAATTTTTGAGTTTTCCAATATTTTGGCACTAATAACTAAAATATTGGAAAACTCAAAAATCAAATCATATCCCGTTTTAAACGACTTTAAATTCCTAATATCTATTCTTGTCATGGCAGGCTTGAAGTGGCAGTGGGCCGGCCATATATCTCGCGAAGAATCGACGGCCGCTGGGGCAAATGTGTTCTTGAGTGGAGACCACGACTCGGTAAACGTAGTGTAGGACGCCCTCCGACCAGGTGGGATGACGACCTGCGAAAGACTGCAGGTAGATGCTGGATGCGTCAAGCTGAAGACAGGGCGCTGTGGCGCTCATTGGGCCCATTTCCAGCTGTGGGTGGACTTACATTGGGTTGATGATGATGATGATGATTATTGTCATTAACATTTATGACAAGAATAGATTAGATAGAGATAATACAAGAATAAACAGTAAGTGCCCGAGTGCTAGTACAAAGAAAGTGTGTAAAAACTATAATTGATTGCGACGAAACAGAGAATTGATCAGACTTTATGGCTCTAAATGAAACTGTGAAAGCATACTATCCCAATTTAATTAGTATTCTAAACGACCACACGAAATCGATTAGCTTAGCCTTTCGAGTCAGCGCCAAACAACTTTGCGTGTAATGGCGTCGTAAACCAAAATAAAAGCTTGGTAAGTATTAAGCTTTTGTTTTTTTAGTTCTAATTTCAGCAATGCGCAAATCGTTTTTTTTTTTTAATATTCAACAAAAGAATTTAGTGAGAATAATCTCCAACTATGGTTAGTGTACCATTTCTGTATTTATTTACATATTTTAGAATCAAGTAATGGGAAATTTAAAATAATATACAAAAGTTCTATCAGTAAACTAGTTAAAACATAATCGACAGTGCAAAAATCAATTACTGTACTAATTATGAAACCGTCTTGACATCAGTAGTACTACATACGTTCACGTCAAAAATGCAAATAATTTGCATTTTTTGAGTACAAGTGAATTACACTGTGCACTTGACCTTGCATCGTAGCCGGACAATAGCATGATGAGCCATGCTGTACAGAAAATCGGATTCTATTGCCTAGACAATAGCATCCGATTTTCTGTACTGCATTGCAGCATGCTACGCTTACGAACACTATTTTCGACTAGTCTACCCTGGACAGCCTTAACCCGGCTAGTCCAAGTGTGGGTCGGAGGTTACGGTAGTTATAGCTACTGGGTTCGGTCCACACGCGTTACGTTTTTGATTTTTTTTCTATTTTTGATTGCAAAATGTATTGAAATGAAACTAAATGTGAGCAAATATATCTATGTTTATAACAGCGAAAGATTACCTACCTAAAATGTTAATTGTTCAGGCTGTGGTTCAGGTGTTCGCGCCAGCTTCAGGGCGAAGATTCACCTGTCAAAAGATGGCGCTCTTGAAGTGACCTAGGTGGTCCTAGAACAGATTTTCGGGAGCTGATGCCGTTGGATTAGCGAATGACAGTTTTTGTTGGTTTTATTGTCTATTTCGTGTTCCTTTCTAGCTTACATAAATAGGTCTGAGATGAGAATAGGAAGGAAACTATTTTTCATACCCTCATTATTATTCAATTTTCCGCGGGGCGCAGCTAGTATATAATTAAATAACCTAGTGATCTGTAAAGACAAAGTTGTCTGTCATGACATGAACCATTTACGATTTACATTGAGAAAACGCCATGTAACTTGATTAGTTGCGCAATAAACCTTGAATTGTATTGAGACATCTACACACAGGTTGAATCTTAAGGTAGAATAGTATAGGTAATAGTGTGAGCCATCAGGTTCTAAGGCCAAAAGCCAGTGGGGTCTCGACCTTAAAATTACGTAATAATACGCACCTTGCAGATGTTGATGTTGTCTTATTAAAGCAAGCATGTGAATCTGTATAGAAACTAAAGAATCCAATAAAAAATGTCTTCGATATTATAAAAATTCAGCGGAAATTAAGTAATTAACGATGAATCTGTATAGAAACTAAAGAATCCAATAAAAAATGTCTTCGTTATTATAAAAATTCAGCGGAAAATAATGAATTAACGATGAATCTGTATAGAAACTAAAGAATCCAATAAAAAATGTCTTCGATATTATAAAAATTCAGCGGAAAATAATGAATTAACGACTTATCCCCATTTCTTTTTTGTAACTTATTAAGTTGTGATCTACTCGACAACAGATGGCGTCTTTTGTTCTTATTACTTTTATTACGTCGTCGTCGACGGAACGGAATGTTCGTAATGAAAATAAAAACTAAAAAGAATAGCAAATCGCAATCATATTTCATAGAAAACAATGATAATTGTTTCACAACCAGGTGAATATAACAGAAATGATTTATCTTGTTTTTATTGCTAACTTGTTTGGTGATACGAATCTCTCTAAACTTGAAAGTTGACAATTGGTACCTACATACAGTAGGTTGGTAATTATGACGCAAAATCAAATTGTTTGTAGTTGTCTACAAACAAACTTTGTTTAAACTAGGAACTTCGATGACTGTATATTTTTAGTTATGTATGGTCAAACTTTGTCAAAATGCGTACTGATGAGATACATACAATTCAATGCAATTTCCAAGTTTGATGATTTATGATGAATGATTTATTCTTAAACCCGGTTTTAGGAATAAAAAGTAGCCTATAGGTACCTATATATTATTCCAGGTCTCGATCTTTCTGTGTGCAAAATTTCAGCCCGATCCAGCCATTTCATATTTTTTGCGTTGTCGTCGGCCAAATATCATCACAAAGGCATAAATGAACTTTTTTAAATATACATAAATAGATAGACAATACTTTTATTTCACACTTAAAAATAAAACAAACAACATAAAATACGAAATATGTGACAATTAATATAGGTAGGATGTAAGTACTCGGTTTTCTGAATTCGACTTTTGCTTTATTTATACATTCATGAAAGTTCATTTAAATAAGAGTCAAATAATATAAAAATATATTACGTTCTTAAATTTAAAACCTTTAAAGGTAGCTGTTTGCTGCTAACTTTGTGTTCCATTTTTGTCGATTGCCAATTAAATCGACTTTTACATTCAGTTGAGATTTCGAAGGGACCAAGTTATCGAATTTCCGGATTATTAACTTAATTCAATCACCGTGAAACAATTGAAACAGTTTTGCACAAAATATTGAAACGTAATATTATGCAATTGAAAATGAATGCGCAATATCGAGATGATCTTTGTTTCATAATCAGAATTTGTATTTTCGACACAGCAAACGTAATAATTTGATGCGAAAAATGTTTGTGCTAAATTATCCGTCTTACTTTACTTCGTACTTAAGTAATTATGGCACATTTATTAGCCGACTTCGAAAATAGGAGGAGTTTCTATGTGTGGATGTAGTTATAGTTCTTTTATTACATTTATGGACGTCGTATGGAGGTTAATCCCGAAGTGGTATTATTAAATATTCCCGAGATTTGTATAAGTACCGCAAAACCTCAATTAGTTTAAATAAAAAATCAAATCGTTCTTTATAATATTAGTTTATTATGTAGATTATGTATATTTAATCCAGCGTGTCTTCACTTGCAAAACAGTGTGTCCTCAGCGTCACCACTACTTCGGTCTTCACCTTGTATTGACAATGCCAACACTTTACGAAGGATTCTAGGAAGATTTTTCACAACATTTCTCAAGGATTTTACGCAAAAATTATTCTGTAAGATGTCGGGGTCAACTTGTTGATGATAGAGCAAAAGAACCTGTTGGAGCCGTGCTATCTTTTACAATAACTGTATTGAAACCGGTTGAGAATCCAGAAATACCTACCTACGATGCGACAGCAATGGACAAAAATTCCAAAGAACTAGTTTTTCTACTCTTCCGTGTAGACGAAGTTTGCTAGTGTTTTGGAAGAACGCAGGTTAAAGTAAAGTAAAAAAAAATTGACACAGGTTAATATGCAATATTGTGCTTATTATATTAATATGCAATAACTACATGAATCCATAGACTCTCGAACTAGTGTAAACTGTATTTCAGGAGTCAATTGCTTCTCCCACGTAATGTACCTCATATTATAAGTAATGTACATTTTGTGTCCTTATAAAATAGTTTTACGTAGAGTTGTAAGAATAGTAATAAAATAAAGTGATAAAAGAGAGAAGTGCATATTTTTCTATCAATTAAATCTTAATATACAATGGTTCTATGGTCTATCCAAATTACAATAATCTCAATTTTATTTATAAATTAAAGTAAAAAAAAAAAAATTTGCTTTTATTTGCTGTTTTAAACGAATTACCTATAATATATAAAACGGTACGGTTGAAAACTTCGACGCCTAGACTCTGAAAGTTCTAAGACTCTACATATCTAAGTAGTATTTAAAAAATGTATTTGATTCGTTGTGTTGTGATTTGTGAGCTCATAAAAAATATCGTTGCTTATATTATCATTGTCTGAGTAATAAATAATCATGTGCAAGGAATTACAAATAATAAACAATGCAAACAACAAATCAAACTTGCTTATTTAATTGAAATTACTCACTAAAAGCTCAAGGCAAAGCATCTCTGTAATGTGCTGAATGTTGACGGTTACTAAACAATGCTGCCTACACTGAACCTCCTTGCAAGGTCAGGCCACAGATAATATAATACATTCATTCAAATAATATCAAACGGATCGTAGTTTTGTGCAAGTATTCTACACTTCTATTTATGTAGCCGCGGTAAAGCTAGATGAGTCGGCTTTACGGGATAAAGAGAAGCCTACTATGATAATCTTTGAAGACCTCTGTGGCGCGTAGGCGAAGGTCTGCTTGCGACGCAGGTAGTAAATAAAAAATAAATAAAAATAATACAAAATTACCTACTATCTACAATCCTAGATTTGTTTGAAATAAAGATAATGTACGTATGCAAACTTAAAAACTGAAAAGAACAGACAACAGGAAGGTCAAGACAAACGAATTACCACTTCAACAAATTCCTAACACGCGCACGCAGCGAAAAATGTGTAATTTCAGAAGCTTCTAAGACACGAATGAAAAGCTGTGGCGGTTTACTACGACAGCATCATAACATATTTTCCACAAATACCTACTTCATAGGTTTTGTAACGCCGAGTAAGAGTACCGAGAGAGTCATCCACATATTATCATGTTTCACGTTTCTATTGCTGCAGTCTCCAATTACATCACGGCCCTCCAAGTAAATAATAAGCGAGGCAGGGTTCCATTCCACAGTGAAAGTGGCCGTTCATCAGTATTTTCACTCAGTCCTTTCTTCGGAAGACCATACAGAGGCCCAGTTCTAACCAATCGCTTTACTATACCCTTCACCTAACAGCGATGAAATTAATTAAATGGTCGCCCATCTTTGATTTATTTTTTATTGTCTTCGAAAGATTTATATCTAGAAAAGCTTTATATTATATTCATCGCAAGAACAAACGATGCGATCTTGTCAGGCGATAATTTTCATTATACTAGCTTTTCAGTTACTAGCTTCTTCCAACGGTTTTGCAAGTGGCTTTTTGGGATAAAAAGCAGCATATTATGTTAATCTTACTAATTCTAGTCGGGAAGTGATCGGCCTGATATTTTGCAAATATGTAGTAGAACTACATATTTGCAAAATATCAAATATGCAAATATGTAGTAGAACTACATATTTGCAAAATATCAGACCGATAACTTGTGTAGTTTTTGCGACGGGAAGTATCAAACACCCATCTTGATATTAGACACTGTTTAACTGAACATGTTTAAACATAGTTTTTGTCAAAACTTACGCATTTATAAACATTAAACACTCACTACCTAGTGTGTTTTATAAATTTTAATATTATTGGGTTTGGTGCTATGGAAGATGTTTGATAGCTAATTTAATTATTTTGATCGTCCAACTGAGGTACGAGGTAAACCAATTATTTGTTTGTCAAATTGACATCGCTCATCGTCATTTCAATAAGGACAACGCTTTATGGTAACGAAAAACAGGAAAACACATACATAATTTGTACCTATAATAATAATCGTTTATTTCAGGCACATAATACAAAATTAAGGACCCATATCATAGAGAATAAATTAAAACAAAAATAAACAAAAAATTTAATAAAAACACAGAATATTTTAAATACAGGCTGTAAATAGTTACCCTGAGCAGAATGCTACAGGGCCGTCACTTCTTGTTACCGCCCAAGTGGACGGATATCCAATGCTGGAAAATTGGATTATTGTATACCGTGTCAGAGATAGCCCTAAGTATACTATTACCTGAGCGACTCAGCCTGCTCCAGAATGACGCCACTCGAGATCGGATGATGGCAAAGAAGTCCGGAACTCCTGCCTCTGAGAACATGCCCGACGCGCTGCAGTACCTCGGTAACCTCATAAGAGTCCGGTAAGCATCATTGTACTGGACTCTTATGGTATTGAAAGCCTTTCTGGTAAAATTAGTCCTATAGTATGATATTTTCTTAATTATGATCAACTGGGTAGAAAATAAACCTCAAACCTAGTGGTTTAGGTAGTCAATTACGTGTGGTCGGCAGTTACAACCATTCCCTTTTCATTTTACGTCAAGATTTTTTGCGAATTACACATTCGCATTTCGCACTAGCACCTACTTTCCGACATTTCCAAATTCCACTTTCGCTTTACATAACTTGACATTCAATCACGTTTGTATGAGGCACACCACACCCTATACTCTGATGTCATTACTTTTGTATGTGAAAAATTCCCACCCACTGTGGCTTTGTCACTTTCTTTTAATGGCAGTCAATGACAGTATTGTGGTTTGTAGGGCTCGATATATATACTAGCCACAGCCACCAGCCCCGGCTTCGCACGATGTTTGATATAATTTCGACGTAAAATCGATTTCGAGAAATATATCTACGTATATAATAATATTTCGAGAATCGATATATTTTCGACCCTGCCTGGCCGTGGCTTCGTACAATTTTCTATATATATATATATATACATATAAAACTTCTCTTGAATCACTCTATCTGATGCAGAAAACTGCATTTAAATCTTTGAGGAGCAGAAGATCTAAGCTAAGCGAACAGACAGCGAAAGCTACTTAATTGTATACTAACTAGGAACCTTATTTTAGATGGAACAACACCAAAATTTCATCCTGTAACTTATACAGTTTTGTATTAGGACCGATATCATTTTATGGCGAAACGGGGGATCATGGACTACATTCCTCGGCAGATCCAATGTCTTAAGTGTCACTCGTAATTATAATGAGTTAAAGGCGTGATTTTGAGTGGTAATCAAAACTATGATTATTGAATATATGATTACAACATATGATTTATTACAGTTTTAGTTTTTTTTAGTTTTACGCCTTTAACTCATTATAATTACGAGTGACACTTAAGACATTGGATCTACCGAGGAATGTAGTCCATGATCCCCTGTTTCGCCATAAAATGATATCGGTCCTAATACCAAACTGTATAAGTTACAGGATGAAATTTTGGTGCTCATTATAATTACGAGTGACAACAGTAACACTTAGATTAGAACGTTGTGTCTACCGAAGAAATATAGGCTTATAGCCCCCGCGACTGTCCAAAAAACTATGTCGGTCCTAGTATCAAACATACACAACATGTATGTATGTAATACCCTGGGCCTAATTTTAAGCAAACAGAATAGGTAAAATCCTAAAGATAATTAAAACATTCTAGATTTTAAACTATTCAAATCATGTAATATTATTGCGGACGAGTAACACTTTCAAAATTATACAATCTATTCATTTTCTTGATAAAATATTAGAAAGGTAATAATAGGGTTATTACTGCATATTACTTAGCTTTAATGGGTGTGAAATTCGTATGTTTATACACAGAATTAATATTTATAAATTAACACAAGCTCTTAAAAAATAGTATTTTTTTCTTCTTTGTTACATAACTCGCCCAAAAAACGTATACCGCTATCTCAATTTTATTAATGTAACGGAGTTGATTTGTGTAGTTTGTTTTTGTAGTTTTTGCTACGGTACCACGACTTAACACTTTGACTGCGATTTTTTTTCGACGACTGCGATCTTTTTTTAACCTAAAAAATTCGTGCTGCCGCTCTACACAGCGGTTGTGTTGCGCCGCACATGCGTTTCGTTCGAAAAATATTACGGCTGTGCTGAGTCACAAAGATCTGTATTTTCTCAGCCGCTGCGCTAGGGTGGATTTACGCATATTAGTCACTTGTAGAAAACACATATCTTGTGATTTCAGCACTCAAAGTGTTAACTAAATAAAACGTTTATTATCGAATATACAAATAGCCTTCATGATTAAAAATTAATAAGTTGCCATCTGCAAAACGTTTAAAATCTGTGTCATAGAAGATACCGTTACATAACAATGCGGTAGGTAAACAATTTACATTTTTAAAATTATCTATAAAACGGCAAAATAAATCGTTTTTTTTCTGTTTTTTAGTATTTGTTGGTATATCGGCAACAGAAATACATCATCTGTGAAAATTTCAACTGCCTTACTATCAAGGTTCAGGAGATACAGCCTGGTGACAGACGGACGGACAAACGGACACCGGAGTCATTATTTCTTTCTTTCTTTATTTAACAAAATCCACAGTCTTTATTCTAGACAAACTTAAAATACTATGTTTTTCCTACGACCAATGACCGATTTAACTTTTATACATGGATATTTTTAATTAAGTTTTAGTCTTAGTAATAGGGTCCCGTTTTACCCTTTAGGTACGGAACCCTAAAAACGAAAAAGATGCCATCTGCAGAACATTTAAAATCTATGTCACAGAAGACACCGCTCGACTAGGCCGTCTCAGAAATCCAATAAAAACTTTTTTAGACAGCCTCGAACTACAAGTATCATTGTCGTAACAATTATCATATAATTGATAAACGAATCGTCACGTACATTCAAACAATTATAAGTACATAACTCGGCAATGCATATCGCACGCACAAGCCTCTAAGCAAGAAAACTTCGTGACAAAGAACATAACAGATTTAGATTAGATTGAATTTTTTTTATTGAAACTGCGTTAGAGCACGCGTACTATTGTTATAGTTTTAAAAGTTATTCCTAGTACTATATTGATAGGAAGATATGATGATAAGGTTAATTAAATAAATAAATAAAGCTGGATAAATAATGCTGGATAATTCACACAGCATTATCTAGCCCCATGGTAAGCAGAGCTTGTGTTATGAAAAAAATACTTTTGTATAAAAAAATAAAGTAAAAATAATTTATTACAGCAAAAGACTTAGAAAATTACAATAGAGAAAATTATGCATTCTTATTACTACTACTTATTATTCTTATTATTATGTTAGTTTTATACATTACAAATTACACACAAAAAAAAAAAAAGGAGCAGCAACGAATTATGTCTTTTGCAGACTATTGTTACCTAGTTACATTTATCTGTTGATTTCTTCACTAGGCTTAGCCTGTATCGAAGAAATCATTATAGTACGAAAATTTCGAACATTTGATTACATAGTTAGTACGGAAAAAATGTATGTTCTGTATGGCAGTACAGTCTGTTCTAAAATCCAGGATATTTATTGTAAAGATAGACACTAATGTAAGAAAACAAATTATAACAATAGTAATAAAAGTGATAGTAATAACAGAAACTTTATCAACCCATCATTCAGCGCACAAATTAATGTTATAAGCAGATAGAACTGATTTATTATCGGGGAGGTTAAAAATTGGGAATAATGGGTTACGTAGAATGGTTAGTTTACGATGAAGAAGGTAATATAGTATATTAGTGCGTTTTTGTTTGTTTGCTTGTATAGCGGTAGTGATTAGTCAGTCCGTAACGCCAACACGTTGCTTTGCCGGAAGACCAGCGTTGGTTGCTAGCTTGCTAGTCATCCAACTCATGCTGAGGCAAAGCCATTTTGTTACCGGACTTACATGATTTCCGACACGTTTAGTTTACCTTTAAGTTTAAGTTTATTATGTTCTGTGTAAGTCTTTTAACAAATAAATTCATTTCATTTCATTTCATTTAATATAAAGACATTAAGCTTAGTATATCACCTAGGACGTCACATAAAGGCACCTTCAAATCATCCTTTCAAATCTACGTGATCTGCAAGATAATGCGATGTCACTTTTACACCAAGCGCGAATTCATGGTCCGCGGTCGTCAATATTTGACGACCTAACTGGCGCAGCGGGCGTAGATCTGCCTGCGACGCAGGAAGTAGCGGGTTCGATTCCCAGCACGCGACAAATTTTTGTACGATCTGCAGATATTTGATGGTGTTCTGGGTGTTTTCTACTTATATACAAAAAAATTCAACCTCTATCTATGGAGTATAATGTATTGAGCACCTATATCAGTTATCTAGTACCCATAACACAAGCTCTGATTAGCTTGGGGAAGCTTAATAAACGAAATAAAAAACTATAACTTTAATAGAACTGTAACAGTTCTATTAAAGTTATGGAAGGTACCTATGCCTACTCACCAATTAAATGACCCATTAACAATCTAATGATTACATACGGCAAACGCTTCTTAGCCATGATTTTGACAGCGTCATTTTAAAAATAAATGATTCATAAATTATTGGGATTAAACCGCCACTATCAATCACTCAAAAATTGCTTAAATAATTTACTTGTCAATAAACAGGTGATAAAAACGCAATACACTGGCCTTAAATTAAATTGTGTTAAAACTGACCTTAACAAGCTTACATAACACCTACTATATTGTTTAAACTTTGGGCAACGAGAGACGAAATTCGACCTTATATCAATGAGAATAAAGTACATAAATATTAACTTTGAAGAGATAAGTAAATGTGCAAAATGATTGTTTCCGAGGAACACGGTGTAAAGATGGCCTATCGATAAGTTAGCGGTTGTTTGGCAAAATGCGTATTTGATGTTGAAACAATTGAAAAAGTCCGTATAAGTACTTACAGCGTTATCTTGCTAAATTGTACGGCCAGTCCACAATGACTTCCTGCAAAAATAAAATAAAAATTAAAAAAACATAAATCACAGATTTATTTTTGAATTAAAATTAAACAATTTAAATTCCTGTACCTATTATATTCAGCGAATTTTAGGGTATTTTAGTTTTACCTTAAATATTTTTGTTAGTATATCTACTCGTCAATAGATGTCGCTATAACAAATTTCGCAAGTAAGTCGCACGCATTACGCATAGTTTACGAAATGTTCCCAAGCTTTAATTACCTACCTACGATCTTATTACTATTGACAAACGTAAACAAAATACCATTGAGACGTGGGTAGACTGTTCAATAATGATTCGAAGATATTTGCATAGCTTTCGCAATGAACATTACAACAGATGGAAGTAGGTATTTTGTATGACTCGGCAGTCAGGGCAGGTGGCAAAACGAGTTACGTGTCCTTGTTAAAAACAAAATTGCGAAAAAGCGCAAAAAGATATGCCCCGGGTGAGGATCGAACTCACGACCTTAAGATTATGAGACTTACGCGCTGCCTACTGCGCCACCGAGGCTATTGATAGTATGGTCGAATTTCGTCATCTTTATAAGATTAGCAGAAACGGTAAAGGGCGTACTATTATCCGGCTGATGAAGATTTGTGAACTTTTCCGACTTAGAGACACTGAACGACTTTAATTATATCATTTTCATACTAGATCTCGGATTAATATCGTAATTTTTTTATCTGTTTTAAAATAGTACCTACCTAGGTATTCTGTTTTGATAAAGTAAAAATAAATCGGCCAAAAGAACTAGTCTATACGGTATCGTGGTTTGAATGAAGTGTTACGCTCACGATACCATAGTATCAAAATAAACCCAACGTGATACAAATCGATCTAAACATCTGACGAAACGCCTCACTTTCACTCGATTACATTGCTAGCACGCGACAATAGCTATCTTCGTCTCTATAGGAAACGCATTCTTTCTTTTATAATTTTACCTTCGATGGAAGGCGTTAGCCCAGCTGTGGGACAGAATAGGCTAACTGGTTAGCCAGTTAAAAACTTGATTTGAATATCTTTATGGTGATAGATTAATGAATTTGCCAGAGCCAAGCCTAAGCCTAGATCAGCCAATATGGCCACTTATTTAGATGTCTTGGTGTCCTGAATAGCCAAGCAAGTTAATAAGGTATCCTCCAAACACGGACCGGCAAAAACGACTCATAGAAACCTATTTGGATATAGCGATTTAATGATAATGAGTCATGAGCCTTTGCCGTTGTGCTTTGGGAATTTGACTCCTTGAACGTGATTCAAGTGATTTAAAATGGCAAGAATAAATGAATGCATTCGAGTGTCATAATACCTAGAGACTGGCTAAACACTATACATAACCTAACCATAACAAAGTAATTGAAAACACAGAATACAAAGAATAATATAACTATAGCTTCTCTCTTTGTACTCTTGTATTTGTGTCTATGTAGTAGGTACCTATGATGTAGGCACTGCGCAAAAGTGATAATTTAGCTTGCAGAAGCGATAACGAACGAGGAGTAAATATCCTAGATTGGAGACATGGAGACCGAGATGCTATGTATGCGAGTAGTATTGGGAGACCATCCGATGGACCTGAGAAATTGCAGCGGTCGTCGCCAGGAGTCGATGGATGATTTTGCCGTTTCTTATTAGAAAAGTCAAAAGTTCACTGTAGATAGGCAAAAACTTGGTAAGATCACAGGTAAGATTGAATATCGAGAACGGTTTTAGCTGGGTACTGCTGACCGGCATTTTGGGGCGTAATGTAATCTGTTACACAGCGAGCGTTATTATATTCAGTACAGTTAAAGAAGACGCTCGGATTTACGCACACCTGCTAATGGTGCATTATGGGTCGTAACATTGGTACGGTACCTGTCTAGAGTGTAAAGTTGCAAAAGATTTCATAAAATAATTTCATTCGAAAAAGTGTGCGTTAATCTCACTACATAAAAGTGGTTTTACATGCAACCGCGCTAGATAGTCGAACTTCGAAGTCTCGCTCAGTTGGCATAGTGTAGTAAAAGATGCCCTCTATTTCAATGCTGAAAGACAGCTAGCCATTTAGGGCTCTGACAGAGAAATACGGTCTACAAGCTGAAATTAACTTTATTGCATTGTTCCTAGAATCTGAAATTCATTTTTTCCAGGCCCAAGATAGGCCAGAACAAGTAATGTATTTTGAATATTGAATATTTAATCTAGTTTACTAGTATACGCGTACCCTTTGTCCATCGAATCGCGAACCAAATATAATATTCGAGGGGTTTCATCTTGTAAAGGTAATGAATCTAGTAAACCTATCTAGCATACCTATATCACACCTAATCTAGCATACGTAAGTACATACGTGGACTTGATAGTTCGATTTGCAAGCTTATTCGCTTCGAATCTCTTAAAAACAAGCCATTAGGTTCATGTCAGAGCCATTAAGTTTTTGCCGGATGTCATCACACATTAGATCACTGTAAGTCGCACAAGGTCAGTACATAATGTATGTATGAATATATTCATACATATATCATGTACATAACATAACCTGTTCAAATATTAACGTAATACCTTGCAAAGCCATGTACATATGTAGTATATTGTTACTTAGTCCAACGATACATAAACAATTTGTTAAAAAGTTGAAAACTCTGAATTTAAAAAAAATACGTAAGAATACATACTTAACTACGTTTTACAATGAAGTTTTACGATTATCTTCTTTTAACACTTTGACTGCGGTTTTTTTTCGACGACTGCGATCTTTTTTTTTACCTAAAAAATTCGTGCTGCCGCTCTACGCAGCGGTTGTGTTGCGCCGCACATGCGTTTCGTATATTACAGCTCTGCTGAGTCACAAAGATCTGTATTTTCTCAGCCGCTGCGCTAGTGTGGATTTACGCATATTAGTCACTTGTAGAAAACTCATACCGTGCGTTTTCAGCAGTCGAAGTGACAGACAATATTTCTTTTTAACAGACTTATTTTATGGAAGAGATTCTAAATTCGGCTGTATGTTTGTTGGTTTTGTTGATGTATGTTTTTTACTTAATATCTTATCCAATCGAGGATGATAATAATCAATCCGAAGAGGGTTCTATAAAAAATATTCGCGAGATTACTATTATTCCCGAAAAACGTAATAAAACCTGTGTCATGCCTCAAAGTCAGATTTAGCTTTAGTAAAAATAAATACGTCTAATAAATATATGTTCCGTCGTTTTCAAAATCAACATCATCATCAGCCTATAGCAATCCACTGCTGGACATAGGCCTCCCCCAGTGAGCGCCACAGCGCCCTGTCTTCAGCTTGCCGCATCCAGCATCTACCTGCAGTCTTTCACAAGTCGTCATCCCACCTGGTTGGGGGGCGTTTACCACTACTGCGTTTACTACGTTTACCGTTTTCAAAATAATTATAATATATATATAGGGTGTTCTGGTCGTTTTCTATGTATAATAAAAAATATCTATCTATATAATATATTGCACGTGACCGCACTGAGTGGAAAGATTTGGGGGAGGCCTTTGCCCAGCAGTGGGACGAAACAGGCTAAATAAAAAATATAAAAAAATGTATTGTATTATGTATATCAGTTATCTAGTACCCATAACACAAGCTCTGCTTACCATGGGGCTAGATAATGCTGTGTGAATTGTTCAGCTTTATAAAAATAAAAATAAAATGTTAGTAAATAAAAAAATATATATATTAAATCGGTCGTTTGTAATAACATGTTTGTGTGTCTCAGCTGTTTTCAATACATTCTATCATGTAGGGTTGGGAAGAGAAGTCCGGCTAATTTAAGTAGTAGGTAAAGTACCCAGTACCATGAAAAAAACTTTGCAGCCAACATAACCTATGTTGGCTGCAAAGTTTTTTTCATTTGTGTTTAAATAACCTTTTATGGATCCGTTAAACGCAGTCCCAAAGAAATATTAAATTTAACAAGCATACAAAATACGTGCTCAACCACATTTCGAATAAGGTGTTTTACTGTAAGATGCTTATGTAAATAAGTTAGGTAATAAGTATTTACTTAAGTTATGTGTTTAAGCAATAGCCAGCCCGAGAATATTAGCACTTGACAAATGCCGCTATTAAGAAATTTTCCATATATGATATGCACACATTCATAATTTTATTACGTTTGGTATTATGGCTAATTATTTAATTTACATTTTTAGCAACCGGGAATCTGTCCCTCTATCTGTTTCCATTCATTCTATCGTGGATGCATCGTTTGAGCTAGGTACCTGTAGATTATTTGCAACAGTCTGCAGTGAACTCAATTGTTTCAATTATAAATACCTACTAGTTCTAATTTGTTTCTATCGTTTGATTGTAACTTTTGGTATTTTACTAGTTGCGCCCAGCTGCTGAAATCTATGTGTCAAATGGTTTATAAACCTTCCTCTTGAATCACTCTATCTATGCTAAAAAATGCATTAAAATCCGTTGAGTAGTTTTAAAGATCTAAGCGAGAGACAGCGGAAGCTACTTAATTTTATACTGTGTAAAGAAGTTCTATTTTACTTTCTTATTTGTTTTGATTTCCATAATCATTGTTATTTTTTTATATGAGCTTTCTTTTCTCTGTTATTTTATGATAATTTTCTACTTGTATTGCGTAGATCAGAAATTAAAGAAATGTGAAATTAACTAAGTAGGTCAGTACTTTTAATACGTGCATTGGAGTCAGAAACATGATTAAAAGTTTCTGCGGTAACCAGGCAATTTTGAAAGATCACTAACTATGCCCTTTTGCAAGAACCTTACAAGAAACCAAACCACAGTGACTCACGCCGGCCTTGACATCTGAACCATAACGCTTGGACACTGGAGATATCTCTATCTATCGATATGGTTTTTAACCAAGTTTGAAGAAAGTGTATATTCTATGTTCAGCTGTAATTTTTTTATGTTGTTCGGTTAGAAATATATTTCCAACGAGTTAGTATTTATCCCGAAAAACTTTAAAAAACAGTTCAATATATTTTAGTTTTTCAAAACAAAAATAACTGGAAAAAATTGAAAAACTAAAAATTATTTTATGAAAATTATAGTCAGGATTAGTTCTGATAGAGAGAGCAAGATATATAATTTATGTACCTACTATAGGTTTAAAGTTTTTATACTCAAGAATCTAGAGTATATAAAAAACCATAAACCAATCTGAGAATAAGAGTGATAGTCTAGATTGCTGCAAAGCCTAAAATCCTATAATAAATGAGTCATTTATCATCAGGCAGAACTTCAGCAAGCCAATACACGCCAGACTTTATAGTCATATTGTTCTGATTTCGAATCCAAACTATTACCTCAGCTATTTACTCTTTGCTCGAAGCTTAGAATGATTACTTCGCGAAGGCTGTGCGCATACGCAACAGCCGAGCCAGTGTACAACTATTAAAAATCACTTTAAGTTCGAAGGATGTTGTGGTGACCGTGACTATTTCCATGTGCTATTTGAGATGAATTATGAAAGATCAGCGCTCAAAAAATATGTCGTAGAGTCAAAAGACAAATTCGGGAAACAAGGTCGATATTTTAAAGCGATTATATTATGTAGGAGTACAGTTTTGTGATAAATTAAATACAAATACAGCAAGTTGTACCGTTTGTTTGACGTCATCGATGTAATTTATGGATTTAGCAGTGATAATCATGCAGTGTATGCTATGCATTGATGAATAATATCTTCAGGGATATAAATATCTGAATCGATGAAAAACTATAGTGGATTTTTTCATACTCAGGATGGCGTTCTTTCAAAGATAAGCATAGGTACCATTAGCAGATTCGTCAATAACCTTAGATGTAAAATGTATGAAATCTTTTAACAAGAACGTCAATTAAAATGAAATTGTTTGACATCTATTTAAAGAACACATGCCTCAGTTTTGTGACAACATAATGGTGACAAACCTTTGTTCTATATAACTGTAAACTGCAACAAGTTTGTAACAATAAATGATATTTTTTATATTTGGTTATATAGTATTTTATATTTGTTATTGTTTTATAGTATATATTAGTATAATTAATAAGTAAGTTAAAATTTAATCTTTTGTCTATTTCTTATTTCATTTCATTTATGCACATGTACCCACTTCTCTCTTCACTTTGTCTCTCTCTCCCAATAAGGTTTGCTGGAAGAGAACTCTTTTTAGGGTTAAGTTCGCCTTTGTTTAAATTTTCTAGAATAAGTTTTCTGTTATGTTTTTCGTGCAAAAAGTATAAATAAATAAATATATCTTTTATTTTGGCCTTGATTCATCCATCCATACTACTATGTGGTTATTATAATTTTATTATCAAACATGACTGACTTCAGCAATAAACAGTGATTATTTGTTGTGTAACATAAATACTTAACCTCCTCATACATTACACTATACAAAGTACACCATAACATCAACAAATGTTTAATTAATTAATTATTTCACCTTGGCATATTGAAATATGTGTTATTTTCCTTCCAAAATCATCGATAATTTTTGTGTCTGCTAAAATTATGGCGCTTGGATGTTTTTGGAAATCTATCTATAAAGGAATGATGATTGCTGATCAAACAACAGTCATTATTATAGGCTGAGTCATGCCATTTGAATGTTTTACCTGCGCGGTATATCATCAGTGTATGTTTATTTGACCTTCAACTCTTTTCGTGGGTCGCAAGAAAAAGCCTTTATGATAATATGCTATGTGTGCTGTGGTTGTGTGTGGTGGGTGACGGATTCTACAATATCTTTAGGAGGCGTTTTCAATAAAAGAAGATCGCTCTGTACTTGAACTTCAACTTATTTTCTGATGGTTCTCCGTCTAGTCTGTCGCCAGAACTGGCAAGGATATTTTGCTGAAGAATTGAGGTTGTTATTGGGATGTCATGTTTTTGTTTTTAACCTAAATTATTTCTGAAATATTTGATAATTATTATATTTATTTATTAAGTATTAATTTTAGTCTGAATATTAACATTTATGCTGTTACTTACAAATTTATGGACCACAGTAGTTTGCAATAAAGATGTTTATTTTTTATTTTACTTTTAAATATAAAATACCTGCTGCATAGATCGGATTAGCCTTGTTTCAATATACTATATCTACATCGAATGAGTAGGTATAGGTACTACCTACCTCATTCGATGAAGTAGTTATTTTAGTTATAGTCAATAGAACTACCTACTAGGTAAGGTAGTTATATTGATTATACCTAAAATAACGAACCAGCTAACTACAATAAGTACCAAATCTTACTACAAAATCTTCAATATTAAAAAGCTATGGAACTTTTTCATGTTTGGAGCGTGTAATAATAAATAGTTTCAATCAACTAATAGAAATAATTGCAATCGATTGCAACAAGAATTTCTCATTAAAACTTTACGAATAGAAAAAAATAGCAAAGCAACTAACCATAAACACGTAAGTATTACAAAACTCTATTTCTAATTTAAAACGCCCAGACCTCAATCGGAATTTACTTATATGAGAAACAACATAAAAACTAGGTTAATTAAAACGTGACACAATTCCTTCGATTCTGTGCGATTTTATTGCAAAATGGTCTAAGAAAAAAATCTAGTTCGTATTTTATTAACTGGCTGATCGGACCAGATTCTATCGATTTTTTTTTTTAATTTTACTTATTTCGCGTCAAACGACATCCAACCAGGTGGGATGACGACCTGCGAAAGACTGCAGGTAGATGCTGGATGCGTTAGCTGAAGACAGGGCGCGATGTGGCGCAACGGCTGAATCAATTAGTTACCAAATGAGTTACCAAACAGGTAAGAGCTTTTTTCTAACATAGACAAAATCCATACCAAGCCAGAATTATAAAAACCCATACCCAGTCGCTGTAATTTATAAACCTCTCAACAGATCGCCACATGCAGCGGCATTCCTAGCGAATACCTATAGCTTGCGTCATACGCGCATGCCAAGCCCGGTTGGGAAACAACTAGTCGGGCCACCTGGCTTCGTTTATCTATCTCTACTTCTTTTACTAGCTCGGTGTAAAGATTTTTAGACCTTATTTGCAGTAGTAATTGAAACTTGAAGTCTATGGCGGAGGCCATTGCCCAGCTGAGATGAATAAATAAAAAAAAAACATTCGGTTCGATATTGCACCTACTCAATCAATCACGTTAGTAAGGTAAGAAGTAACTGAAGATATTAGTTACCAATATTTTTAATGCGTATTTTAAATTAAACTTCTTAAAATCAAGCATTTATATCATCTAGAACCAGAAAGAGCTTAATTCAACGAACCCAAACTCGACGCGTTTACGTCTCGTCGTGGCTTTGTTTCGTTTAGGAGTTCCTATGGTCATCTGATGTCTCCATCACCATACCAGCTCGATAGTACCATAATATTGCTTTGTCAACAAACTTACATGTAAAGTACCTATGCCAAATTTCAGCTCAATCGGTTGAGGATAACTGGTTTAAAATTTTACTTTTTGTTCCACACATACAGGGCAAGTTTCTAAACATTGCTGCAGATATCAAGCTGTAAAATTGTTCAATGCATTACCTTCCCACCTGAAAACTATAGACAATCCAAATTTATTTAAATTAAAACTGAAAGATATTTTGTTGAAGGGGTGTTTCTACTCGGTAGACGAATTCTTATATGCTGACATTGTTGTAGAATAATATTGTTTTTTTTTTTTGACATCATATATATATTTTTTTCTTTTTGAATTATTATTTGTTATTATTATTGTATTTTTTTTTTTGTATAAATTACTTAAGTATTTATTGTGTATGACATTGTATATTATATTCAATAAGGTCCACATGTGCATGTACAAAATTTCAGATACAATTCTATTATTGTGATTGAATAAAGATTATGATTATGATTATGAGTTAAATAAAAGCTTGTAAAAATACTCACATAATTATTATTTTACTTTAACGTAGTTACCAACTTCCTGTATTAAAAATATTTATTTTTACCGACGTATTTTTTAAACCGACGTTTTGTCATACAGACATCAAAAAGTCGTTTTATGTAGAAGTGACAGGCATTTTGTACAAGGACTAGTTTTTATAGTTCAAAGACTTGATTTACGTATATAAGTGTACCTATGTAGTTTTAGGCAGATATACATGTACATAAACCACTTACCTATATATTTTATTATAACTTGGATCATTAATAGCGGTTATAATTAGGATAGTATTCATATTAATGGTTTTTTTGAAACTATCATGGTTATTAATACTAAAGTCATTTAAAACGGGATATTTACCATGATTTGATTTTTGAGTTATCCAATATTTCGGCACAGTTGCATGCGCCATGATCACGGAGTAACAGTTACTCCGTGATCATGGCGCATGCAATGGTAAATATCCCGTTTTACTTTAATATTAATGGTTACCCATAATAATGATAATAAATTAATACTCTAAGTTGGTTAAGGATATTATTTAATAAATACATAAATTAAATATTGATTGCTTGCGATGCGCATATTAATAAACGAGTTAAGAGCTGAACGATTATTACACCATTCATTTAAACATGTTAGTATTAAAATAGTCCTATCCTACCTAAATAATTACCTATAATATCATAATGGTACCAGATAAAGTATGACAAAATAGCTGAACAGGATATAACTTTAGAAGGTTTTATTATAGGTGAACACAAGGCCCTATACGAGTTTTTGAGGTTTACCAATGTGCAGCAATTTAAAGCGTTGACCGTTCCTTTCCCTATTTCTTATCTATTTCGTAATCCGTGCCATACATAATCCATAATAATATTATAAAGAGGTAAAGTTGAGTTGAAGGTGGTTGTAGGAGTGGAGGAGTGGAGTGGGGTGTAGGGGTAATCTCTGGAGCTACTGAACCGATTATTTAGAGCTACGTTATTTGTGAGTGTTATAGGTATATTATACCTATATTTTATGAATATTGTTATATAATATATATATAGGTATATTAACACTTCGACTGCTGAAAACGCACGATATTAGTTTTCTACAAGTGACTAATATGCGTAAATCCACACTAGAGCAGCGGCTGAGAAAATACAGATCTTTGTGACTCAGCACAGCCGTAATATTTTTCGAACGAAACGTATGTGCGGCGCAACACAACCGCTGTGTAGAGCGGCAGCACGAATTTTTTAGGTAAAAAAAAAGATCGCAGTCGTCGAAAAAAAACCGCAGTCAAAGTGTTAACCCGGAAAATTAAAATACTTTTTCTAGAATAAATAAACATTACGCTACGTTCATCGCAAAATACTTATGAAACAAATGTCCAACCGGGCGAAGCCGAGACGGGCCGCTAAGTGTTATTTAAAAAATGTCAAACGGTGACTTAATTATTTACTTTATACCTGCTTTGTTTTATTGTAATTCTCATAACATCTTCAATCGATTGTATGTACCTACATACTACAAAATACCTACAATACACCATTGTTTTACCTATGTGTTAAGGCGGATCCTCATCGGTAGCGCAGGAATTTAATATTTTATTATTTTTTGTGTTTTCCGCGTTCATCAAGTAACCTATCTACCAAATAGGTAGTTTTGCGATAATTCTAAGCCATTTGCTAAGAACTCCATGCTAAAAAAACTTCAACAGTTTTCAATGTTTATTAAAATATTTGTACGTCTTAGCGGTAGAATCCAGCGATCTAAAATAAGTCTTATCTCATCATAATCATCATCAGCATATAGCAGTCCACTGCTGGACATAGGCCTCCCCCAATGAGGGTTATAGCGTCCTGTCTTCAGCTTGCCGCATCCAGCATCTATCTTCAGATCCACCAGTTCAAAGTCGCTCAGCGAGCTATGGAAAGAGCTATGCTCGGAGTTTCTCTGAAGGATAGGATTCGAATTCTTATCTACTGACTGTAAATTATCTGATTCACAAACAATTAATGAATTATGAATCGTTTTGCAGTCTATTGATATCAAATATTTGTATCTGAACTGAAATTGAACATTATGTCATTTTACACTCCAAAACGATGATTGAATCAAAGTAATTATAAGCAAATGGTTGACAATGGTCGCAAAACTACCTAATATTAATATAATATTATTAATTATCATCATCAGCCTACGTTAGTCTACAGCTGGACATGGGCCTCCCTCAATGAGCGCCACAGCGCCCTGTCTTCGATTGACGCATCCAGCATCTACCTGCAGTCTTTCGCAGGATCGCAGGTCGTCATCCCACCTGGCTTGAGGGCGACCTACACTGCGTTTACCGTTTAACTAGATACATTCCTTGTAGAACGCGAACTTAACAAAAAACAATGAGATTTTTTAAGCTGCTGAGCCGAGCTCGGTGATGACCCGCCTTAACAATAGGGTTTTTGACTCGGAATATAAGGATGTCGAATAACAATGTACGTACCTATATCTTTTTATTTCAACAAAAACTCTTCAACGAAGGCCTCTTTGCTCATCAATCGTACTTAACACATGCGAACACTTTAGAAGTCTCAGTCACTTATTATTATTACGGTGGATTTTTTTCATGATGGTGTAATGATGTAATACATTATATACTACCTATGTAATACATATCCTGTATGGTATCGAATACACGAACACGGTAAATAACTCTAGGTTGATTATTTTATTCGTTTTATAATGCTACTAGCATTTCTTATATGTAACTAACTGTAATCTAAGAGTATAAACATGGCAGGTAATAAACAAATTACTGGTAGAGTTCGCTTTTGAGCGTTAAGTTCACTGGGCTATTTTTAATTGATTTTTGTGTCAATTGTTCCAGAATTTTCTATCTACAATTTTACTACACTCAAGTCTTAACTCACTAAACAAACTACGTAGAGTCTTCTCTTCATCCATACCGCAATGCATGAAAACGAAAGTTTTCAACCAGTGCGTCCTACCCGTTATGACCTACGGAGCTGAGACGTGGACACTCACGATAGGGCTGGTCCATCAGTTCAAAGTCGCTCAGCGAGCTATGGAAAGAGCTATGCTCGGAGTTTCTCTGAAGAATAGGATTCGCAACGAATACATCCGACAGAGAACCAAAGTTATCGACATAGCTCTGAGAATTAGCAAGCTGAAGTGGCAGTGGGCCGGCCATATCTCGCGAAGAACCGACGGCCGCTGGGGCAAACGTGTTCTTGAGTGGAGACCACGACTCGGTAAACGTAGTGTAGGACGCCCTCCGACCAGGTGGGATGACGACCTGCGAAAGACTGCAGGTAGATGCTGGATGCGTCAAGCTGAAGACAGGGCGCTATGGCGCTCATTGGGGGAGGCCTATGTCCAGCAGTGGACTAATATAGGCTGATGATGATGAAGTCTTAACCCTACGCTTAGTGCCCCGCAGCTAGAACAGTTTATTATAGGATTTATTAACATATTTGTTAAAGCCATAAAGCCTTTTTACCGATACATTTACAGTACTATACTAGAAAACTATTTTTTATTTTTAGTTTATAATACGAAGCTTCAAGACGCACCCGGCTTTATAAAAGTTTAACCGAAATACCATTTTATCCGGCATTTTTATTCTCGAATAACCTTATCCGGCTATTTTAATAGGAAATTTAACCGAAAGGAAATAACAGCACATCCTTACCTCCAATGTACTCATGTGTGAAACGATTGAAATCACAATGGATCTAAGACAGTAGCTATAGAAACACAGTTTGCATTGTTTTTTTGATCTGGTGCGATTTAATGAAATCAAATCTACATATTCAAGACTCAAGGATACAAAATCAAGCCTTAAGGAAAGATCCCACCAAATCTCTCAGATAGAATCGACCTTTCATCATATTCGCATTAAGTAGGTATATATGTATTTAGATAAGTAAATCTAAAATGTATTAAATTAGACACTTAACACTTTGAGTGCTGAAAACGCACGGTATGAGTTTTCTACAAGTGACTAATATGCGTAAATCCAAACTAGCGCAGCGGCTGAGAAAATACTGATCTTTGTGACTCAGCAGAGCTGTAATATAGTCAAAGTGTTAAGTGATATAATGAATGTACTAGTGGGTTCTTTTCCACTTCTTCCACGTAGTGTATAAAAAATTTAAGTGAAGAGCAAATCAAAAACACTTAGGTACTTATTTCTTATTTTGATAATAATTTATAGCATAAAATTTGACTTGTCTAAGTGATAATTTTGTAGGCCTAAAGAAATTAAATAAAGTATTTGCATCTGAATCTTCTAGCTCAAAACTTTACTAACGTCTTGTGGATATAATATTTTATATTTTATACCTATTTATATTATATTTTATATTTATTTAAAGGAAAACCAGTATAACACAATAAAAAGTTAATAAATACTAGAAAGCTTATTGAAGGTTTTCACGGATAAATAACATAATAATATAATAAGAAGAGACTGTGAAAATAAAGTGAATTGGTACATATAGCATCTATAAAGTTAAATTAGATAATTATCTTTAGGTTACAAAATTAACAATAATGTTTACTCCAAAAACCTATCACCAACATTATCGTTATTGGTGCCAAAGAATTCTTTGCTGAGCCGCCGCCGCCTGGCCGTGCTAACACTTGTGCAGAATAAATCGAAATCATATTGCTTACATAAGTTATTAAAATTGTTACTCGCGCGCCACATGAAGGAATTTTGACGGTAGTTAGTGCCAGCGTGAGGAACATAGAATGGCCTATAAAAACCAAAACAACATTAAGAAATAATATTTGCCCAGTAAGTTTTACCCTTGCTTAGCTACGCTACGTCTAATACACTGTATTAGTAATACTAATACAGTGTATTAGACGTAGCATACTAATTTAGTATGTATTTTAAGACTTTCTGAACTAAAATGCACGTTAACAAACAAGGTTTTACTACACAGCAAAACGGGAAGGTTACTCCGATATCTCGCATTCCTAGAGCCCATGTAGGTAATCACTAGAGTGTATTAGTAATACTAATACAGTGTATTAGACGTAGCATACTAATTTAGTATGTATTTTAAGACTTTCTGAACTAAAATGCACGTTAACAAACAAGGAAGGTTTTACTACACTGCAAAACGGGAAGGTTACTCCGGAATCTCGCATTCCTAGAGCCCATGTTACCTACATGGGCTCTAGGAATGCACTAGAGTGGTGTAACCTGTAATCACTTTAATGAGTCTGAAGCACATTCTCCGTCTTTTTCTCTCAGGAAACACTTACGTGATGATTAACTTAACTGTTTAATTAAGATTTTTACTATACTTCTTAACTCGGCTTCGTTCATATACCTAGACTGGATGTTATCCCAAGAAACGGTAACGGTGGCCTACCAGAATATTTTGAAAAATAGAAACCTACAATTAATTGATGTTCCTTGTTCTCTAGCCCTGTTTTAGTTGTAGTATTGTAGTAGTTTTAGTAGGTATTAAGCTTTTAGTATAAGGTATAATCTTGTTTCTTTTTTATGTGATTCTTATGAGTGATTAGATATAATATAATTGGTTTATAATTTCAACTTGAAATGGTAAATTAAGCATATTATTAACTTTATTGTATGTAGCCACCTAGCGTTTAACTTTAAATTTATGTTGCAATACCCTTGCAAACTTTTGTACGCATGTAAACAATAAACCCTTGAGTATTGAATATTACCCTAACGTGAGCCATAGCGCCACGTCTTCGGTTGCTTGACAACTTGCAACCAGCTTGACGTATGCAGCATCTTCCTGCAGTATTTCGCAGGTCGTCATTACCTGGCCGGAGGGCTTCCTACACTACATTTGCCGTGTCGCGATCTCAATAACACGTTTACCCCAGCACGATCATTTTAGATAAAACTTAGATTCAACACAGATTTAAAAATTCTCAATATACGTGTCTCAAAATCCCCGAAGCGTCGTAAAGAATTAAAGATAGAAGGCAGTATAACTTACGACATCGCAGTAGGCATGTGAAATTACGCGTTCTCTCACGCGCCTAGTATTTTAATCTTATACGTGATGGGGCCTACTAGATTTACGATTTGCGTTTCGCAAGTGACAGAAGCCACTTACTGAATTACTCGAGATGTTAAGATAAAAGTTTACGCGAATTAGGCGGAGCGGTTTTTCGTAGTTTGAGAAAATTTGTAATTCTTTATTGTACACACAATACTATGTATATAAAAAGAACTTAACTAAATAGGATATGAACATAGGCGAGCTTAGCCCTGATAAAGAGTTTTCTTTCCGCAAACCTTAGGGTTATAGGAGATTTATATTTGTTATGGAGGTATCTGTCTTTAATTTATAAATAATAGTTTCTGCTAGCTAGTTACTGTCTAGGCACATTTCACACGCATAGTGTCTATACACACGTTAAATAGGTTATTTCCGTGGTGATTTCTATCCCATGGGAACTATTTTATGTGAAAAAAGTTGAGTATGATTCCAGGCCAGCTCATATATTCATAATTCAATTCAAACCTGATCCGTTCAATCGTTTTAGTGTGAAGAAATTTAAGAAGTTGCAAAAATTATCAATAAATAAATTAAAAAAAATTGTTAAACACATTCTTTGTAAAAAAGCTTATTACAAAATATCAGATTACTTAGAAGATAAAAAAGCTTGGAACGAGTTTTGCTCCAACTCAAAATCGACCAACTTACAGATAAGCAAATCAAATGTACTAGACACATAAGTTATGAATATACTAGTGGTTTCTTCTCACTTCTTCCACTGGTGGACAAAAAATTGAAGTGAACTATAAAATATGACCTGTCTAAGCGCTTATTTGTAAGCTTAAAGAAATAAAAAACTTTTCATTTTCATTTTCATTTCATTTCAGAAATAACAAACATTAATCCATCTAAGCACACAAACTTGCATTTATAATATTATAGTGTGACTATAATATAATGCTAGACAAAATAAGTCTAGCCCGTTGTGTTATTATTATAGTTTTTGTTTAAATACGATCACATTAGATATCTTTTACCTTTTACTGGAAAAATGTTCTCACTCACCGTTCCACTTCCACTAAATATATAACTGCTAGAAACAAAAAAGAAGAATGCTGATGGCAAAATCAACAACTACACAACTAACACTAAAACTTCGCCTCCAATCGAAGCTTTGTTTTTGCTGCGATTTCGCTTCATTCATGAAAATTGCATGGGAACCGCAATTAGCTGTGCAGGTGTTAATTGTAAATTGTAATGTATTGGTTTATTCAACGGTTTGGATTGTTGGGAGAGAATAGAAAACGATTATTTAAACCATTTGAGCACCTGACAATTTCCCTGAATAAAGCAACATGGTCAGTGTACTACAATGTGGTCCTCCACATTGTAGTCCACTGAGCGTCTTGATTACTAATGCCTTGTTAATTAGGAAACCCTACCCCTAAAACTTTAAACCCTTTTTGCATAAAGGAACAAAATAATCAATAGATAGATAACACTTTAGATAGATAGATAACACTTTATTACACCACACAAAACAGAAAATAATACAGAAATAAAAACTTAGAATAAAGGTATAAAGGGCGGCCTTATCGCTGAGAGCGATCTCTTCCAGGCAACCTTGGGATGGACTGGACATGAACGAACAATATAGACGGTGGCACTTTAATAAATAATTGATAACAAGTATACTAAATACCTACATTACAAATATTATCAATTATTATATTATAGCGACTAGCGACCTACCTTGAATGCTCCTCAAAAGAACCTGTTCTTATTTATAATGGATTTTAGAGACTATGTATCTCAATCACATTTATGACGATGAAGCCTACTAACGACTAACCCCCATATCTTTAGTCATTACCTCAAATAATTCTCCACTCAAACTTACCGAAACGCTTTTGGAGGTTGAGTAGAGCTTGAATCGAGGTCGAGGTAATGACTAAAGATATGGGGGTAAGCATTAACGAACTCGAGTATAGAATGCTCGTAGCATTTCTGGCGAGTTTGAGTGAAGGATTAGTTCAAGAATGATCTAAAGATATGTATGTGTGCAAGATGTTACTTATTTAGGTCGTCAATTAGGATAATGTATTGGTTAATCCTCAGTTATTCAATCCACAATCTATCTGTCATTATTATGACACTAAACAAATATAGGTGTGGCAACACCATGAAAGGAATTTACGTAAAACGTAGACCGTTCGGTTATGTAAGAAGAAAGCCAGCGTTTAGCATTATGCTAACCATGCGAAAGTTGCAAATTTTAATTTGGTTTCGACGGAAAAGTTTAGATTTTGATATGTGGTTTGAGATGAACAGTTTTAAATATCGAATAAACTCTACGGCCATGGTGTTTTTAAATAAATAAATTATTAATAAATTACCTACATCGATAGTTTTTTTTTATACATAGAATACGCTCGGAACACCCGGGTGACCCGGGTGTTCCGAGCATATTTGTAGATCGTACGAACATTTGTCTCTGTCTCAAGGTGGGAATCGAACCTGCAACCTCCGCGTCGCAGGCAACCCTTCGCCCGCCGCACCACAGAGGTCGTCAAACATACTGATCTAATCGTAAAATCAACATCCGCACTGCAAACATGATGTAATTATTTGATAAGAAGCATCTATAAAGAAGCTTTAGACATAACTTCCACGATATACATAGTCGTAACCGTAAGTTTTGATTATGTTAGCTTCGGAACTTCGTACAGTTAGTTCTTGAGTGGAGACCACGACTTGGTAAACGTAGTGTAGGACGCCCTCGGACCAGGTGGGATGACGACCTGCGAGAGACTGCAAGCAGTTGCTGGATGCGTCAACCTGAAGACAGGGCGCTATGGCGCTCATTAGGGCAGGCCTATGTCCAGCTGTGGACTGCTATAGGCTGATAATGATGATCTGCTGAAGACACAGTTCTCCTGAGAGCCTATAGAATAGACGAGTCTCGAGACACACCTGTGTCCTGAGTGAAGCTGTGAGCATATCCTAGTATAGATGTAATGAGCCAACAGATGGCGACCCCACTACCAGCCATTATAACTGCAACTGCAGAGCTATCAAATAATTACATCTTGAAGACTTGCGCGGCTCTTGCAAGTTATAGCTAAAGATATTATTTAAAACAAGGTTCTACTTGCGGCGTCACTCCGGCTTTGCAATAACCGATATCAAAAATCGGTCGGGACTTGAACCCACGACCATCCTTCAGTACGGGCATGTTCTAACCAACTGAGCCACGAAAATTACAGATCACCCTAATTGCAAGGGCTTACGCACTATAATAACAAAAACCCACCAGACAACCTCGAAAAACTAGAGGTATCTAATGGGCAAGATAGAGGGGGAGACCAAGAGGACGGTCACTAACCCACTGGTCTGGTCAAATTGGGGCAATAATGGGACTCACATTGCCTGTAGCCCTGAGACCGGCCGAAGACAAACAGAGTGGTGTGGAAGCGGTTCATCAGCGTTACCGTGAAAGCTTTCCAAGACGGGTACGACCAGCAATAAAGACTACGACAAAGAACAAGAAGAATTATGTAACTAACCAAGATTCCTATCTAGATTCTTATTAATACGTTATTTATTTATACCTCATGCTAAGCCACGTTTTGTCGTGCCGATACATACCGTGCAATGATAGCTTGAATCATCGACACATCACAACAGCTTCGATATTTATCCGAAAACACGTTCCATTCGGTATGTTATGTACCTACTTGTGTGCGACTTGGGTAGTAAGTAAGTACCTAGTAGTTACCTAGTAGGTAGACCACACCCTGTACCTATAAATAAAAACATTATAAATCTGTGCGTCCAACGGATCGCAGCGTAGGTACCTACGTACCGTAAGGATTTGTAGCTTTGTATTAATTCCATCATACGCAAAAAACTTTTGTAATATAAATCATATATTTAAATTAATATAATAGTAAGGTAGATTAAACGACATCAAGTGTATCAACTGTACCTAGGGTGGAATAAATTAAATTAAATGATTTTTGAAGTACAACGGACACTGGATCGGTGACGTCACTAATCTAGGCCTTCGGTAAAAGTACCTACTAGGTAGGTTAAGTTATACAAAAAATAAAAGGGCAATCCGGGAGGAGCTTTTAACGAGCTTATAGGTGCCTTAGTAAGTGCTTACCAAGTAAGTAGTTACCTAGGTACCTAGTAGGTAGGCACATCATTTTGTTCAAAGTAAAATTATATTTTCTTTTTTTCTGCACTAAAGTTTTCGAAAACTGACGTCCGTCTTTTTAAATTACTGCAAATAAATCAGACGGAAAATGTCCGGCTTTTTACCGTACGACACATCGCTATTTTTAATAAGTAAAGATACTTCTATATACCAACCTTTACCCTTTACCTTACTTTATTTAAAATTTCGTAGGTATTATAGCATTAACGGAGGAAACCTAAATAAATTGGTATTTTTTAAAGAAACAGCTGTTCTCATAGGTAGTCAAATTAGGTAGCTATTAGCACATTCCCAAGACCTCTACGTCGTACATTGTTACCTTTCTAACAAGATTTCTCAGTAAAATACATTTATATTCGCTAAACTATTACTATATTTCAACACAAACCTGTTTAGTAAATTCCAACAAACTCTTCACACAAAACTTATAAAATTCACTTGTTTATCAACAGTTTTTGATAATAACTTCGAGTTTAGAACAGTCACAGATATTTCTTTCATAAAAAGCGTTCTATTTTCGAAAACATTCACTTCGACGCGGACGCAACGTGCGCAGAATCGACGCGCAAGCAAACGACTGCTTGACTTGACTAACTTGACTTGTGCTTGTTTGGTTTTCTTCGCCTTCGCTTCGCTTCGCCAGCCAGCCAATCTCCAGCTTGTTTGTGTTGCCAGCTGTAGCATATAATATACTAAAGTTTTTAAGTTTTGTTGGAACTGTGTGAGCGCGAACTTGAATGTAATATTATAATTAAAGTTATTCGTTTGTACTAGAAAATAAAATTACAGTGGACGTAGGGAGATACAATACAAATTTATACAATAAAAACATAAATATCGTCGGCGCGGGGCGGGGGGCGACACGCGGCGGCGGCGGATATCAGGCCGTTTGTAGAATAGCTAGACCGATTACAAAACGAACACTGATTTCTTGGGAATACCCAAAGGAGTACCTCATTTATCCATGATTTATCATATAATTTTACTTAGATGAAAGTAAATAAGGGGATTTTAATTTCATTTAGGCTATGAGAAGTTTGGCCATAAAGCACATTGATCGTCCGCAACAATCAGCAAAGATAATTTATTGAACTACGCCGTTTTTCGTCGATCGTCCTAGCCATTCTACAATAGGCTGATTCTACGATCCGGCGGCGGCCGTGGTGACACATAGATAACTATTAGGAACGTTTTATTGCAGTAATTCAATGCTAATTTCATAACAAGAAACCCACCAACAAAATGTGCTCTTTGTCTTTGTATGTTTTAAACAGAGGAAAACATAAGAAAAAAATACATGTGAAAAATGCGCTTTGTATGCATTGCGGATTTTTTATTAGGTACCTACCTAGGTACCTATTTAAAATGACGTGGCGTAACTATTCCCTATTCTCCTCGGTCCTCTGCTTGGCCTACTGAACGGTTTGTCAACATAGATTATGGTGAATTTTTTCGTGTTGGCGCGGGGTTCACATTTTTGTTATTTTTACATTCATTTTTCCTCCATTTAAATTCTAGAAAATCGCTAGATTTAGCAAAACTGCAACCATGCTAGAAACATCGCATTTTCCGGCGTTCACCAGAGATCAAGTAGGTATTATAGCACAAACAAGTTTAGATAGCCCTCAAACGTCGTAAATAAGGTGTAACTTGCGTGCATACCTGTATAACTGGATTATAGCTACACAAGTATTTGCATCTACCCAGTTGACTTTCTGTCTTATTCTTTTAACCTTAAGTTATACATTTAACTGCAGACAAAAATATTTATTTTCTTCCAATGTTGTGATTCTCTCTATCTACCTACTAGAAGATTTCTTGCATTCGATTTGGAGGTTCTTTGTAGGCAAAGTGGTCGTTATTCTTGAGTAGATAATGTGTAGATTAGCTTGAAGTAAGCTAGAAGTTGATCACCTCAAAGAAATGGCCTCAGGAGGAATGTGAGGCCGAAAGGCCGTGCATGCAGAATGTTGAATTTTATTGTTGACTGACTTAATAAGTAGGTAGGTATGTACTTTCCTAAGAAATTTGTAGTTGAACTATCCTTTGAGATACCCTTTTAGGGATGAAAATATGGGAATCTTTTCTTCCACAATGAGATGGTATACCTAGCAGGTATAGTAAGTATTGTAATATATAGTTACCTGCGTAGCAAAATTACTTACCATACCTACCTTCATTCGGTTCATTCAAAATATTATATTTCATAAAAATACTTTGAAGTACATAATATTAAAACACCTTCTGCCATCTAGCGGTAACTTGAGTAGATTCCTCAGAAGTTTTGCCGCGTAATTGTCAAAAATAAATATTTTTTTAATTTGAAATAAACTAGGTTGTTATAAAGATACCTTGTAAAAAAATTAAAACACATATTTTATCCTAATTAAAAAAAAGTAAATAAAAGATTTTATCCTAAGTAAATAAAATAAATTGAGAACAGATTCAATTTTATGTTAAGCTACTCGACGCTAGATGGCCTTGTGCCATACTATTAGCATTGGAAAACTTTAGGATGCATGCTCTTATGGCGTATAAAGAGAATTCAAATAAGGAGTTTAATAATACCAATAATATTTAAAACCCAAGTTCATTTTATTTTGTAGATCAATCAATAATCGATGACTCTCAAAGCATAACTTCAAATATCCGTATTTATACAATAGAAACCGAGCCCGCCCTCACTTCCGTCAACAGAGAGTACGTGACTTTTTTACTAAACATACCTACGATACAGCATTTCTTTTGACACGACAGGTAAGCGAGTCTTTTATTTCATAGCTACACTAATACTAAAGGTACCGTATATCGAATAAATGAATATCTAAATCGATAGAAAGATATTATAGAGCTTGTAGTATCGAGTTGAAAAAGCATCGGGTTTGTTATAAATAGTGCTGCACAGAAATCGCTTATCAGTGGGTGGCCAGTCCGCTCGTGAGGTGAGATAGAGACTCAAAAAAGAGAGTTATGATTAGTCTATCTGTATTCACGTAAGCACATTGAAATTAAATTAATCTCAAAGCGGTAAAGCAAATTACTTGTAATGTAATCAGTTTTATTAACAATCCCTGGTGTATCCCACTGCTGGACAAAGGCCTGATCCTTCAACGCATCTCAGTCCTGAGCCAGCTTGTCCCAAGCTTTATCATAGCCGCAGAATTTAAAGCAAATAAAACATCAATTAAATATTGTATCATTTATTGATACACACACAACTCGAAACATTTGATTGGGTACTATTTTGCTCACCAAAATAAAATAATACTTACAAACAGAGATCAATTTAATTCGCTTTTTTTGGTCTAATAATACAATTTACGATTAAATACTAACCAATCAAAAACACACTTGATTTGAAAATGATTTGTTGCATTAAGCTTATTCTCAAAAAGATCATAATTTTAACAAACTGAACTTCTAATTTTAAACTACTTTCATTAAACTACCTTAGCCTTGCCTGCTATACGAATACTATCTCTTATAATAATTTATATTCAAATATATATTTTTGTACTAAAAATCTAAATATCAGTAAATAATACTACAAGTTACATTTTAGGACTACTACTCTAGACTAGATCATACACACTATACAAATAGATGATATTGTATTTATATTTGTTTTAAGCCTAAAACTTCCTGTGCATCTTCATAATTTTCCATTAAACATAGGATCCTCAAAGTAAATAATAAACTACATAAAATAATGGTTTTAATAATTAATTTTAACATATGTATGTATATACGGGATAAACTACCAAATACTCAAAACACATCTCGAATTTGACTCACCTTCCTAGTTTCGTTCGACCACATTTTCATTAATGACACACCTTTCATTAGTGCAATTGGACCACTGTGCGTATTTTAGTGTGTATAATTTGTATTTGATACTAGGAATAGGAACGTGGGGCTAATTTTATTAGACACAAGCAGGTGATCCATATTCGTTAATGGTAATATGTGTCTGGTTGGACACTTTTCTGCCAGTGTCAAGTAATGGAAATTAATTGTATATTCAAATTTCAAGATTCAAAGGTAAAACTATGTACTATGTATAGGTAAAAAATACAGGCAATTATCTTGCGGCACGAAAAGTATATCTAAATTTTTATTTCGAAGGTGATATATAAAAAAAACCATACAAATAAATGCTTATAAATCAGTACATAGTCGTGTATCTACCTACTTAATTATTGTGTTTATGTGGCTATTCACATAACAAAAAAAGCCTATGATTTAATATGTTCAAATTAACACTTTGACTGCGATTTTTTTTCGACGACTGCGATCTTTTTTTTTAACCTAAAAAATTCGTGCTGCCTCTCTACACAGCAGCGGTTGTGTTGCGCCGCACATGCGTTTCGTTCGAAAAATATTACGGCTATGCTGAGTCACAAAGATCTGTATTTTCTCAGCCGCTGCGCTAGTGTGGATTTACGCATATTAGTCACTTGTAGAAAAAACTATACCGTGTGATTTCAGCACTCAAAGTGTGAAAGGAAAAAGGTGTTGTATTCATTTTATTTGATAATAATACTTTTAATAACCATCATTGGCTTTTTAAATCCCGCTTCCATTCATTTATTTTCTCATAAACAATTTAGTAAATACATGTGTTCATTCACACTTCTCTGTCTTCTTTAAGGGTCCGGCGACCCTCGCTTGCAAAAATCGCTCCGAATATCGCTGTCCCTGTTTAACCTTGCGCCGCGCCCCATGCGTGCGCGACAGCAATATTTGCCGTTCAAAATTTGGTTTGTTCCGTAATACCAAAAATTATGACTGAAAACTTTTTGTATTCTTCACAAAGTATTGTTATTCTGTAACTAGACAATACAAGCTATGTTCCTTAATAAATAAAACGTAAGATATTGTTGTTTTTAATGCGAAACAAATAGGAAGAAAACTTGTCCATTTTCGCATAAAAATGTGCAAAATGCGATTGGCTTTCATTCAATTTTAGGTAAGTATTTTGAAGAAAAAAAAAACTATTTAGGAACTTAGATAAATACTATTCAAATACAAATATACAATATTATAGTGGAAATATGCTTGAATTGGAAATCATTTTGGTATTACGTTTGTATGAAGAATTCGTCCCTCCGGAGGCCTCTTAACTGATCCATCGCTACGGGAGTGGACTAGTTATTACTTTTTCTTCGTATTAACTAATTTATTGACATTCAGTATGGCTATTGGCAATGTTATGTAATTTTTCTTTTAATTAATGGTAATAAAGTTTTTAATAACCATCATAAATAAATAAACAATTGTTTATTTTATATTGTTGGACTTTTATTCCCCGTACCATCCTATCCCGTCGCAGAGTTCAATCGGGCACGATCCAGCCATCATTATACTTTGTATCAGCCTATTATATTCTTTGTTATTGTAAATCTGATACCGATATTATTCTACCATTTCTAGCTTTTGGAGGAATCAATCCAATAACAGTATCATAACAACTCTTGCACATTTCAGTCCTTCGAACATCCTATCCTATCGCAGAGTTCAATCAGACACGATCCAGCCATTATATGTATACTTTATATCAGCCTATTATTCTTTGTTATTGTATATCTGATACTTACCTATATTATTATATCTAGCTTTTGAAGTAATCGATCGAATAACAGTATCATAACAACCATCCCCCACCACCGCTGAAGACAGGGCGCTATGGCGCTCATTAGGAGAGGCCTATGTCCAGCAGTGGACTACTATAGGCTGATGATAATGAACAAACACTCTCTTGCAGATTCCAGTCCCCCGAACCATCCTATCCTATCGCAGAGTTCAATCAGGTACGATCCAGCTATCGTAGACTTGCTGCCAGTCTATATTCTTGAAGTAAGGGTGTCGTTTGATATCTTCGACGCCGTCGGTTCCGCTGCCGAGCCGTTCTGAGGGGTCGTAGGTTAGAAGCTGGAAATATAAATATTTTATTCAATACAATGTAGTGGCAAGCTGAAGACAGAACGCTATGGCAATCATAAGGACCCTTTGTCTTTCAAAATTAGTTTTTTTTTTGTGTTAGCAAATGTCTATAAATTATTCAATGTTGTAACTTTTTGTCTGGCTCGCCACTCCTGTCAGACTTTATGTTGCGACCTGTCAGAGGCCGGCATGACTGTCACCGATGATTGTAAATTGGGACGATGTGCGGAGTGACTTCGCATTGCCGTCTCGACACTCAACCAGTGAGGTCGACCATGGGAGGTGTTAGCTTTGTGGTGAATTTAGAGGTGTGAGTATTATTACCTTGTTAGTATTTTGGCTTTAAACCCTTTGCCATGAGAAGGTAACGTAATTTGAGATGGACCGTTAGTAGATAGGTGAATCGCTAACATTTGCACGTTTATTTTCTCGTGTACAAGACTGTGCATTACGTTTTGATATTAGTCCCATTCGCTACTAGGTCATGTTGCTATTAGGACTTTATGCTAATATGCCTCTTTGCTTATAGGACGTTCTGTTAATAGGGCTGTCTGTCAAATGTCCTTTCGATGCGAAACGATATTAACTTTCAATAGGTCTGGTTGAAAAATGTTCTATCTATCGCTGCGCCGCCGTGCACCAACGTCAGCTGACACCCTGATTACGTCATCAACACGCTGTCGGCGTAATCACAAAAAAGCGTGTGTTGTGTTTGGATTCTCATCACATGAATATAAAGTCCGTGTATATTTAACTGGGTTTTATTTCACTAAACATTATTTATTACATAGCGATACATGCGTCGTACGTTTGACAGATCAGTGATGGTTGCCCGCCATCATTCTCTAGAGATGTCCATTATCGGTCAATCCGAGTACTCGAGAACTAGAGTTGTGCCTAACAGCGTGTTATTAATAAGTTCTCTTTATATTTTACTAGCTGCTCCCCGCGGCTTCGCCCCCGTGGAAATCTATGTGTCAAATTGTTTAAATGATAAAAAGTATCCTATGTTAGACTCCTGGTTCTAAGCTAACTCTCCACCAATTTTCAGCTAAATCGGTCCAGCCGTTCTCGAGTTATAAGTGTTGTAACAAACACGACTTTCTTTTATATATATAGATAGATGTATGCTAATTTTAAGGTATATAATTATTACTATGGATCGTAGAATAGAAAAGTTAAATAGGATCTATTACTTTTCTATCGTCATTATAAGACTGAAATAAATAATTTATTATATTATTATTCATATCTAGCTATCTTTTACCTTACCTGAGTTAGTAATGATTCCGCCTCAACCGCTATTCCATCAGGCAGTTCCAGAATGGTGTGGCTAGTGAACACTGTTCTGTGGTAGAATGTCAGAGGCTGGAACAAACATGTGGCATTTAAACACTGAGACAAAACATAGTGCACATGTTAACAGTGACGACGGCGAAGGTCCGCCTGTGACGCAGGAGGTTGCAGGTTCGATTCCCGCCTAGGGACAAATGTCTGTACGATCTGCAAATATTTGTTCTCGGTGTTCTGGGTATTTTCTATCTATATTATGTATAAAAAACAAAGTCTGGTTGGTACGAACACTTCTTATGCGAGAACGGCTGGACCAATTTTCATGGGTTTTGGTTTGTTGTATTAATCTCTGTTCCAAATAGCAGAATAACTAATTTATTTTAAAACATTGAAATTTCACTATTAAATAAAATAAAAAACTATTCTCATACAACATTTTGATGGGTTTCGTAACTGTCAAACATTGATTGTTAGGCGGTACGAAGTTCGCCGGCTCAGCTGGTATATATTAATACATATTTATCTATGTAATGTATTGTATTAAGTATATTAGACATCTAGTACCCTTAACACAAGATCTGCTTAGATCGGGCTCTAGATCGTGCTGTGGATTATCCAGAACTATTTATTAATTTATCTCCAAACTCACCATTCCACAAATAAGCTGGTACATAATAACCCCATAGCTCCAGTAATCGGCCAGGGGCGATTCCGTCGTCCCAATGTGGTACAACTCCGGCGCGACGTACAAACTGTCCCGGGTAGCGACCAACTTGGCCAAGCACGAGTCGAGCGGGAGCGACGTGAAGTATGTGAGGATTATTTGGCCTCGATCGCCGAGGAGGATGTTAGAGGGGTTAAGGTCTCTGGAAGAAATAAATGGGTATGTTAATAATTTGATTATTTAAAAAGTAATAGTAAAATTATTTTTATTTTGCCACAAAACAAATCCTATTTAAGTAGCATAGTAGTCTACATACAACATAATTATTATTACTAATAAATATGTTGTATGTAGACTATCACTATACTATACTATATATATTTGTCCGACAGAGAACTTAAGTTATCGGACTTAGCTCAATGAATTAGCAAGCTGAAGTGGAAGTGGGCCGGCCATATCTCGCGAAGAACCGACAACCGCTGGGGTAAACGTGTTCTTGAGTGGAGATCGCGACTCGGCAAACGTTGTGTGGGACGCCCTCCGGCCAGGTGGGATGACGGCCTGCGAAGGACTGCGGGCAGATGCTGGATGCGGCAAGCTGAAGACAGGGCGCTATGGCGCTGATTGGGGGAGGCCTAGTCTAGCAGTGGACTAACATACATAGACGACGTTTACCGAGTCGTGGTCTCTACTAAAGAACACGTTTGACCCAGCGGCCGCCGGTTCTTCGCGACATATGGCCGGCCCACTGCCACTTCAGCTTGCTAATTCTCAGAGCTATGTCGATAACTTTGGTTCTCGATTATTGATAAAAATAAATGTACCTGCATATAACTCCGCAGTTGTGCAAGCTCTCCAACGCCGTCAGTATTTCAGCGCCCCACTTGCAGATAGCCGACGGGGGTATGACGTCTCTAGGCTTTGCTGGATTTATCTGAAAATCAAACAGAATAAATGAAATATTTTTATTTGTTATAAAGACTTACACAGAACAAAATTAACTTAAAATCTCTTAAATCTGAGAATGTTTATCCTTACAATATTTAAGCTCCAACAGCATTCTGAGCGTGTTCGCGAATAGGTTTTACTGCATTTATATTTATCACTCTTCCAGGTTGCACGCTTTTACAAATAATAATGATGTAAAGTTCAAAATCGTTAAATAATTTATTTGTTTATTAATTTCTTGTTTTGATTATTTTTGTTTTTGTTATTTTTCCCTTCAATTATCTCATGTTTATTTTTAATTTTTGTAGATTTATGTGACTTTTTAATTATTATTGTGTACTTTTAAGTTTATATGGACCCAAGTAGTCTGAAATAAAGGTCATTATTATTATTATTAAACGCAAAAGTATGTATGGATGTTCGTGACTATTTCACGCAAAAAACTACTGTACGGATCAGGTTGAAATTTTTCATACAGGTAGTTCCAGGCCCGGAATAAACCTTATTAGAAATACCTTTTATCCCATAAATCAGGTGCCATGAGGTAGAAATAACCTTAAAACATTTGCATAGAAACAACGCGTGCGAAGCCGCGGGCAGAAACTAGTATATAACTTTTGAAACTATCCTGGTTATTAACTTAACACTTTGACTGTGATTTTTTTTCGACGACTGCGATAATTTTTTTAACCTAAAAAATTAGTGCTGCCGCTCTACACAGCGGTTGTGTTGCGCCGCACATGCGTTTCGTTCGAAAAATATTACGGCTGTGCTGAGTCACAAAGATCTGTATTTTCTCAGCCGCTGCGCTAGTGTGGATTTACGCATATTAGTCACTTGTAGAAAACACATACCGTGTGATTTCAGCAATCAAAGTGTTAAAAGTAATTTGGATATTAACCAAGATTTTAGTTATGTTCATGACGTATGAAACTGTGCCGAAATATTGGAAAACTCAAAAATCAAATATTAGAATATCAACGACTTATTTTTACACAATCGAGACTTCTCGTTTAGTTTCGTTTTTTCTCGTTCTTCGTTTGAGAATAAGCATAATAACTTATAACTCGTTGACTGCAAATAAATGATTTGATTTCTTTTTATGCGAGCAAAACTCGATAAAAGCAAAGCGCAAAAGCTAGTAAAAACAAAACTTACCTTCACAACACTAGGCGCTTCCACAACCTCATTATCCAAAACACTACACTCCGACAACACTCTATCCACATTAGACAACAGCTTCTGTGACTTCAACACAATCTCGTCTACATTCCTGTTATCCTCTACATTATCATCATCCATATTATCCTCGTTATTCTGTCTGTTATTTTCATTATCTAGTTTATTCTTCGGTTCCGTAAACACGTTTTCTAGGTTGACCTCTCTAGAGGGCGTAGCGGGTAGTGATTTGGCGTAGTTTTTGATGTAGTCGAATAGTTTTTCCCCGGGTGCATATGATAGTATAAGGAATATAAGGTTGTTTGTCTCGATGTATGCGTGTAGTGGAACCATGTACGGTATTACGGTTGGCAAGATCGGGGTTCGAGTCTCGTTTGTTCGTTGGAGGAAGTACTCGTCGAATTCTGTGAGGTTGTTCGGTACTTTCTGTAGGACCTGAAAAATGAGAGATTTTTTGTTATTATAGTAATCTCTTTCAACACTAAAACAGAGAAGACTGCTCCTTGATCAACTAATGTTATATAACATCTGTCATAACAAGTTCGACTGTAATAGTTTAGTTAACCAAATTTATATATGTACCATACTGTTCTCGCCCAATTAGAGAGACTCGTAAGCGTGCGTTATTCGCTACCACTCCTTGCAAAACGAACGCAGGTGTGCGTGCTCCACTGCATAGAATGACAACGGCATATAATAAGTACTTCTCTGAAACAGATCCATTTGCTGCTTCACCAGCTTTGTATAAGACAGCCATCAACCTGATATTGTCAACTGACTTCGATTGTACTTAACTCTTCATGTGAATTACATTGTTGCAAATGCTCACTAACACCACCCCTTGTACAAGTAATAAGTGGATAACGGGGCTGGTTCACTTCTAGAATTACGTTTATTTAAGTTTAATAGTTTATAGTTAATTTATAAGTGATACTGTTTGTAAGAAAGAAAAAAAAAAGTGCTTAAGCCCTCAAATTCGGGGTAAGGACTCTAACTACTGAGAAATCAAACAATATCCGAAAATGTTACGGATAACTACCGAGAAGTCAAACAATATCCGAAAATGTTACGGATAACTACCGAGAAGTCAAACAATATCCCAAAAATATCGACTTCGACAGTATTGACAGAAATATCGACTTTGACTGTTATTCCGTGATCATGGCGCATGAAACTGTGCCGAATATTGCATAACTCAAAAATCAAATCATGGTAAATATCCCGTTTTAAATGACTTTAGGACATGATATATTTATCAAGTAACAATGTATAGAAAACACACGGGTATGAAAAAAGTATTCGCAGAGCATACAAACATTTGTAAGGTCGCGGGAATTGAACCCACAACCTACTGCAATTTATGCGAACGATATAACTGAGTTTCTTATCAATGAGTTCATAATTAGTTTATCACCAGAATCGGTATTTGCATACCATAATCTTATCAGTTAAAACACTGACTTTGACTTAGTAGGTACTATCATCAAAATTAAACATAACCCAAATAGATTTGCAATCACCTTCCACTTTAGGAGTTCATCATCATCAGCCTAAAGTAAAGTAAAAGTAAAAAATCATTTATTTCTTTAGGCTTACAAAATAAGCACTTAGACAAGTCATATTTTATATATAAATTATTATCAAATACAATTATTTTACTGTTCACTTAAATTTTTTGTCCACTAGTGGAAGAAGTGAAAAGAAACCACTAGCATGTTCATCTCTTATATGTCTAATACATGGTTATTTGCCTATTTAAGTCTAAATATAATATGATTCGATACATGTCAATATTTAAGTAAAGCTATGCACAACAACAAATTACTTACTACATACTATTGTCGGTGCCTATAGCAGTCCGCTACTGGACATAGGCCTCCCCCAATGAGCGCCATAGCGCCCTGTCTTCAGCTTGCCGCATCCAGCATCTACCTGCAGTCTTTCGCAGGTCGTCATCCCACCTGGTCGGAGGGCGTCCTACACTACGTTTACCGAGTCGTGGTCTTCACTCAAGGACACGAAGGAGGCACTTTAGGAGTTATGATAATATTTATCATTGCAAGTTTGCGTTGTCGATAGCGGATAGCTGTTATAAATGAGTTTCTGCTTTAAAATTGCAAAATTATGCCAGAATTTCAATTAAAATATTTACTGGGTTATGGATGTATCAATAAATAATGCTGGACAATCAACACAACATCGTCTAGCCCCAAGGTAAGCAGAGCTTGTGTTATGGGTACTAGACGACTGATATACATAATAATATGTATGTATATAATTAAAAATAATTATGTCTTTATCACTGTCTGAACGTTACCTTTTCACGGCGAAACGGATTATGGTATGGATAACTAAATTAAATTAATAATACCCGTCACGCCATTTTGTGGCGGCGGGGTATTAAAACCGAAAAAAGTATATCTTACCTTCATAGCATAGCAGTTCTTATCAACCTTATGCATGACCAGCATCATAGAGGATCCTAGAACGGCCAACACCGTGTACAGCCCGAGGTCTTCATACGGCACCTTCAGCATAGAGAGTGGGATGGGGCAGTGCGAGGAGCGGACCTCATCGGGCTCGGATATTAACTGGAAGATAAATTAATATTTTTTTTTTTTATTTAGCCTGTTTCGTCCCACTGATGGGCAAAGGCCTCCCCAATTAAAAAAAAAAAAAAAAAAAAAAAAAAAAAAAAAAGCCTTTAATTCCATTACCTTAAATAACATTGATTAATCATTCTTAAAAAAAATGTTTGTATTAATTAAATGTAGGTACCTAAATAATATGTCAAGTATAATAGAAATTCAAATATTGAATTTTATTTAGATGTTTGTTTTGATTGAATTAATATTAAAATTAGTAAGTAGTTAGGACCCCTCTAGGGTAAAGGCCTCCTCCAGGGAGGCCAAATTTATATATTACATTGTTTGTTCAACTTTTGTTGATTTTAGATAGTTTTTGTCCAGCAGTGGGCTGCTATAGGCTGATAATGATATTTCTAGCATAGAAGAAACGATATGTAAATTAGCTTGGAAACTACGTAGGATGCCACTAACAGACAAGTGTTTGTCTGTCTGTGGCACGGTTTACAGACACAGACAGATAACACACACCTTGTGTTTTAAGTTGCAATGGTTCGGGGGTCAAAAATAATGATAAAACACTTACGCTTCGATCCGCGTCCGTCAAATGGTTCTTGTATATTTCCTCGGCGTATGACAGATATTTATTGGTCTTGTCTTTGATTAGGGCTCGCCGTTGGGAATCTGAATCACCTGAAACAAAGATATGTTTTATTTACTTTACAAAGGTCGCAAAAATAAGTGTTTTAGAATATCTCATTTTCTCATTTATAATAAACTAGCTGCGCTCCGCGGCTTCGCCCGCGTCGAGATCTATGTGTCAAATGGTTTATAAACCCTACTCTTGAATCACTCAATGTATTTAAAAAACCGCATCAAAATCCGTTGCGTGGTTTTAAAGATCTAAGCATACATAGAGATAGACAGCGGGAAGCGACTTTTTTATACTATGTAGTGAAGTTGTAAGGAATAAAATTGTCTACAAATTTCATTTTGTACCTTTTTTTATACATCAAACCGTTTTTGAGATAGAGGACGCAGAGTATTGAGCGCTCAGCCATACAAGGTAAAAAAAGCGCAAGGTAAATCTTGAATCCCAAATTCCCAATCTATTAAACCGTTTTTTACTTAATTATTTATTAAATAAAATACTTTTTTGTTCAAAATTGTTGTGCCCTGACAGTGTTTTTATGCATTGTGTACTCACTAAGACACTACACCTAAGAACAATTACCTGTATGCATAAAATCACAATAAATGATATGAATATCTTATACTGATATTTATATTTGTTTTAAATCAAATAGTCATCAAATTTCACTTACCTTTGACATACAAATAATAAAGTGAATCATTCTAAATATATTTTAATGTTATTTTGATTTAGGATAATTGTATTTTAAGTATAAAAGATATTAAATGAATTAGTCTTAAAAATTTCATCACATCATCTCCAGATCCAGATATTGCCTTTAAAATACTTGAAAAGAAATACTAATAATACCTAAATACTTGAAAATCTAAGGACGCTCATCATCATCATCATCATCAGCCTATATTAGTCCACTGCTGGACATAGGCCTCCCCCAATGAGCGCCATAGCGCCCTGTCTTCGGCTTGACGCAGGTCGTCATCCCACCTGGTCGGAGGGCGTCCTATAGGACGCCCTTCGACCAGGTGGGATTTGGGATTGTTCCGTTTACCGAGTCGTGGTCTCCACTCAAGAACACGTTTGCCCCAGCGGCCGTCGGTTCTTCGCGAGATAAGGACGCTCAAACGTTGGTAAATGTGATTTTTGAGACAACTTTTGTCATGCTAAATAAAGGTCTATACAAAAATGTAAATGCTTATTCCGTTAGATTCCGAGGTTGAACCCTTTATTGGTCGAATATGATGAATTACTTATGATAATTGTTCATATTTTAATTAGATATTCTACTATTCCGGACGGAGAAAACTCAAACAAATCAATGATCATTAAAAACGATCTGGTCTTGTTGAGTTAGATATAAATAAATAAATAATGCTGGACAATCCACACAACATCATCTAGCCCCAAGGTAAGCAGAGCTTGTGTTATGGGTACTATATGAAATGGTGAAATGAAATTGAAATATATTTATTCTGATACAGCTAAAGGATAATATAAAAGAAAACTTAAATAGTGTAAGTAATTCCTGTCGTACTAAAATACATTTATTAACAATTTACACAATTTATTAACACTTTGACTGCGATTTTTATTCGACGACTGCGATCTTTTTTTTAACCTAAAAATTCGTGCTGCCGCTCTACACAGCGGTTGTGTTGCGCCGCACATGCGTTTCGTTCGAAAAATATTACGGCTGTGCTGAGTCACAAAGATCTGTATTTTCTCAGCCGCTGCGCTAGTGTGGATTTGCGCAATTTAGTCACTTGTAGAAAACACATACCGTGTGATTTCAGCAATCAAAGTGTTAAGAACTTACTATTATCTGTCTCTTGCCTATACTTATAAATGTGCATATATTCGCACAGATAAAGGAAATCCATCGTCACAGCTTTTTATTTACCAATCGAGTTATATAGGTTCAAGTTTATGGCTCACTAGTTTTAATTTCAATTCACTTTAAATAAACTCAATAACGACGTTGTATTTATGAAAGTTCGTCAAACACTGGTGTTGAGCCGATACGATAGCTTTTCTTATCAGTGGCCGATTCATTGGTGCAAATCGATAAGAGAATCGATTAAATCTTTCCATTATTTGTTGTGTGCACATAGGTTATGTTTCAAGCCAGATAAATTTTATTTTGTTATTATATTATGGCTTGTCAGGTGTTTTGTGTACCTAATAAACTAAAATAAATAATCGCATCTCCACTGAATAAAAATCGTTTTATAAATACATAAATACTGATTTTTAGTAAGTTAATGTGCGAGTTGGTTTTCTGTGTGCTAGAATTACTAAGACAAGAGGTATACAAGTAATTACGACCTTGACGACCGATGTGGCGCGGTTCGATTCCCGCCTCGGAACAATCGTGTGTACGATCTGCAGATATTTGTTCCGGGTGTTCTGGTTATTTTCTATGTATAATAAAAAATATCTATCTATGTATTATGTATATCAGTTATCTAGTACCCATAACACAAGCTCTACTTACCATGGGGCTAGATAATGCTGTGTGAATTGTCCAGCATTATTATTATTTATAGTACAATTTTATTATATAACACACTAATTTTGACAAAGGAAACACCGTAGTGGATTGTACAAAGAGTGTGTAGTGTCTAACTTAACTAAGATCATTCATCATCATCATCATCATCATCAGCCTATAGCAGTCCACTGCTGGACATAGGCCTCCCCCAATGAGCGCCATAGCGCCCTGTCTTCAGCTTGCCGCATCCAGCATCTACCTGCAGTCTTTCGCAGGTCGTCATCCCACCTGGTCGGAGGGCGTCCTACACTACGTTAACCGAGTCGTGGTCTCCACTCAAGAACACGTTTGCCCCATCGGCCGTCGGTTCTTCGCGAGATATGGCCGGCCCACTGCCACTTCAGCTTGCTAATTCTTTGAGCTATGTCGATAACCTTGGTTCTCTGTCGGATGTATTCGTTACGAATCCTATCCTTCAGAGAAACTCCGAGCATAGCTCTTTCCATAGCTCGCTGAGCAACTTTGAACTGGTGGACCAGCCCTATCGTGAGTGTCCACGTCTCAGCTCCGAAGATCATTCATAAGTAGCTAAACATTTTAATGAAAATCTGTCAAAAACTTGCTGTTAATATTTAGGTTCGTCCAGTATTCATACATATAGCAAAATCTTGTAACTTGGACCAAACAAAGGTCGGCATAATCTTTAGTAGATAAAGTTGGATATAGATAGATAGATAGAAAATTCTTTTATTGCACACATACAAAATAAAACAAACAAGACAGAATAAAATACAAAAAACATGTGACAATTTGGCGGTCTTATCGCTCAAGAGCGATCTCTACCAGACAACCGTGGATGGATAGGATCGTTGGATTGTACATGGCGATCTGTGTGCATTATATTAATTTATAAAATATTACATGAAAATACGTAATACTTGAATATATATTTATTTCTGAGTAGTAAGAGTCATTTTTCCGTAAATAGATATTACGTAAGTTTCTTGTATAGTATTGCTTGGTACTTCTATGACTATTAGTTGGTTTCCTGTATTTTTCCGAGAACTAACTAGGTGATTGTAAATAAATAATGCTGGACAATCCACACAGCATTATCTAGCCCTAAGCTAAGCAGAGATTGTGTTATGGGTACCAGATAACTGATATACATAATACAATACATTACATAGATAGACAGTTTATTATACATAGAAAACGATCAGAACACCCAAAACCAATATCTGCAGATCGTACAAACATTTGTCCCGAGGCGGGATTCGAACCCGAAACCTACTGCGTCGCTGGCGGACCTTCGCCTACCGAGGTGTGAAAACTAGCTAGGTCAGACCTTCGCCTACCGAGGTGTGAAAACTAGCTAGGTCAGACCTTAGGCTTCAATGTATGTATTATCCTAAGTTATAAGAAGTGATATTTTAAGTTGTTACAAATGGAATATTTTATGTTGTTAAAAATAAATTTCAGGGCTGACCATGGAACTTAGCACTAATTTAGATCTCACTTCATTTGTCGTTGAAGTCAAAAACCAAGGCATCACTACATAATATAAAACAAAGTCGCTTTCCGCCGCCTGTCTGTCACTATGTATGCTTTGGTCTTTAAAACTGCGCAACGGATTTTGATGTGTTTTTTTAACATAGATAAAGTGATTCAAGAGGAAGGTTTGTAAATCATTTGACACATAGATTTCCACGCGAGCGAAGCTGCGGTGCGCAACTAGTATATCATAATATTGAACTTGGCTCTCATTCCACATTTATGTTTTTGGTGGGATAATAGACTTACTTTGAACTCCTATAAGCATCTTCTCAATACCAGACTTGTAGCACTCAAAAGCTCTCTGATAATCTCCCATATCTTCGCATCTCGCAGCTAAGTTCAGCATATACCCGGCTTCAAACACATAACTATCTTCCGTCCTTGTCTTACTCTCCACGTTAGAGAGAGATAACGCACTCCTTTTACTGTAAAGCGACAGGGAGCTACTGCGTTCCATTTCACACATCGAAGCAGATTCCATAGTTGAATTCAGAGAAGTGGTTTCAGAATCAACTCTGGGCATAGTGTGGTAATCATCGAATTTAGAAGTAGATGGAACGTCAAAGTTTATCAAATCTGGCAACATTTTTCTAATGCTCGGCCTGCTTTTCTCTATGGATATTTTCGACAGTTCGTCATAGAGGTCGCTGTCTATGGATTCGATGGAGGATAGCGAGTCGATACTGTTGGACGTGTTTTTCGGTGACTGCCGTATTTCTACGTCGGCCGCTTCGTAGATCGGTATCTGGGAGATGAAGTCGGTTTCATCGACGGTTATCGGTTCTTCGGGTGGTCGGCCTGAAAGATAATTTAAGTTATTGTTAGAATTTTTTTGACTTTGCAATAGGATTTTTTGACCATCTACTATTATACACATCACTGTGGACGGCGCGGCGGTCTTATATAATAAGTGTATATAATAGCGCCCTGTCCATCCGCTCTAGTAGGTATATGCGACTGCTGACATGATACATAGTAAGTATATACCAAATAATTTTAAGAATCCCAGATTTTATGTTAATAAAGGATTTTTTGATGACTGAAAAATACTGAAAACTGAAAACAACAAGGTCATAGGAATTTTATCACTAAAAATATACTTGTGCAGCGCAACGAAAATTAAAAATATATATTGATACCAGTTAATAAAAAACCATCCCTTCATTTTTTTGACTTCTTAATCCCTTTGTTTATAAAACATGTCAAAGATTCTAAAACCGAGTAAAGAGCAGATTGTGATCCCACTACGCTTGCCAAGTCATGGTTTCCACACAAGTGAGAGTTTGGAGAAACGCATGTGGAACGAAACGAGTGGTGAACGAAACGAGTGGTGAACGAAACGAGTGGTGAACGAAACGAGTGGTGAACGAAACGAGTGGTGAACGAAACGAGTGTTGTCCGGGTCAATTCTAACGCCGAAAGCGCCACGGTCTGCATTGGACTATGTGAGCGGATAACTACATAATATAATGTTAGTCGAGTAATTAAACTCCCTTACCTGCAGTAATAGGGCTCCTAGCGTCCTCATCATCCGTCTGGTACTCCAGGGGGGCAGACTCCTCGATGGGCAAGTGCAGGGAGCTCCGGATAGACTCTATCACACCGCCGGGCTTCTCTGGTTTGGGGTAGCCAGTCTGTAAAAGCAAGAGTATTTTACTACATCTAGGAAATTCCCTACAGCCACTTTGATAACTACCTGATTCGTAACCATAACTACATTTAGGAAATTGAGGAAATTATAGCAACATTATTTCTATCATTTAACTTTTACAGTGTAGATAGAAAACACTTTATTATACAACACAAAACAGAAAACTATACAGAAATAAATACTTAGAATATAGGAAGTATTAAGGGCGACCTTATCGTAGAGCGATCTCTTCCAGGCAACCTTAGGATTGACTTAACATGAAGGAACAATATAGACGGTGGCACTTTAATAAATAATCGCTTCTTCACTACAAACCTGCACTACCTACCTTTTTTTATGTGAAGGTAAACACAAAATGATTGTGTATGTTCGTATATTTTCGTCATCTGTTCAAGAAGTTGAAGATAAAGATAAGTATCTAAATGTTGCTACTTACTTGAAGGAAGTTAACGAAATCAGTACTTGTGAATAACAGCTTGTGTTCTGCTATAAATTCCAGCAATGACTTTATTGTTTTAGCTCTCTCATCTATGACCTGAAACAACAATCACAACAGACTTTGTTACCTCTTCAAATATCAAAGTGCTTTCGTGTAAAGTGCGACGCAGAAGGTTGCGGGTTCGATTCCCGCCTCGGAACAATTGTGTGTACGATCTGCAGATATTTGTTCCGGGTGTTCTGGTCGTTTTCTATGTATAATAAAAAAATATCTATCTATGTAATGTATCGTATTATGTATGTAATCAGTTATCTGGCACCCATAACATAAGCTCTGTTTACCTACCATGGGGCTAGATAATGCTGTGTGAATTGTCCAGCATTATTTATTTATTTCCTTTAGACCATACAGTACAGGACTGGGACACGTCACAAAATTCAAATTATGTTAGTAAATCTAGAAAATAAGGATGACTTTGATTTTTTGTTCACTTTTTTTTTTTTTTTTTTTTTTTGAAAATGAAAATGAAAAGTTTTTATTTCTTTAAGCTTACAAATAAGCACTTAGACAGGTCATATTTTATACTATTAAATTATTTTATAGTTCACTTAAATTTTTTGTCCACCAGTGGAAGAAGTGAGAAGAAACCACTAGTATGTTCATAACTTATGTATGTGTCTAATTATCTCTATCTAATTATATTTTAATGTAAAGTAAAGAATCACGCAAGACTTCTGAATATACTGGGCTGAAATTTTGCATAAAGGTAGTTCTCAGCTGGGAATAAAACTTAGGCTACTTTTATCCCATAAATCAGTTCCCATGGAATAGAAATAACATTTAAATGATTCTATGAAAACAACGCATACGAAGTCTCGGGCAGAAAGAAGTTATAAAGATAATTTCTTTAACATACACTAACAAGAAATAGAACATTTCATGCACCTGAACAAACAATGATGAGGTGGTTGTGGTTCAAACAGCAGTCCCAGAATAACATAAAATAGTCACTGAGCTCCAAAAAGTACACTGGAGGACATATTATTGATGACTGATTGAGGCCACTTGCTTTTCGCCATTTTGGCGTTGAGCGTTAGCGTCAGCGGCGTGACCCGTCTGCTGTGGATTGTGCAGCTTATTTTATTTTTTACTAGCGGCCGTTCCTGGCTACGCCAGGTTTTAGTATGGATCCAGAACTTTTTGAAAATATTAGGACCTTGAATAAGTTCTCGCTGTTTTTTTGCAAAATAAGAGCTTTATTTAAATTATAGGGAAAAAACCATTTCAATCAAAGTATTGTCCATCACTAGCGACCACTTTCTCCCATCTCTCTGGCAGTATATGAATTCCGTGTCGGAAAAACGACATGTCTTTTGAGGCTATCCAAGAATCGATCAATTTTTTAGCTTCTTCATAAGAATGAAAGCGCTGGTCAGCTAGGCCATGGGCCATCGAACGGAAAATGTGAAAATCAGAAGGGGCTATTTCAGGTGAATACGGCGGGTGGGATAGAATTTCCCATTTAAGCGTTTCCAGGTAGGTTTTCACTGGTTTTGCAACATGGGGCCGAGCGTTGTCATGTAGCAAAATCCTTTGTCGTGTCTTTTGCTCGTATAGCGGCCGTTTTTCTTTAAAGACTCGACTTAAACACATCAATTGAAGTCGATAGCGATCCCCCGTGATAGTCTCATTCGGTTTGAGCAGCTTATAATAAATTACACCCTGCTGATCCCACCAAATACAGAGAAGAACCTTCGAACCATGGACATTTGGTTTCGCAGACGATGTTAATGCATGGCCGGGCATACCCCACCATTTTCTACGCTTTGGATTATCGTAGTGTATCCACTTTTCATCGCCAGTCACGATGCGGTGCATAAAACCTTTTCTTTTCTGCCGTAGAAGCAGTAGTTCACACGTGAGAAAACGACGTTCGACGTCTCTCGGCTTCAATTCATACGGTACCCAATGTCCTTGCTTATGGATCATTCCTAAATCTTTTAAACGTTTTAAAACAGTTGACTCGTCTACTTGTAATGTTTTTCCAAGTTCTGCTAGCGTCTGACATCGGTCTTGGTCGAGTAATTCCTCCAACTTTTCGTCTGCAAATTTTTTCGGTGCGCCAGAACGTTCTTTATCCTCAAGTTCAAAATCATTCATTTGAAGCGTCGAAACCAGTCTCTGCATGTCGTATCCGACAAAGCATTGTCACCATAAGTCTCAACAAGAATTCTATGTCCTTCAGCTGCAGATATTTTTTTGAATAAAGTAGTGCAATAAGATTCCCCGCAAATACAATTTATTTGACACAAAAATTGACATTTTCCGAAAAAAAATAAAAAAAAATCTTTACACTGAAGTGACTATACACTGAAATTAAAGGTTAGATCCACTACTGCCTTGCATATGTGTTACCATTCGAAATTTCACGAACGGGGTACTGCTACTGCCATCTTTGAAGAAACAGCGAGAACTTATTCAAGTTCCTAATATAATATTGCCTATGTTCACCGGGGATAGTGTAGATTTCTAACGGTGTAAGAATTTTTCAAATCGGTCCAGTAGTTGCGGAGTCTATTCATTACAAACAAACAAACAAAAAATCAAACCTTTCCTCTTTATAATATTAGTATAGATTTAATAGTTATATTACTGAAGTCACTTAGGAGATGTCAGTAACTACACTGACCTCTGGCTGGTACCTCTTGAAGTAACTATATCTAGGCAGTGTTGGGAAGGTCCCTCGCAGATACAGGCCGGAGTGGAGCGAGCGCATGCTCTTGTGCAGTCGCTGGACATCGCTGTACCGCTTCCAGACTGATATGGAGGTCACAGCTTCAGGAGACTGCACGGGGAACAGCTGGAAAATATAATTGAATGTTTTGTAAAGGTGTAGAGGTAAGGGAGTCAGCTAAAATTTGATTCTGATGAAATGTAAGGAATAATCTTTTGCTTGCGTCATATTGGTTGTCCTGTTGATTGCCGTAAACATCTAGTTACATATATAACAAAGATTTATTTATTTATTGTTAATAGACGAGCAGCTTCTAGCTGATGTGTCTATATCACACAGTGTTGAATTTATTTATTGTTAATAGACGAGCAGCTTCTAGCTGATGTGTCTATATCACACAGTGTTGAATTCATTTATTGCGTTACTTTTTTAGTTTATTATTTTTGTCTCGTAATCAGTTGTCGAGTTTATTAACAAAGATGATTTTTTTATAACAAAGATGGTTACAATCAAATAATAGATACAAATTAGAACAAGTATTTTACAATTGAGCTAACTGTAGACTGTTGCAAACAATCTATAATATAATAGACAGTTCTTTAGTGTAAAAGCTAATTCTATTAAGTTTATTTGTTTTGAAAGTGTTAAGAGCCATTATAATTAGGTTCACAACAAGCATTAATTTTGAAAATCATCTATTTTTACCATAGCTATTATAATTATGATGTATTTTATTCCCAAATCAAGTTTGGGTTATTGTACCCCTTTGAAATTGACCTCTAGCACTAACATTGAATTATGAGGTCACTGTCCTGAACAAAATAATGCAGTAACAAGCATTCTTAGTAGCATTATTGTTTTCAGCTGGTACATACATTGAATCAATGGAGCAACTCAACAACATTGTGCAACTGTTTGTAATATCAAGTATTGCACAACATTAATCTCTGTAGGAACGGAACCCAAGATACAGATATTGCATACTTTGAGCTTAAAGAACATTGAAAGATGAAGCAAAATGGATCTTTACAACCATTTACAGAGGGTTCCCAAACGCTACTATGGAAACAATACTTTTACCGATGTTAGTGATGTCAGGCTTCAGTGATCAAGGTTTCATGTTTTAATAAGAGTTTCATAGTTTGATTTTTACCCAAATTACAGAGCAAAATGTGTAGCTTGCCAGCTATTTTATTAATGACTTGTTCAATAGCACTAGCTAAGCTTAACAATACAGCTTAGACTCTATACAATCTTATCTGTGCCTGTCTATACATATTGATGCCCCCGATATGCTAATCCCAAATAAAATGGAAACAAGATCAAAATTGACAGGTGACGAAAAATATAAGAAAGGACGACTTCAACCAGCTCTTCTATTAATTACAGTAAAATGATATGAAATATTAAGATATGATTCATCAGAGTGAAGAAATAAAAATCACTTTTGTACCAATCAGTTAAACAGACAGCAGACAGGAGGTAAGTATAATAAAGCAAAACTCAAATGTTACTTACTATAGAGGTAATCTTGTAAATAGTAAAGCCATTCTTGTGTTTTTCAGTCTCATCTACCGTGAACCGGCGAATCCATTTATCTTTTGCCGACATTTTATTGATTTTTGAATACACGTTTACACAAACACATTTAAACGCTTTTAATATTATTTCTGGTCATTGTGCTGCTGTAGGAGGAAGGAAATAATCGTGATTATACAAGGAAAATGCGATAAATTTATCGGGTCATCGATTGATTTCGTAAAAAGAGAAAAACAAAAATAAACTGGTAGCGTTCCGGTCAAAACATTAGTTTTGAAAGTTGATTTGATTCTTTTTGAGCATGATAATATATAAAACGTACTCTTGATTTGGCACAAATCGTGTATATTTAAGTTTTTAGGGGTTGTTTATTTTTCATATTTTTTTAAAATAAAAGCTATTTTCTTTGTTTATGTGTCTCAGACAGAAGAACTGAACAAGAACAAGTATCCCCGGGATCCCGACGAGTATTCCCGAGCCCCGAGGCCGACGTCTGTGTTGTCTTTTTTTTCTCTTTTCATGCTTGAATCCACTGTGAACAATGTAACAAAATACAATAAATGTTACATTGACAGTGATAGCTGCATCAAAAAGACGTCCAATAATGAACAAACCTTTGAGCGAACGAAATCGGCCTTTGTGGTTGGGTGCGCGGCAGAAAATTTAAATATTCTCTGATTTTAACACCCTTTTTTAATACTGTTTGCGTTCTTTCTGTAATTTAGTGGACCGTTGAATCAACATGGGTCAAGTAAGTAAAAATTGGTATACGATTGCGGCAAGAGTTCTTTTAGCTCTCTAAATTAGTAATTACTACATATTAATTTATTTTGAATTGTTATCATGAGATAACGTCGCACCCGCATAGTACCAACGTGCTGGTGGATGTTAGGTTGTTTGTAAAATAAATAAATAATGTGTGTGTTCTGCTGAGAGTGGCCCGCGATAGGTACCTACTAGTTATGTGAGGTGCAAAATAGGTCGACCTCACCAATTTGCATTGTGTTCTGTTTTCATTAGGTACCTACCTATGTAATAAATTAAGGTAAAATACTAGTAAAGTAGGTATAGGTTACCTATTGCTAATGCAATGCAATTGTGTCACCTAGGCACATATAATTATGTGCCTACCTAGATGACGCAATTATGTAAATCAAATGTAAATCTTGCATTTTAAGAAAGGTCGATGCGAGTAATTTCGTCTACGGGGCTTTATGAGCTTTGTGTCGAAATTATTAAGAATGTTAAGTTTTTTAGTACATGCCAGCTTTAAAAGAATGTTTAACACTTTGATTGCTGAAATCACACGGTATGTAAATCACATGCAATATTACCTGCGCGATCTTAAAGACATTTGGTGTAGAGAGACATAATTTTCATGTAGATTTTAATCGCATTATTTATACATAGGTACCTACGAAATAAGTATACATTAGGTTCATCATCTTGGGGAATACCTACCTACCGTCTACTACTCTACCTAATTGTGATCACTCATAATATTAACACTTTCAGTGCCCTAGACGCTCATGCCGTAGCTCTGTACCAGTTGACAGCGCGGTACGCGTCTGCGGATCGTACCTACCACTGATATGGGTAGTGAGTGGCTTCTACCGTTTTGTCCGTCTGTAGCGCGTAGGATACATCAGTAACACATTTACTGCCGGTTTACCCAAACCTAATCTACACGACGCGGTTTAAATATCCTTCAAAGAACAGTGTCCTATCAAAGGTAGCAGGTCAAACTTGCAGCTTCATCAGCTATCCCCACCACAGCCGAGTCACTTGAGCGAATGGCGCGCGGCGAGAGGTTGTGCGCCGTCTTGCATTCCGTTTCGTCGCGTCGTGTCGTGCTTCTCGTGTCCTCGACAACATTGCAATATTACTTTTCCCTCGAGACATGATTACAAATCGCGTTAAACCAACACAGTGCAAACAATAAACTGCTAAAAATGTGTGTTCAATAACCAACATCCGTGTGAGCTCGTGACCAAAAAGTTTTGTAAACAACCGGATATCAACATGGGTTCGAAAATCGAATACGTGGATTCCTCGCACTTATACGCCACAAACTATGTTCGCAATTCGAAAGCTATCGGTGTGCTTTGGGCCATTTTCACGATTTGCTACGCAATAATCAGTGTTGTGGCCTTTGTGACCCCGGAGTGGATTGGTGACTTAGAGACTGAGTATCCTAGGAAGTTTGGATTATGGCAAGTGTGTAGAGCGGACGATACGACGGAAGACTGTAAAGGGAGACTGGATGACTTCCTCTCGATAAACGGACTCGTGTTCAAGATCGCAACTGTGTTAGTAGGCTCGGCGGTGACTCTGGCCTTGTTTACGATATGCACCATGCTGTTGTTCTTTTTTTGCCAGTCGACGACTGTCTTCCATATCTGTGGATGGCTGCAGCTTTTATCTGGTGAGTTTGTTTAAATAACTAACCCAAGAATGACATTAATCAAGATTTAAGTAACATGGACTTAACACTAACATAAAATAATTAAAGCCTCATTCAACCTTTCGCGGAAACTTGTTTGACCAACCAACAAACCTAAAAAGCAAAGATCAAAGAAGCCTACGAAAAACCGTTACAAAAACTTACCCCCTAAAATGCCAGTAACTCGGTCAACTTCTCAAAGGAGTAAAAACCTCAAAAAGTTCGTAACGGTTCGAAAAAACAGGTTTAAGTGAAAGTTATGCATGTAAAGGTAGACAATGATTGACCTTGCGACGACGTCTTTGTATTGGAACAAATCGAGTATTACAAGTAAACGAGCAATAGACAGGTGCAAATCTAAGATAGGTACCTTCTTACAGCATCCGGTGTTTGTAAGGGGCAGGTGCCCTTTATGCCTGCGAAGCCCTGACGTAGGTAGGACAGGAATAGGTATGTAACACAATATTACCTACCAACATTGTGTAACAAATAGGTTTCCTTTTTCGGTTCTCGATAAAATTCTTGAATTTATTGAGAACCGAAAAAGAAAACCTACTTGTTGTATATCGAACCGAAAAAGAATAAGAAAATTCAAAATTCGTTACCTACCTATGGCACTTAGGTATTGCATTAAGCCTGGAATCAAACATAGGTTTTTTTATCCCATATAACAATTCCCATGGGATAGAAATAACCTTTAAATGGTTCCATAGACACAACGCGTGTGAAACCGCAGGCAGACACCGGCAAAACTGTACATGTACAACTACGAGTAAATAAGAATAATCCAAATCGGTCCATAAATCACAATGATATCGACGCAAATGCAAACAAAAAACATACCTACCAGCCGAACATAGAACCTCGCCACTCGATTTTGCACAATTTTTGTAAAAATCTGGGGGCAAAGACCCATAAAATATTGCTATAGGATAGGGCTCCAGGGTATATTTATTTATTTAAAAACTTTATTGCACTACTAAGGGTAGAAAGGGTGGGCTTAATGCCCGAGGCATTTTCTACCTGCCGACCAGGTACGTACATATATTCATACCCCATTTATCAAAATCGCTTGAGGCGTTTTGATACTTCGTTCGATGTAATATTATGTCTGTCTGTCTACCAACGACATAGGAAAGAAACACAAGAAAAACATAACCCGCCTCGGCCGCTAAAGAAACAAGTCATTGACGCTCAATCTCTTCTTATAGTGGGACTAGACAGGACACATGCAAAAAGGCTAATCGCATAAGCTTAATGCAAAATGAAACCTTACCATACCATAATTCTAACTATATGTAAGTACCGCTAACCAGGATCTGCACTGACATCTCGCACGGTAGTATAATGTGCATTGTACAATAGGACATGAACACACAATGTTAATACACTCCTATACACACCCCTGGTTACATGAACCATGTCCTCACAAACCAGCCCAAATCCTTGAAGGTTCGAAGAAGGACTTTTGGTGTATGACAACTTCGTTTTATCTACAAACCTTGTGAAACTATCATGGTTATTAACACTAAAGTCATTTAAAACGGGATATTTACGATATGATAAAAAAGCCTGCCGAAAGCCATGAAAAAGGCACAAAAATTATAAATTAATTAGTATTGTGTGTAATATGCAATTTTTAGTATAAGTAGTAATAACATCGCCTTAGGGCTTAATAAAAAAACCTGTTATGATGTTATTATCTCAATAAAATATAAATCATATTGGAAAACTTAAAAATCAAATCAAGGTAAATGTCCCGTTTCAGCTTTTCGGTAGGTGCGGGCGGACCACATCATAGAAAAGATAATATACACAGCAGCCGGTTTTGTCATAATCATAACTCATCATAACTTCGTAAGGCTTTGGAATACAAGAATTATAAATTCATACCTACATATAATTGGATCATACGAGAACCTTGGTTGTTCGAAGTCGACGCCAACGATATTTATGTTGATGTTGTTGGAATAAAATAAAGGAATGCTAAGGTTTTCACCTTGACTTTTAAAAGAGACTGTATTTATTTTTTAAACTGCTAAGTGCCCAATATCTTTTTACAATCTCCAAAATCCTACATACGTCAAAAATCGTAGGTAATTTATTCCTCGATTGATTAATTTTTTAAGTGTCTTTTAGAAATATCTGAGACATACGCCAAATAGTGGAAAATAACAGCATAACAGAATTGTTCAGCGTTCAACAAGCTTGCCGTTGTTAAAGAAAACCCAATTAGACGAGCAACAACGCATAAAATTCAATTTTCACAAATGCTGAGAATGTTAATTTTCACCTGCAAACAGGTTCTTGTAAGGAAATCGCACTTACGTCGTTTACTAAAACTATTCTATTCTACCATTCTGATTCCAGAATAAAACGACACAGATTATAAAATAAAAAATTTAAAACTACAGACATGTTTATAAGTCTTTAAGTAGCCTGAACTGTCCAGAATAAAAGTTACTCTATGGCCCGAACCGAACGCGCAACAAGATAATAAAGACATAGTAGAGTAGGTAATTCCACATAAACTTCACAGATGAAAAATGAATACTTTATCAAGTCTTTGGTCAAGTAGATGCCTATGTCTGCATGAAAATAATGTTAATTTTCTGTTGGAAGATTAACATTCCCTCCTTATGAATAAATTATCTGCAACACAATTCCCAGTTCACGCATAAAATTAAATGGCAGTGATACAAGCAGTGTGAGTAATAAATTGAACTCTGAATAACCGGTAAAACGCCCCAGTCATGCAACAAGAATTCTGAACGAAAATGAAGCTCGCTACGATAGCGAATCGAATACGGATTCGATTGCCAATGGAGCAGAACACGATAGGCTAAAGTGTTTCGTAGTCATTTAAAAGAAACTATCTTTAAAATAAAAACTTTGACCATTTTATAAGAGAACTCTAGAATATAACTTTAACCTATGTAATGTAGATGATAATACTTGATGAACTTGTCATGACAGTAATTGTCTCTGTTCGATAGGTAGGTAACATAGTACCTACGGCTCAAAGGGTTCAATAAATATAAGGATATCGTTATGTTTATGTTAATCGTAACTTACGTGAAAGTCCCATCCCTTTAGAAACTACGATTGAAATGGACTGGATAGATGTATGACAGAGAGAATAGAAATACCTACGTTTATTTATAAAGACTCCAAATACAAACAGTTAAAACAAGACACACTTAAAAGGATAGTACATGCATAAAGTAATTATAAAAAGGCTCTCAGCATAATGCTGGCGAGGATCAAAGTAATGTAAAAACTAAAAAACTGAATTGTACCTATCCTTTGAATACTTAGATCATATAATTATGTATCTTTACCTATAGGTTTTGGTTTGCGTCGAGAATTAAATACATATGTAATAACAAATAATAATATGAGATATGATAGAAAGCAGAAATAATCCTCGTCAGCCATCACGTAAGATATGCTATCTGATTTAAAATGCAGTTTTGATTTGATTGCCAATTAAGTAGAACACGCTTGTTCTAGGCTATTATATTAACCGTGTATTAATAAATTTTACTAAGTATATGAGAGATAATAGAAAGGAGTCCAAATCATGTTCACATGATTTCTGAATCATGAAGTCCATCGGCGGAGGTAAACGTGTTCTTGCTGAATGGAGACTGCAACCCGGCAAACGTACTGTAGATAGAACGCCCTCCGGCCAAGTGGGATGACAGCCTGCGAAAGGCCGTCATCCCACGCAGGCAGATGCTGCAGGTAGATGCTGGATGCGGCAAGCTGAAGATAGGGCGCTATGGCGCTTATAAGGGGTGGCCTATGTCCAGTAGTGGACTATTATGGTGATGCTAATGATGATGGTCAGAAAATTTTCGTCTTTGGCGTGTGTTTTGTTAACTCAAAACATCATCTACATACAATTTGTCTACATTTCAACACAGCATTACAAAATGATACCAAAGAATGCGGATAATAGCATCGTAAGCAGACGCCATTGCTAACATAATAGCACGATTTCCCGCCATCTTTCTGACGGTTCTGACCTCATCTGCGAGTTCACCGCTATGCGCTATGTACGTGACCAGAAAAAAAACACACATTCTCCAACTCTAATGAACCGTATCTCTTAGGAGTAAGGTTGAAGTTAGTTTTACTAAATTAGTGTTACGTGTCGAAGTTGCTAAATAAGGAAAGTTGGTTACGATGATCAATAGTAGTCTCTTTGTTGAGACAAATGTAGAGCAGAGCGTTACACTTTTGATATCGCATTGAAAATTTTAAGAAGGTATTATTCGCTCAACGCAACCGTTTATGTTTCTTCCTCATTTATAGCCTATATTAGTCCACGCTGGACTTAGTCTTTGCAATAAAAAGCCTAAGACTTCGGGTTTCCACAGACGCAGCATTGAAAGCTTACCACGGGTATGTCTCGTCGACCTTGGCGTACGGGTTGATCTTGTTGGGAAATTCAACAGATACAAGTCAACAGAGAACAAGGCCTTTATAATCCAACAAAAAATGCGTCCGAGCAATCTGTGGTGCTTCGAATACGGATAGCGGCAAAACCTTGTTTAAGAAATTTAATATACTACCATTGCCCTGCATGTATATAAGGGAAATATGCCTGTTTGTGAAACAATGTCCACATTACTTTAAGACACACGCTGATGTGATGGAGAGACGGAGACATAAAGATAAGCTGTATGTCCCGGATCACAGAGTAAAACTTGTCACCAAAAATGCCTATCACCTGGCAATAAAAATTTACAACAAATTGCCCAAGGAACTTTTTAGCTATACCATTTAATTTATTTAAAATTAAATTAAAAGTGGCTGGACAATTCACACAGCATTATCTAGCCCCAAGCTAAGCAGAGCTTGTGTTATGGGCACTAGATGACTGATATACATAACATACATTACATAGATAGATATTTTTTATTATACATAGAAAACGACCAGAACACCCGGGACAAATATCTGCAGATCGTACACACAATTGTTCCGAGGCAAACCCGCAACCTCCTGCGTCGCAGGTGGACATTCGCCCACCGCGCCACATCGGTCGTCATGGACAGATGTTTTTATAATATGAAGGAATATTTTGACCATATTTTTTTTTGTGACCTATATAATTATTTAATTTGCACCTAAAGCAATAACTTGTGACCATTTTTAATTGTATAACTATTGCTGACATTGATTACTTTATACATATGTATAGCCTGCACGGCTCAACGAGGCAGAATGTATTGGAAATACTATTATTATTAAGAGCTTTCGTACCTACATTTCCAGCAAATAAATGATTTGATTTGATTAGGCCTACCCAAATAACCGCTTCATCGGCTCTTATAGCCCGTGTAGACTATTAACAGGTAGGTAGGTATGTAGCGAGCTAGATAATATGAAATTTGGAAGATAGATAATTTTGCATCCATGTAACAGTGAAGTTATGGCGTATGTTTTAACAAATTCAGTTAAAACATATATTCAGACTAAATTTTCCACGTCCCTGATTCAGGTAATATTTCTTACCCATTTAAAATATTAGTTTTTTGTTAAAATATTTATTAAAGAAGCGAAGTTTGTCATCGTTTTTCGCGCAATTTTTCATTATGCTCTACCTAACCTATTAGTTGAAGGTATAGGTGGCACTAAGAAATGTGTAAATACATATTTTTTAATTTCATAGTTTAAGCACAAACCTGTGTCCGGGGTGCTCCTTAGACAAAATTACCCACATGGACCTTACCATGACAACCTACATAATATGTGGCGCGGTGCGCGAAGATCCGCCTGCAGTATGTTGCGGGTTTGATTCCCGCCTCGAGACAATTTTGTGGCCGATCTGCAGATATTTGTTCGGAGTGTTCTGGCTGTTATCTATGTATAATAAAAAATATCGATTCATGTCATCTCTTGTATTTAGTACTAGCTGCGCCCCGCGGTTTCACCCGCGTGGTGATAGATATTTTGGATAATATACAATATATCTTTATAAATTGTAGCCTATGTGTTATTCTGATGCTACATAATATTATTGTAAAGTTTCATTAAAATCCATTTAGTAGTTTTTACGTGAAAGAGTAACAAACATCCATACTTACAAACTTTCGCGTTTATAATATAAAAAGGATATCAGTCATCGTGATGCTGTGGCGGCACGGTACGGCACAGTACAAATAGGTCGCTAGTTGGTATAGGAACTACCTAATGATTTTCTCTTTAAATCTCCATTGCACGCACGTACCTCAATTTGAATGGTGGTATAATTTAGAATCGTAAAAAGTAAAATCTAAGCATGATATAATGGCAAGTATCACAATGAAACGCTATTTAAGCTACTTTACGCTATTTAAATCCACGATTTGATGTTCTAAAAATGCAATTTACAAGGTAAGAATAACGTTCATGAGAATTTTTGACATTTCGAAGTTTTAACAACATAGATTAGAAAATTTACCAAGTAGGTAGGTACTTAATAAAGTAAAAGTAAAGTAAATTAAAAAAATTATTTATTGACAAAATAGACAGTGAAGCAGGCAATATGGGTCCATAGGCCCCTGAACTAGTAAAAAACTGTGTTTCAGGAACCAATGGCTTCTCCAACTAATGTTTACATTCAATTATGTCTATGCAATTATGGATATCTTATAACTAATTTTAAATTATATTTTTTTAATGTAAACTACGTATGTATTCCAGGCAAATTCGATGTATAATGGCCACATCGGACAGGTTGACGCACGTAATGGGACCAGCTACAATTAGCTCCCAGACGAGGTTAGGGTCGCATCGAGTTTAGAAAATGTTAAACTAAAGCTAAAAAACTAGCTCTTCGTTACTATGTATTTCGAAATGTACAAGTCTATACTTAATATTATAACGAGGAAAGGTTTAATTTTTTGTTTGTTTGTTTGTATCGAACAGGCTCCGAAACGACTGGACCGATTTGAAAAATTCTTTCACCGTTGAGAAACTGTTATCCGCGGTGAACATAGGAATTTAGATATGTGTAGGTAATTTAAATTTGTGTAATTTTGACGACCGATGTGGCGCGGTGGGCGAAGGTCCGCCTGCGATGCAGGAGGTTGCGGGTTCGATTCCCGACTCGGAACAATTGTGTGTACGATCTGCAGATATTTGTTCCGGGTGTTCTGGTCGTTTTCTATGTATAATAAAAAATATCTATCCATGTAATGTATTGTATTATGTATATCAGTTATCTAGTACCCATAACACAAGCTCTGCTTACCATGGGGCTAGATAATGCTCTGTAAATTGTCCAGCATTTAAAAAAAAATAAAAAAAATTACGTGGTTGAAACCGCGGGTAACAGCTACTAGGTAATATAGTCATTCGGGTCAAATGGGTACAGTTTTCACTTTGAAACCTCACAAATCTCAAGATGTGTGTAGTATAAGTATGTACTTTGAACATTGAAAATCAATAATTCCAAAGGACAAATTACGAATGAATGCACACAAATTCAGAAAATTAATCAATATGCCTAACCTTCTTTTGCATAATATTCAGTCCATCCTAAGGTTGCCTGGAAGAGATCGCTCTTAGCGATAAGGCCGCTCTTTATACCGTTTTTATTTCTGTATTGTTTTCTGTTTTGTGTGGTTTAAGAAAGTGTTTTCTATCTATTTATTATACGCCGCCTGTATAAGTACCAAATCTATAGCAAAATACTTGAGTACCTATATAACTCGTTATATACGTATTCACGACTAGCTGTTCCCCGCGGTTTCACCCGCGTTAAACTCGAATTCACTATATTAGGTGATTTTGTTACACCTTGGGTTACATTATTGGAGTTTTAGTAAGGATCCCTAACTTTTTTGAAAATATAATATAGCCTATGTTCACCGGGGATAGTGTAGCTTCCCAACCCAAAGGTGAAAGAATTTTTCAAAATTCGTCCAGTACTTTCGGAGCCTATTCAATACAAACAAACAAACAAAAAATCAAACATTTCCTCATTTATTATTATTATGGTATAGAAAAGTGGGAGGATATGTTTAGGTTGCTGGACTGGAAAGGAAAGGGCATCAACATAAACGGCGAGTACATCTCACACCTGCGATTCGCTGATGACATAGTCTTAATGGCGGAATCGCTTGAGGAACTGAACCGGATGCTGGACGGCCTAGCTTCAGCCTCCCGATGTATCGGTCTTGGCATGAATTTGGATAAAACCAAAGTCATGATCAATGGCCACATTGATCCAAGGCCGGTGGTCGTACATGGTCAACTTCTCGAAACTGTTTCAGAGTACACTTACCTTGGGCAGATTCTGCAGTTGGGTAAAAACAGTTTCGAGAAGGAGGCCAAAAGGAGGATCCAGCTAGGCTGGGCAGCATTTGGGAAACTACGTCGAGTCTTCTCGTCATCCATACCGCAATGCTTGAAAACGAAAGTTTTCAACCAGTGCGTCCTACCCGTTATGACCTACGGAGCTGAGACGTGGACACTCACGATAGGGCTGGTCCACCAGTTCAAAGTCGCTCAGCGAGCTATGGAAAGAGCTATGCTCGGAGTTTCTCTGAAGGATAGGACGAATACATCCGACAGAGAACCAAGGTTATCGACATAGCTCAAAGAATTAGCAAGCTGAAGTGGCAGTGGGCCGGCCATATTTCGCGAAGAACCGACGGCCGCTGGGGCAAACGTGTTCTTGAGTGGAGACCACGACTCGGTAAACGTAGTGTAGGACGCCCTCCGACCAGGTGGGATGACGACTTGCGAAAGACTGCAGGTAGATGCTGGATGCGGCAAGCTGAAGACAGGGCGCAATGGCGCTCATCGGGGGAGGCCTATGTCCAGCAGTGGACTAATATAGGCTGATGATGATGATGATGATAGAAAAGTGGTTTTAATAAAAGTTGTTAAGAAATTAATATCCTACAATTTTGTTTTTATATTTTTTTCCTAGGATTGATATTTTCCGTTTTATACCCCACAACCATAAATCAGTTCCCATGGGATAGAAATAATCTATAAACGTTTCCATATAAACAATGCGTGCGAAGTCGCGGGCAAAAAAATCACTTGTATAAACTGTTAGCCACTTAGAAGGAAACCACCACTATGGGATGTGAAAATTGGCCTGAGTAAAAGCTTAGAAAGTGGTCCGGTCCGGGCTATACTTTTGATCTAGAATCCAGGCCACTTTGTAAAGTTACTGGGCATGTATCAACGTGATACCTATAGGTAAGTCATCATCATCATTAGCCTATGTTAGTCCACTGGACATGGGCCTCCCCCAATTAGTGCCATAGCGCCCTGTCTTTAGCTTGACGCATCCAGCATCTCCTGTCCCTGCAGTCTTTCGCAGGTCGTCATCCCACCTGGTCGGAGGGCATCCTACACTACGTTTACCGATTCGTGGTCTCCACTCAAGAACACGTTTACCCCAGCGGTTGTCGATTCTTCGCGAGATATCTATAGCCATCCCACTTGCCACTTCAGCTTGCTGATTCTTAGAGCTATGCATGTAGATTTTCGTTTTCTGTCGGATATACTCTTTACGAATCCTATCCTATACGCAAGTATAGGAAATACAAAAATACCTTATTGTACACCAGATGCAAATAATTACAAAAAAGTCATTTTCATGCCACATGGCCCACATGCGTCATGTACAAAACAGGGTAAGTTTTTAAAGCCGCCAGGGGAAGTTTGAAACTGTGAGAGTTATCGAAAAGTTATGTTGAAGTAACGTGTAAGTAATTTTATATAGAGTACGTGTAGTGTAGACCGAGAATCAGGCTTACCTGTCTCGGTCTACGTTGTGTAGGAATATTTGCACTAGCATAGAGGTAAGATTCACTTCACTACGTTCTAGTCATCAAAGTCATCAACAGTCTTTGAAGTCTTGCGCTTCAAAGAGAATTCATATTGCGAAATTGACTTAGCTTCTTTGCGTCAAGTCAAAGAGAATTTGCGTTTGTCAGTCATTCATTATTGTTGATGTTATGCATTTATATCGATGTAAATAGATTTTTTACAGTTTTATATTGCTATTTTATAGAATACTTTTACAAGACACATTCCTTTTTCTGCTTATTAAGTTTAAAACTTCATCGATGGCTGCGAAGGCAGATAATTTATATGCGCCTCTCACAAGCTTTCCGGATGACGACAGATGTCCCAAAATATGCAACAACATAGGCGCGTTCAAAAAATCTCCTAAAAATCCTGAAAAGATTGTCCAGGACATAAATAACGCGATTAAAGCCAAAGAGGCCAAGGACGTAACGGTTGAGACTGCAGAGGCCCCACCAGAACCTCCGAAGGAGACCCCTGCCGATCGCCCGCTACCGCCGCCCGTGGGAGAATATTTACCAGACCTACCCCAGCTCAAACCAAAACCTGATGGTACAGTCGACTGGGCTCCGTTAGGATCAATGACCGGTTCAAGACCTGCAGTCCACAAATTCACAATAAGCAGGTACTCTCAGAAAGAGTGGAAAATACACAACCGAGACGTCTTGGACCCTGAAACAGTAAACGAGTCTAACATAGTCGACTACAATGCAAAGACAGCCATGATGCAAGCCTTTGGAAACATCGACAAACAACAGTCCGAGAATAATAAGAGATTGAGACAGAACGCAAAAGATTTGTTCAGATGGAAGTTAGAAGTCCAAAAAGCATGTAAAGCTTTAACAGAGGAAGTGGAGACATTAGAAATAGAACGACAACGCTTAAAAGGAGCTTCAAAAGTGCTAATGCTTCCAGAATCGATTTCGAAAGAATGTCTCGAACTTCGCGCTAACCGATCTTCACTAGAACTAGTCACTGATGCTGCTGAACATGAACTTAGAGAAGAAATGCACCTAGTCGGTGAAATAAGAGCAAATTTAAAGGCAACGCTGGATAAAATTGAAGATCAAATGACAATAAATAAAGCTGCAAAGCAAAAAATTGAGTACGATTACTGCGATAAGGAACTGGCATATAGCACTGAAACTATAAACTTGAGTCTGAACGCAAAATCAACTACAACCTTGTGGAGGCCCGGTTCAACGAAGTTTGCAGCTTATACTGCTCCCCTGGAGTACTGGGAGTACTTCTGCAGAGAAAACATACAAACCTGTGAAGCAGTACGACAAAAATCCATAGATTTGAGAGGAACCCTAAATGCCACCTTAATCCAAGGTGGAAGAAAACTACGAAACCAAGCTGATAGAACCGATATGGCCTTGGCCGAGACAGTTGCATTAACGACAGAGCTTTGCACTAAACTAGAAGAAGCTTTACACAGCACGCTTCAAAAAATAGCAGATATGGAAAGTTTGATAGCCGATCTTAAAGATACCGTACAAAAAATGGATGCAGCGATGAAACTTGCACAGACAAGACTTGACAACAGAAACAATTGGAGGATGCACGGCGAAAGTGTAAGAGACCTACCTCATATATGTCTCCTTGAGGAAGTTAGCAAAATACATGAGACTGTAACCTCTTTGCTTGGCCAGCTGCGGAATGCTGAACGAGTAAGAACGGAACTTTGCAATAAGAGATTAGAGTTAGAAAGAGACATAGCAGCGAAAAGAAAGACTTTGAATATTGATAGAGAGAGATGTGGCATGATTAGATCTCATTTTCCCTCTGCCTCGGATTTAGCTGGATTTTGAACTTGAAATTCAAATATCTGAGAGACAAGACGATGGCTTTGAAGCTCTGCTTTTTGCATTGGTACGTGGTTGGTGGGTGCTTTACAAATTAAAAGCGTGACATGACAGAAGAATATTAGCATCTTTATTGCATTTATGTTTTGCAAACGTTCATAAGAACAGCAGCGAGAGTGAACAGACCGAGCTGTATAACAGAATATTAGTGTGTATTCTAGTAATTATTCTGTAAAAATTTTGCTGTATGATGCGATGGCTAAACATGGTTTTCTATGAAAAATAATTGCTGTTAAGCGCATGTACCATTTATTTTTGTAGTTAGAAATTTATATTGAAAAGACACGCTGGTGTCGCTTTTCTCAAAGTTACTATATAATAATTATCGCGCCTCACCACCCCGGGGTACGTAAATGTAACCTACAAATATTACCTATGTAATATTTCCCTAATCTTACATAGGTATCTAATCTTTGTAGATTACAATGTCAAGTTGTACAAGTGTAGGTGGCAAGGAGTTTCCCTTACATTTATATAGGATTGTTCTAAGGCTACTCGTCATTTTTGATTTTGGTCTATATTTTACATAACTTATTTATTTGGATAAAATTTATATACAGAAAAAATCCTTGTTTTTGTAGTAGGCACACATTTTTATACCTAGGTAGGTAACATGTATATGTTGTTTTCAAAATAAATATTTTTTTAAACTAAGACAATTAACATTCACTGTCCAGGGCCCAAAACTTGAGGCATAAAAATGAATCGAAAGTACCCAGAACACCTGGGACAAATATTTGCAAATCGTACAAACATTTGTACCAAGGCGGGAATCGAACCCGCAACCTCCAGCGTCGCAGGCGGACCATCGTCGCCCGCCACCCCACATCAGTTGTATGTACAATACATTATTTTATTCCACTTTTGGAAAATATTTTTATAATGATTATCAGCATAAACATTGTGAAAATAATAAGTGATACTATTGGAAAAATACATTGAAATTGCGGGCAAGCCCTTTCACGGGGAAGGAACCTAGAAGAGCTCGAGGTAGAAAACTTGCACATCGTAGGTCAACGCAACGATGAAAATCATGAGACCTCTCCTCTGAATGCTCCTTGCTTGGACGTACCCTTAGAGAATTCAACCAAATCCGTACCGAAATCACCGTTTTGATCGTGACTCTTTGGACTATTCAAAGAGAATACAATAACTGCGTACTACTTTTAACATACAAATGTCATGAAAAAAAAAAAACAATTTGTTATTATTTCTAGTACAATTTACACATTATTTTTAAATGTTTATTTTTGATAAATTTACATTTATTTTTATAATTTATACATTTTTACATTTTACAACAAACATTGATTTATACTTACAACCATGGCAGCGCCTCCAAAATGTTCACCGAACGACGAAAAATGCCCAAAAATATGCAAAGACATAGGTGCTTTTGTGGAATCGCCTGAGGACCCTGACCGGATTAATGATGAACTGAAATACGCCGCTAAAAATGCTCAATATGCACAGACACCTGCGTCAGATCAGGAACCTCTAGGCCCGTTGCCGTCCAGAGAAGTCTATCTTCCGGGACTCAGACCAGGATCCGATGGTCAAATCAATTGGACCCCTTTAGCTGATATGACCGGCACGAGGCCATCAGTTAACAAATACACACTAAGCAGGTACTCTCTGAAAGAATGGTCTAAGCACAACTTAGATGTCCTTGAAAGTGAAGCAATAAACGAGTCGAATATCATCGACTACAACGCAAAGACATCTATGATGCAAGCTTTCGGAAACGTCGATAAAACTCAGTCGGAGACTTATAAGAAATTGAGACAAAGAGCAAGGGAAGTCTTCAGGTGGAAAGTGGAAGTGGAAAAGGCGTGTAAAGCTATAACGGACGAAGTGGAGAAATTGGAAATAGAGAGACAACGTCTTAAAGGTGCTACAAGATCACTAATGCTTCCAGAATCTATTTCTAAAGAATGTCTCGATCTCCGCTCGAACCGTGCGGCCCCCGACTTAGTCTCGGACGTTGCTAACGTGGAGCTCATTAAAGAAATGAACCTTGTCAGTGAAGTTAGAGATAACCTAAAGGTAACGCTGCAAAAAATAGAAGACCAACTATTAATAAACAAAGCTGCAAAGGCTAGAATTGAATACGATTATTGTGACAAAGAAATGGCATACAAAACTGAAACTCTGAACATGAGTCTAAACACAAAATCAAAACTTATTATGTGGAGACCTGGTTCAACGAGGTTTGGAGAAAACTCTGCTCCTTTAGAGTACTGGGACTACTTCTGCAGAGATAACGTACAGAACTGTGAAGAAGCAAGACAAAATTCAATAGATTTGAGAGGAACCCTAAACGCTATATTGGTCCAAGGTGGTAGAAAACTAAGAAACCAAGCTGATAGAACAGACATGGCCTTGGCCGAGACAGTTGCAATTACAACAGCGCTCTGCACTAAACTAGAGGAACTTCTACGCACCACTCTCCAGAAAATAGCGGATATGGAAAGGATCGTCGACAATCTACAACAATCAGTACAAAAATTGGATGGGGCAATGAAGCTTGCACAGACTAGACTTGACAACAGAAACATTTGGCGACCGCACGGTGAAAATGTTAGAGATTCACCTCATCTAGGTCTCCTTGAAGAAGGTAGAAAAATACATGAGACTGTTACGTCTTTGATCGGCCAAATACGGAATGCTGAGCGAGTGAGAGCGGACCTCTGTAAAAAAAGAATACAGCTAGAGCAAGATATAGCATCGAAGAGAAAGACATTGAGTATTGATAGAGAGAGATGTGGCATGATACGTTCTCACTATCCCTCTGCATCGGAGTTGGCTGGATTTTGATGCTGTTTAATGCTATTCTATTTTGCGTTGGCATCTATTTCACAAAATAACAATGATGAGAATAAAATTGGATTGACGCGCTATTAATTTTTCTAAATTAAGGTTTAACCATTTAACCATCGCACGTGACCGCACTGAGTGGAAAGATTTGGGGGAGGCGTTTGCCCAGCAGTGGGACGAAACAGGCTAAATAAAAAAAATAAAAAAGGTTTAACCAACCTCAATGTTATTGTGCTCGCAATTTCTAGAACACGATACTTTGCTTAAAGCTAGGTACGGTCATCCATTCCAAGTATCTTTCCAATTTGAAAGGTAAGTTGGTACTTATTTGCTGTGCATTGATATATAAATATTCCTACAGCAAAAACAATAGCATCAGGTGAAGAGAGAAACAAAAGGCCTTCGCTGTGCGACGCAACTGGCTCTCATGCTGATTGTTTGCCCTTAGACAATTGTTAGGACCGTGGCCCGTTATATGCTTCCATATAAATACTTTAGTAACGATCTCAGAGCAAATTATTAAACCAAGGTTATTAAATTATAAAACAAACGACAATATAGTCATTACGCTATCAGGCCTTATGGCGATCTAGTCCAAAAGTCCAAACACTATCTAGTCCTAACGCGATATGGTCGGTCATATCGAGATTTAGTCAGAAAGCGATCATGTCCTAACTGCTATATAGTCAAATCAATTATGTAGTCCTTAAGCTTTTAACCCGTATTTTTATTGATATATTATGGGTTGATTTGGAAATTTCCATGGGAAATTTATTTCGCTATTGTGTAGATAATGATCACAAGGTGGTCCCATAAAAATTTTATCCCCTAGAGATCAGCATTTGTCCCGAAAAACTAATAAAAAACGAAGACTTTATAAATCTTAATTCTATTTCTCATCAGTTTTGATAGGACATTGTGGAAGGAACTGGCCTATAGCGTTAGAAAAGGACATCTGGGCATTAATTATGTCCAAAAAGTTTATATTTACAAAACGCTGGCAACTAAAAAGTTTCAGGATTGGTTAAATAAAATCTCAAAGTGACATTTCATTTAGTTATATTTTGCTTTTTGACGTATGTAGTAGACTTATTTACGTTTTATTCATCGTTTTCTATTACCAAAACTCTAAATTACTGTTCAAAATGGCAACGTGTCCCAACATTTGCCCTGGTGCAAAAAAGGAACAGAAGAAGGAATACAAAAAAGCCGGGGAATACCGCGGCTCAGAAAACCCCTATGCGCAACCTTACGAGCCTGGCATGATCCAGCCTCGCCAGCCGACGACCTACCCCAAAGATGCACCGGCGATATACCTGCCCCAACCCACGGAATCCTCCAGTGGAGATATCCTCGGCATGAGTCCCATAGGGCCCTGGGCAGCCGGCCACGTCGACTGGACCCCTCAGGCCGGCATGACTGGCGTCAGACCCGTCGTCGACAAGTACTCTATCACCAGATATTCTACTGGACAATGGAGGACTAACAACCACAAAATCCTTTATGCAGGTGTTACAGAAAGGGGTAGAGCCCTAGAAACCCGATCAAAAGCCGGAATGGCTGATGCTGTTAAAGCTTTGGATGAAAAAAATAATGAGTCTAATTCTATGCTTTCGAAAAGAATAAAAGATCTCGCTGCTTGTAGGAAAAAAGTAAGGCATGCATTGGATGCCATTACAGAGGAGATAGATACATTAGATGTGTATCGAGCGAAAATTAAAGGAGCTTGTAGAATTCTCATGATGCCTGAAGCCATTTCGAGGGAGTGCTTAGAGATGAGGACTAATAGATTAGAACCTGATCTGGTCAGAGATGATGCTGAGCAAGAGCTAATCAAAGAAGTAGCTATCGTTGGAGAAATTCGAAGAGTTTTCACGGAAACGCTGATGAAAACAGAAAAAATGATGGAAAAACTCAAAGCAGCGAAATCAAGAACTGAATTCGATTGGAGTGATAAAAATTTGAGTTTGAACAACGACAAAATAAACCACAGTCTCTCTACTGACTCCAGTCTGATACTTTGGCACACGGGGGCTGCGAGGTGGACTGAAAATTCAACGAGCTTAGAATACTGGCAGCACTTCAGCGCCGAAAGCGTAAAAAACTGCGATGAAGTCAGACAGGAATCCGAAGAACTGCGAAGCTTTCTAATGGATGCCATCGCCAATGGAAGCGCGGATATGAAAACTCAATGTGATAGAACGAACCAAGCATTAGCGGAAGCAGTTAAAGCAACCAACGAGATGTGTGCCGAACTGGAAAATAAATTGAAGAAGAACCTGCAAATGATAGCTGATATAGAAAAACTATATGACTCCCTCAGAGAATCACTCAGAGATTTTGACAAAAGAAACAAAGTAGTTATGACGAGATTGACTTCGAGGAATTATGAGCGCCCTGGAGTCGAGAGCTGCAGAGACGAAGCTCAGTACGCGTTGATGGCTGAAGCTAAGCTTATAAAAGAGAAGACCGAGGAACTATATGAAAACCTGAGACAGGCGGAAGCTATAAGAGCTGAATTGATGGTTTATAGAGGTGTTTTGGAGAAAGAGATAGCAGTTAAACGGAAAAGCTGTTTGATAGACGATGATAGGTTCTCTAGACTCCGAGCGTTCATGCCTTCTTCTGAAGAATTTGCTGCAGCATAATGTTATGGAAATTCTTAAAAAGAAAACGCTGTGGGAATAGGTATAGTTCTTTTTTGTTTCGATATTTAAATAAATGCGTGAAAAACACACTCCACATAAATATTTTTAAACTAACGCGTCCTGAACACAATTATAAGTATTGAAATAGATAAATAAACGCGATAAATGCCCGTTCTATCAATACTTAGAATAATTATACACACTTCCAGTTCACTTGTCGCAGTGGGAATGTATATTATCTCAGTTGACTCTCATAATAGGCACCTATTATGAGAGGCACTGTGATAAAAAAACGAACTAAACTAAACTAATAAGCTGTAAGTAATAGTTTTATTTTCTTTGGCTTAGGTGTTTAGACTTGTTAAGGCAACGGCAACAAATAAGCAACTTGTTTGCAAATCCATATCCTGCCCAACAAAACAGAGTGGACATCATGGAGAAACTAACACAGACAGGTAGGAATTTGCTAAAGAAAAATTAAACACTATTCTACGTTCCTTTCGAAGTTTCGAAAACAATACAGCTACCGGCCTGTCTGTATGTGCCACCTATACAGGGTTTAGCGAAAAATAAGGACCAAACTTTACGAGTTCAGATACGATCATAGAATACACGAAAAATATTTTTAAAATTACGATATATTAATAACTGTTCTGCTGATAATGTCTAAATAGCCAATTCAGCCACTTAATCCAAAAAATTATATAACTTTTAGCTTTTCGACTAAATCTCAAAGTGGTGTCAAATTCAACTCAATTATAATGAGATGAAATGAAATTTTATTTCTTTATGCTTAGAAATAAGCACTTAGACAGGTCATATTTTATACTATTCATTATTATATACTAACATTATTTTGATGTTCATTTAAATTTTTTGTCCACCAGTGGAAGAAGTGAGAAGAAACCACTAGTGTGTTCATAACTTATGTTACCCTCTTGAACTGACTTATACATTTTTTAGTTGAATTGTGTTTACTAAAGTTTCAATCTTGGTCAAGAGTCCGTGCCGCGGGCACAGCAGCATGTCTTCCTCTAGGACAGGTAGGTAAGTATGTGTTCAGCAATAAGTGGCCAATGATACTTTGAAAGAATATTAAATAGGTCTTCATGCTAAAGTCGGTCTTTAGACATTTTGTAATCTACACGAGCCTCGTAACTTTCTAAAATGCTAAGCGCTATCGCAACAAACGGAAACAAAATGTAATTTTATGTTTTGCCTATCATTTGAAATTGAATTTCATGTTTAGCAACAATATCTTCCCTAATAACAAACATCAAAGTGATTTATGTCCTTTAGTCCTCACAGATGTTGTAAATATTCGTTTTTGTTTTCTCATAATTTGGGCTCATATGACTCATACGAGCTTTCTCTATTATTATTTTTCCAGATTTGGCCATACACTTCCATCCCATCGATATTATGATAAGCTCTGTATAAAATTATGATACAAAACAAAACATAGCATACTTCACTTACACCGTAATACAAAGTAAAGATAGTGATATCGTGATTCGTGACACACGCGCTGCGTCCCAGCACTCCCAGCATACGCCTAGCCTTAGAGAGATGCCACACGGGGGCGGTGCCGCTGCGCTGCGTCGTCGCAGCGTTGACGCTCCGTAGTTCTACATACAAATCTGCCACACGGTGCGCTGAAACAACGTGCGTCGAATATGCACGTGCAGCGCACAAGGAGTGAGGGAGACGAGGCGAGAACGGGTGCTGCGGTGCGACGACGCGGACGACGACGACGACGTATCGAAGCTGACAGTTGTACGTCGTCGCGTCGCATCGCAGCGCTCCTGTGGCACTCATTGCGTTGAAGTCACTGCGTTGCGAGTTTGCGACGTGTCGTCGCAGCGCAGCGGCAGCGCCCGTGTGACATCTCTCTTAGCGTTACTAAGAAAATTATCTCTGTATCGCGTTTTTGGTGATCATCCGGTACTTGTAACGGCTAAAATATCTCGTTCTATGAACGTAAAACAACTCTACATTATAGTCGCCTGATATCTACATGGATAGCTTGAAACAGATAGGATTGTCTGGTTTGAGCTAGTAGTTCCATTGTATGCACGGGTGTAAAACACCCCGCGTAGGAGGTTCATTCATTAAACACCTAAATAACGAGTAATCGTCGTCATCAGCCTATAATAGTCCACAGCTGGACATAAGCCTCCTCTATACGCGCCATAGCGCCCTGTCATGTCACCGTAGTAATATTTTAGTATTTTTATGTCTACTACCTGCGTGCCCCCTATGATGGTACCGAATCCTTTGTGCGCGAGTCCGACTCTCACTAGGCCGGTTTTTTTTTTAAATCGTCTTCCCATCTAAGACGTTTTCTCCCTTACCTTCGTTTGTATTGTCTTGGACAACATTCCGAAAAAAAAAAAAGAAATGGTCTAACACTGATAATGGTCGTGCGGAAGATGCCATGCGACATGAATGCACGTTTTCCCGCGTTTCATTTCACTCAAATTACCCGCAATTTAGTTTTAATGGTCAGGCGCTAAGCTTCCTCCTTACAGTACAGTGAAACCAACTATGCTGTGGGTAGTGTAAAAGACTAATGTCTAGTCTAACGCGTTCAACCCAGCCTCAAGCGGTGATAGTGAGACTGAGAGTGGCTAAGTACTTACATATATTCACGTAGACGGTTTTTATCTTTGATTTTGTATGTGATCCGAAATCTAGATGTATTGGTGATCGAAGCAGGGCTATTCTGATTCGGTGAAAATCTAGTTTAAAAATAAAGATTTTTCTCATTCGAATTTTCTCTCTTGATCCGCGTTCGATTCCCACCTCGGGACAATTGTGTGTACGATCTGCAGATATTTGTACGGGGTGCTGTGGGTATTTCACTGTAAAATAAAAAATACATATGTATGTACTCGTATTGTTCGCCCATTATGCCACCAGATGTCGACACTTTCTAACACTATATTATTAAGCGAACAGATAAGTGGCGGCACTGTACCTCTTGACTTTACTTCGACGTGTAAGATAATAGCGAATGGACTGTCAGAAGCTAATTATTTTGAGGAAGTGATATTTCTCGACTTCCTTGCTACCAGTACATGTACGGAATAAATCAAGACAAGATAACTGTACAAGTTCTATGAACAAATGGATTTGAGTGTAGTTAAGTACCTACTCTGTTATAAACTTTATTAACGAAGAAAGTTACAATCAAATCCTTCTAATCTTATAAACGCGAAAGTTTGTATGTTTGTTACTCTTTCACATAAAAACTAATGAGCGGATCGGCTTGCATGCAGGTAGTTCCAGGCCCAGAATAAAACAGGCACTTTTACCCAGACAACAGTTCCCATCGGATAGAAATAAACGTTTCCATAGAAACAAGTACCGCAAAAACTAACAATCTGACACGGTAAAGGTTCTTGTTCGCTTCTTTACCAATAAATATTGAAGGAAATAAAAATCATAGTGATCCAATTCTAAGGTCTCACCCGGATCACTGCATTTCCTAGTTTTACTTAAGCCATGTGAAATTTTTGACGTGTCCAAGAGTTCTTTATGGTCGAAAGGAAATACAGCACTTTTTATCTATTTAAAAACTTTACCTCTGACGATTTCTGAGGCGCGGTGGGCGAAGGTCCGCCTGCGATGCAGGAGGTTGCGGTTTCGTTTCCCGCCTCGGCACAATTGTTTGTACGATCTGCAGATTATTGTTCCGGGTGTTCTGGTCGTTATCTATGTATAAAATATATATCTATGTAATCTATTGTATTAATTATATCAGTCATCTAGTACCCATAACACAAGCTCTGCTTAGCTTGGGGCTAGATGATGCTGTGTGGATTGTCCAGTATTATTTATTTTATTTACCTCTGTAAAACGTGTGTGAGTTTGTCTCTCTGAGTGTGTGTACCTACTTACGATGATATTTAAATACAAGAACCTACCTACCTGTATTTACTTACCTACCTAAGCATTAAAATACCAACAACTAACACAAACAATAGAATTGCCCACTACCATACAATAATGGCAAGTTCTCAGGCATTGTAGATGGATGTGTTGGTAAACAGTAGGTTTGGAATCTGATATGCATAAATGCTTAGCATGCTGTTATGTGTACGTAGATTCTAAAGAAAAGTACCATCATCAACCCGTACCTACATATAATAGGATATAATATTTTATTTGCAACTCAAGTAATAAAACGAACATGATTCAAAAATAATAGACAAAACAGATTTTTTGTAACCGCGACTGGGTCGCGCGACCTACTGCTTAGTATGAATTTATATGGACCGTTTTTAACCGGTCGCGCGACGCGGTCGCGGCATTTGTTTAGTGCTCCATATAAATTCATACTAAGCAGTAGGTCGCGCGACCCAGTCGCGTTCGCTAAGAACGGAATGCTACCTTTAGTTGTAAGCACGTCACAACCGCACGCATATGTACAATTGTATTTTAATATAGGTCATTTAATTTTCCATGTGTAACAATGTATTTTTATGGTAGAAAAAAATAAAATACAATACAGGTATTTAGCAGTCGCCATTTGGTATATCGATCGCGTCAAAAAATCTAGCAGGATTTTTAATATTTTTATCACTATAACATATAAAGTACTGTAGGTCCAATTTAATCTTTTAAAACCAAACAAAACAATCAACAAAAATCTAGGCCAGTCTTTTCACACGTTAACCACCAGAGCATGGCATAATTATCCACAAGCCTGTTAATTATAAAATTAACCGTTTCGTAACCCAGGTTAATTATTTTAATTTGAGTTAATTTTAAAATTAGAAGTCGGAATGTCTTGATTTCCTTGCTTAGTGTGTACAAACAAAAAAAAAAAAAATTCCTTATATGTAGTAGTGATTGAAAATCAAATGAAATAAATACTACTACATTAGTACTCGATTATTGATTGCACAAAAATATAAGGTTGATTAATTGATAACTATTTGATTGATATTCAACTTGATTGCTATCGTTGCTAACACGTCCACCGTTATAACTGTTATAATAAGTTATTGAAAAGTTCAGAGCAGCAACTTCTTCCGCAAGAAACCTGTATATCTGGACATACCCGACGCTTCCAAACACAGATGGAAAACTTCAAGAAGAAAGCTATTGGAATGACGCTCTCAGTTCAAACTTAACATCTTTAACACTTTGAGTGCTGAAATCACACGGTATGTGTTTTCTACAAGTGACTAATATTCCTAAATCCACACTAGCGCAGCGGCTGAGAAAATGCAGATCTTTGTGACTCAGCACAGCCGTAATATTTTTCGAACGAAACGCATGTGCGGCGCAACACAACCGCTGTGTAGAGCGGCAGCACGAATTTTTTAGGCTAAAAAAAAGATCGCAGTCGTCGAAAAAAAATCGCAGTCAAAGTGTTAAAATGACAAAGTGCTGTATGAGATCATCTCTATGGTTAAAACTTGTACCTTGATCTCGACGTTCAAAATGCGACAAAAAAGTTTAGGTATTTTTTCGCCTCTTAGCAGAAAGCACGTACTACTTATTTGGTTCTTTACTTTAAAACGACGACGCACGAACTGCAACTAATCTATACTGCCATACTGATAGCTTAGTTAAGAGTATAAATAAAAGAAATGAACGGCAACTTCATTACCTCTTTTCTTCATTATACTAACCTCTTGCTGGACATAAATATATAGTCTACTTTTGCATGCTAGAAACCCCTATCATCATCATCGTCATCCATCTGCAACCCGACTTCACCCAATGCTGGGTGATACTGACTGATAGGCCTCCAAAGTTTTGTACAATACCTATATCAGCCATATATTATAAATATACTATATATTGTCCCTTTGTCCCCAACATAGTGAGATCCATTGCTACATAGAACAGTTTCTACAATTATAAGCTTTCTTCACAACCAGAGCCCGTGACCAGAAGGTCCGATTAGAAGCCACCATTAAGCTGAGAAAGGCTTCAATGGTTTACCAGACTCGCTAGAAACTTGTAATTACGCAGCATGATACGAGTTTTCACTTTTACAGATAAAACTAGATTGGTCTTGACTTGTTAGACTTGCGGAGTCTGAATTATAGCAAGTAATTGCGCGGTTATAATCAGTTTTTCCTCTGTACATTTAGATTTGTTCAAAAAAAAATGTGAAAGAAATATATTTAAATATACCTATGTAATCTTATCTCAATAACATCTTATCACCTCATCTTATCTTGCAACGTATGATGGTTTTCCCGAAGGTGAGACAGCCATCAAACCTCAAAGTGCCCTCATGTTAGGATCGCAACATCACTTGGCTACAATCAGTGGTATTTAAATTCTTTAATTCTTTATTGTACAAGTTTTATTTTAAGCTGAGAAATCATACAAAAGTCCTGCAACATGACAACTAACGTGAATTTCCTTTGCAGCCTTGCTGATGGTGGCAGGAGTAGCTGTCTACCCCGCCGCGTGGAACGAAACCTCGGTCCAGGAGACGTGTGGGCCCACTGCTGATCAGTATAATATTGGTAAGTTAGTATTTAAATGTAAAGAACAAAGGTTAATTAACATTAACATAGAAGTAGAGGTAATTTACGTATGATATGAAAAAGAGAGGGCCTACTATTCAGCACTGAAGCCAAAAACCAAACGTTCATATCCGCTTCTATAGTTTGACCGAAACCGCTGTACCGCTCCTTAGGAAAGTGCGGCGAGGTGGGGGGCGAGGAAAAAAGAGCAAGACTACGCGTTGACGTCAGACCACAGATATCAGAAACAAGCGTCAGACTGATGGATCGGAGCAGCCGATATTTCCCCCCCGTCCCGCCGCTCGCATACCTCAGGCGCGGTACAGCGCTTTCGGTCAAACTATAACATATTCGTTATGTAGACTTGGGCTAATGTTACATATTTTTAAACTAATTTGAAAATTTGACTAGCATATTATTATGCTTATATAAATATCTTTGGGAAACCTTAGAATTGAGCAACGGCAAAACCTCTCGTCAAACGAACGAAATTTAACTTTAGTGTATTTGAGCAGGATTGTATAAGATTCATTGCGTCCCCTGTAGGTGGAGCTAACGGCGCTAGAGTCGTAGGAAGTCCCACAGATTTTCGACTCGTCGTCGTTCACTTGATTTCGTGGCGCATTTCCTCTCAGAACAGGGACGCTCTCACCAGTTGGTGAGATCGTTCCCGTTCCTGTACTGAGAGGAAGGTAGGAGGTTCATGTCCCGGAAATTATTTAATTTCATAGACTATTAAACACCTCTACTGCAAACACCAATCCGCAAGACAAGCGTGGTTATGACACCTTGCTGCAGGCATGTTTTTCAGCAGAGATATTTATGTGTGTTGATGAAGACCCTTAAGCTCATAGTGTACTGTATATTCCAGGTCGCTGCCACATCCGCTGGGCCTACCTCCTGGCAGTGATCGGGTGTTTGGACGGCGTAGTTCTGTCTGCTCTGGCATTCATCCTGGCAACCAGGCACGTGCGTCTGCAGCCTGATACCGGGTACCCACCGCCGTCGCTGTACAAAGGTGAGGTCTTCTATGGTTCAGTTGATACTTGAAGTTGGATGGGTCTAGAGTTGTCTTAATCACATCACAGACTTCATTGCCGGGCTGCTACACCCCAGCTCGGTCTGTGGCTCGGTGCTGCACAGTGCCACCCATCCCTTTTCGAAAAAGTCTCCTCGGCGCGCCGTGATTGCTAGGTGGTTCATTGTCTCTCCTGAAAATCAGCGCTGCCTTACATAGGTGTGAGGTAGCATTAAGCTGAGGAACCCAATGGTCTGCACTGGTGCAGCATAGAGCTTACCTACATTAGTAGCCTACTGAACTAGGTATATTTAGTTACTGAATCATTTGTTTGTTATATCAGTAGCTCTGTGCCTTCCTGTAGTTAAAATGCACCTTCTACTCACCGACCTGTGGTGGGTGGGCAGGTCAGGTGTATACCTCCTAATTTTAAGTATTATAATAATTATTTTTATTTTATATAATTCTATTCTTATTCATTCTGTGCTGTAACTGTCCAATAAAAGTTTATCTCTATCTCTCTATCTTAATTAAAGTCAGAAAATCAGTACCTATACCTACCCTGATAATGAATGGCCGCCGCCGCGCCGCCGCCGCCGCTGTCGCATATTTCGGGTTGCAGATCTAACAATAGTTTATATTAACTAAGACGCTGCTTTTTAATTTTTAATTGTATGTATAGAAAAAACGTTCACGGTAACTACAACTGCTCAATCCAAACGATCAGCAGTTCTAGGTCCCTCTCTTGTGTCACGTCGCGCGTCGTCACCACACTAATTTAGCGACAATCCTAATCATAGCTTCACACATACAATCTCAGTATTCTACCATACACTTTCAGTTTCTATACCGAACAGACCACAACCAGAGCGTAACCCAACAGTGGTAGTAGACGGGCAACAGACTAGAACATTGTGTATATGCCCGTAATGGCCCAGTTACGCAATCTAAGTTTCACTTCTTTTTGATTAGGTGTTATGGTTATTGACAGTTATAATACCTTACATCTCGTTAAGTCTGCGAGAACTTTCTAGGTCGTACTTTTTGTCTTAAAAATCAATAATAAAAAAATCAATAAGTACCTTATTATCATCATCATCATCACCCTATAATAGCAGTCCATTGCTGGACATAGGCCTCCCCCAATGAGCGCCATAGCTCCCTGTCTTTAGCTTGCCGCATCCAGCATCTACCTGCAGTCCTTCGCAGGTCGTCATCCCACCTGATCGGAGGGCGTCCTACACTATGTTTACTGAGTCGTGGTCTCCACTCAAGAACACGTACCTTATTATAAATAGACTATATTTTTAAAGCTTCATAAATACATACCATGATGGATTCTTGTTTAACATTTTAATTACGATTAAGACACTTGTGCTAGCTATCTATTGGAATAACTAACAAATAAACATACAGGTACAGTTAAATAAATAAATAATGCTGGTCAATTCACACAGCATTATCTAGCCCCATGGTAAGCAGAGCTTGTGTTATGGGTACTAGATAACTGATATACATAATACAATACATTACATAGATAGATATTTTTATTATACATAGAAAACGACCAGAACACCCGGAACAAATATCTGCAGATCGTACACACAATTGTTCCGAGGCGGGAATCGAACCCGCAACCTCCTGCGTCGCAGGCGGACCTTCGCCCACCGCGCCACATCGGTCGTCAGTTATAATTAGGTATAGTGACTTAAATTAGTTTTAAATTTTACCTTAGTTTAAGTCAAAACTTTGCGACACATAGGTTAAATATGTACTTACCTAGATTAATAAATGCAATCAAATATCTAAAAAAGTAAAAAAAAATCACCAAAGTCGAAAATACGAACTAAAGGCGAATAACGAACGCTTTTTTACATACTTAATTTATACCGAAGGGTAACTTTTGACTACTCAACTAATATTGAATAGATTAGGCAAAGTTGTGCTAGATTAACAATTTCCTAACGAGGAAGTTGGTGACAGATTATAACAGTTTGCTAAAATAAGGTCGTTTTAGTTAAAGATCTCGTAAGAAAAGTTGGTTACGTAAATGGCGCTTCAAATTGTTGTTATAGGCGATGGTAGATAGTTTTATTGCCAATAGATAGAATGTATTTAATTTAGATTTGATCAGTCTTCCCATAGGTATGATATACTTTTGAATGGATCCTTAGTCCGTTTGTCCAGGTTCCCCTTTTCCGGATTATAGGTACCGATTACCTTTAAAACATCAAGGAGCTCCTCGCTGTCACTCTTACAGAATGTTTGAAGCTGGGAATCCTAAACAAGGTGTTTACGCCTTCCACGATACCTAGTAGTATTGGTAGTAGGGAAAAATAATTACCCACCGTACCACTGGAGGTATGGTCGGTGGTACGGTGGGTTAGAAGGGAAAAATATCTATCTATGTAATATATTGTGTACCTATAAGGTGTTGTTTATAAACCATTTGACACATGGATTGCCACGCGGGCAAAGTCGCGGGGCTCTGCTATTTAAGTACTAAGACACAAAACCTTAAGTATATGGGTAACTTACTATGCAAGGTTCAGCTTACAATGTTACATAATGAAAAGTAAACCTTCATGCAAATTCCTAAACCCAGTTCTAACCACAAATCGGTATCATCAGCAAAATGTCAGCCAATCACGTGTCGATGTGCTAACGGTGATGTGACACACTTAGTCCACTCTCGCGCAGGTGCGGTGCGGGCTTTATTGAGTTTAATGGTGGATCGATTTACATTGCGCGATGTCCTTTTTTTCTATAATAAAAATCAAAAGATAAATATTGTATACCTACAGCTTTATTAACAAAGAAAGTTACAATCTTACAAATAAAACTAGCAAGTATTTATACAATTGAAACAATTTTCCTAACAAAATAGATAAATAGGTAGCTTCATACCTACCATAATGCCAAATGCGCCAAGAGTATCTACCACCATCATTTTGCCCATGCACCTATGGTATAGGTACCGCCGGTACCACCAATGAATATAAGGCTCAACTCACACCAAAAGAGCGTCGAAGCGCAGCGAAGCGGAGCGCAGTTTCAGTGTCATATGAATTTTAACTTTATTTTCATTACAATAAAACTTATCATCGCATGAGAAACTCGAACGAGTCGCGCGGGTGCACGCGGCGGCGGCGCCGGGAATTCCGGCGAATTCGACTCGTTCGAGATTTATTCATTGCATTGCGCACAAAAAAACTTCCGCGCAATGTAAATAAAACGAACCTAAGAGGAAATAACATAGATTTAAGATTATGGAACGTTGTGTTTACCATAATTATTCAATTTAATGTATTAATCTAGGTGAGAAGAATAATTTTAATAATCAGTTAGATATTTTGGGTGTCGCTGTAGGTTAAAAGGTCGATTAGGTAGTCCCGAGTCCATTTGACAATCATCATCAGCCTATATCAGTCCACTGCTGGACATAGGCCTCCCCCAATGAGCGCCATAGCGCCCTGTCTTCAGCTTGCCGCATCCAGCATCTACCTGCAGTCTTTCGCAAGTCGTCATCCCACCTGGTCGGAGGGCGTCCTACACTACGTTTACCGAGTCGTGGTCTCCACTCAAGAACACGTTTGCCCCAGCGGCATTTGACGATAGTGTGTATTTATTGTTTTATTTTATAAGTTACAAACACGCATCACTCTATCGTACGGACAGGGAAATATATACGTAAATCCCATACAAATATTAAACAACACGTTCACGTCTCGATACTAGGTATCTTCAAATGGACTCGGGGCTGGTAGGTAAAAAACTTTGATACCTACTTGTATAAACTGGTATTTAATACTATTAAGATTTGAGATAATTGATTAGCTAATTCAAAATAGGTACCTAACTAAACGAAGCCCAACCGCGCAGGGGCCCCGCTTTGAATGGGCGATATTTTATGACAAGAGACGAATCTTTGAGAATGAGAGTAACCACCCAAAATCATGTGTTACTTTACCAGAGTGACTCTCGGTATTTGAAGGTAGTATAGAACCATGATTGTGACGACGACCGTCTCCCCTTTCATAGGTTTTGGTACAGCAGCACCTCTATCGTGTCGATAGGGAACTACACAAATCCCTTACAAATAATCGTTTTTTGCGCTTACCTAAAAAGCTGGTTGAAATCCCGCCTGAGGCATTTCTTTTTGGGGTATGAATAATTCTTAGAAACCTAATTTGTTACAAAATAAAGTCAATTTCTCATTATTACTTTGTATATAAAATATAAACCTTTCTTTTCTTCATTTCAGGAGAAGTAAACAATGGCTACGTGACCGACGCGACATCTGTGTCCGGCTCCAGGAAGTCCCTCGCCCTTCAGCCGGTCCTAATAATGCATCCTCACGCTCCAATGGACATGGACACCTATTCGCACTACTCTGGACGGACCGCCAGGTCCAAGCATGGACTTTACGCGAATACTATGCATAATTACCAGCTGTAAAACCTATTTTTTATACATAACGAAGGTGTTTATTGCGCCATCTAGCGTTGAGTATCAGAACTACAACAATAAAGGTTGCTTTCGTTTAGAGAGCGATTATAAAATTTATTATGAAACAATTGGTAGTAATACTACTTGTGAACGCTAGATGGCGGCATGAACACAAAACAAATAAAACTTCGATTTGGCGCAATTCAATAATTTAATTTTTATTTAAGATTTCGTAAAATGTACATAAATTTAGAATTAGCATACGCTTGCCAAGTACAGTACAGTAGTAACTAAGCCCGTCCAATGCAAAGTGATTTGATTTTAACAACGATATAAGTGCCTCAAGATTGCAGTAGGTAAGTAAGTGATTTAGTTTAGAATAGAAAATACCTGATTTTTATTAATTTTGTAATGAATTGAATAAGATTATTTTATATAAAAGTTGTTTTATGTCCATCTCCTTTCCTGTTAGGATGATACAAAGAACGCTAAGTATTGATTTATTTTGACTAGATCCCATTTTTTCCTATACAAGAAATATAAACGACAATTATCATCTATTTACTTATCTATAATGTCCTCTAAGCAGGGTCAAATTAGAAAAAAAAAATGTCAACATTGAGTGTCCTCATTCTACGAGTATTATTGCATGGGTTTTCGGCGCGCTTCTATCGTGCGTGAATTTAAAGAAATAAAAAGTAAAATAAAATCTTGATTAATAACAAAATAAGAATGGTGATTAAAATATTAGCATAGATCACATATAAATTTGTTCAATCCTGGTTAATCCGTGATTTGTCCATTGTCTAGATAAATCTATGTCAGGAATTCAGGATTTAAAACGCTATCAACTGTAACATGATGAAACCTAAAATGCGGCAGAATTTTATTTGCATAGAGCGCCATCTTGCGTTGAGTAGCAAAACGACATCGGTTAAATGTTCTATAAACCTCAGTGGGTTGGACAGCCTAGTTTGCAAAACAACACAAAATCTACATTAAACATCGAAATTACCTTACACGCTATCTTACGTTGAGTATCAAAACTACATTGTAAAATTGCTTTCATTTTGAGAAAGCAAATTTTGCAAAATGTTAGCAAATACCTATTATTTTTAGACAGAAGAGGCCAATGTTTGTTATATCGGAATTGCTTACAACGCCAGCTTACGTTGAGCAGCGAAACTACACTGTAAAATTGCTTGCAATTTGAGAATGCTTTGTTTGCAAAATGTTAGCAAATATTTTTTGTAGTAGACAGAAGAGTCAACGTTTATTATATCGGAATTGCCTTACAGCGCCATCTTTCGTTAAGTAGCAAAACTACATTGAAAGTGCAAGCAATTTTGAGAGAGCTTAGTTTGCAAAATGTTGGCAGATATTTTTCTAGTAGACAGAAGACGCTACAAAAATATATAAAAATCAAGTGAAGACACGCGATTGTAGTCAATTTGAGTTACTTTTTCCTACCGCTATCGACTCCAAACTTCCACACGCTAGCGTCCACAAAGCCATTGTTCTCGAGACATGTGTGCTTAGGAAGGCTGTAGGTGGATAACAGTGTGATCTGTTCTCGCATTTTGTCTGTGAGGCAGTGGCGGCCTGGGTCGCCTATTAGGACCTGGAACGGAAATAATACCAAAGTGAATTTACAAGGTAACCTAAGAAAATTATAGTAAATTTTACTTTCTGTCCCTGATACTGATGATAAGATGTAAGTCCGTACCTATATATATTTTGTTTATATTTGATTGTTACATGCTAGTCCACAGCTGGACAACGACAAATGAAAGCAGACATAGGACGCACTAAAAAAATAAAAAAAGTTGTGAAAAATTGGGTCACGTACTACTATGTGTACTGTATGTACTAGTATGTGTACCTACGTTCCCAAAATATGAAGTTCCTGCTTACCGTTTTTCCATCATCATTCAGTTTTTTAAGCCATTCAAACAGCATATCAGCAAATTCGGGTTCGTAGAACATATCTCCAACCAGTATGGTATCGAATTCTTCACATTTGGAACCTATTAAGTTTTCGTCGCTAACTTCAATTTCTACTTCATTTGCTTCAGCATTGAGTCCTGTTGCTGCTAGAGCATCTAAATGAAATTGTATAGTTATTTCGATAGTTATTTCAATTGGGGATGTAGCTCAGTGGTAGAGCGTTCGCTTTGCATGTGAAAGGCCCCGGGTTCGATCCCCGGCATCTCCAGATTGCTTTTGCATTTTTTTTCAATGCTCTATTTTCTTTCTATTATAATATTTATGTACTAATTGTATAAGTGTAAAATTTTCTGTCGAACTATATAATGTTCTTAATAAATATATAATTTATAAAAAAAAACGTACACAGGTCAATGTCATTGGCTACCACTCGTTTAGCTTTCATTTTCATAGAAGCTATCGAGCTCGCGCCACAACCGCATCCTATATCCAGTACTCGTCTATTTTTAACTATATTTTCATTGTCCAAAATATATCTGCAACAAAACAAAATTCAATAAATTCAACCATGCTTTTATAAACGCCATCTACATTACATCTACAGAACTGTGAATAGGTAAGCCATGTGTCCTATGCGTTAAGTTTTCATAAAATACCCATAGGTGGCAGCGTAGCCTCTTAGTTCGTTTGACAGAAGAATGAATGAGCTATGGTAGAACACTAATTCTGATATTTTATGACTAAATAGGTAATTGAGTTCTCCGCACCTCACACGTTACTTACAATAAGCTTCATTTATCAGTTAGAATACCTACCATACCAGGAAACTCAAATAATTAGGTAAATATCACAACTGTCAATTTATATCACTTTACAATCAAATAATTAGGTACCTATGCAAGCTAGTTACCTAGATTATAATAAGTTCAATACATTACATATAAACATAAACGTGTCTGTACGTAATTCATTGAATCTACAGTTAGGTATGTATGTAGGTACTAGAAAAAATCTTAAAATGTTTAAAAATTCAATTTTCTCAAACAAACTCTGGCCAAGAGGCTGTCATGGCCAGACTATGTAAGTAAAATATATAAAATAATATATACCTAAATAATTCTAAGGAATGCCATTTGGATTTAGGTGATAGTCATAATTATTTTTATTTACCTTTTAAAGCTAGGTACCATACGTATTTTATCAGGTAGGTATCAGACAATTAGCCTTATCATTACATATTACCTACCTACCAATTAATTGCCAATGCCATTATAATATAGCATGATTTCACATTATGATAAGTACGAAGTTACACATTTTCTTAACGCCACCTAGGTAGGTATGTAGGTACGAACACTACGGACATTATTAACCTAAGGCCTGAGTACGGTTTGATGAGACCCATATTATAGAGACGTAATCCTGAAGTGACGACGACGTCACTTCACGATTACGTCGTGATTTTTCTAACCAAATTCTTCTACCAAGCAGCGCCTCTATCGTGCGGACATGGAACTACGCAAATACAATGAGACCTAATGCAGTCAGTGAACGAGAAGCTTAATTTTATTAACTTTGATCAGCTTATCTTCATCAGCATCATCATTAGCCTATTAGTCCACAGCTGGACATAGGACTCCCCCAATGAGTGCCATAGCGCCCTGTCTTCAACTTGACGCATCCAGCATATATCTAGTCTAGTCATATATCTAGTCTTTCGCAGGTCGTCATCCCACCTGGTCGGAGGGTGTCCTACACTACGTTTACCGAGTCGTGGTCTCCACTCATGAACACGTTTGTATGATGAAAATTAATGCGAAAATTAATTGGTTACCTACCAATGATGTTATTATAGCATCTCATTGGCGGCGTCTACATGACAAGTTACTAAACTTAGTTAGAGCTAGGAGTTGAACCAAATGGAGAAATAGATACCTAGGTCTTAAATACGTTTTCACGTGAAGACGTGAACCCCTAAGACCTTGAGCCCTAAAGACCTTGACCGGTCATTTATCCCTCACCTTGACATTGACCGTGACCCGACCTCAGAACCCCCAGACACAATGATTCAATGTTTGATAACCACAGCGTATTTTAACTGTGATTCACTATTCAAGACCGTAGGAAGTCACGAAATCATTTCGTTGCTATGGTTACCATTTAGGCATTAGGAACGTAACTCTACCTTATGATTGTTTCGAAGTCCAATTAATAATAATAAATAAAATACTCCCCACCTCTTGCTTGCCTTCATTGGCCGGTCTGAGTGTCGCGAGAGATGCATCTTAGGATGTAGACTCGGGGGTGGAAGTGTCTAATGGCGTAATAGCGAGGAAACCCGCTCACGAGCAATCTTCGTGATGGTGAAATCGGGGCACACCTCTCGACACCCCTCAGTCGTTTGCGCCGATGTTGTTCCTCTCCGGTAATTTACTCCGGCTTTTTAAGGATCCCCATCCAGCATTCGGCAAGCCACCGTCAGCCACTCTTCTTAACATTACGATTGACTTGTTTATGGCAGACGTCCGCAATCTCCCCTATAGCCCGATTACCCAGTCCATCCTTACATCACAATAGCCTGGTTTTAGTTCTTTCATTTTTCTTTGCAATAGTCTCTACACCTCGCGGATACCATCTTTGGGTGTATCATATTGTGCGTGCACCCGAGGATGATACCCGCTATGTGTAGCCATCGCCTTTAGATTAACTTCTCAAAGGGCCTCTGTGCTGGCTTCAGCCCCACGCAAGTCTTCCAAAGGACCGGGTCACTTTATGGCCCGAGATCATGGTAAATAAATCCACACAGCATGCAGCACCATCATCTCGTTCATAACTTGTCTATAGGTTCTATCTAATGCCTATTATAAAGAGGAAAAGTTTGATTTTCTGTTTGGTTTGTATTGAATCGGCTCCGAAACTACATACTGGACCGATTTGAAAAATCCTTTCACCGTTGGGAGGCTACACTATACGCGGTGAACATATGCTAATTGTTTAGAAATGTGAAATTCGAATTTAACGCGCGCGGGTGAAATCGCGGGAAACAGATAGTTATTCATAATGGTAGGCATTTTATCCATTTGTTAAACCAAAGCAGCGAAAGTATGACTCATACAAGTAAGAAGCCTGAAAATTAGATAAACTCCATGAAAACGTTTTCTTTCCGAGAAATGGGTGACTCACTCCTTAGCCTTACTAACTGTAATGTATTCCGTGCTCTGAATTCCTGAAGGCTTTACGGGTGAATCATACCTTACTGTCCCTTTCTGACATGCATGAGAAATGTTTGCCGTCTCTTTTTATTGGGAATACTCGTTTGCGAGGGGGGTTTTGATAGGTTTTTTAATGTTTTCCAATTGATTTTTAGTATGTACAAAAATCGCAGTCCGATTGCAGTTGGTTTGCAGTTCTATTGAAGTTCATGCACGCCGACTGCAAATGAACTGCAATTTTGCGGTTGGATTGCAGTTGAAGTGCGGTCCGTCTGTCTAGAGCCCTAGACACTTCTCACAAAAGCTAGAAAATTCTTGTTACGGATCTTTTATGAATGAATACTGTTCTGTGTGCAAGTATGACTCATATAACAAGGACTTTGAATCTTATTTCTAGGAGCATAGAGGCTGCTATAAGTATGACGAGGTCGGACCTTACAAATTCAGAAGAGCTTAAAAACCTCTTCAATACTAAACCTTATATCTCCGAGATAAGAATCATCCTATTTGTTCAAAGACTTTGGTCGCGAAATCTTGGAATTTCATTGAGAAAATGCAAATTGATAAAAACAACATTATCTTACCTTACTGAATATTACTTAATCTGTGGTAAGTGCGTCTGGGTTTTTTATAACTAGGCCAATATAATTTCTTCAAGGTTTATTTATTTTGCAAATCTATTTATAAATAAATTTACGAAGAATTTACTTTATTCATCTAAATCTATTTAGCTTCATAATAATATGGTAAATTCTTCGTTGGTTCTGAGGATTTACTGTATTTATAGGATGCCAAATAGATTAAGCTTCCTTAACAGAACCTAAATTCTTTAACGTAACAAGAACGTTACATAGAGCATAGAGAAATAATAATTTCATGATTTCATGAATTTAACAGGACTAAGACAACACTGTAACAAAATGGCGAACAGCTCTTGAAGAAATAATTATCCCTTCTGTGTCGATTGTCCACATTATTACGTAATAAATTATATAATATTAAAAATAAATAAATATATAATAAGGAGAAAAGGTTTGATTTTGTTTGTTTGTAATTAAATGAATAGGCTCCGAAACTACTGCACCGATTTGAAAAATGTTTTCACCGTTGGGCTACACTATCCCCGGTGAACATAGGCTATATTATATTTTGAAAAATGTTAGGGATCCGTACTAAAACCGTGTGAAGCCGGGACGGTCCGCTAGTAAATTATAAAATCTAAAGTTTGTATTTATGGATGTTTGTCACGCAAAAACTACGGAACGCATCGGGCTGAAATTTTGCAGACAGGCAGTTTCAGGCCCGGAATAAAACACAGGCTACTTTTTATACAATAACATAAATCAGTTCCCATGGCTTAAAATAACCTTAAAACGTTTTCATAGAAACAACTCGTGCGAAGCCGCGGGCAGAAACCAGTAGTAAATAAATCATTGATTAATTTTTGTGCCCAAAATGTAATCAAGCTCCTGTTTCCTGTTGATATTGGGATTCGTTTATTGTCGTTGGGAAATACGTTCCCGCTTGGTAATTATAATTTTAGGCACACATTTCATCACCATTGTTACTTTAAACGCAATGAGATTCTAAACGTGACCTAAATAACTGAACCAGTAGGTAACTTTGAATATTGGTGAATACCCTCCAAGTAACATGCTTTACAGGGTTTTTCTGAGTATTTAGTATTTATTTTCCTTGTAGATACCTTATTTTGCTACCTGCACTGCACTGAGGTGGATAGATGGATGGATTTGAATTTGTGATTAATCCCATTAAAAATTTTTACTGAGTGATACAATACATATAAACTATTTCTTCCGGTAGATGTCATCATAATAATTCCTTATTTGTTCATTGTTGTTTTGTAAATATGTGTATTTTTATATTTGTATAATTCGTAATAAATATAATAAATAATATAAATAAATATTAAAACCCAGACAAAGGTTTGCCTAGAGTCTGCGATCTGTATGATCTCTACGCTTACCTTACCTTGAGGTAACTTGGCCTCCAGGCCAATACAGTCCCCAGAATGGATCCTTAAAAGGCCACTGGTCTTTCGTCGCCAGCCAGAGTGGACCTGTCTGGTCTATTACCCTGATAGTCAGCTCAGGAGTCAGGTGTCTATTGGATATCACGGTGTGCTTCTCTATAATAGAGGCTAGGTTTTTCAGTTTCAGCATTGTATTAGAAAATAACGAAAACTCAAACAGCTTAGTTTCACAAATACGGCGGGATTTGGTTATTTTAGCCAGAAAACTTGTTAAATTTGCTATACCGCGCGTAAAAATTCGCGTGTAAATTCTCAAAAAAACTAAAAATAATACTGAATCAGTACTTATCGTATTGCGCCAGTTTGCAATATTTATCTCAAAGATAATATATTACGAAGAGATGTTTATCTGTGTTACTATGTTATACAATGTAGGTATATACAAATGTTATATTTTAATGTTCGTCGATTTCTTCGTCGTTTATGGACCTTTTTTTGGATGTTGTGTTTGAAGATGAATCCAAGGTTTCCCATCATAATTTTAATCCTGCATGAGGATTGTGTTTTTTTTATTGATTTGATTTGTTCCGATAAACTTGATAAAGCAGTGTAGATACTAAGGAGTTTAAAATCGGTAGGCATTTAGGTTTTTAAAACACTTTTTTTTTGTTTTTATACCTAATCTAAAAATTTACTAGATTCCTAAACTAACTAGAGAGATGTGTCTCGCTATTAACACTACCTGAAAACTTTGTAGTTTTCTTGGTATTATCATGGACGAATAAAATGTATTATTATAAGCTTTTTTGTGATATTATTTTAAATTGGTAAATAAATAAATAAAAATAAATTTGTTATTTTAAATGCAATGGGTCACATTCTTTCACTGGTAGAAGATACTTTTATCAACTTTTATAATTATACTAGCATAATATTCCCTGTAAGCGTATCTATTGATAAATTAAAATTGCGCTGCTTCAGCTTTTTGCCAATACAATAAATACCATAATTTAATTGTTTTGAAAAAACTATAATCCTGGGATGGTTTATACTTATTCTATGACAAATCTTTGACGAGCTAAGCTACCCGTCTATGGAATGCTCTCCCTCTGGATATCAGACGTGCAAAATGACCAAAAATTTTCATGGTATTATTTAATGTCTATGTAAGTTTATTAAGTATAATGTTTGTAATGTAGATTGTTGTTATTATGAATAAAATGAATCTGTCCGAATCGAAGACCGTGCGGCGAAATCGCCGAAAAAAAACTTCAACCGGCCGGGGTGAAATTTCCAAAACCCGTACAAAATGCAGTATTCTAGCTTGGTTCGTTCCTTACTACATAAATATTAAAATCACCGTTGGGAAGGTGATTTTATTCGACCAAAATTGAACGAATGGATGGATTGTACGAACTGGACGAGAGAAATTGAAATCGGATGTCAGTCGATTGCAGTCAAACGTAAGATGAAGTGGTTTTGAATGCTGTCAATAAAGGTGGACTCGCAACATCTCGTCTCCCAAGCCAACCTAACCTGCACGTGGTACACCCTGCTAGATAACGAACTAGGCTCTGGTGAAAATATCAAACCAACTTCATATTTTAATAATTCGTTTATTTTCCATTACTTGACACTGGCAGAAGAGTGTCCAATCCAAACAGACACAATTGCCACTAACAAAGAGATGATTCCTTGTTAATGGCAATTGTCATCAAATATTATAATGTATAATCATCAAATAGCCGTGTAGAAAAACGAAGATGGTAAGGGCTGATTTTCCCTGTCAACGAGAATTACAAACGGATGATTCTACTTGGCCAAACCACAGATTACGTAATGCTACCAAACTACGAATCTCATTCACCTTATCAATCTCTGATGATTTATTTATTTACTTATCAAAAACCAACAGTAAAATAAACTTTATCGAAATTATAATCTGTTTGTTTTCCTTATTACCTGCTGAAGAAAGTGCCCTTTCGCAAGAAATCTAAAGGACTTAGATAACTGAAGTATTTCTTGATCTTTATCAAGAAATACTTCAGTTATCTAAGTCCTTTAGATTTCTTGCGAAAGGGCATCATTGATGCGCGGAACGACTTAGCTACTACTTTTAGTAGCTAAGTCGTTCCGCGCATCAATTATGTAGGAATTCGATAAGACTTCTATATTCGTACTTCTGACTAATGAACCTTACTTATTGATAAATAATTAATAATTTATTAAAGCATTCATAAACGACCAGTGAGTCTTATTAAAGGCCCTTTCATTTCTTAACTGTTAAGAAATCAATCGCATCCGCATAAAATACGTCTATAGCACATGCCTCCCCTAAATGAGAAGGGGTTGCGGTAATCATAGAGGAACTGGGTAGTCAACGTGACAAAATTTTCAGTGGTTGGTTGGAATATGCAGGGGTTAAAATGTCTATACGGACCGGCTGTCTATGCTGCAAAAAGTCCATATGTGCATGGAATGTGCGTGCAGGGGTCAAAATGTCTTTACGTACCTCCCCACGCTAGGCAGGAATTTAGTGATCGCAGTAGAGGAGTTAAATATAACACACGCACTGAAGTAATCTGTTCCTCGAACTTCCAAATAATATCTTACGTAGCTACGAGTATATTACGTAAGATGATTCTAGCAAGGACCTATTAGGTACCTAGCTACAAGCTCTCGTAAAACATGCTATATTGTAGAATACCTAGTCACTACATAGTATAAAACAAAGTCACTTCCCGCTGTCTGTCCCTAATTCCCTATGTATGGTTAGATCTTTAAAACTAGGCAACGGAGTTTGATGCGGTTTTTTAATAGATACAGTGATTCAAGAGGAACGTTTGTAAATCATTGGACACAGATTTCCAGACTAGACGCGTTATGTGGCAGGTCTAATTTGACCGAATAGACGCGACAGATGATACTCTCGACGCATTTTCCGTCAGATATGTACCGAACCTAAGAGGTATAAATTCAAGGTAAATATATGTTCTCTCACCTCGCAGTAACCTGTCCTCCAGGCCAGTAAAAGGCCCAGAAGGGATCCTTGAAAGGCCACTGCTCTGGCCACTGGTCTGGGCCTCCGGTGCAGTCGCTGCTCAGCGACCACAACGCACAGGTCTGGTCCACCACCCTGATGGCCAATTCTGGGGTCAGGTGTTTTCGTGAGGGTACGGTGTGTTTCACTATCATTGTGCCTAGTTGTTTCAGCATTGTGACTGGAACAGAAAAGAATAATATCACTGAAACAAAGAGAATATAAATAACAACAAACACTGAAACACAAAGAATCAAAGAGACAACAAAAACTACCTAAGACAAAGAATTTTGATCAGGTTTGTTTGGGTCAAAGTTATTGCCAAAGAGAATAAATAACTACATTGTATTCCTTTTGTTCTCTTTGGGGTCAAAGATTGGATGAGGATTGGAGAGCTTACGTTCCACCAAAGAGAATACAATCACAAAACAATAACTACCAAAGAGAATACAATAAAACTACGTAACGTTCCACTTCCAACTTTGGACATAGAAAACTGACAACTCCATAGAGGTCTTGGTCGTAGTTATTGTATTCTCTTTGGTCCTGGCACTATGGCCAGGACGTCTATGGCGTTGTCATTTTGACTGTTTACTCTTTGCGTGTTTACTCTTTGCAGTTGTGACAGAAAAACCTACTTTCTTATTCTTACATAAACTAGGCTGGACATGCGCAGTGCGGTTCTTGTTTATGGTTGGATGAAACTCGGAATAAAGAAGTAGATGGAAGTGCCTAGGCACCCTTTCTGCTAGTCCAGAACCGCTGTACGTAGTTATTGTATTCTCTTTGACCGCTGTCGCCAAACCCATACAAGATTTAAGTAGTAATCCGTACTATGTTTACTACAAAGAAATCTTTGTTTCACTGATCTTCCCTAAGATTCAGATCCTTTATTGTTAGTATAGGTCATCATCATCATCATCATCAGCCTATAGCAGTCCACTGCTGGACATAGGCCTCCCCCAATGAGCGCCATAGCTCCCTGTCTTCAGCTCGCCGCATCCAGCATCTACCTGCAGTCTTTCGCAGGTCGTCATCCCACCTGGTCGGAGGGCGTCCTACACTACGTTTACCGAGTCGTGGTCTCCACTCAAGAACACGTTTGCCCCATCGGCCGTCGGTTCTTCGCGAGATATGGCCGGCCCACTGCCACTTCAGCTAGTATAGGTACTTGATACAAATAAAAAATATATAACACAATAATGTTACTTAAATTAAATGATGAGGCTAAGACTCATCAAAACACGATTTATATTTTTATTAATTAAATATATAAATTAAGGTTCTAAGTCTAAAGGGCCATATTCTGAACGAAATAAATAATAATGGACAATACACACAGCATCATCAATTAATGAATAAATAAAATATATAAGTTCTTAATTAAATAATGCTAGACAATCCATTCACACAGCATCATCTAGCTCCAAGCTAAGCAGAGCGTATGTTATGGAAGGAATTATAAAAAAAAGGATGACTGATAAATTTTGACATTTTTTACAACATTACAAAGAAAATACCCAGAACACGCAGAACAAATATTTTCAGATCGTACAAACCCCCATACAAACGTACTTTCCCATTCATTTGGTAACTACATCCCCTATTTCAATGAAATATCGCATACATAATCATTAATCAGATAAGATATGCGAAATTGTGAATATGAAAATGCGAATGGTTGTTCGGCGCGGCAAGGTGTGCATTGCATTACAAAATACAAATACAAAAAGTGTTATTTAGTAAGAAAGGATACACAGTCTTAATCATATTAGAAGCATGCATTGAAACTATTTGTCACAAAAATGAACAAGTTGGCATATTCGCGAGATCGTACAGTACCAGGACAGGAAGCCTATTTTGTAAACGAACGCAGATGACGGATAACATCGGAACGCAACAAGGACGGCCGACGACTGGGACTTAGGCTAGTTGAAAAAATACCTAGGTACCTATACAGTATATGTACAATTTGACGACCGATGTGGCGCGGTGGGCGAAGGTCCGCCTGCGACGCAGGAGGTTGCGGGTTCGATTCCCGCCTCGGAACAATTGTGTGTACGATCTGCAGATATTTGTTCCGGGTGTTCTGGTTGTTTTCTATGTATAATAAAAAATATCTATCTATGTAATGTATTGTATTATGTATATCAGTTATCTAGTACCCATAACACAAGCTCTGCTTACCATGGGGCTAGATAATGCTGTGTGAATTGTCCAGCATTATTTATTTTTATTTTATTTAATACATAAATATCCATGAACGAAACCTATATCGATATCTTTGTTTAGGTCGTTTTAAATATTTTTACTTCCGACATCTCTACACTGATTATGGGAAGCTGAATAAAATTCTATACCGTAGATTAATTTTATAAACTTTCACATTTCGAACCTCAATAATCTGAGTCCGCAATGAGTTTAAAGTTTTATCGGACTTATGCTATGCTATGCCACTGTACGCCGTCATCCACAGAAATCTAAATAATTATTTAGTTAGACTTCTTTGAAATCCGAAATTTAAATAATTGTTTAGACTTCATTGTCCACATCATCGGTCCTGCTGCATTTGCGAACTTGAATTTCCCGAATTTCCTAGCTCTACGTGATGAAATATTTTCACTACAATATCTCCCGTGCCGTGAGTCACCGGGTCATAAGGGTGTACACTACACGGGGTAAAGTCGAATGTTTAGCATTATGCGGTAGGCATTGTGACTCACAGGGCTTTTAATTACATATTATATACTGAGTGGAGAGTGTAGGTGGTGTAGGAAAGGTACCACTTAAAGTATAGAATAAATAATAAATAAATAATGCTGGACAATTCACACAGCATTATCTAGCCCCATGGTAAGCAGAGCTTGTGTTATGGGTACTAGATAACTGATATACATAGTACTATAGGTATATTACATAAATAGATATTTTTTATTATAAATAGAAAACGACCAGAACATCCGGAACAAATATCTGCAGATCGTACACACAATTGTTCCGAGGCGGGAATCGAACCCGCAACCTTCTGCGTCGCAGGCGGACCTTCGCCCACCGCGCCACATCGGTCGTCAAATTTAATTAGCACACACACAAAAACAAGGTAAGTACCTACAACTTAAACAAAAACACATAATAAAACTAAGGTAAAAAAAATATAAGTCTTTCCCATCGACTAGGTCTTTCCCCAGTGCGCGGCTAAACGGTCCAGCCAGACAGCTTAAATCTCACTACCTAAACAATTCTAGTTCCTTCGCCCTCGCTCGGGCGAAGGAACTAGAATTGTTCTAGTCTAGTTCCTAGTGCATTGGAAAAAATCCATACATTCTATGCACTTTTCTAGTAATCTAGTGCATTCCACGTAACCTACTTAACAGATATCACTAGACTTTGCGGGCTTCTTCCAACGATTCTCGTGATCCCACGTCGTCACGGCTACGTCACAGTAATGCTAACTACGCAAAAACTACGCAGATAGATCTTCTAGAGTTTTTCCATTCATAAATGTAAGGAATAAGGTTGGAAATTGCGTGTAGAATGTGCGAGATATTTGGTGATAGTGATAACTGTGATAAGAATAAATGACCTTTCTATGGGCGCCGATCAACCTCGACCTCAGTGGCGTAGCAGACTAAGGTCCGCCTGCGATGCTGGAGGGTTCGATTCCCGCCTTGGGACAAATGTTTGTACGATCTATAGTTATTTGTTTTGTGCGTTCTTTGTGTTTTCTATGTCGACGATTCTGGGACGCGTCGCGACGCGACGACGAGACGGGGCGCGGCGCGGCGGCGGCGGCGGCGCGGCGGGGCGGGGCGGCAACGACGAGCGACGAGACGTCCATTCCATACCATTGTCATAGTAAAGCGATTGGTTAGCAGGATTCGGCCCCTGTTTATTTGCCATACTATTCAGCGCCGCCACACCTCCGCGAGGTGATTGATCATGCATGTTCTGTGATAAGATATAAGTCGATAAACAAGTCCTAAACACATATAACAGACTTACCTAAATGGATAGATCTACATTACATACTTAGGTTTTATTTTGTATATTGGCTTCTCGGCTTTGTATCTTGTTTGAGGTCCGGTATACGCAAAATGATGGACGTTTTAACCACAGAACAAAGAAATCTGTACTCTGGTTTTAACCGTGAAATAACGCGTGCATAGCTGAGGGCAGAACCTAGGATTTAATTACACTATACCTACCTAATTTAAATATTAATTATCATTTACAAAGCCCAAGCACTTGTATGTAGTCCGTACGGGATTCCCGGTTTGTATATATATCTACTCGTAAATAAAAGTAGTGAACTCTTCCTTGCATGACTCATTTCACCTCGAAGGGCTTGACGGTAGTGACTATTACACAACCTATGGCTTGGGGTCAACGACTCGCCACGCGGCCGGTAGCGCGGCCCCCGACCATACTAACTATTATCTAATCCGTGGCTTGCTGGCCTTGTGAAAACGTAGGGAAAACGGCTTTTCCAAGATATCTGTACGTCAACCTAGGGTTTTTGTGTTTTGAAGCTATTTTGAGATCAGGATACAGCTATGGAATGTTGTTTTCTTAAGGTTTTTGGTATTATAGTGCGTAAGCCCTTGCACTCTGGGTAATCTCTAAGAAAAAATAAATACTGCTAATAATAATGCTAAAGTCATTTAAAACGGGATATTTACCATGATTTGATTTTTGAGTTATCCAATATTTCGGCACAGTTGCATGCGCCATGATCACGGAGTAACTGAAGGCACTGCGAGTTTTTATGGGCAGACATACCGATCTACCCTCATTTTTTGTCTTTTGCTACGAACGTTGCCACTACCACCGGTTTCTTTTGTGCCGAAATATTGGATAACTCAAAAATCAAATCATGGTAAATATCCCGTTTTAAATGACTTTAGTATTAATAACCATGATAGTTTCAAAAGTTAAATACTTAATGTCCCCAAAATTTCAAATATTTTTAAATCTTTGAAAAAAAATCGATTTCGGTGGGACCCACAACGAGTAAAAACTTCTCCCTCCTTTGTTGTGTTCATAAAATGATAAGGTTTTGTTTATTGGAAAGTGGTTCATATGATTGGAATGCGGTTTTTATTATCGAGGATTATGGTTGCAGGCCTTGTAAGTATTGCATTGGATATGTAGATAAAGTCAATCTACAGTTGAATCTTTACAACTTATTTATCATTTTCGTATTTATTGTTGCGCTAGCTGTTGAAAACTATATTAAATTAAGTATCTATTCATCAACCACCTGTCAAAATAAAAACGTATGATGGAAAACCATCAAAGGGTAGGTAAACCACCGCACAGAGAGATATCGCAGCAGGTAGGTAAGGTAACTACTAGTTTGCGATATCTCTCCGTGCGTCGTCATTGCGTCGTCGTCACTCCTACAATACCTAGTTAGTAACTAGGTATTGTAGGAGTGACGACGACGCACGCCAGTGGATGGAAGACGATCTACGCAGTCTCAACGCTACTAGCGAGAGAGCGAAGGAACCGATGATGCCTGGAGTAGGTAGGTACCTCAGACGTCATAGGTACTTACCTTACCTACTGTACCTAGTATTGTGTCGAAGGCTGAGATGCACTTTATTTTTGTTTGTCGCAGTTGCGATTTGACGATTTATGGTGCGATGCGATTATGAGGCTGTCCCGGCCAGATCTCAGACTTTTCTTTTATAATGAGGGAAATATACGGAATCTGAGGACCCCGGTGGCTTGGTGGGCGAAGGTAGCCTGCGGCGCAGGAGGTTGCGGATTCGATTCCCGCCTCGGGAAAATCTTTGGTCTAGTAGTCAATGAGATTTTACAAAACATCATTGGGTCTAGTATCATTATTTTTGACGACCGATGTGGCGCGGTGGACGAAGGTCCGCCTGCGACGCAGGAGGTTGCGGGTTCGATTCCCGCTTCGGAACAATTGTGTGCACGATCTGCAGATATTTGTTCCGGGTGCTCTGGTCGTTTTCTATGTATAATAAAAAATATCTATCTATCTATGTAATGTATTGTATTATGTATATCAGTTATCTAGTACCCATAACACAAGCTCTGCTTACCATGGGGCTAGATAATGATGTGTGAATTGTCCAGCATTATTTATTTATTTATATTTATTTATTATCTAGCCCCAAACTATGGCCCGAGATCATGGATATGAGAAACACATAATAATAAATTCTTTATTTCCAGACACGAGACTAAGCAGAGCTTGTGTTATGTATGGCATAACTCTAGTAGGTACTAGATGACTGATATAATATGTACATAATACAATACATTACATATAGATAGATATAGAACATCCGTTACAAATATCTGCAGATCATACAAGCATTTGTCCCGAGGCGGGAATCGCATACTCCTGCGTCGCAAGTAGACCTTCGCCCACCGCGCCACAGAGGTCGTCAAATTCATTATACTACTCAGTATCTATATCTACTATATGTACATATGGTACATAGTTACTCAGGTATGCGTTAGTGACAGCAGGACAAATAGTGTTCCTTAAACAATGTTTTAAATGTTGGTAGCGAAGCAACTTTGCACTGCTTTATAAGTGTCAAAGGGGCAGCTAAAAACCTACTGGGTAAAGTCCAGTCTAGTATCAAAACAGGAATTAACTACCCAGTCTTTTATCTTTCCCCATAGTGGCGTCAATACGCCCAAACATTCCGCGTCAATGTTTACAGTATCAGGTATCTAAATGCGTACGCGCAGGACAGCGCAGTTCAAAAGTAGGCGGCTACAGACCGTGATGTCGGCGAGTGGCACTTGGTACAGGCTTCCACGAGCTGATAGCGGGGACTGGCGGCTGTCTGCGGGTTCTCATGCAGACTGAAGTATATACATATAAAATGATTGTTATTTTGCCAGAACCGAGACGAATAGTATACATTCTCTTATAAATGAACCTTAAATTAACAGAGAAACTGACAAAATCGGTCTCCACTCAGCATGTGCTATGGTCATGCTATGGTAGAGCAGGTGTCAAATAAATGTATTAATTATATTAGTCTTATGGTCCGTGAGAGCCAGGTACAAATATGGTCAATTATTTCCTCCGGAGCGAAAATTATTAAAGTTTTATTTGGGAGAGACTTGGTCATGAAAATCTGTCTGTTTTTATTTGACGTGCTATAAAGAGTTATTGTATTGTATTGTAGTTAATTAGATCTTCGTTTGACTACAACGAGCTTCCGTGTTGAAAAGTGATGTAATGATTTGCAAATAAAGTGGTAGATGACGCGGCATGCTGACAGGGCGTTATGGCGCTCATTCGGGCCTAGGGAAAGTCAGTGTCCAGCAGTGGACTAACATAGGCTGATAATGATGATGAACCTCACTACATAAACAATGGACATACAGACAGATTCCCTGAACGCAATTCTTTCTAAATTTCTGCAAAAACTGTGTAAAACCCAACTGATTAGTATTATCTCAGTATCACAGCTGACAATACCACGAATAAACTATCGCGTATTCTGTGACTACTGCGAAATTATCGAATTGATATGTGACTTTGTATTGACGTAAACAAATAAATAAAATTCTATTGATCTTGTTTACTTACTTCGAGCACAATACTTGGTAATCGCTTTTGAGCACGAATTTTGATGACCTAGTCACGGTATCCTAGTGACCCGTGAAAAAATACATTTAGTTTCAACGAAAACTAAACTAACTTAAAACTTTATTATATATATAAGAAGAAATGAAGTTTTTACATCTGAAAATCCTAAATCCTCTTTAGGCCTGAGCTTTAAAGACCCTTAAAAATGAGCACATAAAGACCATGAGCTTGTAAAAATAGTATACCTTAGTATAATACATTTTTAGCACTAAACGATAATTGTAGCAGTTTATTTCGTCATAACCAAACAACAACCAAGCTATGTTACGAAACTACTTATAACTAATAGGTAATTGTGTCGTTACCGATGAAATGCTGAATCATCACGACATTAATAGGACAGACGATTAACTCAAGTAGGTAGGTAGTAGGTACCACACGTGTCTATCTAAAATACCTAACACAGATACTTTTAGCCTTAAATTAGGCAACCAATAAAACAAACACGAGGTACTCGTTGATAAAATTAATGGTGATAATGATATATTATCAACAGCGTAATCAGTAGTATTTATAGGTAGTTTATTTAACTCAGTGGTAATCATCAGCGAAAGGACGCGTGACACAGAAGGGCATAGATCAACGACCTTAGTGGAACAGTCACTGGAGATCGCAGGTTTGATTCCCATGGGGTCTAACGCCTGATAGCTCGTCCATAGCTGAATATGCATCATACATAACATAACACATAAATTACAAGATGTGCCTCGCGGTTTGGCGCCGCGTGGAAATAGACGTTTCAAATGATTTATAAACCTTCCTTTTGAATCACTCTTATCTATTGCTGAAAACTGCACGGGCAAAGCTTGGTTTTTTAGACCCTGATAATGGTTGGTCTTGATAAAATATACAATACAAAGAAGGGAAAGCCCCGTATTCATTGTAAACATGTGTTGCGCAAATAGAAAGAAAATATAATTAATACATTTATTTGACACCATACAGTCATATCATATGGTCCGGGAGAGTCAGGTACAAATTTGGTCAATTATTTCCTCCCAAGTTTTGTTTGGGAGGGACTTGGTCATAAAAATCTGTCACTAGCTTCCGGACCAATATATGTATAAGTATAACACCATACACATAAAACGACACATTACATAATAGGTAGGTAAATAAACAAACAAGAAAAATTGAGCTAAAAAAAGATACATTTTCATCGCAGTGTTTGACGAAATAAAAAATAAACTAGCTTTCTCTTCTCTGAGTACCATCACGTGTCGAACCGTGTTCCAAAGTCCAAGCGCATTTAGATCTCGGCCACGTCTGTGACGTATGCGGGCCATGGCATACTCTCACGTGGACGTCCTAACGTGGACAGAACCACGTTGGCAGCATTGATATTGTGCAATCCATTAACGCAATTTTTAACCTTCCGTTTGAACTTGGAACATTGGATGCTGTTGTAAAGATTGAAAAGAATCTATAATGTACATAACTTCGTTGCAAAATTATGAGTAGCAAAAGGTTTGAAGATATTTGTTTGGAGGGTGGCCCTAACATCGGCTACAACGCAGACTTTTTATTCAAAATCGCGGCCCAGAAAATTTCCTTTATAATTTGGATAGATGAGACATAATTAAAAATAAGTAATCAAATAAAAATTTAAAAATGTCAGGCTTCTGAGATATCTAATAATGTAATAATGAAAATAACTAGTACCTATACAATGTTTTTTTTTCCATATCAGAAAACTGACGCTTTAGGACATTTTGTTTCATGCATGACATATAAAAATTTCATAGTGAGCTGCAATTAAAAAAAAAACAACTTGGTGGCCGATTTCAGGGCCAGAGCATCTTCAGTAAAAGAATATTAAAACGAGGTAAAATTCAATATGGAGATTTAATTCTCGATACGCCATTATAGTAATGGATATTCTTGTTATACGTAAGGACAATGTAACCTCAAAAATTTCCTGGAAAATATCAAGGATTCTTAGCAAAGCAAGATTATTAAAAAATTTTGGGAATGGACTTACGTCTGTAGGATTACCCATTTTCCTCAAGAGTTGACTTGCTAAGTTATTCTTAAGAATAAACGATACTTGAATATCATTATAAATCTAGTTCCGTACGTCAGTGTTACCAGGAGACACTGTTGTTTGTTTACTTGGGTTATCCTCGTTTCTATCAGAATCACAGACGTTATTTTATGGATTGTGGGTTAGTCCGACGATTTTTTTTTTCTCTTTATAAAAATTTCCGAACGAATAGAATGTTCGGAATTTTTCGCTCAGTTCTGGCAAAAAAACAATAGGTATTTATTTTTATTCCATTGTGTACTAGCCAATTGAAAAGTTTTAATTTTCACAAGAGTTTTGATTTGTTAGCTTATTACAAATAAATGGTGATTCATAAGAAAAGAAAAACAAATATTTTTAGCACATATCTACATGAGATTGACACCGCCGCCAGATATTTATCGATAAAGATAAGTAATAACAAAACGATAGTGGAATTGTGAAATTAAATATGAAAATATGCAATATACAATACAGGCTCCTACCATTTTTGATATTTGCTTTATGCCAAGCATAAATACCGCCAGGTGGGATGACGACCTGCGAAAGACTGCAGGTAGATGCTGGAAGCGCCCTGTCTTCAGCTTGACGCATCCAGTATCTCCCTGCAGTCTTTCGCAGGTCGTCATCACACCTGGTCGGAGGACGTCCTACACTACGTTTATCGAGTTGTGGTCTCCACTCAAGAACACGTTTGCCCCAGCGGTCGTCGGTTCTTCGCGATATATAGCCGGTCCACTGCCACTTCAGCTTGCTAATTCTTAAAGCTACTTAAGTCGATAACTTTGGCTCAGTATACTGTGACTTTGGTGACCAATGTCCATGAATGAGAAATATTTGATGGCGCTTGCGGTAAGATCAGACCTAGGAAAAGCAGAGCGTTAAACTAATATAATGTTAAGTTTCAAAATTTTGCGTCTACTTTCGCCAACGTCCATACCACGTTGAATACACCGGTTCTCGTCCGATCACCGAAGTTAAGCAACGTCGGGCGCGGTCAGTACTTGGATGGGTGACCGCCTGGGAACACCGCGTGATGTTGGCTTTTTGTTTTTTTTTTCTTTTTTTCTAACCTCGATAATAATAATTTAAATCAGTGAATACAATTGTTTTTTGTACGTAGGTCAACAAATCCATTAAAATTAAAATTATACATTCAAAAGTAACTCCTGTATATCTATCTGATTGTCTTGTAAACCTTTTCATGCTTCAGCAGCTGAACTGATCTAAATGAAAATGGGAAGTAGGTATCCCGGGGACTGACCTAAGCAACTTTTTATCCCGGATAAGCGCGTGTGAAGTCGCAGATAGAAGCTAGTAAGTAAATAAATATATTCACGATTGCTTCCTCGAAACCCAATATCGAAAGTTCCACAAAATCAAAACCAGCAGGCGAATGCTTGGAAATTCCGATATTCTTCGAACTACCACTAACATCTACTTCAATACTACCCCTACTACGTAGTAATCTACAGGGTGCCACGAAACATGTCTACCTACTGAGCCGGAAGGGAAAGGGGGACCCTGAAGGTAATCATTTTTGTTCTACGTTTTTCGAATTTCAAACTTAACTACCTAGTTTAAAAAAAATTAAGACTTAATGTTTTCTTCATATTCCAGTTCGTTTACGTGAAATAACATTATTGATTATTATCTTGAAATTACAAAGGGTTTACATTATTATTTGTCATAATCATACATATCTGACTCTACGGCTGAAAAATCCAGCTGAAAAATTCGAGACTCATCCCCTGTAGTAACAATATATTAGATGGCACCCTGTATAGTTATAATGTGCTCCTTCCCTGAAATGCCACAACACTACGGATTGCGATAAAGTTAGTTTCGAGTATCGAAGAGTTGGTCACGAAGGGGTAGAATAGAGATGGGACGACATACAGCATCAATATCGATAAACTAAGGTGGGGATGTTGGGTGGTACCACTTGTAAAATATGTGGGACAAGTTTTTTTTATAAGATTTAGATACTAAAGTCATTTAAAACGGGGTAATTACCATGATTAGATTTTTGAGTTTTCCTATATTTGGGCACAATTTTATGTGTGTTATTCCGTGATTATGGCGCCGCCGCCGCCGCCGTGATAAATCATGGTAAATAAATATAATACATATATGTATATAGTTTATAAATCTTTCTCTATAATCTATCAAATAAACGCATCAAAATCCCTTGCGTAGTTTTCTTGGTTTTTTTCTACTTGGTTTTATACTATTTAGTAATTAACATCATTGCCTACAGCTTTTTTAGATATAAGGTACTCGCTACATTACATGACGTATTTTTATATAAATACGAATAGATGATTAAATAATAATCAATGAAATAAACGTAGGTATCAACACATCCCTATCACCTTGGCAGCAGCTGATATGGTTACCGAGAACTGGGTCGATAGCCAGGTTCAAGGGTCTTATGATTTATCAGAATTGAGGCTTACAAAATAAGCACTTAATGAGAGAATAGTCTTAAAATTTATTTTCAAGTAAGAAATTACGTGTTTTTGATCACTTTACTCCAATTTTCCGTCCAGAAGTGGAAGAAGTTTAAGGAAGTTACTTTTTAGAAGAATTATTTACCTACTGTAAGCTATATACTGATTTACATTAAAATCTACAGACTTTAATTCTTATGGCTTACAATATAGCAATTAAAAAAGTCAAAACACAAAGATCTACCGACACATGTATTATATTATCTGTGCCGACACTAATAGCAATGTTTAGACTGTAATTTATATAGATTAAAAAGTTACTTATAGAATGATTTTCTGTATGATTTAAAATTGCACTAATAGTAATGATAAAACTGTGATTTATAAAAATACTTGATACTACTTTAAAAAAAAAATTCGGTCTACCCGCTTTTACATTATTATTTTTTCTACACAATTTGAATCTGGAATATTTACATAAAAGTTAGGATATAGTTTTAAGAATAGATATAATATATATAGATACTTACCTGAAAAACGAACTATCGTTGTACCAATAGTAAAATGTAAAACTGGAGATATATCGGATAAGAGCAACTACCGGCCCATCTCACTTGCAACCATTATAGCCAAGGTTCTTGACAGCTTGCTTAACAACATTCTCCTACAACACGTCAAACTGCATGATGCTCAGTTCGGCTTTAGGGCCGGACTATCTACAGAGAGTGCGATTTTGTCTCTTAAGCAAGCTGTCAGATATTATACTGATAGGAAGACGCCGGCGCCGGTTTACGCCTGTTTCCTTGATATATCTAAGGCCTTTGATACCGTTTTGTATCACAGGCTTTGGGAGAAGTTGGGGAACGAAGGTGTACCGGCTGAGGTGGTTTGGAATATTGGTACAAAGGCCAGAAAAATCAGGTGAGATGGGGAGGTGCTCTATCTGAAGAGTATGGCTTGGAGTGTGGTGTTCGGCAGGGTGGAATAACCTCTGCTTTGTTGTTTAATTTATATGTTAATGAGCTTATTGGTGAGCTCAGCAGCGCCCATACGGGTTGTTTTGTTGATGATGTTTGTCTGAACAACATAAGTTACGCAGACGATATGGTGCTGCTGGGTCCATCGGTGGGCTCCATTCAAAAGCTCGTCAGAATTTGTGAGAAGTATGCGGCGGATCATGGGCTGACTTACAACGTTAAAAAAAGTGAAGTCCTCGTATTTAAAAGTGGAAATGTAAAGCCGGCCTATGTCCCGCCAATACTGCTCAGCGGTGCGGCTCTAAAGGTTGTTGATACTTTTAGATATCTAGGGCATATTGTGAACGAGTCTCTAAGAGATGATGCAGACGTTGAAAGGGAGCGTAGAGCGCTGGCTGTACGGGGAAACATGATTGCGCGTAGGTTCGCACGCTGCTCGAGAGAAGTAAAAATCACCTTATTTAAGGCTTACTGCCAGTCCTTCTACTCGAGTAGCCTCTGGCTCAACTGCACGTGTCCAGTACAACAACATTTTCAGGATGCTGATGCGGCTGCCTCGCTTTTGCAGCGCGTCTGGTATGTTCGCGGAGGCGCGCACGGACGGCTTTCATGCGATTATTCGCAAAAAAGTAGCTTCCCTACTACAGCGTGCGCGAGCCAGTAGTAACGGCATCCTGAAAATGATTGTTTCACGTCTGGACTGCCCCATCCAATGCCCAGTCCAAATTATTTTGAACATACAATAACCCGCAGGGCAGCTTGTGGCGAGCTGTTGGTGAGTAGCGACACCACGGGTACCGAGTGCTCCCGGGGAAGTTCCTGGTTCTCGTCTCCGCTTGCGGAGTGGCATCCCAAGAGAACCAGATCCCCACCTCTTGCTTGCCTTCATTGGCCGGTCTGAGTGGAGTCGCGAGAGATGCATCTTAGGATGTAGACTCGGGGGTGGAAGTGTCTAATGGCGTAATAGCGAGGAAACCCGCTCACGAGCAGTCTTCGTGATGGTGAAATCGGGACCGCACCTCTCGACACCCTCAGTCGTTTGCGCCGATGTTGTTCCTCTCCGGTAATTTACTCCGGCTTTTTAAGGAACCCATCCAGCATTCGGCAAGCCACCGTCTGCCGCTCTTCTTAACATTATGATTGACTTGTTTATGGCAGACGTCCGCAATCTCCCCTATAGCCCGATTACCCAGTCCATCCATCCATCACAATAGCCTGGTTTTATTTCTTTCATTTTTCTTTGCAATAGTCTCTACACCTGGCGGATACCATCTTTGGGTGTATCATATTGTGCACCCGAGGATGATACCCGCTATGTGTAGCCATCGCCTTTAGATTAACTTCTCAAAGGGCCTCTGTGCTGTTGGCTTCGGCCCCACGCAAGCCTTCCAAAGGACCGGGTCACTTTATGGCCCGAGATCATGGTAAATGAGAGACATAATAATAATATGTATCATATTGTGCACCCGAGGATGATACCCGCTATATGTGTAGCCATCGCCTTTAGATTAACTTCTCAAAGGGCCTCTGTGCTGTTGGCTTCGGCCCCACGCAAGCCTTCCAAAGGACCGGGTCACTTTATGGCCTGAGATCATAGTAAATGAGAGACATAATAATATACATTTTAGTACATAGTATAGATTTTTTTGTTGTATAAAGCAGTAAGTAAGTCACGTACCTACGAAAACATCTCCAACTGTTAGTAACATAAGTCCGCTCTAAATATTTACTTAATAAGTGAATGTATATTCTTTTGAGAAAAATAAATTTCTAAAACCGTAAATACTTAGTCAGTGTATTATATATAATACAACAATAAATAGAAAAAACAATATTTTAAAGATTTGGCTGTAACTATGAACCAAATTTATTATTTGTGGAATCTTCTAATTGGCCTTAAGTTAAATATTCTTGTATCTAATCTTTATCTAGCTGTAAGTTTTCCTAAGATTGTAAAAATAAATAAAATAAAAACAAACTCGCATCATCCATCCAATACAGTAAAAAGAATGGAAAATTTAGATTTTAAATGAAATCTATCAAGCACAGACGTCATAGCAATTTACAACAAAACAATTGAATAACAATTACTGTTCTATTTTTGTAAAAATTTGCCAAACAATAATATTTCTTGTTTACAACTGTATTAGTACTTTGTATGAAGTTATTCCGTGATGTAGTTTTAGTTTATATTTATAGGCTCTAATGGCAATCAATGACGTCAAACCAATAAACCAAGCTAAAGGAATTTTCAGCAAAGTATTACATACAAACAAGTACAACCGTGGGCCGGCCATATCTTGCGAAGAACCGACGGCCGATGGGGCAAACGTGTTCTTGAGTGGAGACCACGACTCGGCAAACGTAGTGTAGGACGCCCTCCGACCAGGTGGGATGACGACCTGCGAAAGACTGCAGGTAGATGCTGGATGCGGCAAGCTGAAGACAGGGCGCTATGGCGCTCATTAGGGGAGGCCTATGTCCAGCAGTGGACTGCTATAGGCTGATGATGATGATGATGATGATGAAGTACAACCGCACTAATATTATTTATTATAATGCGAAAGCTTGGATGTATGGATGGATGTTTGTTACTCCTTCACGCCAAAACTACTGAACGGATCGAGCTGAAATTTTGCAAACAGGGAGTACTAGGCCCGGAATAAAACATAGGCTTCGTATCCCATAAATCATTTCCCATGGGATGGAAATAGCCTTAAAACGTGTCCGTAGAAACGATGCGTGTATTTACAATTGAGCTAAGTGCAGACGTTTGCAAACAATCTAAACATGTATTAACAACTTTGTAGTTAGTATTAATAAATAATGCTGGACAATTCATTTGTTTTTTTTTTTAATTCATACAACATCATCCAGTCCCTAAACCAAAGCTTGTGTTGTGGGTATTGGGTACTAGATAACTGATATACCTACATAGGTACTTAATACAGTACATTACATAGATTTTTATTAAGTATACATAGAAAACGACCAGACCACCCGGAACGAATTTCTGCTGGGGCCTGTGGGACCGAGGAAACACAAATTAAAATTTATAAAAGCAAAGAGTTTCTTACCTTTTAGTTCTTTATTTATAATAAAGAAGTATGGTATTTGTACATTTCTCTTTTAATGTTCTTGATTTTATTTTGATATAAAATCATCAGAGGAAGTTTATAGGTACGTTCTACTTCTTCTTGTTGGAAAACCTATAGGGTTTTCCAATTCCAATTACCTCAGTAATTCGTTTTCTAATTTGTATAAATGCTACATAAAAAATAAAAGAGTTTTCCTCACCAGTGATTAAAATTGGCTGCTAATTGAGCGGATCATCATAATTAAACATTTAGTCAAAATATAATAACAGTAGCAAGTTAATAAAATAAATCCTGCACGAGTTTACATAATTATTAGCACGAGAGACAAGCAATGCCAACGCGTGCCGTTGTTATCAAATATTATGTACATATGTATTTATAAATTATTAGACATCTGCGTATATTGGTTAATAATCATCGCAATGATGAGAAATCACAATTTAATCTTAGGGCTCTTGGCCAAAAGTAGCATTATTTGTTATTTATTAAAACTGTATAATACGTAGGTTAGGTGGGTATAGTATAGGGTACTTATTTAAGACCTTCAAACAATAACCGACCTTTCCTACGGTATTAGAACGGTATTAGAAGAGATTATATTAACCTCGGGTAATTCCACAAAAAACTTCGTTCATATATAGATTATCCCGAATTATTAGCGTCTATCAGTATAAACACTAAAAACAGTTGCAGGAACACTGAGAAATCTCATGTACGGGTTTCTATATTAGCGAGAAATTCTCACTAATATCGAAACATACAATAATCTTGACCAGTTCAATAGTTTTGACGTTGTCTTGGAAAACATCACAGAATTCACGATTAAATCTTAAAAATCGATGTGTGAATTCCAAAGTGCCGACTATATTCATTATTATTACAGTAATTATGAGGAAACTCTATAAGAAGTAAAATAGAAATGGCAAACGTAGGAAGAACAGGTTTCTTCAAAATAAATGGTAGAGAACCAGCAAAAAGCCAACATCACGCGGTGTTCCCAGGCGGTCACCCATCCAAGTACTGACCGCGCCCGACGTTGCTTAACTTCGGTGATCGGACGAGAACCGGTGTTTTCAACGTGGTATGGACGTTGGCGATAGTTAGAGCAAAATTAAGAAATGCTATAGGTTTTAAAAACCCCTAACAAAAAGAATCATAAGAACACACCACATAATAAATAACCTATGAAACTATAACCAACTATAAATATGAGCAAAGGCCAGCAGCCTCTAACTTTTGGTAATTATGAGCAAACAGTCAAAGTCTACATACCTACATTCCTTGAACTTTGTACTGTAATAGCTTTAATAACAATGCAGGCATCAAATTACCAAATTAGTGATTGAGTAGGTAGTTAATTCTGCGGCAGTCCAGTTCAAATAATTAAGAAACATATTGTTCATGAATAGGGTAAAAAAAAGTTAAGTAACCCCACAGATTTTTGATTATTGCTAAAGATACGCATCATTTCTGAAAACCACAAAGGAGATTTAACCATTAATACTTTACACAACCATACCACAACCTATAGATATACAATATGGAGTCACTGAACTTAACGGAAAACATGTGCAAGAAATAGTAGAATAAGCAGACATGTGGAATAAGTCAAGAATTGATAAAGATGAAGGTCAGACTAGAATATAGGTCGTCGTTCTATTAATGATTCATGCCACATGCTAGGAACTAGCGTTGTAGATATCAAATCAACCAAGTGGCCTACTACGGATAAGATAGTAGTACCTAGATAACTTCTAGTTTTTGTGCAAGCGTAAAATTAGAGGAGAGGGGAGATTAGCTTTGACGTCAATGCTACTCCGAATTTGGCAATGCAATCCGGCTGCTTGCAAAAGATTCCGTTCAGTATCCGTGAACGAAAAATAAACCCAAATTACAAAACCGCTGCAGTTCCTTTCCTCTGCTCGAGTAAAAACCACGTGGGAATTCCAAGTCGCCTTGCATCGATAACCTTAACTTTTGATATGAACTATCGTTTCGTTCAAAGTCCCCCCTCGCTGTCCATATAGCTGTGGATAAGGAAGTGGCGGGGAAGCTCTTCTTACGGTGGCCGATTACACTAACGTGTTCGGACAGGCAGTATCAAATGCACACAGACAACGCACCTTGTTATACACTCCTGTATTAACACTAAACACAAGCACAACTCACTCACACCAGTGAAAATACAAGCGGTTTTCACGGAATCTCCGCCGATACTGAACGGGTGCCACGCACACCACTTCACAAAAATACGCATGCGCGTCGAAGGCTATATAACGGCTGCCAGCATAGCATGATTCATTATCCTCATTCAAACGCCCAAAGAGAGAACACGTCGGATTTGTGAACGAACCTGTGAAATCATTGTGACATATCGTATCAGTGAGCAAACAAGTTCAATAGCCACTGGTGGATTTGGATTGCATAACCTGAAATAACTGTTAAGTGAAGTGCCTGTGACGGTTAACATTCCATTGCAAACCATTCCAACAATCAGGAAAGTGTCAACTTCCAGTGAAAATTGTGAATTCAAGAGCATCAGAACTGTTACCATGTACAACGAATCAGTGATACCTGTGAAAGCGGAGTCCTTCAGTGGAATGGCTGCTAAAAGGTAAATTTCAAACCGTTGTGCAATGACTTTAATATCCTAATTAACCCCATAAACCCTAATTAGGGACCTACCAAAACTTTGAGAAAGCCGGTGAAATAACTGACGAAGCCGTAACAACGGCATTACCGTGCCATAATAAATTCTTTTAACTTGTTGATTATTTTAACTTTGTTTAGTCTTGTATCGAATTTCAATGTTACTTCGACGCTTTGCATAACAGACTTGTTTTTCCTTGTCAAGTTAAGAAACTTTATGAAATTTTCTCCAAAACATGGTTAAATGTCTATAACATAAAACAGATGCCTGATTCTCGGATTCATGAACAAATGGATTGTTTTCCGACCTCTAAAGTAATAACTTTTGACCCCCAAACACATTTTCTTATGATTTTTTACGATTGTTACAGCCCGCTCAGCCAATGCGTCCAGTCTGTGCTTCGGAGGGCCTGTGTGGAGAAGAGGTTAACCATCGGCCTCTTCCCCGCCATCCAGCATCTCTCAAGCAACTGCAACGGCGCTCTCTTCTGCCTGACCGCCCAGGCGCCGCCGGGAGACAGCGCAACACACATGCAAGAAGTCCTTCTTCAGGCTTTTTGCGCGGAACACGAGATCTACACTCTGAAAGTGGATTCGGAAGCGAAGATGCGGAACATGTTGGGATGCAGAACTGATGATCTAGACTTCAGCTGCGTTTTAGTGCATTTTCCCTATACAGACCCGTTTAGCGACAGCCAGGACATAGATCTTACAGGTCTAACAGAAGCTGAGAAAACATTGATGGAACACTGTGAAAGCATGTGGGGATTTGCGCAAGTACCGGTTATTAAGCTACCGGAGAAGTGAAAACCCACAAGACGACATTTTGTTGAGGAAATAATATTGTAAAACCGCTTTGGTTTATTTATGCCTTTGGTTTGGCATTTGTATTGGCTTCGGCGTTTAACGCCAACTAGATTACAATAGTTGAACTATCCGTAAGGTTAAGTTTTGTACCTATTGTGAGATGAAAAAGTTAAGGGAGATAGAATATGAGATGTAATTTTACAACAGCGTGTCAGTGGTGTTAGCTAATTTGAAGTGCATGTAAATATGAAGCATTATTCATAGAAATCTAAAGAACATGAATTGTATAAGTTTTTGAATATAAGTAGGTACCTAGACAGTACTAGTAGATTATCCACCGAGTTGGAATTATTTATAAAAAGTCTAGTTAAAAAATAAAATTAAAAAAAAGCAAAATAAATATTGAGTTCTGACAAATATAGTCATCTTTTAGGAACATTTTAGTATTGTTATTTTTACAAGCATAAACATGTACCTAGTTAAATAAAAAACTATAAAAAAATATAATCTTTTATTATATACCATTTGCCATCAATCAACGAATGGGGCGAGTTTATATACAGATTAATAAAAAGTGGTACGAGATACCCTTATTTTCTTTATCGAAAATATTAGAAAATGAAGGAATGGATGTGAGCTATAACATTTTTGTATGGAATGAAGAGACATTATACATAAAGTAGGTAGGTAGTACCTACATGTTTGGAGTTAATTAGTTTACATACCTAAATAAATAATGAAACTGTTGATAAAAATAAAAGAAATTGTGACAAAATAATATTATTATTTTATTGGTTTCTCATGATTCTTTTAAATTAGATCTATATAATCGTAATACTTTATAGTAAAATAGAAATTTAGTTTCCATCAAACGAAATGGTAAGAAGGAGCAGCAAAAAGCCAACATCACGCGGTGTTCCCAGGCGGTCACCCATCCAAGTACTGACCGCGCCCGACGTTGCTTAACTTCGGTGATCGGACGAGAACCGGTGTATTCAACGTGGTATGGACGTTGGCGACAAATGATGCAAAATTTTGAAACATTTTTATTTAAACTGTAATGGAATACCTAACAGCAAAAAAAGAGTGCTTCCAACACAACACATAATACTAGTATCTTAACTTAACCCCATAGTCTTCCAAAATCATATCAGCACCTTTCTCACCAATAACAATGCTCGGTGCATTTGTGTTGCCCCTGACAACCACTGGCATAATCGAGGCATCAATAACTCTCAAGTTAGCGATCCCATAGACCCTCAACCTTGGATCAACAATAGCTGTTTTATCCCAATAGGGGCCCATCTTGCAAGTTCCTGTTGGATGGTAAGGCGATGACGTGTAAGTCCTAGCTAGACAGACGGTGTACTCATCAGTTCCCCATTTATAATCTTCGCAGCCTTTCAGCTCTTTACGTACAAATTTAGCACCCATATCTTTGAACGCTTTCGTGTTCTCTAAGCTCAAAAGGAACCTTACTCCTTTGATAATAGGGATCAGATCTTCATCATCGCCCAAGTAGTTCGGTTGTATAATTGGTTTACTGTTAGGGTCAGTGCTGTTGAGCATAATACGACCTCGACTCTTCGGGGTTAGGTTCATTGTTCTAGGAACGATTGCGTTGTAGTATGCTGTTGGGTAAGTCGAAATGCTTTCGTATAACGCAGGATCCGACAGATACTCCTCAAGGATCACATTATAACATTGGTATTGTATATCAGCTGCTGGCAATTTCGGATCTGTTTTGAGGAAAGCAATCGAATTCGTTGCACCGTTGCCTGAAATTGGACCATTTCTAATACCAGATCTATAATCCAAGATGTCTTTGAAAATCGTTTTATGATCTACCATGGTCGAGTTTTCTTTCGGCAGAGATATAGAATAACCATTGAAGGTTACGTGGTCATGTAAATTATAGCCAACCTTTAGATCAGCTTTGACATTAATTCCTAAACTTTTAAGGTGGTCGCTAGGTCCTACACCTGACAGCATCAGCAATTTAGGAGAATTTATTGCACCCCCACTAACTATAACCTCCTTTCTAGCAAACGCAGTATAAATTTTATCATTCCTCACATATTGAACTCCATAAGCTATATTATTCCTATCAATTAGAATCTTGATGACTTCAGAGTTGATTTTGACTGTTAAATTCTTATTTTTGTACCGTATAGGTTGGATATAGGCTCTATTTGTGGATACTCTTTCTCCGTATAGAGTTGTAGTCTGCCCTTGCATAGTTGTTAGTTCCCTGGCTCCTGTGAAGTCTCCAAAGGGGATGCCAGCTTCGACGAAGGCCTTTGTCATCATGAAAGAAGGTCGATCGATGTAGGGGAGATGGGAAACTGATTGTTCTCCTGTGTAGCCGTGGTACCCTCGGTCTACAGAGAAGTAGTTCATGTTCTTTTCCGATTTTATGAAGTAGGGAAAGACCTGGAATACAAAGAAACAAGCAAATGAGTACTAGAGACCAGCGCTATGGTATAATCTACCATAGCACATGCTGAGTGGAGACCGATTTTGTCAGTTTCTCTGTTAATTTAAGTTTACTTTATAAAAGTATGTATACTGCGATAAGACCGCCAATTGTATCTAGTTTTTTAAGTTTTTATTTTACACTGTTATTTTATACTAAGTGTGCAATATTATCTATCTATACTATTCGTCTCCGTTCTGGCAAAATAAATATCTTTTAACATTTAACTTTATTTTCCTACGTATTTCAACTTAGCAATCTAGAAAACAATTTATAAGGAAAATATAAGGCGCAAATCGATGGTGAGGGAATAGGATTAAATCCAATGACTAGATCCATGATATTGTAGGTTTAGCATATCACGTAAAGTAGCTTAAATGTTTTAAGTTAAGTTTATCGTTTTATTATCTGTTTTATTGTGACAAATTATTATAAATGAATTTATTTTAATTTTTTAAGAAGGCATGTCTATCTGCTTTTTTTTGCACAATGCCCTATGGTGTTTCCTTTGTCATAAGTTAGTGTGTGTTATAATAAAAATGTAATTTATCTTTTAAAATAGTATTTAACGACATCAAGTGTAACATTGTGTACCTACGGTGGAAATAAATAAACTGATAAACTGATAAGGAGTGAGTCCAAAAATGAAGGTTTACCACAGACTTACATCTTTATAGCTCCATCCGTCGTTGCCCATGGCTGCCCAGTCGTCGTAATCAACCCTGCTGCCTCTGATGTAGGACATAGAGTTGATTGAACTGCTCCCGCCCATTGTTTTACCTCTGAAATTTTTATAAATTCTTAGAATATACTAACTAAAATATTTATTACTTAGATCCCATGTCAATGACCTTCAGCCATTTGACGACAGTATCTTGACGCGTCTCGTATTTGTATGGGAATTGCTTAGTTCCCTGTCCGCGCGATAGGGGCGCTATGCAAAAACCTATGAAAATAGCTTTCACGATCTCGTCTCGTTACTATTCGTCAAATGGACTCGGGGCTCTGGGCTATCTGCTTATTGTACAGCTATAGATTTAATATTGAGTTTGAGATAAACGACTTTGGCAAAAAATGCAACCAGGCGGTCACCCATCCAAGTACTGACCGTTTAAGTTCTACCGTAACCTGTTAGATGGCGTCAAAGAAGATTTTTTTTAATCTTGGCACTAGGTGGCGCTAGTAGGGCAATAACATATTACTTTAGCATGAATTCAGCAATAACATTTTTAATTTATGCAAAAAGTAAACTGTTATTTCAATTATTTATTTCTGTTAGTATAATGTATACTTTGAACACATAATAAGTAAGATATATTGTATATTTCACTGTTATTTCAGGAAAGTCCTAGATCGCGCAAGTAAAATTTTTCTTAAGTGTGACGTACTATACAAGTCAGTTTGCTGTACAAATGTACTTGCTTCGGCAGTACATATACTAAAATTGGAACGATACAGAGAAGATTAGCATGGCCCCTGCGCAAGGATGACACGCAAAATCGTGAAGCGTTCCACATTTTTTGAACATTATTGAATTGATTTGTTATACAGATGATTATGTATACTATTGGATACGATAGTGTGTGGTTTTTTTTAATGTAGGATGTTGCAGCTCTTCAGAGCATACAAATATAATTCCGCTGATATATGCTCTGATGTCATCAAGAACAAAAAAGCATTATGTGGCCTTGTTCGAGACTAGTTAATTGGTAGGTAGTGTTAGCGACGACGACATTATAATATGTCTATTGAATAAGGTTTGGAATAGAAATTGATTTAGAACCACATAGCAGACAATAGTAACACGTCTCCGATTACGTCATGTACCTATATAGTTATTGATTACGTTAATTATAGTTATTGCGACCGGCAAAATAATAATGTTTCTGTTTCAAGTTTTATAATATCCATTCCTGTGAAAACCCTTTGAGAGGTATCAAGGTATCAAAGAGACTAATGTACCTCATTATTACTATCATAGATGAATTATTCGTCCATGTTATTATGTAACTGGTCTCGAACGAATCGAAACGAAAGAAAAGGATAGTAGAAATGCTCTAGAAAATAGAAAAAGATAGGTATAGCTCCGGAAAATCGAAGAATTTTCTAGTAAGGCTCGACGTAGTCGATGGGCTCGACAGAGGTATAAAAGCCGAGCTTGTTCGCCGGGTTTGTTAGATTTTTTAAGGGAAGTGATCAATTGAATACGTAATTAAGTACTAAGAAAATAAGTAGCCGTTAGAAGGGTTGAGCTAATTGAAATCAGGATTTAGTCAAACGAAATTTCATTAAAATCGTGTGATGGAAATTATGAGACGTGTTTGTTGTTTACAACAAAAGTAAAATAGGAGAGAGAAGAAGCAAAAAGCCAACATCACGCGGTGTTCCCAGGCGGTCACCCATCCAAGTACTGACCGCGCCCGACGTTGCTTAACTTCGGTGATCGGACGAGAACCGGTGTATTCAACGTGGTATGGACGTTGACGACAATTGATCCAAAATTATGAAACGTTCGTAATTATGTATGAAGCATTTGTAAAATAAAATAACAGTCAAAAGCAAACAATAAGATATACGATCCCGCGAGATCTGACGAGATTGAATACCGATTATTGCTCGGCTATTCACAAAAAAACAACGATAGAACCTCTGGAGCAGGTGCCTACTTAGTTGGACGAGGTGGACAGACCGGGGACCAGCCAGAGTGATGTCAGACTTCTCGCCACCAGCTTCTAGCAGCAACACCTGGGGATAGGTATAGATAAGTTACCTTGGCCAAGAGCATTGTTGTCCTTCGCGGCCCAAACAGCTCTTTCCGTTGGGTTCAGTGAAGTAAGTCCAGTCGATGTTGCTCCCTAGGAACGAGGTGGAGAGACCGGGGACCAGAGTGATGTCAGGCTGCTCGCCACCAGCTTCTAGCAGCAATACCTGGGGATATAGATAAAAAATTAGGCTCGATAGAACGGAGAAGGCATTCGTTAACCCGTTCGTTGGATGTTTATATTTATATTTATTTGAAGGAAAACTAGAGGGTTATAAATAACAGACTAACAAATTGATTAATACTATTGAAGGCAAAGCTTATTGAAGGTTTATAAGGTAGGTAGAGATAGGCAAAATTGGTTAGAAAAAATCTAGGTATTGAATTATTGATTGATAGGGAAAATATATATTTTTACTTTATAGCCAGGCTGTACCTGTTACTAGATACCTTTTTTTCGATGACTATTTCGTAGGTTTTTCAATCCCTTCAAAAAATATCAAGGTCGCAAACTGAACCCGAAGAAGGCTCTGAGACCTGAAAGGGTAACTTTTGTTCGACAAAAAGTTAAAAACTTATCTCTTGAGATTGAGAATAACAATGATCTATAACATTTTTGCGGGACTATTCTCCATAGCGATAAAATTTTCAAAATCGGTCCATAATTGACGGAAAAATCGAGGAACGTACCTACATAAAAAAATACATATAGCCGAGTGAACCTATCTCTATTGAAGGAAAGCTGGCGCGATCCCCTTTTTTTTTCATATACCGGTATGGTGATTAGGATTACGTCGATGGGTGATTATGTCGCGACCGGTTTGCGACAGGCGTAAATTAAGCAATCAGTGCTGACAAACGCCAATTTTGACCAATTTTGACGTTGTAGCTGATGCCAAAGTCAAACTAATATAAAATTGTCGTTTGACAGCACTGATTGCCTAATTTACGCCTGTCGCAAACCGGTCGCGTGTTACATAATCACCCGGCGGATGCCAGGATTTATGTCGTCAGCGTGAATTAATTGTATTGTCTTTTGTTTTTCTAAATTAAAATTTGTAATTTAGAAAAACAAAAGTCAATCACGCCATCTTTTTAAAAATGAGGTAGGTATTCCTTTCTTTTAGTATGAATTACTATGTTAAATTTAATCTTTTGTCTATTACTAATTACTATCCACTTCTCTCTTCTCTCTCCCAATAAGGTTTGCTGGAAGAGAACTCTTTTTAGGGTTAAGTTCGCCTATTTATTAATTTTCTAGTATAAGTTTTGTATATGGTTTATCGTGCAAGAAGTATAAATAAATAAGCATGAACTCACCGTAGCTTCCTTTTCCACGAGCCTGTTCGCAACAACGCACCCGGCCGCACCCGCTCCAACAACTATAAAGTCATAGACACTTTTCTCCTTCCCATAGCTGTCAGCATGCCAATATCTATGCCAATCTCTGCCTCTCTCTCTATCAATGCCTCTATCTCTATCATAGCTCCTCACTAATCTATCTCTTCGATAGTTATAAAATCTTCGATGTTCTTCAAACGGTTCACGAGCATCTTTACAATCTTTTTTGTAAGGATGGGTGTCGTGTTCATAAATTCCAAGGCTCTCTTGAATTCTTTTGTCTACGGAATCTCCAAAGAGGTCAGTAATGAAGTTGAGGAAGACAAAGCCAAAATAAGAACATGGAGTTAGTTGACTGTTAGATGGACACACTTCGGTGAGGTTCACGGGCTCCCAAATCATTGTGCTGGAAAAAGTTAAAGATGTGATGTTAGGCTCACCTTGCTTGGCTTTCCAAGTTTCCACGCTAGCGGCTAGAGTCATTGAGTAAAGGAGACAGGACATATATTATGCTACTAATATTATAAACGCGAAAGTTTGTGAGGATGTTAGTTGCTCTTTCACGCAAAAACTACTGAATGGATTTTGATGAAACTTCACAATAAGCTTACATATCAGAACAACACATAGGATAATATACAATGTATTCATAAAAATACATTGTATATTATCCAAAATATCTATCACCAAGCGAGTGAAACCGCGGGGCGCAGCTAGTTTTTGTAATTTGTTCGGAAGTAACACAAAGAAAGTCATGTGTAAAAAAAAAATTTCATTCTATACAGGTATTTTTACACAATTAACATAATATAACCTGCGTTGTTAAAGAATGAGATTTAAAATGACATCATCTGATAGGATTTCTCGCTTAGTTCGATTGGGTCTGTGCGGACCAGCGTTAAATATGTATGACATAATTCAGAGAAAAAATATTTTTTGTACTAATAATTACAGTGGTGGTCATCTTATTAGAAACAATACAATACAATACAATACAAAAATTCTTTATTGTACACCATAATCAAATTAAACATTACAAAAATACATTACATGCGACAGGTACAATGGGCGGCCTTATCGCTTAGAAGCGATCTCTTCCAGGCAACCTTTGGATGGAAAGAATTATATGAATTTAAGAAAAGGCAGGGGGTGTATCATATGTTATCTAAATAAGAATACTAAAAAAAAAAAAAACACCCACATGGGATTATATTTTTATTGCAATTTCCCTTTCTAACCAATCATTGAGTGTTCCTACGTATTAAAATCGATGTATTGGATATTATATACGGTTTTAGAAATTTATTTTTCTCAAAAGAATATACATTCACTTATAGAGAAATATAAGATTATCTTAAGTAAATATGCAGAGCGGACTTATATGTTACTAACAGTTGGAGATGTTTTCGTACGTGACTTACTTACTGTTTTATACAACACAAAAATATATACTATGTACTAAAATGTATATATATTATATCTATTCTTAAAACTATATCCTAACTTTTATGGAAATATTCCAGATTCAATTTGTGTAGAAAAAATAATAATGTAAAAGCGGGTAGACCGAAATATTTTTTCATCGCTATAACTAAAACAATAAAAGTTGCTTGTTAGCGGTTCTATTACGTATATTATAATATATAGTATACTATATTATTATATTCTCTCTTCATCCATACCGCAATGCTTGAAAACGAAAGTTTTCAACCAGTGCGTTACCTACCCGTTATGACCTACGGAGCTGAGACGTGGACACTCACGATAGGGCTGGTCCACCAGTTCAAAGTCGCTCAGCGAGCTATGGAAAGAGCTATGCTCGGAGTATCTCTGAAGGATAGGATTCGCAACGAATACATCCGACAGAGAACTAAAGTTATCGACATAGCTCTGAGAATTAGCAAGCTGAAGTGGCAGTGGGCCGGCCATATCTCGCAAAGAACCGACGGCCGCTGGGGCAAACGTGTTCTTGAGTGGAGACCACGACTCGGTAAACGTAGTGTAGGACGCCCTCCGACCAGGTGGGATGACGACCTGCGAAAGACTGCAGGTAGATGCTGGATGCGTCAAGCCGAAGACAGGGCGCTATGGCGCTCATTGGGGGAGGCCTATGTCCAGCAGTGGACTAATATAGGCTGATGATGATGATGATTATTATATTGCATTGTTATACAATTATAACATTAGAAAACAACGGTAGTTATTCAAAACTAAACTTATATCAAACAACTTATATCAACATCGAAATAAAATACAACAAACAAGCCGGACAACTAATTAGAAAATAATAAACAAAACCCTAATAGTTTTGGAAAATACTACACCCTTAGACAATTAGTATTTGGTAGCCTCTATTATCGATTACAGCTTTGCAGCGACGCGGCATTGATTCAACCAATTTATTACAGGTGTCTCAGGAATACTTCCCCAAGCGTTTTCAAATGCGTTTATTCCATCCAGTACTAGGTACTAGTAGTTCGATTATCTAACTGTTTGGACAGAGATATTCCAAATTGTTAGACTGACTAAGCGCACTTTTTGGATACACAGGCACTGTAAAGTCCATGAATATTAGTAACATGTTTCTGCGACGTCTTTATAGTATGCCACAAATTTTCTATGGGATTTAAATACGGACTATTGGCAGAGCACGCTAACTCTGTCACCGATTGTATTGTGAGGAAACGCTACTATGTGTGTGCGCTTTCGGTCACATTGTTCGTGTCGTGGTCATTTGTCATCCAAGTTACTGGCAAATTTTCGTCGGAATATGGAATCATTGTCTCCTCTAATATATTTTTGTACTGATATTGATCCATCTGCCCTTCAATCTTTCGCACGGGACCAATCCCGTACCCTGAGAAACATCCCCGCACCATAAAATTTCCACCACCACCGTGCTTAACTGTCTTTTTAGTGTGCTTGTTATTCAAAGCCTCGTCTATTGGTCGTCGTAGATATCGTTTTCCATCGGAATTAATCAAATTTATTTTAGTTTCATCTGAAAACAAAACTTTTTTCCATCGACGAATAGTCCAACTGCCATATTTTCGAGCGAATGCTAGACGATTTTCTGTATGTTGCCTGGTTAGGGTAGTGGTACTTTTGTAGCGATCCTAACAATTTCCCTTCAACCAACCGTCTACGAACTAGTTTAGTGGACACGTGTTGAGGATCGTCTTTTGAAATACCTCTTTTCTTTTTATTTTTTTTTATTTACTAACTTAAAAATATTGTTACATAAAAAAGCTAATAACACAAAGGAAACCACAAAGGTACAACATTGGATCCTTTAAAGGGGTCCGCTTTAGCTAATCGAACCATAAGCTCAGCCATAAGCCTGTCTTCAAGAACTGTAGTCTTCCTGGGCCGAAGTTTTCTTTGCACGTTATCGATGTTCCGTGGAGTTTGAAATGTGCGAGGGTGTTAAATATCATCTTTACGGAACATGCCAAATAATCGGCTATTTATCTGAAACTCCATTTTTGTTTTAAATGAAAATTCACTTTTATTTTTCTCGTTGTTTATTTATTTAATTTAAGGAAGGCCTACAGTTTAAATGCATACAAAATAAGTAACATTAACCTCGCAACAGAGAAGCTAATAAATGGCCTTCACGGCTAAATGACAGTATGAACATTAAAAACGCCATGCCATTAGATATTATTTTTTTTTTAACAATCGTTGAAATTTTGGTGATTCAAATTAAATGAAAAAAAGATAACTAAACAAACTTAACACTAATTGTTTAGTTTAATGACCGAATTAAATGAAATGTAAAGTACCTAGTATTACAATAAAATAAAAATGAATAAACCATCGTACAAACCTCTCTCAACACTTTCATCATGTTGAGTGAGATAAAGCCCTACTCCGCGATGTTGAGAGATTTTTATACGGGAGAAAATCAATTAATTTACAACAAAAGAGAAAATAAATTACTTTTGTGTTAATAAATATTATATTTTTAAAAGTTTTACATACCTACTATTAATTTATCTGTAAAGAATTTACCGCTAAGCTGCCGCCTTGCCGAATGCACACTCGTACAATTCAGGTCGATATTATCATTATCTGCTCGCTGTCATTATCTTTGCTCACTTTATTGAGGACCGTGCACGCTCTAATTGTAAACGAGTTTTGTCTGTAATTTAATTAGTGTTAGTCGATGAAAGATTAACGCCGCCGCCCCGCGATGCTGGAGGTGCCCACTTGTAGGACCAACCTACTTAAGTTTGCCCCTATGTCACTCGAGTCGCTATATATTTACTCAATGTTCTGTCCAAAAACAGCGTAGACATATTTTACGAAAACCTGCCGAAAGCCATGAAAAAGGCACAAAATGTTATTGAAACAAAATTATAAATTATTTAGTATTGTGTGTATGTACAAAAATATGTAATTTTTAGTATAAGTAGTTATAACATCGCCTTAGGGCTTAATAAAAAAACCTGTTATGATGTTATTATCTCAATAAATAAATAAATAAATAAAATTAAGGGGTGGACTATATCGCACACGCTTAGAGGGGACGTTTAAGTTCATTTTGCTAAGCAGCTCTGGACAGTCAACAGAGTTGTTTCATAGTTTTAAGATAAATGTTATGTCGGCTATGTCGCGTCTAGTCGATAGTGGAAGAAGGTGGAGACGTTTACAATTATACAAGTAACCATCAGAGAGGATATGGAGATTGAAAAATAAGAACTTGATGAATTTCTTTGAATTCGCTCCACTCGAGAAATATATTAGTTATGACCTACGGAGCTGAGACGTGGACACTCACGATAGGGCTGGTCCACCAGTTCAAAGTCGCAGCGAGCTATGGAAAGAGCTGTGCTCGGAATTTCTCTGAAGGATAGGATTCGCAACGAATACATCCGACAGAGAACCAAAGTTATCGACATAGCTCTGAGAATTTGTAAGCTGAAGTGGCAGTGGGCAGGCCATATCTCGCGAAGAACCGACGGCCGCTGGGGTAAACGTGTTCTTGAGTGGAGACCACGACTCGGTAAACGTAGTGTAGGACGCCCTCCGACCAGGTGGGATGACGACCTGCGAAAGACTGCAGGTAGATGCTGGATGCGTCAAGCTGAAGACAGGGCGCTATGGCGCTCATTGGGGGAGGCCTATGTCCAGCAGTGGACTAATATAGGCCGATGATGATGATGATTAAATGCTAATAATGTTAGTTAGTTTATAAAAATGTTAAGTGACTAGGTGTTTCTAATTAGATGACCACCACTGTACTGTACATATTATATACCATATTAGTATTTATAACGAATTAAATTCTTTCAGTATTAATGCATGCCAGAGCGAAGCGAGACATTATTACATTCTTTGTTTATACCATTCTTAAAGTACGCGGGTTATACCTATGAAATCGGTAAAAATAGCATCACATCAAATAACATGACCAACACGAAATTGCGTGTTTCGTTTCGGTCAATTGGTGTAGGTACTCTAAGGAATTAGAGTACAAATGTACACCAAAAAAAAAAAAACTAATACGAAACATGCGATTGCTTAAGAATTAAATAGGCCTGTTGATCCTCAACACAATCGCAAACAAACACATCAGTCGGTCACTTCACTATTCACCATTACGAGTAATAATAAAAAAAAAATACGTACCAACCAAAAACTTATCTGAATAGAAATATTCAGAAAAACATTATAATTAATAAAAGTTTTTTTTTTAGCAAATTAAACCTAACACGCAATAAATCCACAGCTAACTAAACTAATAGGAACCGTGTTGTGTATTATGATGATGTAAAAAACAAATAATAACCAGGAACCAGAAAATTAGCCGACCTAGGCTTGCTTGTGGAAATCCTGTAGTTTTCTCTTTGACGTCGGCAAGGTTTGTAATTTGTTCAAGTTTAGGAATGGAATGGTAATTTCGGCACATCATATGTAGCAGTCGTGGCCGAGTGGTTAAGGCGTCTGACTCGAAATCAGATTCCCTCTGGGAGCGTAGGTTCGAATCCTACCGGCTGCGAATCTTTTGCGGTCACTTTTTCAATTTAGCATTTCATTTTGAAGCATACAGAATTTAAAAATCAATAAATTACTATTTTTATTAATTATTTTTTAGTTTTTTTTCAAATCATCGTTTTAGCATTTGAACAATCATCGCCCTGCCCCGCTTTGTGCGGCGCGGGGTGGCCAGGCTTCTGAATATTAATATTGTTTATGAAATGAAGGATTGAACGGATTGTACTAAGCTGATGTGGTCAGTGTTTGGCTCCCTTTTTTAAATAAGAACTAAATAATAATGTTAATAAGTTTTTAAGAGTTTTTTATCAGTCTTATCAGCGCTGGACATTTGTCGTTTGGAATTTATGAGCTTGTCATGAGACGGTGCGGTCCACAGATATCAGAAACAAAGGTGCGACGACAAGTCGACATGTCCGTTTTGATTTATAAAAAATAATTGCATAGCATTATTGCAAGCAGCCTACGAGGACCACGTCTGAAAAAAAAAGTCTGTTTTCGACATTCACGGTGCAAAAACACTGCCAAAAGCAATATCAGGGGACACCCGGGTTTGAACCGGGGACCTCTCGATCTGCAGTCGAATGCTCTACCACTGAGCTATATCCCCATGTGCAATGGTGTTCAAAATGTATAACTTAACAATACATTATAACTGGGTCTCGAAAAATGGTATAACTTTTTTTCTAAAAAGAAATTGCAACACTTTGCCAAGTTTGCCATACGACACGCGTACGAACGGTTATTTTTAATCAATCCATACGGATTCAGTCTCAAGTTATGTTACCAGAATAAAAATAGAAAAGAAATTGAAACTGCCATCTAGCAGCGACACAACGCAACCAATACTAGTAAGTCGTGTACGTACGTACGTCGTGTGTTGTTGCGTCATTTCATTATCGTTACCAACACAGAAAAAAGCCAACGCAAATCTGTAGGTAACTAAGGTACAAAATAAAACCGCTAGATGGTGTTTTAAACATAAATAAATCAAAAAGCCAACATCTCGCGGCAGGCGGTCACCCATCCAAGTACTGACCGCGCCCGACGTCACGCGACAGCTGTCACCCATCTGTCGTGCGTGCCCAATACATATACACTTGCGAGCTATAAACTGGAATCACTTCATCGCTGGTTTCTGCAGACCATATTTTACAGTTTCCATGGAATAAACTGTAGGTTGTGGTATATTATTTTAAAGATAATTTTATTAGCTTTCAAACTCTTTCGATATCATAGCGAAAAAAATGTTCATCATATGTCATGGAACGTGAAAACAATAGACATAAATTTTTGGAACGAAACATAAATTTTTTCAAACTCCTGAATCCCTATAAAAACTGGGAATTTAAACAATTTTGTCATCAGTCCAATATATCACGTCACTCAAAATAATGGAATTACAAGAAAATGGAAACCACACCAATAGAAGCCGCTCCAATCGTCACCCTAATCCAGCAAGGGTTCTCTCAGCGTACTATCGCTCGACAACTTCATCTGAGCCAGTCCTGTGTCTCCAAAGTATACAAGAGGTTTAGAGAGACTGGAAACTTAGTCCGAAGACCAGAATCTGGACGACAGCGATGCACTTCGGCGAGAGATGACCGATTTATTGTCAGCACTTCTCTCCGAAATCGACATCTAACCGGCGTTGACGTCCAGCGGGAGCTCGGAGAAGTTCGAGGGAGAACTGTCAGCGAGTGGACAGTGAGGCGAAGACTCAAAGAAGCTAACTTGACCCCAAAAAGGCCAGCAACGGGACCCAAATTGTCTACAGCCCACCGACAAGCCCGACTTCAGTTTGCTCGTGATCACTTAGATTGGGATATACAGCAATGGAGCCGAGTTTTGTTCGCGGACGAGACTAGGATGTGCCTGCATGGCAGCGACCGTCGACGGAGAGTCTACAGGAGACCGGGAGAGCGATACGCACAATGCTGTATAGCGGAAACAGTGGCATATGGGGGTGGGTCTTGTATTATGTGGGCGGGGATTTCAATTGAAGCTAAAACGGAGCTGGTATTCGTACCCGGTGGAGGTCGGGGAGGAGGACTAACCGCAGAAAGGTATATCAACGACATTCTGCTGGGCCATGTACTCCCTTACGCCGGGTTTATTGGCGAAAATTTCCTGCTAATGCACGACAATGCCCGCTGCCACACCGCTCGTGCGACTAGACAGTACCTGGAAGAAGTCGGGATTCCCACAATAGACTGGGCAGCCGTCAGCCCTGACATGAACCCTATCGAACACCTGTGGGACGAGCTGAAAAGGCGGGTACGAGGAAGATCTCCAGCTCCGGCGTCAATAGAAGACCTAAAAACTGCTCTTATCGAAGAGTGGCAGGAAATTCCAAAGGATTCCATCAGGAAACTCATTAGGTCAATGAAAAACCGTTTACAAACAGTCATTAGGGCCAGGGGGGGCAATACAAAATATTAAGCGGGAAATAACAAAGATTTTAAATAAAAATTTGATATTTTCATATTACTTCTTATTAATTTAAACATCCACAACTTCGACCTATTGTAATAATTCACTAAATGAAGGTAGGAAACTTAATTAAATTTAAATAATTTTTATACCATTCGAAAGCTAACAAAATTTATTTTCAAATGGTATACACCAATCTGCAGTTTATTCCATGGAAACTGTAAAATATGGTCTGCATAAACCAGCGATGAAGTGATTCCAGTTTATAGCTCGCAAGTGTATATAAAACCACGGTCTCTCACTTGTTAGGGAAAACTCAGAAGTAGATTTTATTTGCTGATAGTTTAAAGTCAATAGGAAGAGTCTGCCTGAGCTATTCTGAAAAAGTCAAACTGTAAATACATAGTCATTAAATCTAACTGTATATACATTTACTTACTTGTATTCTCCATTGCGTTTATTACCTAAGTGTAGTCATAATTTTATGTAGGTACTGTATTTATAATTTTATTTATTTTATTTTTATTTATTCATTTATTTAGATTATTTATGTATACATAAACATAAACACTATTAGTATTTTCTATTTATTTTTTTATTATTTTTATTTAATAATAATAAAATACAACCCTGTACTTTCTTGTGTAATATAATTTTAATTTTGTATGTTGTAAGTATTTTTTTTCTTGTTGTGTGAATTCTTTTTTGGGCCAGTTTATTTTAATTACGTGATTTTATTTGATTCCCTTTCTTTGTGTTAATTCTGTTAAATTTTTATTTTAGTACTAAGTATTTTCTTTGTCTGTCTTTTCGTAATTTTTATTTTCTTTATTTTTATAATTTGCATAATTTAACGACTTAGTTTTAACTGTAATGTTACATATCCTCGTACGGCCCAATGTACCTTTCATTGCACAATATAGACAACAGGCTTACCGCCCAAACTTTCAATTGGTTCAGTATAATTACCGCCCATGTCCCTTAGATTGGACAAATCTGTTTTTCGTAGGTTAACTTCACAATTCAAACTAAACCGCCAATTTTGTACACTGTCGTGATTGGCTGATATTGTTAGCATAGATTCAGTGCTACCAACAAGTTCACACACATAAAATTCTCAGTCGAGTGCTTCGCAAAGTTGAATATGGCGACCTCGCGGAATTCAAGTAAGTTTAATCAATAAAAATCATAGGTTTTTCTTATATTTTTTGTCGAATTTCACAGTATTCTAAAAGCATAATTAGTATCCTATGATAGTTTATCAATATTTGTGAATTACATCTAATGTATTTGGAATTATTTTGATTTGAATCGATTTGTCCAATATGATTCACATTGGTTGTTTGTTAGATAAATAACTAGTTTCTATTTGTGTCATCTAGTTGACATTGGGTTGTTATTTATTTCGCAGTATTGCGGAACGCGGATATTATCGAGCACTTGTATGACTCTGACGTCGGGGATTTCATACCCAGCGACGATGACTTCGGAGACGTAGAGTATACAATTCCTTCTTTCGATGATCCTGAGTCCGAAAGCACGTCTGAATCTGAACCCGAAGCAGCAGAAATGCAAGTCAATCGTGGTCGAGGCGTATCAGGACGACGACGTGGACGTGGTAGTGTTCGCGGTCATCAGTCCAGTAGTCGTGGAAGTCAGAGAAATTGTTCTGTAAATAGAGTTTCGCAACAGTCTGAAAACATCAACTGGACTGACAAGCCTTTTCCTCCAAAGACTCTACAACTCTATGAACCGGCATATTTGGTCCAAGATACCAATTATGTAGACAGAAAATTTGTTTACTTTGAGCAATATATTGATGAGGAATTGATGAACATCATTATACTGAAGACGAACCAAACTCACGTGAAGATACATGGACGAAGCCTAGATCTGAGCGTTCGAGAATTAAATGTGTACATAGGCATCACTTTTGTTATGGCGTCACTAAACTATCCCTCTCTAAGAATGTACTGGGAAAATAAATGGAGGGTGCCAGTGATTGCTGACGCTATGGCTCGAAACCGATTTATTTTGCTAAGGAACTCAATAAAAATCGTATTCGACGATGATATTACGGCTCAGGCGAGACAGAAAGATAAACTTTGGAAAGTGCGCCCGTTAATGGAAAAGATTCAAGCAACTTGCCAAAAACAGACAAAAGCCCAGTCATTGTCCATAGATGAGATGATAATGCCATTCACGGGGTCATGTGGCATTAAGCAATATTGCCCCGGAAAACCCAACCCTGTGGGGGTTAAGGCATTTGTTTTGGCTAATCCAGATGGTATGGTGTTGGATTTCCATGTATATGAAGGAAACACAACTTACCCGCAGTATGAAAACACGCAATTTGGATTAGGTGAGAAGGCAGTGTTGACTTTAGCGGACTCTTTGGTACCAGGTCACATTTTGTATTTTGACAGATACTTCACTACCGAAAAGTTAGCAGATGAACTTGGAAAGAAAGGTATTGGGTGCACTGGCACTCTAATGAAAAACCGAATACCGCGTCCTGTGCGGTCTCTGTTAGAAGAAGATAAAACACTCCGACGAAGAGGAAGAGGTAGTTCTCATGTACTTGTGAGAGGTACTAATGAACTAGCAGTCACGAAATGGTATGATAACAAACCCGTGATTTTTTTATCGTCTGTGGAGGCCGTTGAGGATTCTGATGTTTGTCAGCGTTGGTGCAAAAATTTGAAAAAGTACGTCTCTGTCACCAGGCCACAAGTAGTTCGAAAATACAACACAAACATGGGGGGTGTGGATTTGGCAGACCGTCTCTTGGCGGTCTGTCCCAACCGTTATCGTACAAAAAAATGGACGCAGCGGTTCATCTCGCATATGCTGGACATGTCTGTGTGTAATGCATGGCTACAATACAAAAAGGACCAAATTGCAATAGGCACGCCAAAAAGAAAGATCGACCAGCTACGGGCATATAAAATTGAACTGGGTGAAGCATTGATAAGAGGGACAATTACACCAACGACCGCTTCTCCTGATTCTGATGACGAGATATCTACACCACCACTACTGGTAACTTCAGGTAGAAAGAGGGGAATGCCTACAGTTTTACTCCCCTCAAAGGAGAAACGTGTGCAAAATGCAAAGCATATGCCATCGTTCATAAGTCATGGCAGATGCAGAAAATGCCATGTCAACAAAACTTATTTTGCATGTACAACATGCAATGTTCGTTTGTGTTTGACCAAACTGCGAAATTATTTTGCAGATTTTCATAGTGAACATGATGAATAGGCCTGTTTACTATAAAATTTGCCAGAACAGTTTCGTATTTTGGTTATACATAAACACCACTTTGTAAGTTTTGAAATAATTTAGTAAATAAAAGTTTCTATTCTTATCATTTGTTTTAAATGAACAGCCCAATGTACCTGAAATTTGACGAATAGACGGTAGGAGTTTATGTAACTAACGCCCAATGTCCCATAAAATGAACCGAAGATATTTCACTTTTGATTGTGCAGACGGACCCTTTAATATATAAATAGTACCCCCAATAATTATTAAAAAGTTTAGAAACTGAGAACTATCTATAAACATAAAAACATTTTTGGGCTGCAATGCTTATAATCATTTTGTCCAAAGAATTGGACTTGGGCGGTAATTCAGATGTCCAATAAATTGACTTGGGCCGTAGGAGGATATATGATTTTTATAATAAATAATAAACAGTCGCATTAATATTAATAGTCGGGTTTATATTTTACAGTTTCCATGGAATAAACTGCAGATTGGTGTATACCATTTGAAAACACATCATACAAGACCCACCCCCATATGCCACTATTTCCGCTATACAGCATTGTGCGTATCGCTCTCCCGGTCTCCTGTAGACTCTCCGTCGACGGTCGCTGCCATGCAGGCACATCCTAGTCTCGTCCGCGAACAAAACTCGGCTCCATTGCTGTATATCCCAATCTAAGTGATCACGAGCAAACTGAAGTCGGGCTTGTCGGTGGGCTGTAGACAATTTGGGTCCCGTTGCTGGCCTTTTTGGGGTCAAGATAGCTTCTTTGAGTCTTCGCCTCACTGTCCACTCGCTGACAGTTCTCCCTCGAACTTCTCCGAGCTCCCGCTGGACGTCAACGCCGGTTAGATGTTAGATGATGATTTCGGAGAGAAGTGCTGACAATAAATCGGTCATCTCTCGCCGAAGTGCATCGCTGTCGTCCAGATCCTGGTCTTCGGACTAAGTTTCCAGTCTCTCTAAACCTCTTGTATAATTTGGAGACACAGGACTGGCTCAGATGAAGCTGTCGAGCGATAGTACGCTGAGAGAACCCTTGCTGGATTAGGGTGACGATTTGAGCGGCTTCTATTGGTGTGGTTTCCATTTTCTTGTAATTCCAGTATTTTGAGTGACGTGATATATTGGACTGATGACAAAATTGTATAAATACCCAGTTTTTATAGGGATTCAGGAGTTTGAAAAAATTGATGTTTCGTTCCAAAAATTTATGTCTATTGTTTTCACGTTCCATGACATATGATGAACATTTTTTTCGCTATGATATCGAAAGAGTTTGAAAGCTAATAAAATTATCTTTAAAATAATATACCACAACCTACAGTTTATTCCATGGAAACTGTAAAATATGGTCTGCAGAAACCAGCGATGAAGTGATTCCAGTTTATAGCTCGCAAGTGTAGTTCAAGAAGGCTGACGTCATTGACTCTGGCCTAAAAGACGCGTTGGTACGTTGTTTCATAATTTCACATCCCCACTCATCGCCTCCGTGGCGCAATTGGTTAGCGCGTTCGGCTGTTAACCGAAAGGTTGGTGGTTCAAGCCCACCCGGGGGCGTAGTATATTTTGCGATCTTGATTTTTGCCCATATGATATGTTTACGATAATTATGTAGTTGAGATGATCTTTTTCATATTAGAAATTTTGTACAGATTTCCATGACATAATTGGTTTCATTCAGAGTTCCATTTCACCCACTTCGGTTCATTGCTGTTCTACTGCTGAACTGGTCCGTTTGAAATTAAATAAAGTATAATATTCATTGCTGTCCGCCATATTCTTTTCAATGAGGCTAGAAATGTTAGTGGCCTGCAAAAAGATTCACTTTAGTACATAATATAACCCGACCTACCAAGTTCACTTAACTCACTATCACCACAGATAATATAATACATGCTATAACTCAACAGCAGCAGTGATATTTTGGATAAGTACCAAATCGTGAACAATGTTAGCTTTTGTTCAGTTATGGACTTATTTATTGTAAACAATAATTTCAACACAGCTGTCATCTCCCGTATGGTCTAGTGGCTAGGATACCTGGCTTTCACCCAGGAGGCTCGGGTTCGATTCCCGGTACGGGAATTGTTTTTTGGTTCGCAATTATGATTTCGTTTTGCTGTGTCAGTCTGATGAAGTTAATACATATTACATCGAGGCAAATTCAATTCACGGCTGTTACCCTAAGTACATCGAGTTGTCATCAACAACGATCACTGCTACCTACTGAACGCGTAGATGATACCTACGACCCGATAAATAATCCTATCCTAAACAAACATCACTACATTACCATCATCAAAACAAAGTCGCTTCCTCCTGCTATCTATCTGTCCCTATGTAATTATGTATGCTTAGATCTTTAAAACTACGCAACAATATTTGATTTTTTAAATAGAATCGATACATAGATTTCCACGCGGGCGCAGTTAATATTAAAATAATTTATTAATCAATTATTTTCTGCCCGCGACTTCATACGCGTTGTTTATAGGGAAACGTTTATATAATCATTCAATATTTTAGGGGTTGTTCGTTAGATCCGTTAGAGGCTAACCCTAGGCTAACATAACACTGCTAACACGTTAGTTTTTGTTCTGTGCTTTTTATTCCTGTAAATGAGTATATTAAATAAACTATAAAGTGTTTTTTATCGAATAAAAGTTGCATCAGTAAACTCGTTAAAACACTAGATAATCAACGGTGAAAAAATCAAATATAGTAAGTAAATATGTAGTTATAAGAAACCGTCGTCGTGTTATCAGTGTAAATTAAATACTACGACGTTGCAAAACGTTAGCCGGACAAGCTAGATTATTAAAATCCTGTTTTCGGTACTGCATTGTAGCAAGATTGTAGCCCGCTACGGCTTACGTACACTATTTTCCACTAGTACAAACTAAAGAAAATAAATAAAAATAGAGCAAAAAGTTTGTCAGAAGTGGGATTCGAACCCACGCCCTCAGAGAGGACCAGAATAGCTCATACACCTACTTAGTAGGCAAGGTATACCTTGAGTCTGGCGCCTTAGACCGCTCGGCCATCCTGACGATGCGTGCTGCGTCGAAATTACGTAACAGATGAATAGGGCCGTATTAAAAAATGTTGATACATAAAATATCGTAAATTTTTTTGACAGATAGGATGATGAAATGAAGAATAAACGATTATAGTACGGAATAATAATTATTGTTGTTTTTTCCAGTTTGGTTTGTTAACCTACTAAGCACAATAATATAATAAATGCGTATGTTTGGATGTTAGTGACCTACCTCCTGCCTGGCGTCAAAACGACTGAACGGATATAGGCTGAAATTTAGCATACAGATATTAAACATACTTTTTACAACATAAATCAGTTCTCGTGGGCGGGATAGAAATAACATTTAAACATAAAACACTTAATAACACAGATACTTTTTTTCCAGTAAAAACGCGTGCAAAGCCGCCGGACGAAATTATTTTGATAAAAAATATAAAATAGCATCTATTGGACAACTATACGCCATCTATTGGATTTGTGCCGCCTTAACTTGTCATGCTAAAACTAATTTAATTTTACCTACTTAACTAACCGATAGATGTCGCGCAAACGCGCGACAGACAAAACCGAACAACAATAAAAATATATTTAGTTGTTCCTAATCCCAAGTACGTATTATCTACTTAATCAGAGACTGTTGGGGGCAGAATCATCATTAGGTATTTATTTGAACGACATGGGTGAATTAGTCTGGAGGTTTTACTTACTTTGATAAAGACTGCCATCGCGCCGTGCGCCGCCGCCGCCGCGCCGGCGCGCCGCCCGCTGCCAGTGCCTCTATTCTATAATCTGTGACTCGATCTTGTATGATTGAGAAAACTTTGATTCGTTTGTTTATTATAAATTTATAATAGATTTACAAAGCCGCAAACATTCTTATTTTGAATTACCCAATGGTTGACACCACACATGACTATCATCAAAGGGAGTCTTTCCGGCAAACAGTTCAATGAATGAAACGTTCTTTCTACCACGCCAGTTTTTAAAAGAAACCTTTGCATCAGAAGGCATCAGAATTAATTCACTTCCCTAAACGAACAGTGTATCTACCAAACGATATTGATACTAATAGACAACACTAAAAACAAATAAATAAAATACCTATTTTATATTTTGCGTGCACGCACGAAATGATCGATTGAATGAACGAACAAAACAAACTCAATCAATCGGAAAAGGAAACGTAGAAAAATATTGCCATGGCCAGTAGGTATAGTTGAAAAATAAAAGATGGATGTCAGTCAATAATCGATTTTCATTATCGATTTTCTAAATGTTGAGACGATGCAAATAGGTATTCTATCTGCAGAACTACCTACTCAAGAGGATAAGTTGTAAGTTGCATTTCGTGCATACCACAGAACAGAGAATCTCTGTTCTGTGCTCAAGCTATTCATACATACATATTCGATTTGACGCACGAAATGGGACAAAAGATTTACCTATTTTAGGTATGTTTTCGCCTCTTAGCTAGCAGAACGCACATACTGTGCACATACTGCGACGACGCGCGACGTGAGAGTCCAGATATACAATACGAATCTTACTTATTCCACAGATAATATAATACATACTGTACAGATGCCTCATCTCAAAGTAAGAAATGGGACGTGTTTCGGGCGAGATTTGATCGGGCCAACCAGGTTATCGTTCGAGTTTACTAGATGGCGCAAGAGTTGGCCCGCAAGATCGAATGAAAAAACGCCACCTTTCACCACTAGATGTCGCCTCATGCGTTATATCCATCCACTGACCACTGACTCCATCTGGTAGCAAGTAGATTCGCTTATTTTGCTTAGAACAGTCAAAAGATAGACTAATTACGGTTTTTAACATTGAGCATGGGGTCTCAATCCATAGATGAGTTTTTGCAGTTCAAAAAAATTACAACAGATGGCCTTAGGTGTATCGATTAGTTTTCGAGGTTTGTGTAAATTAATAGAAAAATAAAGAATTTCATTCTAATAATATCTGCACCCTTTTAGGAAATACCCTTGAGTATAATATATTTAAATGGAATGCTTTTAAATCAAAAAATACATACATTTTAAAATTTCATTACTATCGAGATCCCCCTGGCGGCATTTATATGAACTTATTATCAAATCAGCAATAATTAAGTGTTAGTAATGCTAGTCATTGATAGATGGCGCACGTATCGGATTTCCTAGCTGTTAGGAAACCCGATACGTGCGCCATCTATCAATGACTAGCATTACTATTTACCATCAGACATTGAAATGCTTTTCGTTTTCTTTGGGTAATATTTAATTTTACGTTTGCGATACAAAATAATCTCAAGGGTTGTAAATTATTCTCTAACACACCATTCGCAAACCGTGGAACACAGATCAATATATTAGAGTTAAAGTTTATACCATTTTGAAGGATTAATTCGACAACCTAGCAATGCTGGTGTATTTTCTTATTATTTGGCTCCACCATAACCAAATGAACAAAACGCAAACTTATTGTCACGTCAGGCTGTCACGCCAGCACCGAGCGGTTTTTTTGTTGATTTTATTGACTGATGACTCTTTTTCGCGCTGTGCTATTTCTTGAGTGAGAACTGAGAATTTTTCGGTGAAGTTTTAAGAGGCGACCGAAGGACGAATTGCCATACAAACATAATACCAAAATGATTTCTATTTCAAGCATATTTACACTATAATATTGTATTATTTGTATTTGAATAGTATTTATCTAGATTCCTAACTAGTTTTTTTTTCAAAATACTTACCTAAAATTAAATGAAAGCCATCTCATTTTGCACATTTTTATGCGAAAATTGACAAGTTTTCTTCCTATTTGTTTCGTATTAAAAACAACAATATCTTACGTGGGAACATTTTGAACGGCTAATTATCAGCACGACGACGGTTGTGTGCTCGCTTGGACGACACGGACTGGTACACACACTAACGCAACGTGTGACGTAACACGGTGCGCTGCCGCTGGCTGGTGCACGCGATTTGCCTTGTTTGGAACTACGACTTTGGCTTTGTTTACGGACTTTGATATTTTTCACAATTACGGTTTAGTTGGTTGGCGGTTAGGTATGGACTTGGAACGTTTTGTTGTTGGGATGTATCTCACACTTAGTACCTGACTTATTTTATTATTAGGTACCTAGTTGTTTTCATATTTTAAAGTAAATACCTACATACCTACCTAATACCTAGATAGGTATCTAACATGTTGCTTAGGTAGGTACTAGTGTTGCCGAAATATCGATAGTTTGGCTATCGATAGTTTACCTTGAAATTCAGTAACTCTATCGATTGTTCTATCGATAGTATTGATACTATCGATAGTATCGATACTATCGATAGGATGAAATACGGTAATCATATTTACCCTTTGTAATAAAATCGATAATATCGATAGTATCGAATTACAAAGTTACAAAATTATCGATAACATTGACAATATCGATAGTATTGTATAAAAGCTATCGATACAATCGATACTATCATTATGTTGACATTATTATACTATTGATAGTAGCATATATTTCAATAATATCAAGACACTGTGAAGGTGAAGGTAACATGCGTAATGGGTACTAAAATTTACGATTGTTATGTCCATAATCTGTTTTCAAATTATTTAAAATATATTTAACTAGCAAGAAAAAAAGGTTGGATCCATACAAAAAATTGCAGAAATGGACCCTCGAGGTGAGACTTCGTTTTATTATTAATAAAAGATTTTTGTTTTTTTATATGACCTACCAACTACTGTTTCATTAATATGTTGAAGCTAATATTATTTAATGAGTTCAGTGCCTTCTACAAATATCGAAACTTAAATTTATAAAATTTGTAAATTATTATAAACTAACGATTATTATTATATACTAACGATACTATCGAAATATAAGCCACTATCGATAGTACCAAACTATCGATAGTATCGATAGTATCGATTAGATTGGTGGTTTTCATGGAATACTATCGATAGTATCGATACTATCGATAGTTTAGTCACATTAGATGTGCAATACTATCGACAATATCGATAGTATTTGTCAAATTCAAAGTTATTGCTGCATTTCATACTATCGATAGTATCGATACTATTTATGGTATCGATAGTATCGATAGGCCTATCGATACTATTTATTTCTCGTGACTATCGATAGGCTATCGATAGACTATCGATATTTGACTATTGATCGGCAACACTAGTAGGTACTTTACCTACTTATATCTTAGAATAGGTAGGTAAGTGAAGTAGGGAAGTACAACCTGGGTAGGTACATGTAGTAGTCCATTGAAATATTACATGAGCTTTACATTTTTAGAGGACGTAATTTTATACATGTGTGGGGGTCAATAGAAGGTTAACCCCAAGTTTGTGGGGTTGCCGCCCTTGTCCCTTTTTTGGTATAAAGGTAGAGCGTATTTATTATATTTCATAATAATTTATTTAGTTTTAAAATAAATTCGAGTTTTAATTTTTAATACTAAATAAATCACTATGAAACTATGATTCTGCGACTTTTCATTTGGTGAGCGTAAAGAAAGAAGCGTTATGGATTTCTGATTTATTTGAACTTTTCCATAGAAATAGCGCGAAGCCGCGCGCACAAACTAGTTATTTTATATTCTGTCCCTGATAGGCAAATTTCTTGGCAAACGGGTATCTATTTATTCTGACAAGATACATGCTACTAATATTATAAACGTCAAAGTTTGTAAGTATGGATGGATGGATAAATGGATGCATGGATGGATGGATGTTTGTTACTCTTTCACGTAAAAACAACTGAATGGATTTTAATGAAACTTCACAATAATATAGCTTACATATCAGAATAACACATAGGCTACTTTAATTCATAAAGATATATAGTATATTTTATTTTATTCTCCCTACATCTATTCAAAGTTTCTATGGAAGCTAAATGAAACATTTCGTAAGTACCTATAGTCCATTGAAATGTTACAATTTGAGGACCTAATATTGCATTTTTTAGAGGACGTAATTTTATTTTTGGGACATGTGGGGGGAGGGGGGTTTCAATAGAAGCTTAACCCCAAGTTTGTGGGGTTGCCGCTCTTATCCCCCGGCCGCCATCTTGGAAAAAGGGGAGCAAACATCTTTTTCGCGATATCTCGGAAACTATGCCTCCTACAAAAAATTTGTCCAGACATAATTTGTAGCAAATTGCTTCGCCTACATATATGTTTCTATAACTTTTTGCTCTACATTTAAAATTAAAGAAGTTATAAGCAAAAAAGTGAGATAATTTCTATAAAAATTTGCTACAAATTATGTCTTGACGAATTTTTTGTAGGACGCATAGTTTCCGAGATATCGTGAAAAAGGTGTTTGCACCTCTTTTTCCAAGATGGCGGCCGGGGGACAAGGGCGGCAATCCTACAAACTTTGGGTTATTAAACAAAACATTTTTAAGAATGTATTAACAATAACAAAAAGATCATAAAAGTAAGTTAAACATTTTGTTTTGACCGGATTCTCAAGAGCATTGACGAACCCGGTCAACTTTGGGGAGCTGTAACAGCGTTTTATATGAATGAAATTAAAAAAATATAGAGAAACATTTTCCTCAAAAGACCATCTACAAGATTGGTCCAAGGTAATTTTTTTGTAAAATGTATAAAAAAAAGTTATAGAGCATAAAAGATAATTTTTATAGAAATTATCTCACTTTTTTGCTTATAACTTCTTTAATTTTAAATTTAGGGCAAAAAGTTATAGAACCATATATGTAGGCAAAACAATTTGCTACAAATTATGTCATTACAAATTTTTTGTAGGATGCATAGTTTCCGAGATATCGCGAAAAAGATGTTTGCTCCCCTTTTTCCAAGATGGCGGCCGGGGGATAAAGGCGTTAACCCCACAAACTTGGGGTTAAGCTTCTATTGACCCCCCCCCCCCTCCCCCCACATGTCCCAAAAATAAAATTGCGTCCTCTAAAAAATGCAATATTAGGTCCTCAAATTGTAACATTTCAATGGACTGTACTTACGAAATGTTTCATTTAGCTTCCATAGAAACTTTGAATAGATGTAGGGAGAATAAAATACCTAGGTACCTATAGGTTATATATAATATCCATCATTCGTGCGAACATATCGCGCTTCTTTTATTTGTCAAAAATTGAAAAAGACACCGAATTTTGGAATTCTGTCATCTCAAAATTGGAAGAATTTTATTTTAAACTAGCTGGGCCCCGCGGTTTCACCCACGTGGTGATAGATATTTTGGATAATATACTATACCTATATCTTTATGAATTAGAGTAGCCTATGTGTTATTCTGATATGTAAGCTATATTATTGTGAAGTTTCATTAAAATCCATTCAGTTGTTTTTACGTGAAAGAGTAAGAAACATCCATCCATGCATTCATCCATCCATCCATACTTACAAACTTTGACGTTTATAATATTAGTAGCATGTATCTTGTCAGAATAAATAAATCCCCGTTTGCCAAGAAATTTGCCTATCAGGGACAGAATATAAAATAACTAGTTTGTGCGCGTGGCTTCGCGCGCGCTATTTCTATGGAAAAGTTCAAATAAATCAGAAATCCATAACGCTTCTTTCTTTACGCTCACCAAATGAAAAGTCACAGAATTATAGTTTCATAGTAATTTATTTAGTATCAAAAATTTAAATTCGAATTTATTTTAAAACTAAATAAATTATTATGAAATATAATAAAAACGCTCTAGGTAGGCCTTTATCTAGGCAACATTTCTGCCTAGTTTTGGCGTAAAGAAGTAACATACTAGTGGACCGTTCCGGCTTCGCACGGGTAATTATCTATACTAATATTATAAAAAGAATATTTTAGGTAATCTTTCGCTGTTATGATCTGCTTACACCCCTTACATTTAGTCTTATTATAATCCATTTTGCAATTGAAAGAAACAAAGAAAAAAACAATAAAAAGCGTCAAAAAGTTTTTGTGGAGTGAAGATTCGAACCTAGTAAGCTTTTCTTGCGGAATCTTTCGACCACACACCGAACGCGCTGGGCTACCGCCGTTGTTGTTAAGATTGACGAATATTGTGTTCGTAACCGCAGCTAATAGATGTTGTTTCAATGAGTTATAACAAGTATAGATATAGTTTAAACATTAGTGATGGGGTAAGTACTTAGTTAGAATCATGATGGTTATCATTTCCTACCTTCCTCATAAAACTAAGAGGAACTTGCTATAAGATTTTCAATTAACTACTTTTCTAATCAATTAATTACTAACCTTTCTAAAAAGTACGGTAACAATAATTATTACGATGAAAAACTTTCTTGAAATCTAGCATAGTAGGTATTGTATTATCTGTGTTCAACTCAATGTTAAAAACCGTAATTAGTCTATCTTTTGACTGTTCTAAGCAAAATAAGCGAATCTACTTGCTACCAGATGGAGTCAGTGGTCAGTGGATGGATATAACGCATGAGGCGACATCTAGTGGTGAAAGGTGGCGTTTTTTCATTCGATCTTGCGGGCCAACTCTTGCGCCATCTAGTAAACTCGAACGATAACCTGGTTGGCCCGATCAAATCTCGCCCGAAACACGTCCCATTTCTTACTTTGAGATGAGGCATCTGTACAGTATGTATTATATTATCTGTGCATTGAGTTGAACACAGATAATACAATACCTACTATGCTAGATTTCAAGAAAGTTTTTCATCGTAATAATTATTGTTACCGTACTTTTTAGAAAGGTTAGTAATTAATTGATTAGAAAAGTAGTTAATTGAAAATCTTATAGCAAGTTCCTCTTAGTTTTATGAGGAAGGTAGGAAATGATAACCATCATGATTCTAACTAAGTACTTACCCCATCACTAATGTTTAAACTATATCTATACTTGTTATAACTCATTGAAACAACATCTATTAGCTGCGGTTACGAACACAATATTCGTCAATCTTAACAACAACGGCGGTAGCCCAGCGCGTTCGGTGTGTGGTCGAAAGATTCCGCAAGAAAAGCTTACTAGGTTCGAATCTTCACTCCACAAAAACTTTTTGACGCTTTTTATTGTTTTTTTCTTTGTTTCTTTCAATTGCAAAATGGATTATAATAAGACTAAATGTAAGGGGTGTAAGCAGATCATAACAGCGAAAGATTACCTAAAATATTCTTTTTATAATATTAGTATAGATAATTACCCGTGCGAAGCCGGAACGGTCCACTAGTATGTTACTTCTTTACGCCAAAACTAGGCAGAAATGTTGCCTAGATAAAGGCCTACCTAGAGCGTTTTTATTATATTTCATAATAATTTATTTAGTTTTAAAATAAATTCGAATTTAAATTTTTGATACTAAATAAATTACTATGAAACTATAATTCTGTGACTTTTCATTTGGTGAGCGTAAAGAAAGAAGCGTTATGGATTTCTGATTTATTTGAACTTTTCCATAGAAATAGCGCGCGCGAAGCCACGCGCACAAACTAGTTATTTTATATTCTGTCCCTGATAGGCAAATTTCTTGGCAAACGGGGATTTATTTATTCTGACAAGATACATGCTACTAATATTATAAACGTCAAAGTTTGTAAGTATGGATGGATGGATGAATGCATGGATGGATGTTTCTTACTCTTTCACGTAAAAACAACTGAATGGATTTTAATGAAACTTCACAATAATATAGCTTACATATCAGAATAACACATAGGCTACTCTAATTCATAAAGATATAGGTATAGTATATTATCCAAAATATCTATCACCACGTGGGTGAAACCGCGGGGCCCAGCTAGTTTAAAATAAAATTCTTCCAATTTTGAGATGACAGAATTCCAAAATTCGGTGTCTTTTTCAATTTTTGACAAATAAAAGAAGCGCGATATGTTCGCACGAATGATGGATATTATATATAACCTATAGGTACCTAGGTATTTTATTCTCCCTACATCTATTCAAAGTTTCTATGGAAGCTAAATGAAACATTTCGTAAGTACAGTCCATTGAAATGTTACAATTTGAGGACCTAATATTGCATTTTTTAGAGGACGCAATTTTATTTTTGGGACATGTGGGGGGAGGGGGGGGGGGTCAATAGAAGCTTAACCCCAAGTTTGTGGGGTTAACGCCTTTATCCCCCGGCCGCCATCTTGGAAAAAGGGGAGCAAACATCTTTTTCGCGATATCTCGGAAACTATGCATCCTACAAAAAATTTGTAATGACATAATTTGTAGCAAATTGTTTTGCCTACATATATGGTTCTATAACTTTTTGCCCTAAATTTAAAATTAAAGAAGTTATAAGCAAAAAAGTGAGATAATTTCTATAAAAATTATCTTTTATGCTCTATAACTTTTTTTTATACATTTTACAAAAAAATTACCTTGGACCAATCTTGTAGATGGTCTTTTGAGGAAAATGTTTCTCTATATTTTTTTAATTTCATTCATATAAAACGCTGTTACAGCTCCCCAAAGTTGACCGGGTTCGTCAATGCTCTTGAGAATCCGGTCAAAACAAAATGTTTAACTTACTTTTATGATCTTTTTGTTATTGTTAATACATTCTTAAAAATGTTTTGTTTAATAACCCAAAGTTTGTAGGATTGCCGCCCTTGTCCCCCGGCCGCCATCTTGGAAAAAGAGGTGCAAACACCTTTTTCACGATATCTCGGAAACTATGCGTCCTACAAAAAATTCGTCAAGACATAATTTGTAGCAAATTTTTATAGAAATTATCTCACTTTTTTGCTTATAACTTCTTTAATTTTAAATGTAGAGCAAAAAGTTATAGAAACATATATGTAGGCGAAGCAATTTGCTACAAATTATGTCTGGACAAATTTTTTGTAGGAGGCATAGTTTCCGAGATATCGCGAAAAAGATGTTTGCTCCCCTTTTTCCAAGATGGCGGCCGGGGGATAAGAGCGGCAACCCCACAAACTTGGGGTTAAGCTTCTATTGAAACCCCCCTCCCCCCACATGTCCCAAAAATAAAATTACGTCCTCTAAAAAATGCAATATTAGGTCCTCAAATTGTAACATTTCAATGGACTATAGGTACTTACGAAATGTTTCATTTAGCTTCCATAGAAACTTTGAATAGATGTAGGGAGAATAAAATAAAATATACTATATATCTTTATGAATTAAAGTAGCCTATGTGTTATTCTGATATGTAAGCTATATTATTGTGAAGTTTCATTAAAATCCATTCAGTTGTTTTTACGTGAAAGAGTAACAAACATCCATCCATCCATGCATCCATTTATCCATCCATCCATACTTACAAACTTTGACGTTTATAATATTAGTAGCATGTATCTTGTCAGAATAAATAGATACCCGTTTGCCAAGAAATTTGCCTATCAGGGACAGAATATAAAATAACTAGTTTGTGCGCGCGGCTTCGCGCTATTTCTATGGAAAAGTTCAAATAAATCAGAAATCCATAACGCTTCTTTCTTTACGCTCACCAAATGAAAAGTCGCAGAATCATAGTTTCATAGTGATTTATTTAGTATTAAAAATTAAAACTCGAATTTATTTTAAAACTAAATAAATTATTATGAAATATAATAAATACGCTCTACCTTTATACCAAAAAAGGGACAAGGGCGGCAACCCCACAAACTTGGGGTTAACCTTCTATTGACCCCCACACATGTATAAAATTACGTCCTCTAAAAATGTAAAGCTCATGTAATATTTCAATGGACTACTACATGTACCTACCCAGGTTGTACTTCCCTACTTCACTTACCTACCTATTCTAAGATATAAGTAGGTAAAGTACCTACCTAAGCAACATGTTAGATACCTATCTAGGTATTAGGTAGGTATGTAGGTATTTACTTTAAAATATGAAAACAACTAGGTACCTAATAATAAAATAAGTCAGGTACTAAGTGTGAGATACATCCCAACAACAAAACGTTCCAAGTCCATACCTAACCGCCAACCAACTAAACCGTAATTGTGAAAAATATCAAAGTCCGTAAACAAAGCCAAAGTCGTAGTTCCAAACAAGGCAAATCGCGTGCACCAGCCAGCGGCAGCGCACCGTGTTACGTCACACGTTGCGTTAGTGTGTGTACCAGTCCGTGTCGTCCAAGCGAGCACACAACCGTCGTCGTGCTGATAATTAGCCGTTCAAAATGTTCCCACGTAAGATATTGTTGTTTTTAATACGAAACAAATAGGAAGAAAACTTGTCAATTTTCGCATAAAAATGTGCAAAATGAGATGGCTTTCATTTAATTTTAGGTAAGTATTTTGAAAAAAAAACTAGTTAGGAATCTAGATAAATACTATTCAAATACAAATAATACAATATTATAGTGTAAATATGCTTGAAATAGAAATCATTTTGGTATTATGTTTGTATGGCAATTCGTCCTTCGGTCGCCTCTTAAAACTTCACCGAAAAATTCTCAGTTCTCACTCAAGAAATAGCACAGCGCGAAAAAGAGTCATCAGTCAATAAAATCAACAAAAAAACCGCTCGGTGCTGGCGTGACAGCCTGACGTGACAATAAGTTTGCGTTTTGTTCATTTGGTTATGGTGGAGCCAAATAATAAGAAAATACACCAGCATTGCTAGGTTGTCGAATTAATCCTTCAAAATGGTATAAACTTTAACTCTAATATATTGATCTGTGTTCCACGGTTTGCGAATGGTGTGTTAGAGAATAATTTACAACCCTTGAGATTATTTTGTATCGCAAACGTAAAATTAAATATTACCCAAAGAAAACGAAAAGCATTTCAATGTCTGATGGTAAATAGTAATGCTAGTCATTGATAGATGGCGCACGTATCGGGTTTCCTAACAGCTAGGAAATCCGATACGTGCGCCATCTATCAATGACTAGCATTACTAACACTTAATTATTGCTGATTTGATAATAAGTTCATATAAATGCCGCCAGGGGGATCTCGATAGTAATGAAATTTTAAAATGTATGTATTTTTTGATTTAAAAGCATTCCATTTAAATATATTATACTCAAGGGTATTTCCTAAAAGGGTGCAGATATTATTAGAATGAAATTCTTTATTTTTCTATTAATTTACACAAACCTCGAAAACTAATCGATACACCTAAGGCCATCTGTTGTAATTTTTTTGAACTGCAAAAACTCATCTATGGATTGAGACCCCATGCTTATTCTATGGTGTTCTTGAGTGGAGGGAGACCGCGATTCGGCAAATGTAATGTCAGACGCCCTCCGGCCAGGTGGGATGACGACTTGCGAAAGACGCAGGCAGATGCTGGATGCGTCAAGCTGAAGACAGGGCGCTGCTGTGGCGCTCCTTGGGAGAGGCCTATGTCCAGCAGTGGAGTAACATAGGATGATGATGAATAAAAATTAAGCAAATATTTAAAAAAATATGAATTTATTATTGAAACATTTTGAAAATGTGTATTAACCACGTCTCTATACTGCGTTTACATAGTAACTAAACTGCGTCAAAATATTCATTATTATATTCAGTCTTACTTCACTCAAGGTAGGTCATAGGTACACAGTGGGTTAACGATTATGGAGTATGGATGGCTGCTCAAGAGATAGGCTAGGCACCAGCAAACCAGCTGGTGCCTATCTCTTGAGCAGCTTCCCTTCTAGAAACTTTCGGGTAAGGCTCAACTCACACCAAAAGAGCGTCGAAAAGTACCTTAAGTACCTAATGTACCGATGTCAAAATGTCAAATGCGAAATTTTAAAAATCTTTGAATGCAGTTTAGTTTCTTATTTAAAGAAAAGAAATGGCCCTTCAGACTGAGCTTCAGGGCCCATTGAATTTTTCTATCCTGTATAGGTAGGTAGACCCAGGTAAGTCTTATCTATTATTCTGTGCTTCTGGAGCAATCTAGGTTAGATACTTTGCCTTTTATAAATAGAAGTCTGCTACGCGCCTGCGCGATCTGATTGATTTTCATGGTAACTTGTTTGTAGGAAGTGTAGGAACCTACTACAAGCCTGGTATTCTTCCGATGCGTATTGATGTAGGCTACCTAGGTAGATAACTACTTTTGATGAATGCCTCGAAATTGTTATCCTCAGGAACGGGACACCTGTATGTACCTACCGTTAGGTACTTAGGTACCAAAATGCAAAGAGTTTTATGTAGGTACCTTTGTACAAACACCTTTGTAGGTAGGACCTACCTGGTCTAGTAAGGATGATGAAAAACGAGCACTAGGTACTAATACATATAATAATAATGATATCCGCTACACAGTACTCTATACTTATATTGAGCCCGCTACTCGTATGTGTAGCCATCGCCTTTAGATTTCTCAAAGGGCCTCTGTGCTGTTGGCTTCGGCCCTACGCAAGCCTTCCAAAGGACGGTCACATTATGGCCCGAGATCATGATAATGAGATACATAATAATGGATGTGCCATTAATGATATACCTAGGTAGGTAGGTGGTACCTATATGATACCTAACTCATCTCATATACTACATATGTAAAGTGTGTTGAAGAAGTAAGCAAATAAATGTATATTTACCTAGGGCTAATCCTATCAACCTACGCAAATCTTCGTGCTTAGATCTATGACCGTGCATAAATTCCGGCACACAGTAACAACATCCTGAAAATCTTAGGTATCATAATGATTGTCCAATACGACACCACTGGGTGAATGTATTTATCTCCTAGATTTCGTTATTTTGGTTTCATTTGCTTCTTTGTACCTAATTGTTTTCTATGGACCTTCTTTGTCTGGATATAAAGAATTTGAATTACTTATTTCCTAGGCTTACTTACAGGTCTACAGAATAGGTGACTGTTCCCCTGCAGGAATGTATTATGTATTATGCAATTATAGTATTTTCTTTATGTATGCTAGTTTTAAGGTATATTATTTATTACTATGGACCATAGAATAAGTTAAATAAGATCTGTTACTTTTCTATGGTCTGAAATAAATGATTTTATTATTGTTTTTAATTATGTTAGTATGCATATTAAAAGATTTTTCATAATCGAAACAAAACGACATGTGGAAGGCCTTTATTGCATAAAAAGTGGGCCTTGCTAAAGACCAAGATGAGTGGAATGAGGGGAGGGAGGCCTATATCCTGCAGTGGGATACTCCGGACTAATATAATAATAAATCAGTCAAAAGATTTTTGAGGAGTAAAACATTTATTATTTTGCGAGAATATGTAAGTTTAAGTTTACAATGTACTTAGGGAATATTTAAAAAGATCATTCAGAGAGTCGATTACACAATATTCCTTATATTTAAAAAGTTGAATACTATTGTTGCTACATCAATGAGTAAATGCAAAACTAAAACTATTTCCATCAATCTCAAAACCTCATACATTTAGCAGATCAACATAGAGTTCGCATTCTACCTACAGAGTTGTTTTCGTAGGTATACAAGGGCTTAACATCCATTATAATAGAAAATATCAAACTTACAAACCTAACCTACTCATACAACACCAATCTTTGATCGAATACATCTTTTGACTAGACCTTAAATCCTTCCAAAGTATTTCTTTTTTTTAACCATAATCATTCTTTTGGAAAGACCTCTTTTGTTACCATTCCTTCTAGAAAAGCCTAATAGTACATATATGTATTACAAAAGTCTATAACTTTCTACTCTGCCACAACATCAAGATATTAAAGAACCAATCAGAAACTGACATTAGAAGTATTTGTTTATTTTTTTAACCATAATCTTTATTTTGGAAAGACCTCCTTTGCTACCATTCCTTCTAGAAAAGCATAATAGTAGATACATGTATTACAAAAGTCTATAACTTTCTACTCTGCCACAACATCAAGATATTAAAGAAAGTGACGGGCTAGGTACTTCAAATAAAGTAACATAAGACTACATTTTTGCATAAGTGAGTATGAAGAGGACATATTACTTCTTTGATTATTACTTGTGACTTATTATATAGACAGCAGTTTAACTCTGCATCCAGAGTGAGCCAATAATATGTCTTTTTCTTTGAGAATAATAATTACTGATGGTACTGATAGTTATCAACCGGTCCTCCATTCAAAGCATTATCACGATACTCATACCGTCTTCTATACAGCTCGTTGTTGGCATAAGCATGTTGCTGGTTACGAATCAATCTTTGCTTAGTAATCTCTAAGGCTTGCCGAGGGCACATGTCCTTGGTGAACGAGTAGATGGTGGTGCAAAGGTTAGCATCGATGAAGGCAAGTTGCAGAGTGTGGCCGGTCTCAACGGTGCAGAGGTTGTCTTGGACTTTGTGCACATAATCCAAGCTGAAAGTAAAAGTTTTGTGTTAATATTATAATGTATTTATGATTTTTAATTATTCAGGAACTCTGCACTTTTCTGGGATCAAAAGTAGATTATGTTAATCCCGGATTTGAAACTATCCTGGTAGCAAATACATTAACAATTTGAGCATGACGGAGTAACACGCATATACTTTATACAAACTTCCACCTTTATGATACCTAAGGAGTGTTGATAAGTTAATAAGGGCTAGATGATGTGTGGATTGTCCAGCATTGTCAGCAATTTAGGAAAATTCTATAAAATGAATCAGTACAATTCAATAGCCAGCGGAAAGAATCAATCGATACTTACTCCAGATCCAGAGAAGACTGCATTGGAATGTAAATATTCAATTTATCTTCTTTTTTCGGGCGTGCTAGAATATAGATCGTGTCTATGTCCTTATTGTAGTAGTACTCGGTATCGTGGGTTTGCAACTCGTCGATTAAGTAAAGGTAAAGATGAAAAGCAAGGGCTATCTTCTGATGGCAATCGCAGCCGAGTTTTCGCATATCACCCTTTACTTTTTTCTCGATATCCATGTTTGTTTGGCTGAGCCTACAATCCGATCGAAAAATCAACAACACTGAAAGCTGCCGCTGGTTTTCACAAGAAACTAAAATTCATGTGCAGCCAAGAAAATACAATAACCGACAATAACTTCTGCAAGCGTAGCCGGTAGCCGCTTTATACGCAGCCAGTGAGTGTAAAGTACTTTGTGGTGTGTGCAACTGCGACGCGACCGACAGTGAGTGAAGTGAACAGCAGCGCAGCGCAGCTACCAGCGAGCGACATTGATATTGATTATTTTATTTGACAAATGAATTAATGAATGACATGCATGACAGCCAAGCGTTGCCTAGACGTTCAATTTGATTTTATGTTTTCCTGCCCTCTAGTGTAGTTCGATGAACTATTATTGCTTTTGCTACTGAACAATAGATGCCGCAATTCTTTCATTTTAATTCTCCGTTCACTGCGATCAGTTCATTCGCATCGCAATAAGATTATGGATTTCATTGCGGTCTTTGCGTATTCTTTAATTGATTAGTTTTTTGTAATTACATAATTGTAGGTATTGTATCAACAATTCATGTAATGTTTTTATAATGTTTCTTTGCAATGCACCATACGCTTTGCTATTTAGCGCTAGATGTCGCTAACTAATATAGTAATAGTATGTTAATCACTTTGTAGTTATTTTACGGATTTAATTTACTGAAAGGAAATAAAAATATAGTTCTTATTTTTTATTCAAGATACAAAATTACTTAATTCATTATATCCACAAAATTAACAAGTGGTAAGTAACTAGGGTGGGGTAGAAATTTAATAATGTAGAAAGCATAAAAGTAATAAATAGATACTTATACCTATGTAAAATTAACTACATACATAACTGTAACAATATTTTCAGTCGTAATATTTACACTACAAGTAAAAAATTAAGTTTAGCCCTTAAAAATAGCTACTTAGGTACTACATTACATTACGTAGGTAGGTACCCACCTACCTACCATACCAAACATTTATTTTGGCTGCTAATTACAATCCAAAATCTCTATTCTATTAGAAAATCTACAAAGTTCAGGTGGAATCAAGTAAAGAGTTCGTGAAATGACTATTTACAAGATTTCACCACATTAATTCACAACTATTTTAGATCAACCAGTGATGACGCTAGATGGCGTAGGTACTTCAATCAAATAGGAAAGGATAATTTTACATGATACATTTTGGATTTTTGTTTCAGGCTGTGTACTTTTATAACATTTATTTGATTTTTGTGTATAAATCTAGCAGCATCGCTGGCATTGGTTATATATAACCGAGATAGGATACTCCCAAAAAACTATTTTCATCTATTTGAACAGTCTTCGGCACCTATAGAATGTCTTTGCTGGTTTTAATACATTTTCCTCTAAAACAGATCTCTGTTTCGTGAGAAATTTCCGTTGACATCGCTGTGCTCAAAGCATTTACTTTCATAAACTCTGATTTGGTCGTTTCTTCAACCGTATGTTCCACTTTAGTTGTATTGTTAAGTTTTTCTGTCGTTTCGGTAGCAGTTTCAGTGATTTCTTCGGGTATAAAACTACTTTCTGTTGGACTATCTGTTTGATGTTTAGCTTCAGTTGTTATTTCGACATCAACTGCTCTTGTAGTTGTTGTCACATTTGTTTTATTCATTACTGGTTCACCTTGCTCTTCAGAAGTTACACCGAAAAGATAATCCATGAAACTGAACTGCTTGATATCTTCTTTGGCTGATTCTGTTGGAGAGCTGAACGAACCATGGAATGAGGAATCTGGTGTACCTGTACCTAGATCAATGTCTCCAGGACTGGTGTACACTTCCGTTCTTGTTTCTTGTACTGTCGTCTTATCATCTTTCTCTGCTTTTGTTGTTGCGTTTTGTTCGATAAATTCATGATTTGCAATTTCGTCTTCGCTACTGAAAATGTCCTTGATAAATGTAGGTTTGTAAGTAGTGACGTCTATTCTGGGTTTTTCATAATTGGTCTTTTCGTGGGATTGTCTCAGCGGTTGTCCGAATCTGTTTACTGTGTTGTGGTAGTACTGGGATTCTGCTGTGTCTATGCCTTCGGCTACGGGGCGAACCTTGACCTTTTTCCAAAAGCCTCGACGATTGCCTGGTGTTGCTACTTCCTGCAAAAAGAAATAAAAAATAAATTTCATGATGTAAATACAATAATAAAATAATCGATCGATGTTCGTCGTATCAATACAATACAAGTTCAAAGTGTGGTTTATTGATATTATGATGAATTATATATAATCTATAGTAGCCGTTGCTTGTTCGTTCTTGGCCGCTGCAGCCTCAACATTGTCAAATTAGAAACGTTAAATATCGAGTTATTTTAGTTGAAATCGATCATTTTCTAGCACTTGGTATATTTACCTCATCTGAAAGAGTAGCATCATCAGCCGGCAGAGGCGAAACGGTTGTCAGCTCCTGTAGCATCGGCGTTGTTTTTGTGTCTCCTGAAGTAATTATTCTCTCCGGTGGTATCTCTCCAATCTCTCCCCCTTTATGTTTCATGACTTGGCCCGAATACTCGTTCTCATCCTGCTCTTCTAAACTTTTCATGACTTCTTCCAACATAGTTTCAAAAGTTGACATATTGTCATTAGCAACGTTGTTTGTTACTTTGCTCTGCTCTACTAATGCTTCTAGCGTTGGCGGGATATCTGGAATCTTCTTATCGTTTCTGTTATTCGTCGATGGAGTAACTGAGATAAGAATATCATCATCATATTTGTTCCTGGCTGTGATGATCTCTAGTTGACCTCTGTCTGATCTGCGTTCTGTTGTTGGAAACTGTTCGTCTAATATGTTGTTAGGATTGTAAGGTTTGAAGGAATTGTCGGACCAAATATCAGTATCTGGTTCTGTATACTTAGGTCTATTGTAGGAGTAGTTCGGTTCTTGATCTTCAGTTTCTTCTTGTTCCTGCTTCTTATTGTATCTTTCTGAAAGTCTTGGTCTGTGACTGTACCTGGAATGTAAAGTTCTGGTAGTTGTTACTTCGGCTTGAACATCGGGTTTATCTGTAGGCTTTTCAGTAGTTGTTCGTCGACCCCTAAACCGGTTTTTTACTTCATATTTGTTCCTGATTGTTAATCTGTCTGATGCTTCGGTTGTGGTGGTTGTGTAGGTGTAACTTGGCCTTCTTCGTCGGTATGCGCCACGCTTGGTAGATGTTTCTTGTGTGGAAGCTTCTGTAGTAGGCTCAGGTTTGTAAACTGGATGTTTATATTCATTCTCATGGTGTCCATGCACTTGTTTAGTCTGAAGATCAGCTTCGATTTCATCAATTCGCATTGTGGTGCGTCGTTTATCAAAGGCTGGTCTGTAAGTGACTGGCCGACGTCGGTCGATCTTTACTCTTGGTGATTCGGATGACGCTTGGTGGTACTGTCTGACTACTCCTGGACGTACTCTTACCCTGTTGTAGGATGGTGTAGTTTGGACAATGTTTTCTTCCTCTTCTACAGTTACGATTGTAGTGATTTCAGGTTCAGCTGTAGTGGTCTCATCTTTCAAATATTCATTACTTATTGCATAGCTGGGTCCATTGGCTTCACTGAGAGTGATTGACTCGGTAGCATATATTGGTTCTTCTTTACGACCGGTTGTTTGTTTCGCATAAATGTCTTCTTTTTCGTCCGATGAGACAGTTTCATACGATTCTGGAGCAACGCTGCTCTTTGGCTGGTAGAATTGTTCGTCAGTGGACAGCCGAGGCACGTAAGTAGATTCTCGATCAGATTCTGTGAAAGGTGATTTTGCAGGGTACACGGGAATATCTTCATCTGAACCGGCTTCAGAATTAAATGGGTTCACTGACTGTATCTTTTCATTGGTATACGCATTTTCAGTATCAATAGTTTCTGTTACGTATTCTGCGTTTTTAGTCGATATTTTTGGGCTTGGTTCCGTCATAGCTTCGATGTCAACTGTACTCATTCTTTCTTGAATAGTGACCGGATAGTTTTGGTGTAGGATATCTCTTTGATACGCCAAATCATGATCTTTCTTTTCATGTAACTTAGTTTTTTCTAGCTGCTCATTATCAGTAGGTCTGAATGTGACTCGTCCTCTATTTCTAGTTCGGGTAGATTTAGTTGTAGTTTCACTGCTGCTGTAGTCAATAGGCTTTCTCGTGGCCTTTTCTGTAGTTATCTTATTAAGCTCGTAGCGCTTGGTTGGTAAGGGTCTTCTTTCCCTCAATGGCCTGCGAGTTACTGCTCGAGTACTGTATTCACTAGAGTCAGGTCTCAGAGTCGTAGTGTATCGCGTGCGAGTTCTCTGTCTGATTGGTCGCCTTGTTGTCGTGGTGGTTGATGTTGTTTTAATTTCATCTTCGCTCGTGGTCTGGAATTGGTTGTACTCGTAACTTTGTTGGTCTCCTTCGTAAATCGTGGGTGTTTTTATTTCTTCATTTCCGGTTTCACTGACTGGAGCATACGTTTCTTGTGTTCCTGTGTATTGTGGAGGACTGACTTCAGCAATATTGTCATTATTATTTGGTATGTATGTCTCAGCTGATTCCACTTTGGTAATGTATTCATTGTTGTAAGTTGTATATTTATTTTGCTCGTCGGATTCATAGTGTATTTCAGGAGAGTAGCTTTGAACGTAGCTCGGTGTTTGCTGGTATGTCGTCTTTTTCGTGAATTCGTCGACTTTAGCTGTTGTGGAGCTGAGTTTAGGCGGTGCTTGCGTAGAGGTCGCTACTGATCCAGGAGTTGTTGCTGGCTTTTGTTCTTTATGATCGTCGTAATAAGTGTGATAATCTAATGGAGTACTGAAGTGGAAAGCTTGATTTATTGAGTATGGGTTATGGGTTTCAAGCAGCTGGCTAGGATAGGTCGTTGGTGGTTTGGTTGTTGGCGTGTTTGGTTTTTGTGTGGTAGTTGTTTCTTTTCTAGGAACATAAGTGGTCTTGGGTGCTTCTGGTATTTGGTAGCTGTTTTGGGAAGCGAAGTTGTACTGAGAATCGTAGTAGCTTCCTGGTCGGATAGGGGGAATATTATCTTGGGAGTTTTCAAGAGGCTTCAATGTAGACGCTGTATCAGGTTGGAAGGAGTAGTAATTTGATGGTTTGTTTTGATTTTTTCCATTTGTTACTGTTGAGAAGTAAGCGTCTGGTCGGACAGGGAGAATATTTTCTTGGGAGTTTTGAAGAGGTTTCAATGTAGAGACTGTCTGAGGTTCAAAAGAGTAGTAGTTTGATGGAATGTTCTGATTGTTGACATTAGGCGCGGCAGTGTAGTAATTGACGGTTGGTTTATAAGTGACCGGTGCTTGAGGTGCAGCAACGGGCTTTTGCTCTTGTCTGTACGCTCCTGTATAGTAATTAGATTGCACATTCTCTACAGGTTTCGACTCCTTGATTTGAGAATTAATAACTACGGAGCCGACATGGGGAGAAGGGAAAGGGATCTTAGCGAAGCCTTGAGGGGTGTTGTAGCTGAGAGGTGCAACGAAGAAAGGCAGTTGACGAAGTTTCTTGTCCGAATTCTCAATGTTGGAGAGGTAGGGGAGCTCAAATTTCACATAGCTGTCCAGAGGCTGCAGCGAAGAGGGTCCAATAAAAACTTTTGGAGCGTTGAGCGGATTGACGGAATCCAACACGGGGACGGAATTAGCGTGCTTAAGAGAATTAAGAACGTCTCCAACTTTGACCTGGCGGTTACCGTTCTCTTCAGTTAGGAAGATTGCAAGCGGTGGTTGGTGGGGTTTCAGCTTTTTTGGTTTGAGAGTCACAGGTGTTACAGGAGGCAGTGTCGGGAACGGACTCGATAAGGTGGAGAATTTAGGAATTTGATCGATCTGCTTAAGCTGTGAGTTGAAATTAGCGAAATAGTTTTGTCCAGAGAAGTTGTTTATTGGCTTTTGAGTCTGTGCAGTTTCTTGCGTCTTGATTGGTCTCTGTGGCCCTTGGTTGTAAATGTTGTCCACGTCCATAAGTTGTGTGTTTGTTAATGGACTCCTGAAGTTGAACTGTCCACGGTTCAACGACTCTACAGGCACGTACAGAAGCTGTACCTCCTCTCTTTCTAATTTAGGTCTGCTCTGCTGTTCTACTTTGGGCTTATCGTAGTTCTCAAACTTAATCTTCTGAAGTGACTGCGGCTTTTTGTAATAGTCATTAGAAGAGTTTTCAGCTCTGTATCCATCAACGAACTTAGCGTCAGGTTTCTTAGGTTGTGCAGCGAACGGTTTCAGAACAGGAACTTGGTTGTACTTCACAGGCATGGAAGACGGGATTGACTGCGGTAGAGACGGTAGCTTCGAGAATGTTTCCATCTTGATCGGCTGTGGTCTTTGCTTCAGCTGTGGAATGCTCTGGGGGAGATTTTCATGTGGGAACTGGGTGTTTATGAACCCTTGGCTCAGAGGGAAGCTTGGTTGCTGGAGTCCGAACCTCACGCTCTGTCCAAAACCCTGCTCCGTCAAGTAGTTCTGAGGAGCGGAAGGTACAGAGGGTACTGAATGGAGATACAACTGTTTGTTTGCCGGTGAGTTGTAATACGCTCTAAATGGTAAAGAGTCATAGCCTGGCCGGAAAGGGTCTGATAGGATCCTTGGTTCGGCGACAGCCTGGCGTTTGATTGGTGGCAGAGGCGGCTCTCTCTCCACTGGACCGGAGAGAGGGACCCAATCGCTGATATCGGCGGTGTAGGAGCTGATCTGGCGGGACCAGCGGGACTGGGCTGTCGCTGACGTCACCGCGAAGAGGATGACCACAGCTGCTAGATGCGCTGTGGAGTGCGCCATCTGGAAATAATGAGACATGGGTTAGTAACTGTACGTTCTAGGTTTTATGACGCTCTGTTCATGTTGAAGGAATAAGAGTTTCACCGCAATGCACGGAAAAGCGCACGAATGTCTAGCTTCGCTTTGCAATAAAATTGATGTGATAAGATAACGTCCACTGCAACCCACGCTACGCACGAATTGTCATACAAACGAACCCACGCGTGGCAGAGCACTGCGTGCGCAGCAGTGTGATATTTATAGGTATGCTAGTATTTTGTCCAAAATCAGAACAAAATCTTGGGTGGTTTGGGTGTAGGTATAATATAAAATATAGGGCCATCACGTAATAGTGGACTTGATGTATTCGGAGGATCCATCAAGTCCACTGCTGAACAGAACATGCTTCTCCCAAAACAGAAGGGGTTTTTCTATAAACACCAGTAGAATTAGTATAATATATGTAGGTAAGGCCCTAATCAATAAAGTACCTATACCTACAAGAATTGATTTAATTAAAAAGAAATCACTGTCGGCGATTTATCTATAAGAATACAATCTCATTTATTATTGTGTCTATATTTTAGTAGAGACGAGTTCATCTTAACACTTTGACTGCTGAAATCACACGGTATGTGTTTTCTACAAGTGACTAATATGCGTAAATCCACTAGCGCAGCGGCTGAGAAAATACAGATCTATGTGACTCAGTACAGCCGTAATATTTTTCGAACGAAACGCATGTGCGGCGCAACACAACCGCTGTGTAGAGCGGCAGCACGAATTTTTTAGGTTAAAAAAAAGATCGCAGTCATCGAAAAAAAACCGCAGTCAAAGTGTTGAGTTTTTGCATACAATGCTATACTTAAGCCCACAATGGATGGGAATGAGCAAAACGATAGAGATCGCTACCTTCTTATTACGCGAGCAATATTACCAAGGTACTGGAGATAAATCTTTATATGTACATAATTAGCAAAATAAAAGGCTAAGTAATAAAATAAAGGTTAGATAAGAATGGTTGTCATTAGGTAAGAGACGTTATGATAATGTAATTAGCACGGAAGAACTTTGATAAGACTATATAATAATAAAAAAAAACTAAATTTAATTATTTTAAACACACCATTTATCCAACGATTATACTTACACTATTATAAATTTAAATAAAATATAACAATCAATTGAGTCAATTGAATTTATCAAATGTGATATAACTTTGCCGAACGCGAAATATATAAACTTTTTTGAAAAATTTAGGTTTATACCGTTTATTGAACACATGGTAGGTACTCTTATAACATATCCCAACTAATACATGTAAAAAGATCGACTAATACAACTGGGATAGAACGCCTTCCTTAGTGATTGGTGGGAGATCGCGCGTGACCACACTAAGTGGAAAGATTTGGGGGAGGCCTTTGCCCAGCAGTGGGACGACTCAGGCTAAATAAAAAAAAAATACAACTGGGATTAAAAAAGTATCCGGCTTAACAAAAATGCTGAGAGGCAGGCCCAGAAGTTTTCCTCCTAACCTATTTGCACCTGTAACCTTGCCCCATGCACAACCAGTCTATATGTATAGTTTTGTATGTAAACTGGCAGCGCCCCTTCGCCCGCGTGGAAATCTTTGTGTCAAATGGTTTATAATCCGTCCTCGTGAATCACTCTATCTATTAAAAAAAAACAACATCAAAGTACGTTTCGTAGTTTTAAAGATCAAAGCATACATATGGACAGACATACGGGAAGCGACTTTGTTTTATACTTTCGTGATATATTAGTTCCGTCCATGTGACGTGCAAAGTTATTTGGCGCAGGCTATCTACAAATTCTGTGGGTAATTGAATGAAACGGAGTCATGTACTTTAAAGTACTTTCATCCGGTAATTCTATAGCTACTCAGGTGAAAGTGGTTAAGTTTAATTTTATAAGATTACGTGCTCTATGGAGTTCAAAGATATAAAATATGAAATATTATATGAAACTACTACGCATTGTTGCCTCTATCTAGTAATCTAAGGTTATTTTTGGCTGAGGGCAGAAATAGAGGTATTTAAACAAATTATTGGTATAAAATTTTCAAATTAGTTTTTAGTATTCCGTGTCTCTCAAAAGGAACCCTTATAACCTATAACCACCGATGTGGCGCGATGGGTGACGGTCCCCCTGCGACGCAGGAGGCTGCGGTTTCGATTCCCGCCTCGGAACAAATGTGTGTACGATCTGCAGATATTTGTTTCGGGTGTTCTGGTCGTTTTCTATGTATAATAAAAAATATCTTTCTATGTAATGTATTGTATTATGTATAACAGTTATCTAGTTCCCATAACACAAGCTCTGCTTAACGTGGGGCTAGATAATGCTGTGTGAATTGTCCAGCATTATTATAATATTATTATAGTCCAGCGTTATTATTATAACCCTTTTAAAGTAGTGTGTTGTGTTTGTAACTCTACCTAGATACTTAAGTTTTCTTTTATAGTTTCCTATACCTGTACCTTTATCTTTTTTACAAAAATACAGATAACAAATAATTGGTAGCGCTAATTTTGCTCTGCCAATTTTCCTCCGTTGCCCTCTTAACACTTTGACTGCGATTTTTTTTCGACGACTGCGATCATTTTTTTAACACTTTGACTGCGGTTTTTTTTCGACGACTGCGATCATTTTTTTGACCTAAAAAATTCGTGCTGCCGCTCTACACAGTGGTTGTGTTGCGCCGCACATGCGTTTCGTTCGAAAAATACTACGACTGTGCTGAGTCACACAGATCTGTATTTTCTCAACCGCTGCGCTAGTGGATTTACGCATATTAGTCACTTGTAGAAAACACATACCGTGTGATTTCAGCAATCAAAGTGTTAAGTAGCTCCGTGTCGTCGATTTCACTACTTCAAGTATAAGTAAGTATTATTCTGTAGTAACAAACAGTCGGCCGGATATTGTATATATTGATTTAAAGATAATTTAGTGAAAGCTATAGCTAACCGCAACGAGAAAACTATGGAGTGATGGTTTGACGACCGATGTGGCGCGGTGGGCGATGGTCCGCCTGCGACGCAGGAGGTTGCGGGTTCGATTCCCGCCTCGGAACAATTGTGTGTACGATCTGCAGATATTTGTTCCGGGTGTTCTGGTCGTTTTCTATGTATAATAAAAAATATCTATCTATGTAATGTATTGTATTATGTATATCAGTAATCTAGTACCCATAACACAAGCTCTGCTTACCATGGGGCTAGATAATGCTGTGTGAATTGTCCAGCTTTATTTATTTATATTTAATTATTATATCTATTAAAAAAAACTACATCAAAATCCATTGCGTAGTTTTAAAGATCTAATCAGACATAGGGACAGATACAGCGAGAAGCGACTTTGTTTTAGGTATATTTATACTATGTTTGCACGTCACGACAAAGTTTCTGCCTCGTCAATTGAACCTGCATCGCAGCCAGACCTCCACTACACCAAAGACGTCGTCAGTAATAGCTAAACCCTAGTTCAATACAATACAAATACAAACAATAGGTACGCACAGACAGGCAGGGTCTTTGTTTTGTTATTAGCGGGAGAAAGTTTGTTCGCTTTCGAAAGTGTGAAATACTTAGTACTGGGCAAGGCCCTAGAGTGTTTTTCTTAACAAGCCTATACACACATACGTGAGGGAAGTAGATACTACTTTAATATGCGTAAAGTAGATAGGTACCTACTACTTTAACAGTTTCCGGGTGATTAGGTCCGAATGTCATAATGTACTTGATCTACATAACGTACGTACTTCAAAAATAACTTTTCCCGAAATGATTGACGATCGATGTGGCGCGGTGGGCGAAGGTCCGCCTGCGACGCAGGAGGTTGCGGGTTCGATTCCCGTCTCGGAACAAATGTGTGTACGATCTGCAGATATTTGTTTCGGGTGTTCTGGTCGTTTTCTATGTATAATAAAAAATATCTATCTATGTAATTTATTGTATTATGTATATCAGTTATCTAGTACCCATAACACAAGCTCTGCTTACCATGGGGCTAGATAATGCTGTGTGAATTGTCTAGCATTATTTATTTATTTATTTATTTTATTTATTGATTTTCTATAGGTCTTCATACATGCGTAGTTTCAAAGACCAAGTGGATAGTCGTCGTCAATAACACTATACAGTATAAACAAAGTAGCTTCCCGCTGTCTGTCTGTCGCTATGTAGTACATATGCTTAGATTTTTAAAACTACGCAACGCATTTTGATGCTATTTTTTTTTATAGATAGAGTCATTTAAAAGGAAAGTTTATAAGCCACAAGCTGCGCCCCGCGGTTTTACCCGCGTGGTGATAGACATTTTGGATAATATACAAAATATCTTCATAATGAAGTTTCATCAAAATCCATTCAGTAGTTTTTGCGTGAAAGAACAACAAACGTCCTCGCAAACTTTCGCGTTTATAATATTAGTAGCAGAAGCCGCGGGGCGCAGCTAGTGAATTATATAACCTTGATCTAGTAACATTCTCCTTTGTTTTAACGACTACACCTACAAGTGACATTTAACCATTCTTATGTTATGTATGACATTCAATTATATTCATTTAATCAGTCAATTTAATCAAGGGCAACACTATAAGTAGCTGAGAAATAAAGTGACTGCTACGTTTTATTTTAATTATTATTATTAACTCATTTATTATCAGATTCTCAATCCATATACAAACTTAAAAATAAAAACATACAAAATTAAAAATAAATGTCACAAAATAAATCAGTCATAAAATCAAATAAAAAAAGAATAATATAACTAAGGGAAAATTAAAAAAAAAAACAAAAAATTAATACAACTTAGCAAATATCTTGACTTGGCTAACGAGGTTGTCAGCATGTGGGATGTAGATTCAGCGACCATAGTCCCGATAGTCGTTTCGGTTAACGGCGTAATAGCGAAGAGCCTCGATCAACACCTGAAGAGACTCTCGCTAGGAAGTTGGATCAAGGGCCAGATCCAGAAGGCGGTACTCTTGGACTCGGCACGTATCGTCAGGAAGTTCCTTTCTCTGCAGCCCTAGTCACCGGCCGCTTGAGCCTAGCTTCGCGGTCGGTGATCTACCGTTTTGATATATTTTTTACTGTAGAATAGTTTTATAATATTTTATTGTATTTTCTATAGTAAAAAATGTATTTTATACGAGAATTTAAATAAATGAGTGTATAATATTAATACCTAGTGAGGAAACACAACATTTACTAACAACTTTTAACTGTCTACATAGCTGTATTGTATAAAACAAACGACAATATAGTCGTTACGCTATCAGGCCTAATGGCGATCTAGTCCAAACCCTATCTGTATCCTCTATAAGATGAAAGAGTGTGCGAAACCGCGGTAAGACGCTAGTCCAGTGTTAAGTGTAATACCTTGATGGTGTGCTGTGTTTACATTTGACTCGTGTGAGGCATTGTTAGCAAGGAAGTGGATAATGTCGTTGACATCTGAGATATCAGTCATTGATAAACCTGTTATATGGAGTCTAGTGTCTGGGCATTATTATTATGTCGGTTGGATAAGCTAGATCTAGATCGATAGAAGCAAGCTGTAGAGGCAGTGGGCCGGCCATATCTTGCGAAGAACCGACAACCCCTGGGGCAAACGTGTCCTTGAGTGGAGACCGTGACTCGTTAAACGTATAGGACGCCGTTAACCAGGTAGGATGATGATCTGCGAAAGACTGCAGGGAGATGCTGGATGCGGCAAGCTAAAGACAGGGCGCTATATCGCTCATTAGAGGAGGCCTATGTCCAGCAGACTATTATAGGTTGATGATAATGAATGCTACGCTGGTGTTCAGGTAGAGCCCGGACGAGGAGTGATTTACTTAGCTAAGACATTGAGACATGGACAAATAATGATTGGTCTTTATAGGTACTTCAGTTATGGGTTAATATTATTATATTCTTACATATAATAGAGGTACCTACTGCCTACGTGGAGGCGGGAAGCACAGGATAGAAAAGTCTGGGAAAAGCGAAAGGAGATCTATGCCCAGCAGTGGGTGATACCAGGCTATTTTTTATAATTTTATAATTTTGACGACCGATGTCGCGCGGTGGGCGAAGGTCCGCCTGCGACGCAGGAGGTCGCGGGTTCGATTCCCGCCTCGGAACAATTGTGTGTACGATCTGCAGATATTTGTTCCGGGTGTTCTGGTCGTTTTCTATGTATAATAAAAAAAATATCTATCTATGTAATGTATTGTATTATGTATATCAGTTATCGAGTACCCATAACACAAGCTCTGCTTACCATGGGGCTAGATAATGCTGTGTGAATTTTCCAGCATTATTTATTTATTATTTATTTATAATAATGATGATGATAGTAGTCAGATATCTGGTTATAGTAGGTTCCTATCTAATGTTGCTAACTTATTACTCTTACAAGACTTCTGTGTAGTCTAGACTCAAAGATATAACTTTCTCATTCAAACTTAATCAATATATAAAAGGAGTAACTTACTGACGGACAGACACAGCCCAAACCACTGGCAATAGAGACTTGAAATTTAGAGTGTTAGTTTCTTTTAGGGGTGTATTAAGAAGGGAATTTTGAAAATTCGCACTTTAAGAGTTTCAAAATTGGGGGTGGAAGTTTAAACGCAAATGTGTCTGTATCACAGCAACCGATCGCTACAAAATTTGACATGTGCATTCTCCTTACATCCCCCATTCTGCATTTTGTAGCTATAACTAAGTTAAATAATATTATATTATCATTGTATACCGTTTATATCATATTGTTTTTATCCCAAATCAGACATACCTACATATTTAAATTTTAGTACAAATTACCGCAATTGATTCCGATTTAAAAATACTCACAGATTTAATTCTATAATAATTAATTATTCATCATCAGCCTATATTAGTCCACTGCTGGACATAGGCCTCCCCCAATGAGCGCCATAGCGCCATGTCTTCAGCTTGACGCATCCAGCATCTACCTGCAGTCTTTCGCAGGTCGTCATCCCACCTGGTCGGAGGGCGTCCTACACTACGTTTACCGAGTCGTGGTCTCCACTCAAGAACACGTAATAATTATTAGTAAAGTTAAACAAGAATCCACTCATGAGCGCGTAAGCTTTGACTCTTGTATATTAATTATAAAACACCTCAATAAAGTCGCGGGCAAAGTCGCGGTAAACAGCGCTTTCAAGTCGTGATTACAAACGGAACCTGCTGGACTAGATACGGTGGCCACTATTTACTCACGATCTAGGAAACTAGGGTTATTTATAGCTTAGGGTCAGCTAACGCCGAGATACGGCTCTTCTATTTTCGAAAAAACCTTTTAAAAAAGGCTTTTTCTAATTTAATAAAATTGATGATTATTTTTATTAGAAAACTAGTGCTTCCCGTGTGGTCCATTTCAATTTGGTCCAGTTCTGACAATGGCAATCCATAAGAAAACCATAAATAAGTCTTAAATTTGCTTTATTTGACGACCGATGTGGCGCGATGGGCGAAGGTCCGCCTGCGACGCAGGAGGTTGCGGTTTCGATTCCCACCTCGGAACAATTGTGTGTACGATCTGCAGATATTTGTACCGGGTGTTCTAGTCGTTTTCTATGTATAATAAAAAATATCTATCTATGTAGTATTATGTATATCAGTTATCTAGTACCCATAACTCAAGCTAGGCTCCGAAACTACTGGATCGATTTGATAAATTCTTTCACCGTTCGGAAGCTACCTATCCCCGGTGAACATAGGCTATATTATATTTTCAAAAAAGTTACAGTTACTAAAACCGTGCGAAGCCTGGAAGGTCCGCTAGTAGCTCTTCTATACTGAAGAAGAGCTAGAAAAACATAGACAAGTTTCAACAATAAAAATATGCCATAAATCCCCAAACGAGTCTGTTTCATTATTTATGCATTTAGCCCACCCGAACCTGTATTCATTCCGATCACTGAAGCGAAAGTAAAGTACAAGCTGTTTAATTGTTAAGTACAGGTTGTTCAATTGTTTATGGACGTTAGGCAACTGGGTGATTCGCGAGCATGGTTCATATAATACTGCATTTGGGTCAGTTTTGAATATTTAGTAGTGTAATGTTACTTTGGTAGGTTCGTAAAATTTAATTGTGTAGTCTAAAGCCTGACGTAACTATAAAATGTACTTATTTTATTATAAGGGCACGCCAATCCTCTCCTCTACCTTGAGAGGAGACCACATCTCGGTAACCGTAGTAATATAATATTATAATGCTGAAAAATTCACACAACATTATCTAGACCAAAGCTAAGCAGAGCTTGTATTATAGGTACTAGATAACTGATATACATAATACAATACAGATAGATAAATATTTTTTATTGTACAGATTAAATTAGTAAGCCTATCTACCTAATCATGACATTTCTATAATTCCTATATGACATTCCTAATTTTATAAATAATGATTGTTTAGAATTTTAGGCTAACATTTAAAAAGAACCCAAAAACTGTTGTGCCCTGACAGGGTTTTTATGCATTGTGTACCTACCCACTAAGACTACACCTAAGATACTACCTGTATGCATGAAATTACAATAAATGATTTGAATATGAATACATAAAAAAAAAAACATAATACCGGGACAAATATGTATATCTGCATATGATATAGTATAGGACGCCCTCCGACCAGGTGGGATAATGACCTGCGAAAGACTGCAGTCAGATGCTGATGCGGCAAGCTGAAGACAGGGCGCTATGGCGCTTATTAGGGTATGCCTATAATTTTGCGGTCCACTGCTGAACATGTCACACCCATATAAGGAATCAAACGTAGATTCTTTTTATACCATAAAATAGTTCCCATGGGGTAGAAATAACCTTAAACGTTTCCATAGACACAACGCGTGCGAAGCCGCGGGCAGAAACTAGTTTATTATAATGTTACTACAGAATTTTTTGTCAAGGAAGTTTACTTTTAAAGTTCAAATTGAACAATATTTTTTAAACCATACAGTCGAGTTTCGCCTGACAGTAAAAATATTGTTGACAAAATCCAAAATTATAGATTTTTCAATCGTATCATAAAACATCTCAACACAATTTTGATTTTTCCATACATCTCTCTGTTCTAACAATTTTTCATTCAATCTTCAGCTCTATGCCCTTGAAATAGAGACCCAAACGATGCTCATTACTGAATCTTCTGAGCTAAGCCAAGCGTGGTGATTCTTTGAGGCAAGTAGAGCGTTGTATTGTATTGTTATGTTGCGGAAATGTTTCGAGTTTCCATTCTTCGTTGGAGCAAACGTTTTGGCTAAGGATTTAGGCTTGATGGGTTTGATGGAGATTGGGAAACAAAGCAATAATTTAAAATGCCTACAAATACGTGTAAATTACCTATTGGTATTTATTCATTTAATTAGTTTTAAATATAAATAATGTCATAGGGCATTTTGTGATACCTATTTCAACCTTTTTTTAATACCTCTGTAATAGTTTTTTTTTGTATAGTTTCCAAGAAAACAACGCGTGCGATGCCGCGGCCAGAAACTAGTGTATTATAAGCTTAATTTATAATTGCCGAATATTTTTGCGTTTTGACATCTCGAATCTAATAATGCCATAACACTTTTCTTAAACTTACCCAACTGCTAAGTTTTAAAAAAGTGTTTGAATTATTTAGCAAATTCACATAATTATTAATTATCAGTTCAAACTACAAAGGATAAGTCTGACTGAATACGCATATACCTTATTTTATTTATTTCCACTGTATTCTACACTTTACGAGTAAACTAAGTACTATTTTATTGCTCTGTAATATTACCCTACTTTTTCATTATGTCCTGGTCTTAAATGACTTGCAGTTTTCGCATCTTGACCATTTTCTAAATGAAAGTCTCAGATATTAATCTATGAGTGTAAAACTAGACTTTATTGTTCCATAACAATAAAGTCTAGTTTAACACTTATACCCATGTATAAGATGGAAATAGTTTGAGAAACGTGTTTTATTTGGGGCGCAGTACTTATAAATAGTATAAATAAAGTGATGGGAAGAGTGGTTATTCCAGCTTTGGGATCCAACTGGTTTTAACAAGATATAAATGTACTAGCTGCGCTCCGCGTCTTCTCGAAGATGAAGACAAGTGTGACATGCATTTACACAAGAACAATATTACATAGGAAACATAAACTTGTAAAATCAATGATATTACGTCAAACAACCATTCAAGATGGACGCCTATATTTACCAGACGTAGAAAGTGTTGCCAGCCACAGAGGATATAGACTTGTAGACAGAGACATACATATTTAGGTAATACCACTCTTACTTCCGGAGAAGCTGTCTATCCATATATATTTTACATGTTTATGGTTTGTATTATTGACAAACTAAACTATGTATTAAGGACAGCCGCTGGGGTAAATGTGTTCTTGAGTGGTGACCGCGACTCGGCAAACGTAGTGTAGGATTGTGGGCAGATGTTGGATGCGTCAAGCTGAAGATAGGACGCTATGGCGCTGGGTTAGGGGAAAAAAACCATGTGCTCCCCATCTCTGAAGGGTTCCACAAGTGGAACATCACTGTTGGGGTTCGCGGAAGTATTCCCGGAAGTCCCCGCGATCCCTAGCATATGTGCCCGGAGAAATTCGTGAGGTTTTAGTCAGTAGGAGTCTGACATAATCTTCCACCGGGGATGGAAGATATCCATGCAGGATTTCCTCACAATAAAAAAGAAAAAAAAAAAAAAAGGCCTAAATGTCCAGGCTTGGGCAAACGTGTTTTTGAGTGGAGACCACGACTCGGTAAACGTAGTGTAGGACGCCCTCCGACCAAGTGGGATGACGACCTGCGAAAGACTGCAGGTTGATGCTGGATGCGGCAAGCTGAAGACAGGGCGCTATGGCACTCATTGGGAGAGGCCTATGTCCAGCAGTGGACTAATATAGGCTGATGAGATGATGAATGTCCACACTACTAGTAGGTTGCTTTGAATTCTAACAACTAATGTCAATTCGCAATTGGTCATTGGAAATATTGTCTCAAAACTTCGCAGAACGTTCTTATAGAGTAGATTTTTATTTCATGTAAGTATTCGAAACGAAAAATGACTTATCATCTATAGAGCTATTCTCAAATTGTTTCAAATTGTTTGCAATTGGTCATTGGAAATATTGTCCCCAAAACTTCGCAGAGTTCTAATAGAGTAGATTTTTATTTCATGTAAGTATTCGAAACGAAAAGCGTAAAATGACTAATCATCTATAGAGCTATTCTCAAATTGTTTCATAATAATCGTGAGAAAACGAAAGGTCGTAAATTCAAGTTGAAACGTCAATGACCGCGCTCCCCGCGACCTTGTTACGTCATAGGAAGTCAAATGAGTGAGTGTTTTAGTGCAATAATATTCATTAGTCGTTCACATGACTTTATGGTGTTTTGAAAGTTTATGAATATTAATTTTGAGATTTATTGGAGGTATCTGATACGGAGTTTCGTTTGTAAATCATACTAATCACATATCATTAATAAAATATGCGAATGTTTGGTTGATTACATGGATGGACGTTTGTTACGTCTTCATGCCAAAACTAATGAACGGATCTGGCTAAAATTTTGCATAGATGTAGCCCTAAGCCTGGAATCGAACATAGGTAGATATTTACATCCCATAAAATTGTTCCCATGGGATATAAACAACCTTTAAACATTACCATATAAAAAGCGAGTATGAAGCCGAAGGCAGAAACTACCTACCTTACCTTATAAAACATTTTAGTACTTATTATACTTATCTGATTACGTATTTTCTTCACATCAATATAAAAAATATTTATTTATTGAGATAGTAACATCCTTACAGTTTTTTTATTAAGCTCTGAGTCGATTTTATAACTACTTATACTAAAAATTACATATTTCTGTATAATATTAATATAATAAAGAATGTAAAATTAACAAAAAAATAAAAATTGTAATTAAAAAATAATGCATGCTTACATATTTTTATCTTATTTTTTTATTTAATTATTATTTACTTTTAAATTCATTTTGTATTTACTTCACATAAACTGCTCTTTGATCATGCTGTGTACACATATTTAGGGATACAGTCTAGTTTTAATTATTGTGTGTTTTTAGTTGTATAATATTTGATTGTATTCTGTTTTGTGTGTCAAATAAATAAAATATATAATAAATATATAATATTTGCTGACCATTTCTCCCAGCGACATCACAGCAGAAAATGGTAGAAAAAGTATAAAAAGTAAACTACAAGAACCATGGCACTAAAAAGAACCAAGCTCTAAGCAAGCGAAGAAGCAAGTGTTCCAAAAATGTTACAATACCAACCCAATAAATAAACGATGAAGCAACAGCCTCCAACAGGTTTGGATGAAAGTGAAACTTCTTACGACACAGGCGCATACCATTGTCGTACCACAGACACTGTCTGCTCTGTATCTTACCTGCTACAAATAACCATCACCGTCCATAACTGGATGTAGACGTAGAGAGATTTGGTTAGATAGATAGATGAATAGAAAATTATTTATTGTGCACACTTAACTTTTTTGCGGAGGAGGGCGCTTGACTCCGCTACACAGTTTCTCAACTTTTGCGGTAGTCAGCCCACAATTGCACCCTATACTACATATTAAGTCTCTAAAGATTTTTGTTTTTTGATGATTTTGATTTTTTAAGAAACGTCCATCCATGTAAATCAATGTGGTATAGTACCTATAATTTGTAAATAAGTTATCAGGTAGGTAAGTCTTTTTTAAACTGATCCTTCCATTGTTTAAGGTAGGACTGAGAAATTCATAGCAGTCGGTTTTTAAAATACCTAACAAAATTTGCCGCTAAAATTTTGTTAGGTATTTTAAAAACCGAGCGGGTATCAAGCATAGCGAAACTAACCGTTAACAAAGAAAATTATAATCAAACATTAAAATCAAATTAGAACAAGTATTTAACTTAGTTTAAGGATAATTTAAAAGGCGTATTATTATTATGTCTCTCATTTACATCTCGTTGATGATGGTCCTTTGGAAGGCTTGCGGTCGTGGGGCCGAAGCCAACAGCACAGAGGCCCTTTGAGAAGTTAATCTAAAGGCGATGGCTACACATAGCGGGTATCATCCTCGGGTGCACAATATGATACACCCAAAGATGGTATTCGCGAATTGTAAAGACTATTGCAAAGAAAAATGAAAGAAATAGGCTACTGGATAACTGATATACATAATACAATACATTACATAGATATATATTTTTTATTATACATAGAAAACGACCAGAACACCCGGAACAAATATCTGCAGATCGTACACACAATTGTTCCGAGGCGGGAATCGAACCCGCAACCTCCTGCGTCGCAGGCGGACCTTCGCCCACCGCGCCACATCGGTCGTCTATAAGTCTTATAAGTTCGCACACTACATATTTCTATAAGAAAATTTAAAACAAGATGCGTGTTCAAGTCCCGAGAGAACCGAAAATATGTTTTACAAGATTTTGATTAACTTTTCTACTTTAATAATGTAGAATATCAAAAAGGCACTCGACCATATTCGGTCGGTGAAAGTGACAGGTTTTGGTAAAGATTGAGCCATAGTATGATATATACGAAAGCGGATGAAAGTAGTAAATTATATGGAATCTGGTGACATAATGATATAAGTTTTGGTTCTGGTTTGACTCTTTCTTTTGTTATTGTGGTAGAGGTAACCTCTGACGGGTTAAAAATTGTGAAAATCTATTGAAAAGTTAAGTCTATCATCATCAGCCTATGTTAGTCAGCTGCTAGACATAGGCCTCCCCTAATAAGCGCCATAGCGCCCTGTCTTCAGCTTGAAGCATCCAGCATCTACTTGCATTCTCCCAGGTCGTCATCCCACCTGGTCGGAGGGCGTCCTACACAACGTTTACCGAGTCGTGGTCTCCACTCAAGAACACGATTACCCCAGCGGTGGTCGGTTCTTCGTGAGATATGGCCGGCCCACTGCCACTTTAGCTTGCTAATTCTTAGAGCAATGTCGATAACTTTGGTTCTCTGTCGGAACTACATTAAATATGACTTAAAACTGAGATCTACAGTTGAATAGTAGATTGTTTTACAAGGGACTAAACCATCCCATTATATACGTGGTTGTTATACTCCCGAGCGTAGCGAGGGAGGATGACAAGACCGAGTTATAATGGGTGGTTTTGGCCCGAGTAAAACACTCTACTTTTCACTTCGATTGCGATAAAATAAAACAATTCAAAATTAGATAATTTTCGTAAAAGTTTGTGATTTGGAATTAAGAAAATTCTAGTGATTTAGCGCCAATACCATCTTTTTTTTAAATCTCTATTTAACCCACAACGAAACAGTTCGCATTCTACCGTGAAGGGAAGAATCAACCTTCATAAAACATCACCAAGACGGTTCTATTTTCAAAAAAAAAGATTGACGGAGCACCAAGAAGTCGAGTTTTTATGTAAGAGAACGAATGCTTTGTACGGGCTGATGATTTTAGACAAAAATTAAAAAGAAAAAATACTTTTTAGCCCGAGGTATTAAACTCGAGTTTTAGGCCCGCTAAGCTACACTATTATGATACACTTTTTGAGCAAGAGAAGTGAAAAATAATTTAACCTTGACATGTGATTCGCGCATTATTTCACTTACACCGTTACATAACACAGTCGGGTAAAAGGTTAACTTTTGTTTACAAATACTGTAACAAATTGCTCCGACTTGTTAGAACTCGGCATTGTTATTAATTACATAATTTCTTGAGGTCGGGTAAAGGTAAATGAGCCATATGGGTAGATAGTTGAGTCAATAATCGGTTTCATATAGTGGCGATAAGAAACAATGCAGCATTTTACCCTACTAATAATAAATAAATAATGCTGGACAATTCACACAGCATTATCTAGCCCCACGGTAAGCAGAGCTTGTGTTATGGGTACTAGATAACTGATATACATAAAACACATTACATAGATAGATAGATTTTTTATTATACATAGAAAACGACCAGAACACCCGAAACAAATACATATCTGCAGATCGTACACACATTTGTTCCGAGAACCTGTGGTATCAACCAGAAAGTCGTAAGGAAAATTTTATTTTGTTTTGAAGTAAAGTCAAAAACTCAGTAATTGCTATATGATAATGCCCACAAAAGACTTCAACGCGCTCCTTTACGATTGGTGTACTTTATTTTCATGTCTAACTATTTTCGAACCTTTTTTTTACCTTATTCCACTATTATTATTATTTGACGACCGATGTGGCGCGGTGGGCGAAGGTCCGCCTGCGACGCAGGAGGTTGCGGGTTCGATTCCCGCCTCGAAACAATTGTGTGTACGATCTGCAGATATTTGTTTCGGGTGTTCTGGTTGTTTTCTATGTATAATAAAAAATATCTATGTATTTGTATTATGTATATCAGTTACCTAGTACCCGTAACACAAGCTCTGCTTACCATGGGGCTAGATAATGCTGTGTGAATTGTCCAGCATTATTTAAAAATAATATTTATTTATATAAAGAACGGCCGTCATTCATTTTGTGCATTCCGACATCTTCGTTCTTTCGTTCGTTCCATTATATTCTGTTCGTGATCGGATATAATCCGACCGATCACGAACAGAATAAATATAATTCTATATGTATATAATTAAATAATAAATTAATTATTTTATAAATAATTTTCCTAAATAATTACGCCACCGTCAGCTACGTACCGATCCTATCCATCCAAATAGGTTCAGGTTACCTGGAAGAAATTTCCGCTTTTAGCGATAAGGCCGCCGATTGTACCACTAGATTTAGTTAGTATTAAGATCCTTTGTTATTTTTATTATTTTTTGTATTGATGGTGCCATAAAGTTATATTGTATTGTATGTCCGTTTGTAATCCTCATAAACATGATCTCAACATTGTGAAAGCAGATTGTTGACGGTTCATTTCTAAAATTAAATATTTGGAATATTGTAATAATATTATGATAAAGGCGAAGACTATGTCTGTCTGTGTGTATAATATTCAATAAATAAATAATGCTGGACAATTCACACAGCTTTATCTAGCCCCACAGTAAGCAGAGCTTGTGTTGTGGGTACTAGGTAACTGATATACATAATACAATATATTACATAGATATATATTTTTTATTATACATAGATAACGACCAGAACACCCGGAACAAATATTTGCAGATCGTACACAATTGTCCCGAGGCAGGAATCGAAGCCGCAACCTCCTGCGTCGCAGGCGGACCTTCGCCCACCGCGCCACACAGGTCGTCTTTTGGCGGGAAGAAGTATCAAACATCCATCAATCCATCTAAACATCCAAACTTTCGCAAATATAAAATTAGTGTAAGTATAATGCGGACAAAGCCGCGTGTTACAGTTGTATAGGACGATAGTGAAAGTCTACCTAATGAAGCATCCGCTCATCTGATACCCTTTCTTTGGATTATGAATTAGAGACGGTTAGTTAATGAAAGTGAAACTCTATGGTAAATACATAAATCAAATTATTTTTATTGGTATAGAAATAAATAAAATTCAACAGACTTTTTCACTTTTGCGAGTGGCGTTTTGTTGGATGTAATACGCGGAATTGTTAATAAATATTTTTTCATCCTAATATTTTGGCTTTTTCGATTACTTTTGTAAATTAATAAATAAATAATGCTGGACAATCCACACAGCATTATCTAACCCCATGGTAAGCAGAGCTTGTGTTATGGGTACTAGATAACTGATATACATAATACAATACATTACATAGATAGATATTTTTTTATTATACATAGAAAACGACCAGAACACCCGGAACAAATATTAATTTATAAAATATTGCATGAAAATACGTTCCTGCTTAAAAAATATTATATTAAGTTATAAAAATATTATATTGAACTAAAGTCATTTAAAACGGGATATTTACCATGGTTTGATTTTTGAGTTATCCAATATTTCGGCACAGTTGCATGCGCCATGATCACGGAGTAACTGAAGGCACTGCGAGTTTTTATGGGCAGACATACCGATCTACCCTCATTTTTTGTCTTTTGCTACGAACGTTGCCACTACCACCAAAAAAAAAATAGCAAAAGACAAAAAATGAGGGTAGATCGGTATGTCTGCCCATAAAAACTCGCAGTGCCTTCAGTTACTCCGTGATCATGGCGCATGCAACTGTGCCGAAATATTGGATAACTCAAAATTCAAACCATGGTAAATATACCGTTTTAAATGACTTTAGTGTTAATAACCATGATAGTTTCAAAAGTTTTATTATATTGAACTAATCTACCAAATTAATCAGTTTTGGTTCCCATAACACAAATTGTGAGACTTTGGGGCTAAAAATAGATAATTGTGTGAAATAACTTTGGTCCATTCATATTTGTGACGACCGATGTGGCGCGGTGGGCGAAGGTCCGCCTGCGACGCAGGAGGTTGCGGGTTCGATTTCCGCCTGTGTTTCCTTTGACTCGTATGGTTTGAGGCATTTTTATTTAAACGTGGGATTGTAACTCGACGTAAAACAAAGTCATAACAAGATAATATTTTTATTGTTTCCAAAACTCGTTCGTTCTCTTAATCATTTTCCAAATAATTACAAAACTACAACACAAAATCCTATGTAATTATTTTAATGAAACTCAATAGTTAGAACGATCTAAACATGTGGGAGGCAATGTTACGTAGATAGAAGATATTAATAAGGTACTACTAGAAGCAATAGCACAGATGTCAACCACAAAGGCGGAGGTTTACCTTGCGCCCGCGCAGGATGCAGTGCTCTTGCGCAATAATAAGTTGTAATCAGTTGTTATGACTGTATTGTTTGTAGAGGTTACATTTGGTATACACAAAAATGCATCTAAAACAAATGCAAATAAGTAACACCTTTCTATACCTCGCTCGGTATTATGTGCAGGTTGGTTTTTTTGAGAAGAGTGGAGATACACTTTGGACATACTACGTTCTGTATGGTGAACAGACATTAATTCTATTGAGTCTTTAGCAACATTGGGATCTCATCGGAAAATCACGATTTGGCGGAAAACCAGAGAGAAATCTTCACATCCGGCTTTCTGAATGGATGTTAGTCTGAGCACGACGCATCACTTAGCATCCATTTGTATAATCACTACACTGTTAATGAACTGCTTGGACAGTTCGATAGTGGAAAGGTTTAAACCTCTTTTGCGTATAAGTGGGGTCGAAGCAGTGGCGTAGCTATCGTAGGGCTGGGCGGTGGGTGCAGTGCACCAGGGCCCTGGAGCTCAAGGGGCCCTCTACTCTAATCTAAGCTTTGAAAAGATAGAGTCAGCCAGCTTCCGAAGCTAGGCTTTAAGCCTGTTTTTTTAATGATTTTAAATGAACATCAACAATCACGGAATTCTCTATTTTTTTGTTATTGTTATTTGGTATTTTGGTTGAGTACGTCCGTAGCACATTGTATCAGCGACAAGCTCACGTGCTTGACGCCCTTGACGGTCGTGAGATCAATTCGACTATTCCACCCGTCAACTTTTTAGTTAGTTTTTCATTCGCTCTTACTTTGCATCTATTCTAATGTATGATGTTCATTGCTACGTGAAAACTGTAAAGAGGGGCGGTGAGGGCCCGATTCCTTCTCTGTGCACCGGGGCCCTTGTCCACCTAGCTACGCCACTGGGTAAAATGAGGACGGTTTAATTGTAACCGCGAGATTATAATGAAACTAGGTGTCCTATTTCTGCGACTAAAGTTTTACGAGTAACAAAACACCTTGATTAATTAATAGTAGTTATTATTTTATCGTATTTTTAGCAAAGTGAACTGTGTAAATCGACGAATATATATAAAAAACAGTCATACTGCCGAAGATTGAACATCCTCCTCTTTTGCTATTCGTCGGTTAAAAACATAATAAACTGCGTACGTGAGATAAACACCAAATTACTATATCCATGTATGGATATAGTTCCCAATTTGACTTCGTTTGCATTAAAGTAGTCTTCAAAAGGGCTTGTGGTTTTTGCGCCGAGGTCGTGGGATAAAAACTTGGGCACTTAAAAAACAAGGCTTTAGTGCGAATAGGAATTTATGAATGTAAGTGGGAAAAACTGGTTGGCTATCTACTTTTCGTAATCATACAAAAATGTAGTCCGTGCTGGCTCACGAACGATAATTTTTATATATTTTTATGTAGAGAATGAGTTCCCATAAAAATAATTCTGCGATTGTGTGTAATTACATACTTTCTATATAAATCTAATAAATATGCAACCTTTTTTTTATAATACGAATAAATGAATGTTACCGATATTTACTTACGATTTGTAGAGTAGAACGTGGGTTTACCTGTAAACAAAAAATATCGTTAGTAAAAATATGTATTTTACAACTGCAATAGATATTAAGATTTTTCACAGGAACCGATTATGACCTAAACATAGTTGTTCTGGTCGTTTTCTTTGTATAATAAAAAATATCTATCTATGTAATGTATTGTTAATTATGTATATTAGTCATCTAATGCCCATAATCACAAGCTCTGCTCAGCTTGGGGCCAAATGACACGATGTGGATTGTCCAGCATTATTTATAGTAATTTTCTTTGTCAATAACGTTGGAGAATTATAATAAGTACTTAACAAAATTCAAAAATTTTGTTCGGCTAGTAAAAAGTTACTTTTCGCCCGTCTTAGTATTTTAATCAGAATACCAAAACGCGTAATTTCCTCAGACACCATATTTGTAGGCATACTTATTTTTAGTCTGTGCTACTGCGTACGGGTATGCAGAATTGCAGAACCAGTTGAATGTAGGTTTATTTGCGAAACCACACAAATTGAGGATGCCCTCTATGGGAAATAATTTATAGTGTATTTTCACTCGTCAAGAAATGAAAACATTTCACACTAATCAATCACCCTAATGATGATTTTTGTTTGATGTATTGTTTTGATGGATGGATGTTTTTGGATCTTTGTTACTTCTTTACGCTAAAACCACAGCTTTACGCTACAACCATCGAATCAAGCTGTAGCTCTAAGCCTCGTATTAAACAGACAGATATAATATTTTTATATAAAATATTACATGTGACATGTACAATGGGCGGCCTTATCGCTTAGAAGCGATCTCTTCCAGGCGTTTATCATATGTATCCAGGTATTTATTATATGTTTGTGATATGCATATTTTTATACTTTTATTTTATTTATTTAATAACTTTTTATGCCATAAAACAGTTCCCTTGGCAGATAAATAACGTTTTTTATTTAACATTATGTTTGTTTGTGATATGCATGTTTTTATATTGGTGTAGGTAGGTAGACTGTAGAGCGTTACTAATTTTGACAGTTTTAGTGTAAACTATTTTTAATGATGATGATGATAATGATAATGATTCTTTGTTAATTGCAATTGTGTCTAGTTTGGCATTCTTCTGCCAGTGTCAAGGGCTACTTCCCATTTGGTAAACCTCAAACTTTACCGCGTTTGGTAAACAATTTGTTACTTCATACATTTATTCCCATTTAGTAAACCATGTTTGTATTATTATTTTAGTGCGGTACAGTCAGAGTCAAATGCTTATTGAAATGAGATATTGGTTTTGAAATGCTTCAAAGTCTTGAGATAGAATCTCGGTCGTCAAAAAGAACGGCTTATCAAGAAGCATGTACAATAAACGTTATAAAGTCTGTCAAAATACCAAGTGCCGCAAAAGAAGCACAGGGGGCAGCAGCGGGTTCTCAGGTAGGGAACTGGTTACTATTAATGTAAAATAAATTATTTAAAAAATTATTTGAGTTATCAAATTATGAAGATTGTTTGACATATTCAACACACCCTAGTTCGTTATCTAGCAGGGTGACGTGCAGATAAGGTTGGCTTGGGAGACGAGATGTTGGAGTCCCCCTTTATCCCGAGTCCCAGTTATTTTTTTTTTACAAAATACAAAATGTTTATGGTCATTCTCTTAAAAATTTGTCAATTTTTTTTTGGACAAAACAAAACAATTTGGACAAAAAATTGAAGTGAACAGTAATATAATTTTATTTGATAATAATTTATATTTAAAGTATGACTTGTCTAAGTGCTTATTTTGTAAGCCTAAAGAAATAAATGATTTTTTAGTTTTACTTTTTTTTACTTTACTTTACTTAAGGTAAATTTACATTGTTCAGTGTTCGAGACCTCCTTTTAAGTATAGGAATACCTGTATTAGGAGGTAACCTTATATCCCATATTTTTAATGATTAAATCATGCAACTTTTGAAAACAAACGATACTTGTACCCAATTATCATCATCATCATCATCATCAGCCTATAGCAGTCCACTGCTGGACATAGGCCTCCCCCAATGAGCACCATAGCGCCCTGTCTTCAGCTTGCAGCATCCAGCATCTACCTGCAGTCTTTCGCAGGTCGTCATCCCACCTGGTCGGAGGACGTCCTACACTACGTTTACCGAGTCCTGGTCTCTACGCAAGAACACGTTTGCCCCATCGGCCGTCGGTTCTTCGCGAGATATGGCCGGCCCACTGCCACTTCAGCTTGCTAATTCTTTGAGCTATGTCGATAAACTTGGGTCTCTGTCGGATGTATTCGTTACGATACTATCCTTTCGAGAAACTCCGAGCATAGCTCTTTCCATAGCTCGCTGAGCGACTTTGAACTAGTGGACCAGCCCTATCGTGAGTACCCACGTCTCAGCTCCGTAAGTCATAACGGGTAGGACGCACTGATTGAAAACTTTCGTTTTCAAGCATTGCGGTATGGATGCACGGATGACGTGAAGACTTGACGTAGTTGACGTACCCAATTATACCTGTCATCAATCATCAAACCTTACAAATGTTTGATGATACAATTCCCAATCCTACGTGCTCTAAGTAAGTCATGGCAGAATGTCATCACCAACGCATTCTACTAATTTACAACCAACACTATCGTAATTATCTAAGCACTGAATAACCAATTCTAAGGTTGTAGTTAAGTACATTGTTGAAATACAATGGAAAATGGCCTTTGTTGAGACGCCGATAGAATTTCAATGTGTGTTGAATTTTAAAATTTAACCTCTCGTTCATAATGAGTTGTGTTTTTTCTCACTCTGACGTATGTCAGTAGAAGAAGATGGAGTGGGAAATAATAATGTAAGTTAGCAAACTAGACTATTATGAATCACACATAGTATAAAACAAAGTCCCTTCCCGCTGTCTCTCTGTCCCTATGTATGCTTAGATCTTTAAAACTACGCAACGAATTTAGATGCGGTTTTTTTAAATAGATAGAGTGATTCAAAAGGAAGGTTTATAAACCATTTGATTCATAGATTTCCACTCGGGCACGGCTAGTAATGTATAAACACTAAATGGGTAAATGTTTAAGAATTGAAAAATCTGAATCGGGTTTTAATTAATTAAATTTAATTTTTAATTTATTTTATTTCTGTTTTCTTTATTTCTTCTTAGTGTGATAAACAGTAACAATATAATGAAGATTCAGATCTAATCTTCGATTTTATTATTATTTCTTTTGCTACTTGTAAACAAAACAGATACAATTTCAATAATAAATATATTTAATTTCAATTATGCAGAAATACAGAAATACATTTTATTGGTAAAACCACTTTACATGTCACATTTTCGTATAAGTACAATAGGTACATTATTGTTCAAATTGAAAATTAAATTAAATCATAGAAATAGTAAATTAAAATAAAGTCAGGTTTACAATTGTAATAGTTCGTTCACAGAATAGAAATTCTGCTCGACAAGCCAACGTTTAAGTCTTATTTTAAAGCATGATAGACTGCCATCGGATGTGACAGAGTCTGGTAGTTGGTTGTATACTGCCGGACCCATCACATGAGTTACCTTTGAGGACTTCGTTCGCGCGCGATGGTCGCCAGCTTTTCTGCGTTCATGCACTTGCCTGTTTCTATGTAAAGTGTCTAAGAAGTGAGTACTGAGAGTGTTTTAATAAATACTTAAGTAAGCTACGAATTAAGTAAGTATATTTTATTAGGACGGAAGATGAAGGCCATAAAACTGAAAGTCTATGAAATAGAGAAAGCTCAGCGAGAACATAAAACCTATAAAGACATGGTAATTGAGGGGCTGAAGGGCTTTTACGATTTATGATAGTTATGTTTTCCAACTTATAGATAGAAAGGAAACACTTTTTTATAGCATACAAAACAATATAGAAATAAATAGGTACTTAGAATCACCATCGTCAGCCTGTACTCCCCTAATGAGTGCCATAGCGCCCTGTCTTCAGCTTGACGCATCCAGCATCTGCCCACAGTCCTTCGCAGGTCACCCCACCTGGCTGGAAGACGTCCTGTACTACGTTTGCTGAGTCGCGGTCTCCATTCAAGAACACGTTTACCCCAGCGGTTGTCGGTTTTTCGCGAGATATGGCCGGCCCACTACCAGTTCATCTTAAAAACTTAGAATAGATTAAGTATAAAGGACGGCCTTAGCGCTGAGAGAGAGCTCTTTTACGATTATTATGCTATATACAGGGTGTGCCTAGAACTTTTATAATGTCTCTGTACAGTAAAAAAAGTAGTTATGTATGTATCATGCTCTATTAATCAAACAATTTAATCGATCAGCTTTAATAAGCAATTTTAATTATTAACACGCACAATGCCCGGTGAGAAATGACCTATTGCCGTCCGGTTTGGGGTAACAGGTCGAATAAATTAAGTTACTTGAATGAGGGGTTGATTAAATGGTTGTTAATTAAGAACCAGGATTAGAAAATTAAAAAATAATTAAAAATCGAATATATTGCCTCTCTGTTTCCGATTTGAGGAAGTGAAAATACCTTGAAAAGAGATATGAAATAAGAACAACACTTTAATGTTGTAGTTTTTTCTTGTTTCTGGATTTCTGAAAAGGGTTATGGTTGGGGGTTGTGGTAGATGGTGGTTGATTCCGAAACAGCCCTTTGAGATTGGTATTTGGTATAGTGTTTGGTTAGTGAACAATTTCTTTTCTTTCAGTTTAAGTACATTATTGAAAATAAATTTGCCATGAACCACTATTGCAGTCAAAGTCATTCTCTCTCTCTCTCTCCTACACTCGTATCCCGTACATATTCATTTCGTTTAAGTAAAATCTGGAATTTCGGTTAAAAATAACCGAAATTCCTTCTTTCACGCAAAAAAAACTCAACGGATCGATCTGAAATATTGCAACAGGTAGTTCCAGGCCCGGAATATAACATCCGCTACTTTTTATTACATAAAATCAGTTCCCATGGGATAGAAATAACCTTAAAACTATTCTATAGAAAAAGCGAATGCGAAGCCGCGCGCAGAAACTAGTATTAATAAGTCCTACCTCTCCTAAATGTACAGCTTTCTTTTTTCATACACGATGCCAATTCTATAACCCAATTTAGACAGATTTTAGACGTATTTTTAATGTTTACAATGGTACTTTTAAAACTATCATGGTTATTAACACTAAAGTCATTTAAAACGGGATATTTACCATGATTTGATTTTTGAGTTGCCCATTAAAACTAACTAATAAAAATATCCATATATGTAATGTAGTATTGTATTATGTATATCAGTTATCTAGTTCCCATAACACAAGCTCTGCTTACCATGGGGCTAGATAATGCTGTGTGAATTGTCCAGCATTATAAAATATAAATATAAAATTATAAATAACTTATAAAAATAATAGTGGGTAATGAAACGCATTAAATCGTGCCAGCCGATGCGATGGCATAATATGCGGAGCTCTGAAGCGTAACAGAGAGCAATGGACTGAGTTACCGACCACGGACTGTGTCCACTGGCCAATAGCTTGTTACTTTGAAGTTTCTTGTTGGCTTCTTGTATTGGTTTTTTATATAAATAAGTATTATACAATGCTGGGTAATCTACACAGCACTATCTAGCCCGAAACTAAGGAGAGCTTGTGTTATCGGTACTCGATGACTGATATACACTTTGACTGCGATTTTTTTTCGACGACTGCAATCTTTTTTTTAACATAAAAAATTCGTGCTGTTGTGTTTCGCCGCACATGCGTTTCGTTCGAAAAATATTACGGCTGTGCTGAGTCACATAGATCTGTATTTTCTCAGCCGCTGCGCTAGTGTGGATTTACGCATATTAGTCACTTGTAGAAAACACATAGCGTGTGATTTCAGCAATCAAAGTGTTAATAGAATTAGTTACACCGATTTTATATTTTTATTTTTCACTAGCTGCGCCCGCGGCTTTGCCCGCGTGGAATTCTATATGTCAAATGGATCTTCTATTATAAATAAACCTCATTCTTAAATCATTCTATTTAAAAACCGCATCAAAATCCGTAGTTTTAAAGATCTAAGCATACATAGGGATAGACAGACAGCGGGAAGCGATTTTGTTTTACTCGTATGTAGTGATATCATATCAAATTTATCCGCGTGAAAAGAACTGCTACGTTGTAACTTTGTTGTTAAAGTTTTTAAATAAATTATATCGCCAATAGATAAATTGGCCGATTCTTTTCGGTTAACATTTCACTGTCAAATTGATTAACACGGATATTAAATTGATTTTAGCCGGTTTCCAATCCAAACAGAATGGATTTAACCTAGAAAAGTACAATTTCAGGGTCGGAAGATCTTTCTTTTTTACAAATATATGAAAAGTAAGGCTTTTATATATCTCGCGAAGAACCGACGGCCGCTGGAGCAAACGTGTTCTTGAGTGGAGACCACGACTCGGTAAACGTACTGTAGGACGCCCTCCGACCGGTGGGATGACGACCTGCAAACGACTGCAGGTAAATGCTGGATGCGGCAAGCTGAAGACAGGGCGCTATGGCGCTCATTGGGGGAGGCCTATGTCCAGCAGTGGACTGCTATTGACTGATGATGATGATCATAATGACTCCGGCTTTTTACAAATCCACAGTATCTATTGGAACTAATTATATAAACGCGAAAGAAACTATAGATCAGGAACGACGACCGATGCGCGGGGCGGTGGTGGTAGACCAAAAAAGTCTGTCAAAAAAACGGTGCGTCTCTAGCCTAACTAGAGCTAGGTTAGAGACACCTGTTTTTATTGTTTACTAGCTGCTCCCCGCGGCTTCGCCCCCGTGGAAATCTATGTGTCAAATTAAATGATAAAAAGTATCCTATGTTAGACTCCTGGTTCTAAGCTACCTCTCCACCAATTTTCAGCTAAATCGGTCCAGCCGTTCTCGAGTTATAAGTGTTGTAACAAACACGACTTTCTTTTATACATATATATAGATTATGTATAGCGGGCGAAGGTCCGCCTGCTAGCTAAGCAGAGGGTTGCGGGTTCGATTCCCTCCTTGGCATAAATGTGTTTACGATCTGCAAATATTTGTTACGGGTTTTCTGGGTATTTTATATTTTGATAATTAACAATAGAAATCTATGTAATGTGTTGTATTTAGTATCTCGAAGCAACAGAACAGCATCATTAATGATTTTGGTAAATAACCTTTTGATAAACATAAACACTCATCTGAATACCAGGCAGGCATGTTCTTACTTAATTTAATGGATAATTTAGTGAAAAAAACGGGAAAAAGCGGGGATCGATTTGGCTTTATTTAGAATGTTCTATTAATTGACGACCGATGTGACGCGGTGGGCGATGGTCCGCCTGCGACGCAGGAGGTTGCGGGTTCGATTCCCGCCTCGGAACAATTGTGTGTACGATCTGCAGATATTTGTTCCGGGTGTTCTGGTCGTTTTCTATGTATAATAAAAAAAAATATCTATCTATGTAATGTATTGTATTATGTATATCAGTTATCTAGTACCCATAACACAAGCTTTGCTTACCATGGGGCTAGATAATGCTATGTGGATTGTCCATCATTATTTATTTATTTATTTATTTAATTACTTGTTGCCATAAAAACGTATACGAAACTGCGGACAGAAACAAGTATAATTATAAAATACTGGCGAAGGTTTTGAGGTTAGTAATGTGGTAATGGAAATACCAAGATAATTCAAAGTCATTTCACTATCCGCCCTTAGAGGATGTTGCCAACTCGCCTACATCCGTTTACACCATTATGGGTTGCCAACTTATACCAGTACTTGACGTGGGCAAGGCAGGTCTTATATTGTTTTGTCAAAAGCTATTTAACTTAGATGTTTGTTACTTTTCACGTCAAAATGACTATATGGATTGCGTTGAAATTTTACATAGCCTATACAGAGAATATGACCGATAATATATACTTTATGTCTCAGAAACGTGATTGTTATTATTTCTATACGTAGAAATATAATACGTAATCTACAAAGGCAATGTAGGCGAATTGTCATTTTCGAAACAGACTAGTGGTTTCTTCTCACTTCTTCCACTGGTGGACAAAAAAATTGAAGTGAACATCAATATAATAATGAATAGTACCTAGGTATAAAATATGACTTGTCTTCATTTCATTTCATTTCATTTCAATTCATTTCATTTCATTTCATTTCATTTCATTTCATTTCATTTCATTTCTTTTCATTTCTTTTCATTTCTTTTCATTTCATTTCATTTCATTTCATTTCATTTCATTTCATTTCATTTCATTTCATTTCATTTCATTTCATTTCATTTCATTTCATTTCATTTCATTTCATTTCATTTCATTTCATTTCATTTCATTTCATTTCATTTCATTTCATTTCAAATGAATTAACTAACGCGTCCCAGATTTAAAGTTCAATTGTATTTAATTACTCTCGAATAGAACAACTCTAGTCTAGAGTAGGTAATTGAATACAATACAATACAATGCAATATTACTTTATTCGCTCTATTTATCTTTTATCGCTTATAAACGATTGTAAATTTAAGTTAATATTATCTATATGTATTACTATTATATTTTGTTATGTTTATAATAAAGATATTTAAAAATTGAAATTGAATATAACTTTATTGCACCATCAATACAAAAAAATAATAAAAATAACAAAGGACCTTAATACTTTCTAAATCTAGTGGCACAATCGGCGGCCTTATCGCTAAAAGCGATTCTTTGGATGGATAGGTATCGGTACCTACGTATTAAAGCTGACAACAATTGAATAACAACTATTGGTATTTAAAATAACAATAATAAAAGTAATAAAACGATCGGTCGGTACACATAAATAACTCGCTAAGTAATTGTTTTATACGTTGTAATAAAACAATATATATTGAACAAAATTTAATTAACTGTAACCATGCGCTTATAAAGTAGCGTGCGTGATAAAATAACAACACTGCACTAATAGAAAAATCACCACAAACTGAATATAACAACGTAGATTACGTCGTTTGCGTAACAAACGTAAAATACGTAGAACGTAAACGGCGAGAAGAAAGTCTATAGGCTGTGGACCGGTTCGGCGAAAGTTGCGGATTGGGAAGGTGCGAGTTCCATCGTTGAGTTATTGGTTCCGTACTTCTATAATATTACATACTCGTATATTACAACTATAATAATTGTTTTACACGGCTTAGCTTACTGATCTTTTTTTGTCATTTGTACACTAGCACATGTTTATGTTAAAGCTCTGAAGTTATGTGTGTCAAACAAAACATAGATTAGTTTTTGGCAGGTTTAAAATTAAAAAAATAGTAGAATTAGGTACCTCTAAATACATCGTGTTTTTTCTATGATCCACGACAATAGTTACGCAGTTTCTTGGATAATATTGGCTAACTACCAACTTTCATAGAACTTGACTGTTTAGCATTAACTAAAAAGATTATTGGCCTTTCTTAAATCACATTTTCAAGCAAGAGATAAATCAAATTATTAACTAATCGCGAAAGTTTCAAGAAATTTATGAGCTATGAACATTTGATGATCCAGTCAATTATTTAGTAGTAGTTCTAAAATACAACAGTTAGATGAAGACAGGGCGCTGTGGCGCTCACTGGGGGAGGCCAGCAGTGGACTAACATAGGCTCATGGTGAAGGTTACACCATGCATTGCATGCTAAGTATGAAATTCTTCTTGTGTGAGATGGGTGACAAATATATTTATTGGTGGCAATAAAACAAAATATTGTTAAAGCAACAAAGAATAACATGCGTTGCATCAGTTTTAACTGCTTTATTCCACCCCAATAAATAGTTACATTAACTTCTAGAAACTTTCAAGGATTTTAAAGATTTCATAAAACAGACGAACAATAGACAGAAATAGACAGAAAATCTGCAGGTAAGTTATGATATATGTATGTACTTTTAGGTTTTGGTTTATGAGTTCTGCAAGGAACCCTAAACCGATACAAAAAGAATTCGGCGTCGGTGTAATGATAGTCATTTCATTTTGTAACAAGATGTCTGCGGTTATTTATATACCGACGATTATAATAACAAGGTAGGTAAGTATACTTACTAGAAACTGTGGCGATCGTAAGAATCGACCCCTCCCAGATCCCAAGCGTAGGTACCTATTAACCTACCCTGATAATGACAAATCCTTACTCATTTGCGGGAAGCATTTTAGCAGTAGGTATGATATGAAACTTTGAGCTTGATAATTTTATATTTCTTATCGCCTCACTGCTATGCTTTATTAAACTTTGTTTACTATCACTACATATAAATATATAATATATAAAACAAAGTCGCTTCCCGCTGCCTGTCCTTACGTAAACTTAGATCTTTAAAACTACGCAACGGATTTTGATGCGGTTTTTTTTAAGAGTGATTCAAAAGGAAGGTATAATATTATAGATTCCCACGTGGGAAATGAATTTGTCATGTCATTGCATGCATAGTTATTGATATTATAACAATAACTATAGTTAAACCAAAACTATAAATAGTAAGATGGAAAGAAGGTAAGAAAGAGCAAGATGCAGTGAAATTGCTGCGATCTAGTTGCAGTTGAAACTGGCGGAAAAGCGACGCGGGCGCCGCCGGTCGTGTGCGAGGAATTTGCGCGGCTCCATTCGCTCGCGGGAGGCATTTACGGCCGATATTGTAACAAAAAAGCACAATAACGTCCGTAAAGACGAATTGTAACAGAGAGAGAGAGATTGTATTGAGAGATTGTAACAGAGATTTCAACTATTTATTAATAATTATTTGCGAATTTCAACTATTCTTTAATGTATCATGTGCTGCAGTGCAGAATAAATGGTTATCTATCTATCTATAGAATTTTATATAAAACTACTACTGTACCTACTGCATCTACTCTTAACATACATACATATCTTTAGTAGACCGGGAGATGCTAGTGCTGTTAGTTTTTTTCAGCTATTTTTTGTATATTACAAACGGCTCATTTGCTGTTATCAAATTCAAAATCTTTATATCTCCCTTATAGATATAGAGAGATGAAGAAAATCCTGTTATATTTTAGATTTTTATAGATCCGTCAAATGCCGTACGACAATGGGTTTGTGCGTCCCACTGCACTAGATAGCCGGCGCGCGCATCGCACGCGATCGATCTATACTAGTATACACACTTGTCGACAAAAGTGATATCAGTTGCTATATATAACTAGCTTCAGCCCGCAGCTTGGCACGCGTTTCTATACTAATATTATCAAGAAAAAAGATTTGATTTTTTGTTTGTTTGCATTGATTAGGCTCCGAAACTAATGGACCGTTTTTAAAAATTTGTTCACCGTTGGGAAGCTTCACTATTTCCGAGTGACATAGGCTATTATTATAATTCAGAATTGAGAAATTCGAATTTAAAGCGCGTGAAACCACGGGAAACAGCTAGTTTAGAATAAAAAGCATAGTATGTTACTTTATTATTCCAGGTACAGATCTTTTTGCGTGTAAAATTTAGTAGTACTGTTTTGACGTTCTCTTTAGCCAAACTTTTTTACAATGGCACCAACTTCATAATATTAGTAGGAAATTTGGTATTATTTCCTTTCTTTTTTAGACGACCGATGTGGCGCGGTGGGCGAGGGTCCGCCTGCGACGCAGGAAGTTGCGGGTTCGATTCCCGCCTTGGAACAATTGTGTGTACGATCTGCAGATATATGTTCCGGGTGTTCTGGTCGTTTTCTATGTATAATAAAAAAATATCTATCTATGTAATATATAGTATTATGTATATCAGTTATCTAGTACCCATAACACACATGGGGCTAGATAATGCTGTGTGATTATTTAGTCCAGCATTATTTATTTCCAGCCTTTATAATATTAGTAGAATATTAGCTATTATTTTAACTCGTATTGTACTAGGACAGAGAAAAGGGCAAAGTTATTCGTTACCTATTATTGTTTTTACGTTCTAAGTGTCGCAGGGGACAAAGGTCCTACTGCGACGAAGAGGTTGTGGGTTCAATTAATTTGTATTATACGTCATTAATGTCATCATCAGAACGTATACGTCCACGGCTGGACATAGGCCTTCCTCCGACGATTCCAAAAATAGCAGTCCTGAGCCGCCTCCATCCATCGACCCCATGTGACCGCTACAATATAGTTTTATTCACATTGATGTTTAATTAATTGTACCATGTGAAATTAAATAAAAAAATGTTATTATACTGTAATCGAACAACATGACTTACATTGTTTATCTTCCGATGTGATAACGGTGAATGAAACATTTTTGTATTTTTGTTTTTCGTATTGCAAGTTAACACTTTGAGTGCTGAAAACGCACGGTATGAGTTTTCTACAAGTGACTAATATCTGTAAATCCACACTAGCGCAGCGGCTGAGAAAATAAAGATCTTTGTGACTCAGCAGAGCTGTAATATTTTTCGAACGAAACGCATGTGCGGCGCAACACAACCGCTGTGTAGAGCGGCAGCACGAATTATTTAGGTAAAAAAAAAGATCGCAGTCGTCGAAAATAAACCGCAGTCAAAGTGTTAAGTCATTTGGTAATACTGTGATTGAATATACATGTTAAACTTGCGTGAGTTTACACTACATTTTATTTATACAGTTTAGTTTTGCACAACATCATGTAAGTGGTTTCGCATTATTATGAAAATGGGTTATTGATCCGATGTCGAAGTGTTTTTTCATTAATAACGTCAAAAAAAATTTGGACACAAATAAATTTAGATTAATTAAAATATAGACTCCTATAAAATGTAATTTTATTTTATTACTCAAGTACAAAATTGATATAAATGACGAAGTTTTGAAAACTTCTGCGGATGACATCGTTTTTTTTAAACATGTATCCATTGTTTTTTGTTCCATGAGACACGATATAATTATTTGAAGAAAAAAAAAATGAAAATGAATTTATTTGTTAAAAGACCAACACAGAACATAATAAACTTAATAACTAAACGAAACAACAGGTGGTTTAGGTGAACTAAACTATTTAAATAAAGTTTTTATTTTTTTTTATTTTATCACAGTTTATATTTACAGAAATGAAAGCTACACTCCTAAAATATAAGTACTTATTTTTTAAGTCTCCTTTTACGAAAACCTACTACAATTTCAATAAATCAACGCCTACAATACCTATAAAACAACATCAAAAATAGACAAGCAATCATTAAAATTCAAACAAGGTTACATAACAAACAATCAATACCAAAACTAGATCACATACAAAAAAAAGAAGCTCTTTATCTCCACTTCATAAGGTTGATTTTATCTTAAATCGCATCACCTGTATCACGTCTGATTAAGGTCTATTTTTGCCAATTTTTGGCGGGTTGTACTGATTTATAAGTTCCGGTTATGTATTTACGAATAGTTATAAGTTTCACCGTGTTTGCATATTATTGACAACTTTCTTCCTCTTAGCGAAAGTTCGGTGACATAGCCCGCTATTGTGTAACTGGTATTAATATAATATTGTATGACTGGTTTAATATAAAAAAAAATGCCGGTGTCGTAAAGATGAGGATGTTTTCTCGCTTTTTTAAAACGTGTTTTTTTTCTTTGATGACACCGGTCGTGGACTTTTTTTATGTCATAAAAATCTGATTCTAATCTTAATATCTTTGTTTCTTTATTTTCTAGTGATGTTAGGTTTTATACTTAGGTACTGTATTTTTATATAAAATAGAATAGAATAGAATATATATATATTTGTCGTCAGCGTATTTTTCACTAAAGACAATTCTAATTAAAAAATTGCAAAAAAATGCGATAACCACCCTTTATACTTCCTTTATTCTATTGTTAATTCCTGTATTGTTTTCTGTTTTGTGTGATATAAAAAAGTGTTTTCTATCTTATGTCTTATTTTTGTTGAGTTGACGCATCACTAAGCATTAGTTTCTTTCGTGAATTCATCCGATTTTACTTATTTTCTGTAAACACTTTAATAAAACCTATAAGGTACATTAAAATAATTAAACAGATTAAAAAGTAAAAATAAATAAATAATGCTGGACAATCCACACAACATCATCAAGCCCCAAGGTAAGCAGAGCTTGTGTTATGGGTACTAGATGACTGATATCCTATTAATATTATAAACGTCAGTTTCTAAGTATGGATGGATGAATGTTTGTTGCTCTTTCACGTAAAAACTACTGAATGGATTTTATTGAAAGTTCACAATAATATAGCTTACATATCAGAATAATACATAGGCTACAATTCATAAAGATATATATGTAGTATATTATCCAAAATATCTATCACCACGCGGGTGAAACCGCGAGGCGCAGCTAGTCAACTATAATTTATTTATTGTGGAATCTTAATTGAACTAAAATATGATATTACGTATTAAATATAAAATATTATAAAGAGGAAAGGTTTGATTTTTTGTTTGTTTGTTTGTATTGAATAGGCTCCGAAACTACTGGACCGATTTGAAAAATTATTTCAACGTTAGAAAGCTACACTATCCACGGTGGACATAGGCTATATTATATTTTCAAAAAAAATTAGAGGTCCTTACTAAAACTCCAATAATGTAACCCATGGTGGAAAAAAATACCTTAACACTTTGACTGCGATTTTTTTTCGACGACTGCGATCTTTTTTTTAGCCTAAAAAATTCGTGCTGCCGTTCTACACAGCGGTTGTGTTGCGCCGCACTTGCGTTTCGTTCGAAAAATACCTATTACAGCTGTGCTGAGTCACACATATCTGTATTTCTCAGCCGCTGCGCTAGTGTGGATTTACGCATATTAGTCACTTGTAGAAAACACATACCGTGTGTTTATAGCAGTCAAAGTGTTAAAAATTCCAATACCCGGGCGAAGCCGGGACGGTCCGCTAGTACTTAATAAATGTTTATATTACAAAACATTAAGTATATAAATTCTATAAAATATGAATCGTAAAAGTAAAAACTTATTAGAAGGAACTAAAACTTTCGCAGATAAATTACGACTTTCTAGAGTTCCTAGCAATCACTCAATTTCATGTCAAATTAATGACGATCTCTTGAAACACTTTCAAAAGATTTTCATATCTATTCAACGATGTATTTTACTAAAGATTTTTATTATATATATAAAATAGTCAATTATCATATTTATTGTTCACTAGCACAGCTCCTGCCCACGTCTTTGCACGCCTTTTTCGGGATGAAAAGTAGTCAATAAGCCATAGTCTAGGTTTAAAATTAAAACAGTATTCAAAATTTCAGCTCAATCTTGCTCAGCTTTGGCTAAGAAAAAAATGTAAAAAGTAAAAAAAATCTATAAACAAAAGCTTGCTTCTGAAATCCGAAAGCCGACGACTTTTTGGCGGGTTTGTAAGTAGGTAGCCGGATTAATATACATATAAAATAGCATAGCAACTTATTTTTTTTTAATTCATAGAAAAATAATTTTATTGATAAATATGTTAATCCCTGACCTTGAATGGTTTATAAGATAATTTTACTCATATTAAATGCCTTAAAACTACGTCTGCCGCTTAATATGTGTAGATATTGATACCGATTTCGAATGATTTAAACACGTGCCCACTGGATTTTAACACTTTGACTGCTGAAATCACACGGTATGTGTTTTCTACAAGTGACTAATATGCGTAAATCCACACTAGCGCAGCGGCTGAGAAAATACAGATCTGTGTGACTCAGCACAGCCGTAATATTTTTCGAACGAAACGCATGTGCAGCGCAACACAACCGCTGTGTAGAGCGGCAGCACGAATTTTTTAGGTCAAAAAAAAGATCGCAGTCATCGAAAAAAAAACCGCAGTCAAAGTGTTAAAAGATAATTTTACTCATATTAAATGCCTTAAAACTACGTCTCCGCTTAATATGGGTAGATATTAATACCGATTTCGAATGATTTAAACACGTGCCCACTGGATTTTTAAGCACGCAACCTACTTTATTTTTAGAGATTCGTATTTAATTTAACTTTAGAAAATATTAAATGTATTCCTGTTTTCTGTCATCAAACAAATACAGGTAACATAATGACTAGGTAACAGAAAACATAATTTATGAATATTAGTAGTAATAAAAGTTTTTTATATATATTCTAATAGACGTAAGAATCTAAGCATCTTTACTTTAAAATATATTTTAAATAGTTTCTATAAATACCTTAAAAATCTCCACCGCAACAAATCCGGAAAAATCACAGCTCCGTTAAAAAGTTCCAAAATTCCAACCGTACAAAAACTTTATCAAAAACAGCTCAGCTTGTTGACTGAATCACATTTTACATCAATCAAAAATGGTTCATCATTATACGAAGACGTCGATACACCACGAGAGTTAAGAAAAGACTGGAATTGTAATTCTCTACCGACTCGTAAGAGCAAGCAAGTGAGCAAGCTATCACAGGTGCGGATTGAGGGGTACAAGAGTTAATGGATTAAATATTAATTTATTAATGTATTCTCGGATATATTACGAATTCGGTAATAGGTTATGCTAATAGTTATTCAATTTGGTTAACAATTTAACATTTCACCGAAAGGAAAGTGATGGGAACTTGATTTTGTAATGATTTGCTTGAAAATTCTGCTGAATTAGAAAAGTTCAAATGATGAAAGTAATAATAATCGATTGACGACCGATGTGGCACCGTGGGCGAAGGTCCGCCTGCGGCGCAGGAGGTTGCGGATTCAATTCCCGCCTTGGACGAATGTTTGTACAATCGGAAAATTTGTTCCGGGTGTTTTGGGTATTTTCTATTTGTAATAAAAAATATCTATATGTATTCTATAAAAGTATATCAGTAGTATATCATGTAGTACTCATAACACGAACTAGACACGACGCTGTGTGAATTGTCCAGCACTATTATTTATTTATTTTAGGCAAAAATACTTTGTGTGTTGTAATGTAATGTAATTCAATTTGATTTACTGAACTTACATCTATCTTTGTAATAATAAGTACCATAGATAGGTAAGGTACCGTGCTACATAACAGGTAATATGTTTATGTTATTTTAATTTATACCTAAATAAAGTTTAATTTAAACATTAATCTAGTTTGATTACCTTGATAACATTTAGATAATTTATTCTAAAGTGACTTTAAGTAACACAAATTATTTTCCCACAGAATTAAATGTCCCTATTTTTATAAAACTAAATGAATATGTGTAATTATTTATAAGGCTTGATTTGAAATGTCTTTGTTCTAATTTTCAAACGCCATCGGTGGCACAGCGGAGCGAGAGAATGTTTGATTTCCGCCGCAACAAATCAAACATTCTCCCGTTTTATAATTTTTACTGATGACCGTATTATATTTAATATAATACGGTCATCACGTCATCAGTAAAAATTAAAAAAAGAAGCAGTGTAAATATTATGGAATAAAGACGGGTTTCAGTTTGTATAAAGAAAAATAATTAAATATTTAAAAACTTATGCAATCAAATTACATCAAATCATGGTACATTTCCCGTATTAAATAACTTTAGTGTTAATAATCACGATAGTTTCATGCCTAATTATGATAACACATAATTATTTGTACTAATTAAAATACGTAAATAAACGTTAATATTATACTATATTAAATAATTAAATCAAATTTACTTTGATCTTGTTAAATTGGAAGACCCTATATAGATATAATAAAGAAGAAAGTATTAAATGAAATCGGGGCCACGATTCATCCCTGTAGTACCCCTTACAGGCAGGTTTATTTTTTCTTCCACTAATATGTATTTAATCGTCTTGGGAGAATTTTTTACGCGTCCTGTGATATGGGTCAAATAGAGTCTGTTTTGTAGAGATAAGTTTTGAGTTTTTTAGTTTTAATGTTCACTATCGAAATTCAAAGAATTAAACACAGTGACAAGTACCATGTCAATATATTTATGACTAGCTGTTCCCCGCGCTTTCACCCGCGTTAAAACTAGAATTTCACTTTATTAGGTGATTTTATTACACCTTGGGTTACATTATTGGAGTTTTAGTAAGGATCCCTTACTTTTTTGAAAACATAATAAAGCCTATGTTCACCGGGAATAGTGTAGCTTCCCAACGGTGAAAGAATTTTTCAAATCGGTCCAGTAGTTTCGGAGCCTATTCAATACAAACAAACAAACAAAAAATCGAACATTTCCTCTTTATAATATTAAAGTATAGAAAACTTGTTGTACAATCAAGTGATCATTGTGTTCTTAAGTGGAGACCGTGACTCGGTAAAAGTAGTGTAAGACACCCTGCGACCAGGTGGGATGACTGCGAAAGACTGCAGGTAGATGCTGGATGCGTCAAGCTGAAGACAGGGCACTGTGGCGCTCTTTGGGGGAGGCCTATGTCCAGCAGTGGACTAACATAGGTTGATGATGATGATTATATTAATATTATAAATGTGGTGGTCTCCACTCAAGAACACGTTTGCCCCAGCGGCCGTCGGTTCCTCACGAGATATGGCCGGCCCACTGCCACTTCAGCTTGCTAATTCTCAGAGCTATGTCGATAACTTTGGTTCTCTGTCGGATGTATTCGTTACGAATCCTATCCTTCAGAGAAACTCCGAGCATAGCTCTAATTATAATATGATTAGTGCGATATAAGACCTTTGTCCATTGCCGTACGAATAAAAGAGAAAAAGTGCAGTGTTACAAAAAATGGCTAAATTCGATATGTGACAAAACAAGAAATCCTAACGTGTCCACTGTAATTTGGTGATGCAATGAACTGCCTAGCGTCTAGGAGAAATGAACGAGGGTACAAGAATGTGGAGGTACACTCAGCCTAGTATTTACGAACGCTACTCCGACCGAATTAAATTTAGTGACAATATTTAGTGAAAAGTAAAGTATTTATTACAACAAGTAATTAACATTAGGTACACATTTAAACCGAATATTTATAAAACAAGATATTTAGTTTATTGCAAGTAGTTATGTGCCGTAGGCTATAGAGTTACATATGTTAGGTTAACACTATTGGAACAGATTTTTTTTCTTTTTGGGTGGCCTTATTGGGTGGCTTAATTGGGTGTACAATAGGCCATGGTAGGCCTATTGTAATCCCAACAAAAATATTGGGACAGTTTATGTCTTAGTAGTTCTGTGAAGAAGTGCTGCATAGATATACTGGGCGGTTCCGAAGGTAGTATTTGAGCTAGCTCTAGACTGTTTGCAACAGTCTGCAGATACCTTAACTGGGTCATGTGTATTCTGTCAATACTGCATTTAGGGTGCTAAGGCAGCCGGGGAAGCCAAAATGTATGAAGACCGTGGGATAAAGTATTTACCAAATTGGCTCATCGGCATTGCCAAACAGCGAGGCACAGCCAGCGTCTTGGGGACAGCGACTGGTATTGATATGAAATAGTTGATCTACATAAAGACTGTATGCAACAGTCTGCAGTTAGCTCAATTGATTCAATAGATAGATAGATAGATAACACTTTTTTACATCACACAAAACAGAAAATAATACAGAGATAAAAACTTAAAATAAAGGTATAAAGGGCGGCCTTATCGCTGAGAGCGATCTCTTCCAGGCAACCTTGGGATGGACTGGACATGAACGAACAATATAGACGGTGGCACTTTAATAAATAATTGATAACAAATACACTAAATACCTACATTACTAACTTACAATCAAAAAAATAAAAATAAAAATTAAAAATAAACTTTCAATTATAAATACCTACTAGAAGAACTTGTTAAGAGATGTTTGACTTGTTGAGAACTCTAGTTAGAACTCTAGATAGACCTATGTTAGGATTTAAGATGCTTTAAACAAAATGTAACAAATTTGTAACAATAAATAAATATATATCTAGTTCTAATTTATTTCTATAATTTTTTTTTTTTTTTTTTTAATAAAATAATTGATTTACCTATTGGTAAGCATATAACAGGTTTTTGATAAATCAATCATTTAAACGCTGAGTCTATTGTAAATGCAAACCAAGACTTAGGTGATAATTTGGCTTCGCCGCCTCGTGTCCAGCAGTGAACTAGCATAGGAGACAGACATGAATGATAAAAACTAATCACTAAAGATATTTAAGTGGCTGACTGTACACCGGCCGCTAAATAAGTAAACATGGACTTTCTTTGGCCGTGTCCGCGTATTACATAACTCGCATGGACTCAGCTCGAGATAGGTTATGTTATAACTAGCCGATAGTGGCTTGTAATAACAGGATTGATATGTTAAGGCCAGGATATTTGAGCGCAGTAGGCATTTAACGATACTTCCCTCCCCGCATGGCAAGTCGCGCGAATACAAACTTCAAATGAACTCACTGACCTCGCGCCGCGCCGCTCGCGCCACGCTGTCGTGCACAGTATAATTTTTAACAGTAATGTAGCAGTCCCTAAATGCGAATTTATTAATTATAAATTATGAAAACAAGTTTAAGTAAGATTATATAGTTTTGTCAAATGACCAATTTTGTTTTAAGGTTTGTAGTCTTTAGATAAATAGTAAATAAATAAAAGTAATAGTAATAAACATTAATTGTCTTTAGATAAATAGTAAATAAATAAAAGTAATAGTAATAAACATTAAAATTCATTTATTAAATAACACAAATAGCTTTATTTAAAATGTAGAAGACAGTTAGAGGCGGGCGATGTCACAGGTAGTGTTTGCTATTCGATAAAATTAATATTTTTAGCGCTAAATATTCGAATATTTTTTTAACATTGATTGAAAATAATACAATATCAATTCAACATACACAAGAGCAGACTGGGGTTTGGTCTGATTGCAGCATAATTTTATTGAAATAAAATCAAGAATTTTAATTAGTTTTATAGTTTCTTAATAAAATAACACATTTATCGTTTTACAGAGTAAACTTCGGTTTACCCTGTAAGCCGTGTCCACTTAGACATGGCAAAGCCCGACACTGACAAAAAATAAGATCGACTTTATCATGGCAGATAGCAAGCACATATTCAGAGATGTCTCAGTGATCAACAGGTTCAATGCTGGATCTGATCCTGTTAATATCTGCAGCGTTCCCGCACAGCAGTATGCCATAAGACATAACACTATGGAAGTAGCTGAAATAGACTAGTCTAGAAGTATCAGCGTCTGTAAGGTGACGGATTTTTTTGACGGTATACGCCGCAGAACTAAGTCTCTTCGATAGCTTATCTATGTGCGGGTCCCATTGATGTTTATTATCTAAGGTGATTCTAACGTTTCTCCTTTTACGTTTACATCAGCCTTAACTTGTTTAACATTAGGTAAAATAAATGTAATATATTTTTATTTTTTGTTTCGTTATGTATATCAGTGGGTGTGTGTGCTGTCACATAGCAAGGCGAGCGGTGTCGAATTGCAGTTCGCTTCGCTCAACGTAATTCGACCCCGCCGACGTCAGATTCGAAATCCTCATCCTCAAATTAGTCGAAAAAAATTAGTCTGTTCTCCATAGTCGTATTGCGGCTCGCCTCCACCCGAAAAAATATAAAAATATATATAATTCAAAAATAGGCCAAATTTTGTTTTTTTTTATAAAAAAGGGGGTCTAAAGGGGCGAGGGAGAATTTTTGTTTTGAATTCGTAATTACTCGACTTTCTCTATATGATTGTGAAAAAAATTGTCTTCTAAGTTGGGGGGGGGGGGGGGGGGGGCAAATCTCAAAAAGTCGGAATTTTTCCTAGGTACCTCCGACCTACTACACAATTCCAAAAATATACCTCCCCCTTTACCATCAAGGAGAACAATTATGTCAAACAGGTTGTGACGTCACAGGCAATCCAGCTAATAAAGAAAAAAGGACACTATATTTTTTTTTTTAATCCTAGAACAAACGTTGACCCCCTTGATGTCCAGAATCACCCCTTTTCGGCTTAGTAGACCCTGTCCGTGGCACCCTGTATAGTAAAGCCCTAGAACCTTTTTATTTAATCGAGTACCTAGTAGGTAGTTAATTACTGTTCACTTGCTGTTTTTTTTAAACGTGCCCTTGTATCTTGGCATCGATGAGCTGCAAAGTTAAAAATGTACTGAACAAAAATGATCATACAGTTGCGCTACTGTTATGTCTGTACGCTACCCTCCTTTTGTTGACTGTTTTAGGTAGTTGATAGTAAATAAGTATATATTCTAGTTTAAGATTCCGTAGTTTTCGTCTGGATACTTTTTTATTGATTTGCCATTTTTAAATTCTTTCTTAAAAGGTAAATCAATCGATTCACGGGGGGTACTGGGAGCCGGCGAGAGCGACACAGGTCCTACCTCAACAAGGCCCGGCGGGCTACTGAAGCAGGCCGCTTGAGCGCGGAGTACTTATATTCTATAATTATTTGTTTTAAAAAAAAACAAAATTGTTTTGAGAAAAACTAACCGGAGAATGCCCTTCTAAACTTTGTTGCCTATTTTCTGGCATATTTTTTGAGAGTACAAAGTTTATAAATTTGAAGTACAACAAGAAACCAAATAAAAACTAACCTTTTTTCGAGATTTTTTATCATCAGGTGAAGTGATAAATATCGTGTTTTGAACCCTAGAATGCTCTATAGTATATATCCAACTACAACATATATTTTTTTCCGATCAAAACAAAGGATATTTGATGGTTTAAAACTGAATCTAAGATTGCATGATTTCGAATAACGTGGCCTTAAGGAATTGTTGTCTGAAAGGATAATTCTCGTTAGATCCATCGCCTAGGCCCAAGATCCATGACGGGTCTATCGAGAACTTTATTTCTCACCAGATCCACTTTGGAATGGAGCTATGGAGAACTTTACCCCATTAGATTCCCGCCTCGGAACAAATGTGTGTACGATCTGCAGATATTTGTTTCGGGTGTTCTGGTCGTTTTCTATGTATATAAAAATATATCTATCTATGTAATGTATTGTATTATGTATATCAGTTATCTAGTACCCATAACACAAGCTCTGCTTACCATGGGGCTAGATAATGCTGTGTGAATTGTCCAGCATTATATTATTATTATTATACACTCATTTATTTAAATTCTCGTATAAAATACATTTTTTACTATAGAAAATACAATAAAATATTATAAAACTATTCTACAGTAAAAAATATATCAAAACGGTAGATCACCGACCGCTCGCTAGGCTCAAGCGGCCGGTGACTAGGGCTGCAGAGAAAGGAACGATTATTATTATATTATTAGATCCATGGTAAACCCATTATAGATCTATCGAGAACTTTATTTCTCAGTCGATCTATGATGGATCTTTTGAGATTTATATTTCTGACTAGATCCAGTTTTGATGGTTTGGAAAGTGACGTTATTTGTCAAAAATTATAGCAAATGTGAATAATGTCAATGGCATGAAATTTCAGTTTTGCGTAAATTATTATTATATTAGCCCGGATTGTCCCACTGCAGAGCAAAGGCCTCCCTCCCCTTCTTCAAAATTTAATTTTATTTCTTTATTATCTTTGTAAATAGCAAAATAAATTTATTTTAACTTTTGAATAACGAAACTATTTCGGTTCGGAACGGTCTTTATTTTGGAATTTTATTTCACCGTAAGTATATCATTTATTTTCTACCGAAGTTGGACTAAAGTCTAAAGTCAGTGTTGGAGTTTCGAAGCTTGTAGGCTTAGAATTACCAAGCACTTGTAGGTATTTTTCAAATGCTATAACTTTTTGAAAACGCTAAGAGGCGACGTGGAAGGCCCAGGATGAAATGGCGCGACGAGCTCGAGGTACATCTTCCATCATGGCCTGTTGCAGCGTTGGATCAAGAGGAGTGGAAGGAGAAAAGGAGGCCTTTGCCCAGCAGTGGGACAATAATGGCTTAAAATAATAATAATAATAAAATAAATAAATAATAATAATAACTTTTTGACGGTTTCTAACAATGTACACTGTTTTTTTCGAATTCGTAACTATTACACATAGTTACTACCATTCCACGTTTGTATGGAAAGATGAGCGACTCGTTGACCCTTAAGCTGTTTATTGAAAATACAAGAATTATTTCGCATATCATATCATACAAGCTGCGCCCCGCGGCTCCGCCCGCGTGGAAATCTATATGTCAAATAGTTTATAAACCTTTCCCTTGAATTATTCTATCTATTGAAAAAAACCGCGTCAAAATCCGTAGCCTAGTTTTAAAGATCTAAGCATACATAGGGACAGACAGACAGCGGGAAGCGACTTTGTTTTATACTATGTAGTGATAAGCGTGATGTAGTAGGTATTTTAGTATGGTGTTTCAGCTTGTAGTATGCAAGTTTAAAACAATCAACGATGACGCAACAACTCTCGATGGCGGTGGGCGTTGAGTCCATTCAGTAAAAACTCGGAGGCATCGTTTTTACTTTCGTCGTGCCCTAGAGGTAAGAAAGCTACTGTAATCAGGTCGCGAGGTGTATTTTCTCTGGTTACTGTGTGGTGACTGTGATTGCTGATTATTTCGGACATTCTTGTGGTCCGATGTGAGAATAACTCGCATTGATTCATTCACTGATTGTAAATAATTCGTAGAAAATTCAAACATCAAAAATAGAATAGAATTAATTTATTTTGACGATCGATGTGGCGCGGTGGGCCAAGGTCTGCCTGCGACGCAGGAGGTTGCGGGTTCGATTCCCGCCTCGGAACAATTGTGTGTACGATCTGCAGATATTTGTTCCCGGTGTTCTAGTCGTTTTCTATGTATAATAAAAAAAATATCTATCTATATAATGTATTGTATTATGTATATCAGTTATCTAGAACCCATAACACAAGCTTTGCTTACCATGGGGCTAGATAATGCTGTGTGAATTATTGTCCAGCAATATTTATTTATTTGTTATACTTATAAGATACAGAACATAATAAAATTAAACTAAGAGGAAACGTATAGGTAAGTATGTAAGTCCAGTAACAAAATGGCTTTCCTCAGCATCAGTCAAAGTGAAAGAAAGAAAGAAAGAAATAAAATTATTTATTAAACACTAACACAACACACAAACAAGGTTAATTACACATAATTATATTAGACTACAAAGTACCTACTTAGGTACCTATTATAAAACACGTAACATCGACAAAATATAAAAAAAAGTGAAAAGGTACAAAATGTAAGTAGTATTGTATATGGTACTAAGTAGCCCTCACAGAAAGTGGATAAGCGCGCGTGTGCAGGTCTAATAGGTCCTGACTCAGCTTGTTGCTCTATTTCCTTTAGACCTAACAGCATCGACCGGTATCAGGTTATTGCCTTACAGGATTCTTGAACACGTCATAAATTCAAAATATATAAAAAACTAGCTGCGCCCAGCGGGTTCACCCGTGTGGAAATTTCTGCGCAATTTTACCATGTTTTCTCACCGTTTAAACCTTCCCTAGACTACGACAAACATTTCAAAACCAAAATCAGCTAAATCGGCCCAGCCCTTCTCGAGTTTTAGCGAGACTAACGAACAGCAATTGATTTTTATATATAAAGATATATAAACTTAGAACTAGATTTTGTTTTTGTATTTTTGTTCACTTCTTTATGATTTTTTCATAAGTCTGTTGTTATTTTGACTTCGTTAACAGATAAATTAAGCTGCTTAGTTGTTCATGAGGAGACTGAAAACGAGCGCAGAGTGCTGATGGGAGTCCAGGATAACATTCTCGTAAGCAGGATCGATCGCTGCTCGTGAGAAGTGAAAATCACTTTGTTTCTTATCGCCAGTCCTATAAAATGGCGTAATAAAATGGCAAGTAGATAAAAGTAAAAAAAAAACAACTGAAAAAATATAGAAAATCTTATCCTCTTGCTTAGAAATCGCTCATAACTTGCATTGCTAATAGTATTTTTTTTTCTACTATTCATGTTATAAGTTGGAGTGAGAAAACACAGTAAAGTAAGTTTAGTTACTTGAAAGACTTTTATATTTTTCTTCAGTTGATTCCGAATCACAAATACTTAGCATTTTTCCACCCACATAATGTGCCACAGAGAAAGGACAGGTAAAGAGATCTTAGTCGAAGTCTTTCAATTGACTGTGTTTATGGCCACCCTATAAGATCCACTTGCTGGTACCATGTCGCAATGGCGTAACTGGAGGATCGGTAATAGTGATGGAATTCGATAGTTCATTAGGTAATGCAGAGTAATAGCTAATTTAACTACTAATTGTGGACATCACTGTCGATTATTATGAATTCTGGCTTTTTCGTCACGGGACATAGGTTATTTATTATTATGTAATGAAATGAAAATATTTACTTATTGAAAATGAAATACACAATAACAATGATGCATCATCATTCATCATCAACCTATGTTAGTCCACTGCTGGACGGACATAGGCCACTCCCAATGAGCGCCATAGCGCCCTGTCTTCAGCTTGCCGCATCCAGCATCTACCTGCAGTCTTTCGCATGTCGTCATCCCACCTGGTCGGAGGGCGTAATACACTACGTTTCCCGAGTAGTGGTCTCCACTCAAGAACGCGTTTACCCAACGGTTGTCGGTTCTTCGCGAGATATCGGGTATCTATTACCTCCTTAATTCAATTTCAAGACAATAAAACTTCTGAAACTATCATGGTTATTAACACTAAAGTCATTTAAAACGGGATATTTACCATGAAAATAATAATAATAAATAAATAAAAATAAATATTAAATAATAAATAAAAATAAAAATAGTAAATATATATTATATTATTCCAATATTGGAAAACTCAAAAATCAAATCATGGTAAATATCCCGTTTTAAATGACTTTACAATTTCAAGACAACCTGTTATGGTCGCTTTGATTCATGACATGACAAAGCTTGATGTTTTCGCTCTACATTGAAAGCTATTACGCTAGTTTGCCTTGACACTTTGTTTGTATGTATTTGTATATCTATAGCTAGTTATAATCTATGGTGGGTGGCGTTGTGCCATACATTTAAATATAATCCAAACGACATACAACAATAGTCACAACGGTAGATAGTGTATGTCGTTTGGATTATATCTAAACCATTTTGTAACTTGTGTCGTCATTTAGTGTATGAATGTTATCTAGCATTATTTATTTATTTATATATAAACATGTACATCTATATTATTTTATTCATTGTCTTTTATTTCATGAAGAAACTAATATTTAACCTATCTTATCGAAGCTTTTCGTGCTAACTGTACCAAACATCTCCATGGACCCGTTGGGTAAGGAAATATTAGGTATTTTAAAATGTCGTGGACCCGCTGGGAAACGATGTATGAACGATACTTTTTTGAGAACAATAGAGTCATGGACCTCCGGGAATAAGCCATCCTAACGCCAACGTCTATTATACTCGCCTATGTGAAACTTTTGTGCAATAAAGTATATTATATATTATATGGATCTATCTTTGGTTTTATTTTCTCTTTCCCCTCCGTTGAATTATATTAGCCATAAAAACAAAAGGTGAACGCGATAAATCAATACATAGTTAAAAACAAAGTCGCTGTCTTGTCTATCCCTATGTATGCTTAAATCTTTAAAACTACACAACGGATTTGGATGCGATTTTTAATAGATATAACTAGTGATTCAAGAGGTTTATAAACCAAGATATCCACGCGCGCGAAGCCGCGGGTCACAGCTAGTAGGTACCCGATAAATTATTCTTAAATATGAGATTGCTGGATGTGTCAAGCTGAAGACAGGGCGCTATGGCGCTTTGGAGGAGGCCTATTCAATTCAATTCAATTCAATTTATTTAATTCAGCTTCACAAAATACATGTTACAGCCATGAGTAAATTAAGACATATGTAATTTCAAAACTAAAAATAAAACATTTTTTTTTATTGGAAGGGACACATCCTGCGTTTACAGACGCATGACCTATGTCCAGCTATGGACTAATATAGGCTGATGATGATGATGATGTGAGATTGCTCTGTTCACACATTTCAACCTTAGCTCACTGTTCTTATTTCTGTTATTTCGTATAATAATGGATGCCACTGTCTTCATACCGCAATATCGTGTCAGATTCGCACTTTGCATGCGTAACCCGGACTTTACGAGTATCAGATGGTTTTGTTTGTGAAATAGTGTACTGGAACATACTATGTTAGTTTAATATGCTTGTTGCAAGCTTGCTTTTGAAAGATTGAGCTGTTGGTTCATGTCAGGAAGTTGTAAGGAGGTAGATAGATGTATTTTAATTTACGCGATCTGAACTGAACACAGAATTATAAGTAGATACTAATAAAACGGGTCTACCTATATGTATATATGGGTACATGGTTTATCGTGTTAATTTACCTATTTTTCCTGAAGTTTCAACAGGTTCAAACACTGCCGTGGTCGGGAAAAATAGGTAAATAAACGCGATAAACTATGTTTTTGTTACAAGCTAGCAAATCGTTCAACTCATTGGTCAACAAAAACAATGATGTTGATTTACTTTGAGTGCTGAAAACGCACGGTATGAGTTTTCTACAAGTGACTAATATGCGTAAATCCACACTAGCGCAGCGGCTGAGAAAAGCAGGGCACAGGGCAGGGACAGGCAGATCTTTGTGACTCAGCAGAGCTGTAATATTTTTCGAACGAAACGCATGTGCGGCGCAACACAACCGCTGTGTAGAGCGGCAGCACGATTTTTTTAGGTAAAAAAAAAGATCGCTGTCGTCGAAAAAAAACCGCGGTCAAAGTGTTAAAATATTATTCAACATTATTCAAAATGATTATAAATCATTTGCTTTTTAACACAACATCGATCAAAGATGTATAAAATATATAAGCAAGGTATAAAATTTGTTTTATGTAGATAATCTTGCTTTAAAAATTGGTGTATGAAGATCTGAAAATCGTATTTTGTTGTTTCTATTCCGAGTTTTGCCGGTTTTGCGGGATACGGAATAACTGAAGACACTGCGAGTTCGTTTTTATGAGCAGATATACCGATCTACCCTCATTTTCTGTCTTTTGCTACGAACGTTACCACTAACGTTACCACTATCAAATCATGGTAAATATCCCGTTTTAAATGACTTTAGTGTTAATAACCATGATAGTTTCAGAAGTTTTATTCAATCTATATCCATCAATCCGCCTTATTGGCTTTTATCTCTATACATATGATGATGGATGCAGGTATAGACCTAATACTCAAGGCTATAATAACTCTTTTTGAGATTGAATGATGATGGCATGTAAGATGGTGAAATATGAAGTGGCTACAGATTGAAGCTGTTGTAAGCCCGTAGTTTAGGGTATCATAAGTTTTCTTCATAGTTCCCTCGACAGGCAAATTAAAATAATTCTTAAGAATTTTCTACGGTTGGTGAGTATTGCATTTATTTTGAAGGAAGATGGCTCAATAGGTAACCTATTGGCGTTTTGAAAGAACCATGTAATACGACTTGAAGGCAATCTATGTAAGATTGCCATTTTTCCATCTGGATGGCATTGAATGTCATCATCGCCCATAATTTGCATGTTCATATTTTGACGACCGATGTGGCGCGGTGGGCGAAGGTCCGCCTGCGACGCAGGAGGTTGCGGGTTCGATTCCCGCCTCGGAACAATTGTGTGTACGATCTGCAGATATTTGTTCCGGGAGTTCTGGTCGTTTTCTATGTATAAAAAAAACTATCTATGTAATGTATTGTATTATGTATATCAGTTATCTAGCACCCATAACACAAGCTCTGCTTACCATGGGGCTAGATAATGCTGTGTGAATTTTCCAACATTATTTATTTATTTATATTTATGAAGGATGAATGACGATAAAGGCATCAAAGGGTTGAGAATTGCTCCTTGTTAACCAACTTCGAAAACAGGAGAAGTTTCTATGTTAGGCTGTAGGTAGATATGTAAGCTTTTTTTATGTAGGTATGTTCGTAGATTACTCCGTCAATAAATATACAACTTTTGCAAATTATTTCGACATTGTTTAGAATGATCAGGAGGTGGAAGAAATCCCCGAGAGATCTGGTTTTTGCAAAACTTAAATCATTGTATAATAACTTAAGGGATTCGAAGTCGGTTTTAAGTTCAGAAAATACAGTGAAAAATATTATGAAACTAGGCAACTACCTAACTAACTAACTTATTATTTTTAATACATAAATAAAAAAAATAGTTTTTATTTTTTTGTACCAGTTCCACTCTTGACACTGCCGCTCGAGAAATTGATGCCAAGAGTAGGTAGGTACCTACCTACTTCGCTTTGGCCTGCACAAGTATCAAATATCTACCTCTAGCCTGAGTCTAGCATCTAAAATTTTAGATGTCTAGACATCGTTTTAATATCCATACTTTCACTTTTATATAATTAGGAAATATGTATTGCCAAAGTAAATTTATTTTCTTTATATATACCCTGGCCCTGAGTCCGGTTGATGATGGAATCGCGACGAGTCGTGATGGTGACGTCGACGGTAGTACCCAGTCCTTCGCAGGTCGTCATCCCACCTAGCCGGAGGGCGTCCTACACCAAGTACGTTTGCCGAGTCGCGGTCTCCACTCAAGAACACGTTTACAACAGTGGTTGTCGGTTCTTCGTGATATGGCCGGCCCACTACAACATCAACTTGCTAATTCTTTGAGTTTTGTCGGTATATTTGGTTCTCTGTCGGATGATTTCGAATCCTATCCTTCAGGGAGACCCCGAGCATAGCTCTTTCCGTAGCTCGCTGAGCGACTTTGAACTGGTGGGCCAGCCCTATCGTGAGTGTCCACGTCTCAGCTCCGTAGGTCATGACAGGTAGAACGCACTGGTTGAAAACTTTCGTTGTCAAGCATTGCGATATGGATGACAAGAAGACTCGGCGAAGTTTTCCAAAAGTTGTCCAACCTAACTGGATCCTCCTCGATAATTTGATAACTCTAATTTTACAATTATCTTCCATTACTCGACACTGGCAGATAAGGGTCCAACCAGGTACATTACATTTTTTCTTCATATAAATATGTTTCTTGTTTGTATACTTACTTACTTATTAATGTAATATGTGTTATAATATAAATAAAATAAATAAATAAATAACGCTGGACAATTCACACAGCATTATCTAGCTCCACGGTAAGCAGAGCTTGTGTTATGGGTACTAGATAATTTATATACATATATATTACAATACATTACATAGATAGATATTTTTTATTAAATATAGAAAACGACCAGAACACCCGGAACAAATATCTGCAGATCGTACACACAATTGTTCCGAAGCGGGAATCGAACCCGCATCCTCCTGCGTCGCAGGCGGACTTTCACCCACCGCGCCACATCGGTTGTCGGTGTTATCTATTTCGTATGGTTTTAAATAAATCTATTTTCTTTCTCTCTTCTAGACACAATTGCCATTAACAAAGAATAATCGTCAAAACTCTTATTTCATATTTCCCATATCTAGATCAAAATAACATGTGTTTAGTGTTGAGCAAGCCAGTTTCCTTACGATTGAGATCTGGGCTAATAACTCAAGAATGACTATTTACCATATAGATCGCCTAAACTGCACTGAGTTGAATGCTTAATACCCTAGTGTGAACGGCACGTAACTGTGATGTAAGAAACGTGGAATATTGTGCTTTGTTTGAAGATTGGCATGTTTGTGTCAAATTGAGATGTTGTCTTGGATTTCAACATATTATTATAGGTACCAAAGTTATCGACATAGCTCAAAGAATTAGCAAGCTGAACTGGCAGTGGGCCGGCCATATATCGCGAATAACCGACTACCGTTGGGGTAAACGTGTTCTTGAGTGGAGACCGCGGCTCGGCAAACGTAGTGTAGGACGCCCTCCGACCAGGTGAGATGACGATCTGTGAAAGAGTGCAGGTAGATGCTGGATGCGTCAAGCTGAAGACTATGGCGCCCATGTGGGAAGACATGTGTCCAGCTGTGGACTAACATAGGTTGATGATGTTGAGGTACCAGCTTCTGCCCGCGGCTGTACATGCGGTTTTGGAACAAGAAGCAGCCTATACGTTATTTCATATAATTTTTTAAAAGGGTTCTATGTGCTAGGCTTAAGCTAGGTACTTAGACCTACCTATGCCACAGAATATTTCCGGGCCCAGAGTTAAAATATTATTCAACATTATTCAAAATGATTATAAATCATTTGCTTTCTAACACAACATTGATTAAAGATGTAAAAAATATATAAGCAAGGTATAAAATTTGTTTTAGATTTGCTTTAAAAATTGGTGTAAGGATTGAAGATCTGAAAATAGTATTTTGTTGTTTCTATTCCGAGTTTTGCCATCTAGCGGCGACTGGCACGTACTTGTTACTTGTAAGTTCAGCTAAATTTTATTTTATTTCCAATCGTGCTGCTAGGTGGCGTTCTGAACAGCGCCATCTAGCAGTGAGTAGTATTACTAATTATGTTCAATAGTGCCAATAGATGGCGCTAGAAACATCGTTGTTATTTAGAAATGTTGCGAATTGGTGAGTAGCGTATTTATTTACTGAGGCTAGCCCAATAAAGGGATCTTTTAAAATTATGGCACAGGTGGCAGCACTTACACTTTTCGGCTACTGTAAAAATATTTTCGGCCTCTAGACTTGACCTCTGGCAGGTATCTTAAGACCTTGAATCTTGCGAAAGGTTTTTTAGAGACCTTCGTTTGAACACGATCTCACCTGATGAAACGTGACGATGTTCCACAAAGGTTTATAAAAAGCCTATTCACTCTTGTCTTAATGAAACCCCGGTTGTAATTGACTGGAAAAACAGCAGTAGGGAGCGTGTTGCAACATGATGAAAGAAAATATTACGGATATGTCAAAAGAAACATTTAAATTATTGCGAATAAAAAATTAAAGAGTAAGTATAGAAATGAGCCTCATTTTATGCGACTTTACTGTTCCACCTGGGTTCCTACCGATATTTTTTCCAATTTATTACAAAATCTTTGGAAATGTGAAAGCAACCAAATAACCTACCTATAGAATAGCCAAAGGTTGCCTGGAAGAAATCGCTCTTAGCAATAAGGCCGCCTATTGTGCATCTGTATCTTTGTTTGTTCGTTCTTTAGAGTTTTTTTCTCTGTCTTGATGTGCAATAAAGCGTATTTGTATTGTATTGTATAATATCCTACCTATAGAATGTAATAAATATTTGACTATTGACTAAAACACCCCATACATAACTAAATGCATGAACTCATCAGTAAATGCTGAATGTACGTACTAACATTATGATTATGACTTACGTAGTGTGACGTCATAATAGCGCAGTCGTGTCCATTGTCCCAGCGGGCCGCGCCCCGCGAGTGCCAACCTACCACTACTCTGTTAGGGTTGTCAATAAGGATGAGTAGCTAACTAAAAATCACCAAAATTCTGTATTACCGAATTATATCCGAGCCAAAGATTACAAAACATGTATTAAATTTTGACGACCGATGTGGCGCGGTGGGCGAAGGTCCGCCTGCGACGCAGGAGGTTGCGGGTTCGATTCCCGCCTCGAAACAATTGTGTGTACGATCTGCAGATATTTGTTCCGGGTGTTCTGGTCGTTTTCTATATATAATAAAAAAAGTCTATCTATGTAATGTATTGTATTATGTATATCAGTTATCTAGTACCCATAACACAAGCTCTGCTTACCATGGGGCTAGATAATGCTGTGTGAATTGTCCAGCATTATTTATTTATTTATTTATTTAAATCTAACGCGACTAATAAATGTAAACGACATTATTTCAGTATAATCATAAAAGAAAACCAGCGCTGCAATGTCAGTTTTGCTATTGACAATATATTAATAAATAATGCTGGAAAAACACACAGCATCATCTAGCCCCAAGCTAAGCAGAGCTTGTGTAATAGGTACTAGATGACTGATAAAGATGGGAATCGAACCGTAATCTACAGAATCGCAGGCGGACCTAAACTCACTGTGCCATTTAGGTAAATTAAGTTTTTATAACTTTATAAGTAAAACAAAACAATGCTGCCAGCATTCTGGGCGCTCTGTATTCTGGTGACGGCTTAGATTTCTAGGAATTAGATATACCTAACGGGTAAAAAACTAGATGAATTGTTATTTACTTAAACATCTGCTAAATAAATATCTGCACCACTGAAAACCAGCGCTACACTGGCGCCCGTATCAATGAAGCATTTAATGCTGAGCCTGTAGCCTATTTGTATTTTCGCTGTTAATTTCTGTTAATTGAAATCTGAATCTGAATTGTAATATTTACTAGTTTACCTCCTTTGTTTGTATATTTTAAACCGCAAATAAACATTTTCTATTCTATTCTTAAATTATTCAAAAACGAAAAAGGAGTTACCTTTTAAGTTATATAATATAAATCAGTATAAATGTTTCTGTTTACACAAATAAAATACATATTGTAATTAAAAAACCGAGCCGTGGCAGCCCTAGCACACAGCAATGTACGCCCCAGAGACCAGCCACTTCATTTGTCTGCCGTCTCTCGACACGGAAATTTCATTAGACGTGTCTGGTCTGTACACTACCCGTTCTATGTTTGGCGTCGACGTCGTTCTTTAATTCGAACCTACATAAATCTGTATCAAGAAGTTTGATTCAGTTAAAAATAAAAAATAAAATAAGCTTTATTTTCTACTCATATTTCTACCACATAAATTATTAACATTTTTTCTATTCACTAAATGTACCAATAGCTATGTAGAAGAACCACTTAGAGTGGTAAAAGCCTTCTCCAATTTGATTGAGTTACTGACTCATTTATTTTACTCATTGCTACATGTTAGGCCATATGGCCATACATAGGATGATAATGCTGGACATAGCCTTTCCTAATGAGCGCCGAAGCTCCCTGTCTTCTTCAGCTTGACGCATCCAGCATCTGCCTGCAGTCTATCGCAGGTCTTCATCCCACCAGACCGGAGGGCGTTCTACACTACGTTCGCTGAGTCGCGGTCTTCAATCAAGAACACGTCTACCCCAGCAGCTATTGCCAGTTCTTCGTGATATATGGCCGGCCCACTGCCACTTCAGCTTGCTGCTAATTCTTAGAGTTTTCGTCGAAACTTTAAAACTTTGAAAAATCCGAACGGTAAAGGGTATCGAAACCAAAACTGTCGGACAATAGCCCGCCGCCGCACGCACCACATCGGTCGTCGAATCTACCACTGATTGTTTGGTAGATATGTATTTTTAACCCCATTCGATGTCATTCAATTCAATTTTCAAATATCTTTATTTATGAACAAAATATAATAAGTAATACAAATACAGTGTTAATTTTTCTTAGTTAATATTAAGCTTAAATTTACAATCGTTTGGCGATTTTTCAAACTTTTATACGATGTCATTGACTAGTCTTCGGTCGAGACCTTTTGTAGCCTATACAAAGTATATTAACCGTCATTCTTCTTGTAGGAACTTTGGCATACTTTGACAGAGATGCGCAGAACGCAATTCTATGGACTAATACCTAATTAGTCCATAGAATTGCGTTCTGGTACGTAAGGTAAGGTAGCCGCTTACCAATTATTGGAAAGCGGCTACCTTATGAAAAGTCGCTTCAATTATTTATTGAAATTTTTCTTTTAAACAGTGAACGACCTAGACATAGCTTTACGAACCTCTTTCACCTGCTACATTGTTGTATGAAGTATATCTGTAAGTGTACCTACGCAAAGTTCCCACTCTCACTGACGTCACAGGACAAGATATTTGTCAGCCAATACACCAAACTATACTGAAAGAAGCTCAAATGCCAAATAAGGCGTTGTGTGCACTGAAGGAAGGTGCTAAAACAATACGAGTGTCACAAGAACTCGTAAATTATATTAAAAAGGAAGTCACATTTGGTATAGGCTTTTAACAGTAAATTGAGAGCTCCATTTAAAGTGAGTGCAATGAAATGAAGTCATTTGTTGAACAGTTATTTGTTCCACAAGATGGCAAACAATTTTGTTGGTGATTTTAAATTCCGAGTAGCGAAGCAGTCTAGAGTAGAATTAAACGGCACGAAATAAAAATAAATAATCTTAAATATATTCACCTTTTCCCCTCGACTATCGAAAAAATATTTGAAATGTTATTTATACAAGAGATCGAATGTCATAAATTCATTTTAGTCAGCAACCACGGAGGTTAACTACAAATGCAGTAAAACTCTTTTAAACCAAGAACGAACGAAATTATTATTTTCTATGAAGGTTGAACGGTGTCTAACCTCCTTCCATCGGATAGGCTAAAATGAGTGCAGAGCACAAAGGTACAACTTCCCTAATAAAATTAAAATTTCAAACCTTTTTTGGTGAGATATTTAAAGATGGCGCCGTCCGTCTATCTAGAAGAATGGTCTTCACCAGCCAAGTTGTCAAGAGAACACATTTTTAAGCACTAATACAAAGGATATTGATCGCGTTAATTTACCAATTTTTCCCTTATTAGTGGTTCTAATTATGTGTTCAGATCGCGTATGTTTAAAAATATTGAAGAGTACACAATACAATACAATACAATAACTCTTTATTGCACACCAAATACATAAAAGATACACAAGACAGGAAAAGAAAAATAAATACAAAATATGCTGTACAATGGGCGGCCTTATCGCTAAGAGCGATCTCTGCCAGGCAACCTTTGGATGGACATGAAGTGCTTGAACAAGTATAGACGGTGGCGTGTAATACAGAAAAATATTTAATAGGGACATACATAAAATACCTACTGATATACATAGCTATAAGTATAAATACATACATAAATATATAATATAAATAAAATAAAATACACACAAAAAAACAAACACATAAAATATGGCGCTGCCTTCAATGAGAAAATTGACCTCGCCTGGTGCAAATAACTTTTTTTAGAAATATAAACGTTTATTTATGTAAAAACGCCAGAACTATTCCTTAAAATTCTAAAGAACTATAGAACTCACCGGCGAACAGAACTCATAATTAATATTAATACTAATTTATATCTGATATCCTCATACCTAGGTATAGAGTACTGGGATTTTACAAGATTATTTGTATCCAAGAAAAGCGCATGCAAAATCGCGGGAAGAACCATGTCGAAGTACAAACGAAATATACTTATTATAATAATAATTAAATTCCTTTATTAAGATAATAATAATCCATGGTGTTAGTTTGCTTATAACTAGATGTTAGTACTTATAATTAACTACAGATTTTGTCCTTTGGACCAATTGGTGCATTACCGGACAGTTAAATTTTCCAGCAATCGCGGTTAGGATGCTGTTGCCACTCCCGCGGGTTCTGACATGACCAAATTATTAATGATGAATTTATTGTATAATTTTATTGCAATGTCATAATATTACATATTCTAATCTATAAGTTAATTTAATGATACCATCTAATATCTTTTTTTTAACCTAAGCCATTCGTGCTGCCGCTCTACACAGCGGTTGTGTTGCGCCGCACATGCGTTTCGTTCGAAAAACATTACGGCTGTGCTGAGTCACACAGATCTGTATTTTCTCAGCCGCTGCGCTAGTGTGGATTTACGCAAATTATTCACTTGTAGTAAACACATACGGTGTGATTTCAGCAATCGAAGTGTTAAGGTATGGTACTACTTGACGTGTAATGATATACTTTACCAATAAAATGAACTGTGAACTAACTATCAACTACGAAATAATGTGAGCTATTTCGACACTCCCTGGCAACACCCGGCGCGGGCGCAATAAGTGTAGCAGCCATTCGCAGCTCTTAGCGCCTGCCGGTGCCAACCGGATGGACAAACATTGCTTTGTTTGACCGACTTCGCTCTGGATTCTTATAGGTACAGTTTTAAAAGCTGGCGCGATAGCCTTTTGTTTTCCGTGAACGCCTAGGTTTCTGACGTCTCAGCCTAGATAATCGTATGAAAAAAAAAAATGCAATTACCAAAAATATGCCAGGTTAAAAAAAATCTATACTACTAGTTTGGAAGCCCACTTTACACGCAACTATACAAAAATATAATTACCTATGTAAAGAAAAAAAATGGACGATACATAACATTGCATTGTCATCGAACATACATATGTATGTATGCCAAACTTCAGATCAATCATGGGGCTAGATAATGCTTTGTGAATTGTCCAGCATTATTATTTTATTTTATCAGTTAAGGATAACAGTTATCCTAAATCCAAATCCTGCAACTGAATTTTAGACCTATTTCATATATGTATATATATAATATATGTTATTATATATTTAATTTTTTTGTTACTGGTCAAAAATTCAGTTGCTAGACTTGTCCCATACAAGCTAACAGGGCAAGTAGAATAGAAGCTTATAAAAATAGGCCCTATCGTACAATATTAAAAGTTCAAAGTCATTTTCCAAAGCAATATCCAACCTTTTAATTCAGTGAACTTTTATTAAAGCCAACAAAGTGTGGAGGCTCCCCAGCGCGAGATGCAGGCAATTTACCCTGGCCTTACGCGGCTTATTAGCAATAAACAAAACCGGGGGCTGCAGCGTATTCGGCGGAAGGCATGGACTTACAGCGAGAAAGAACAAAATGTTTTTTTTCAATTCAATATATTTATTTCGTTAACTTAATGTACATTTGTACACTAATATAACGATGTTTGACATTCCGATATATTTCGATATATTTGTTGCAAGACTAGGTCAATTAATTAAAATTATTAAAGATCCTCCACTTCAATATAAAAGAAACGAAACCGAGTTCCAGTACATAGTACAATACTGATTGTGGATTCTACTCACTTGTAAGCGAGTGGAATTTACAATTTTGCAATTATGTAGGTATATAGCATGTAATCTAATTTAAGCAATGTAGTTCTAATTATTTGTTACCCTTTATTCTGTCTTGTTTTAATAACACAATACAATACCTACTTATTGTGGAATTCACAATATTACAATTACCTACATATTTATATTATATAGCATGTAATCTAATTTAAGCAACCGTAGTTCTAATTGTTTGTTACCTTTTTTTCTGTCTTGTTTTACTTAATAACCTATAATTAGATAGTAATAACTCTACCTACTCGATCATATTTATATTATAGCAGCCCGTACATGTGTTTATGTTGCAATCAAGTTCTGATCAAACATTATGTAACCTTAAAATTGAATGTGATTGTGATGTGTTTTGTACGTTAAATAAACAAAATAAAATAATAAAATACCCTTTTAAGTAAAAGAAATACCTGTGTTAGGGAATCTCGCTCTTCCATAGTAAATCAAATATAAAACTAGATTAAGTTACGTTATTTAGTTTTTAATGTAGTAACCACAGAACTATAATTAAATTCAATTAAATATAAATAAATAATGCTGGACAATGCACACAGCATTATCTAGCCCCATGGTAAGCAGAGCTTGTGTTATGGGTACTAGACAACTGATATATATAATACAACACATTACATAGATAGATATTTTTTATTATACTTAGAAAACAACCAGAACACCCGGTACAAATATCTGTAGATCGTACACACAACTGTTCCGAGGCGGGAATCGAAACCGCAACCTCCTGCGTCGCAGGCAGACTTTCGCTCACCGCGCCACAGAGGTCGTCGAATTAATTCGTCAAATTAATTTATTTCAGCTTCTCAATAACGTTACCTACGTTATTGACCCATGTCACAGCCATAGTTATAAAAAAGAACTTACGGGTAAATAGTTTAAATATAATAATAAAATCATCGTATGTGTGCGTCCAGTGCTTCATAAAAGCGCAGTCCATGTCCAGGCTTCCAGCTATAAGGTTCAGATAGCTAATGGTACTGCCCCTCACTCGGCGCATCATTGATGCTGTTCTGTTGCGGATGATGAGTTTTTACCTTAGGATATTCAGTCAAGGACTAAGCACACCATGCCTAAGCACCACTAAAGAGCGACTAAATTCGAAATCAACGAAATTCTAAAAACTTTGTTGATTTTTATAGCAGAATCTAAAACCTATGTTTGTCTACATATGTAGGAATATCTCGATTATTTAAAGCTGACGCGATCGTGCTTTGTTTTTACTTAGAAGTCACAAATCCGTTCCGAATCAAGTCCAGTAGAACTAAACAAAAACGAAATCGGTTAATCCGATAGAACGCACATTAGACAGAAAAAACCTAACCTTCATCGGTACACTCAGGTAGCTGTTGCTACTAAAATTAATACCTTCAACGTTTCGCGTACATACAAGTTTAAATTCTTAAGCTTACAACTTGCACCAACCCAAATAAATCACTAAGGTTAAAACATCATTAATATTAAATCATGGTGCCACTGATTTATAGACAGGGAGCGCCCCCTAACCTGTCCGCGATGAACTTGCCTTAGCCGGTGACTTATTGCGGTTTGGTGAAAGTCGGCCTTTAGTTTTACTTGGAGATTTTATAGAAGGATTTTGTCACCATAACCCTCGTCCGTTGTATGATGGATCGATTCTTACGTTTGTGGCGTTAGAATCGGCCCTTCATATTCAGTCCTTGGACCCGGGATTTGAACTCGGGACCTCATTATCAGCGGTTGTACATGAGAAGAACCTTTACCAGCGGTTGTGCTGGGGTAAATGACCAGGTGGGATGACGACCTGCAAAGGACTGCAGGCAGATACTGGATGCGGCAACCTGAAGACAGGGCGCTCATTAGGGGAGACCTATGTCCAGCTGAGGACTGCTATAGGCTGATGATGATGATGAACGAGAGAATTAAGGATAAATCATCCAGATAACATGCGAGGAGGATTTCGCCAAATTAAGTGACTACTGCTGTGTTGTGTCCCTAACCTGTGTTTTTGTAATTTATTAAATAACTAACTCGTATCTAATAATGTCTGTGTTTCATGGATTGTTCTTAATAATTGATCTGTTAGAAGTATTTTATGTAGGTACGTATTTGTAAGCGATGAGATGTGGTCACGCCCTGTCGTGGGTACCAGGGTTGCATAGCGCATAGGAAAATAACCCTGACGTATGTTCTACGTGTGAAAACAGTGCGGCGTGCGCGGCTCGTTCGCACCTCTACAGGGTGCTCCAAGATATAGCTTGTCTTCATAGGTATAAATAAAAAAAAATATGTTTCTTTCGAGCACAGGACTTGAGTATACAAAAAAATACATTTAAATACCCAATCAATCGCATAAAATAAAATAAAAAATATGAACAATAGTGACCGGGGCACCGCCCCTTATAAAGGGTTGCATTGCATGTAAGTTAAGCAAGTGGCAAGATTCAAGAGCGTGAAAAATCTGGCAAGATAGAAGATACATAGAAAAAACGTTATTGCAAACTTATATTAGAAACTATCACTAAATAGTATAAAACAAATGCGCTTCTCGCTTTCTGGTCTGTCCACAACTACGCAACAGATCTTGATGCGGTTTTTTTAAATAGATAGAGTGATTCAAGAGGAATGTTTATTATGTATATAATACATGCATTTGCACCCACGCGGCCACGGGTGCAAATGCATGTATTATTACGGCTTTGCACGCAAAGCCGGGGCGGGTCACTAGTGTACAATAAAAACTTTAAAAAAAACAAGTTATACCGTGGATAGTAGTAGTAGTGATCTTTTTTTTATTTCAGATCATGTACATCAATACCGAAATCCAGCCAGCTGGGATGACGACTTGCGAAAGACTGCAGGCAGGTGCTGGATGCGGCAAGCTGCAGACCGGGTGCTTTCATATGGCGCTCATTAGGGGAGGTCTATGTCCAGTGAACTATTATAGGTTGATGATGATGATGATGACTTCAATAACGATATTAACTAAATACCTACCATACCTATCTTTTGTGAGTGTCCTTAAATAAAATGGAGCATCGGGGTTCCTAATTTACCTCAGAGGCGTATATTACATCTACTGAAGCTCTAATTCTTTCCGCGCTCACATCACAGCAGGCAGTCGTCGACGCGCGTGGGTCGATATAGTATCCACCACTTTTAGATACCTATATATATAAAATACCGATGTAAATATCAATAATTAAGGTACCTTTATATTGTACACTTTTAAATGTTTGATTTATGACAATAAATAAATCTGAATCAATGATCTAGGGCTCTAGGCAAGTTACAACACCCTGTAACTAAAACTGTAGTTCACATAGAATTTTGACGTTTACCCGCTAATTGTGGTATCAGCTACCGTGCGCGGCGCCGTTTCCGGTACCATTCCAAATTCAAATTCCATATTCTTTTTTAATGTTCGAACTTCGAACAAAAGCGCCTTCGGTGGTCAGTTGATGCCACCAACAGACACCGCTTTGTATTTGGGTTTTATTGGATTTCGAATTTAGAATGGAACAACATGTAGTTATCTATTTGTTTTTAGAACGAAAGTTTTGAAATTTGAACCTATCGAAACGATAAGTTCGAGTCGACATCAACATCAAAATTTATCTTCAGGGGGGCTCTAGCTTCTTATATTTCGTTTTAAATGTTTCCCATTTTTTTAAAATTATGTCAAAAACTAGCTGCGCCTCGCGGTTTCACCCGCGTGGTTATAGATAATAGGTTGGGGAAAAAGTTTCTTCGCATTTTTTAAGAAAATTCAAAACATTTTTTAATATAGTTTATTTAGATTTAACTAAAGTATGTAGGTACCATTTTGTTCGATAACTTTTCTCTATCGTGTAGGTAGGGATATGATCCCATTGCTATAGAAATTTTGGGGCTTCTGATCAAAATACCGCGACAAGTGGTTTTGGCAGTCCTCTCGTGATGTTAACCTGACACTGCCTAAAGAATTCTGAAGAGACCGAAACAGGTGGAAATCTGAAGTTGCAAGGTCAGGACTATACGGCGGATGCATTAACACCTCCCAGCCAAACTCTTTTAATTTTTGCTGAGTGGCTAAAGATGTGTGAGGTCTAGCGTTATCATGATGAAAAACCACACCCCTTCTGTTGATTAATTCCGGCCGCTTTCTCTCAACTTCTTGCTTAAATCTCATCAGTTGTTCGCAGTAGAGTTCAGAATCGATGGTCCTGCCTGGTGGTAACAGCTCATAATGAATATTAGCTGTGTGGTGTCGGCCTAGATAGAATAGCACCACCCCAACTCTTCCCGTGGGTGTCGTAGGAGGCGACTAAGGGACATACACCGGGGGGCGGGCAGCAGCGTCCCTTGCAGCACACTCATTGAACTGCGATCCCCAACCCCACGCTGGGCATGCCAGCGTGGGGATTATGGGCATTCCCCCCTTATGAAGAGACACGCCAAAAAGTGGCCCCCAGTTCCCGGCCGCCTCGCTATTCCTGGCCATGGCAACGGCCACGGTAACGGCGGGGCAGGGGGTGCTAAGAATCCCCGGGCTACACTAGGCTGCCACTCAGTAAAAAATTTGACCCTGGCTACGTTTAACGGACGCACTCTGAGGCTTGACCACCATCTAGCGCAGTTGGAAGTGGAGTTAGAGAACATTAAATGGCATGTTCTGGGGTTATGTGAAGTCCGTAGAGAGGGGGAGGACACTGTAACCCTAGACTCGGGCCATCTTCTCTACTTTCGCGAGGGTGATAAAACATCCCAGGGTGGCGTAGGCTTCCTCGTCAATAAGGCCCTCTCTAACAACGTCCAAGAAATCTCCAGTGTGTCGACCAGGGTAGCGTACCTGATCCTTCGGCTGTCCGAACGGTATAGCATGAAGGTAATTCAGGTTTACGCACCGACCTCGGCACACTTGGATGATGAAGTGGAGGATATGTATGAAGACATATCCAAAGCCTTACATAACACCACTAAGGCCCACTTCAACGTTGTTATGGGGGACTTTAACGGCAAGGTGGGAACCCAGATTGGCAACGAATCCCGAATAGGCCCGCATGGTTATGGAGTCAGGAATCACAGGGGGCAAATGCTTGTCAACTTCCTTGAGAAGGAGGGGCTGTTCTTAATGAACTCTTTCTTTGAGAAACAGCCTCAAAGGAGGTGGACATGGCAAAGCCCCGACACTGTGACTAAAAATGAGATCGACTTCATCATGACGGATAGTAGGCACATATTCAGAGATGTCTCAGTGATCAACAGGTTCAATACCGGATCTGATCACCGACTCCTCCGAGGCTCTCTGAATATCAACTTGAAGCTTGAAAGAAACCGTCTGATGAAGTCCACGCTCCGACCTGACCCAATCCAAATCATGGCGGGCGGGCGATTTGCTGCTTGGAACCCACTGATGACGCTGACGAGACCCTACACAATCTGGTTGAAACGTTGAGGGACGAGGGCATCAAATTCTGTCGAAAGCAGCGTACTGGCAAGAAGTCCAAACTCTCGGATGAGACTCTTGGGCTGATGACAAAAAGACGGGAGACCACCCAAGCGACTTTGTCAGAGAGGTCAGACCTGAACAAGCGGATTGCGAAGATGGTAAGGCACGACCTTCGAAGCTCCAACACGCGCCTCATTCAAGAGGCGATAGAGCGTAACCGAGGGTCCAAAGTATTCACTCAGCAGCTTGGCAGGAGCCACCTGACAAAGCTTAAAACGCACGACGGGAGGACCGTATTGTCAAAGCCGGAGATATCCGCCGAGATAGAGGATTTCTATGGCCGATTATACGCTGCACATGCCCTTCTGACACGCCACTATACCGACGAACTGCCTGACATCAGTCAAGACGAGATCGTGTTAGCTCTAAGGCAGCTTAAAAATGGAAAAGCCATAATGAATAATGCCCTTCCAATCCCACCACACACACACAGCCTCACCTTGTTGCGATTTAACCCGGGTTTCGCTACAGTCTGTGAAGCCTGACCGGCATTTGACCACGACCTTTTTCGCACGTGGATCACGTGCGAAAAAGGTCGTGGACTTTTCATCACTAGTTATCAGCTTTTTTCAAAAATGGTTCGGTTTCATTACGTCGTAATAAAGAATCACAAATGAGTACACGGTTCATTAGGTTTCTTTCAGTGAGCTCGTGAGGTACCCAAATATCGAGTTTTTTTGTGTACCCAGTGTTTTTCAAATGAGCCAAAACTGTTTTGTGGTAAATTTCCAGTTCTTCAGCTACGTCGTAACTACTGATATGCCGATTTTGCTCCACTTTTTCAAAAATGGCATCCATTTTATTCGTAATAGGGTGACCAGAGCGACGTGCATCTTTGACATCAAAACTACCGGATTGAAAACGCTTAAACCAAATTAAATTTGTGCTACTCTCTCAGACACTGCACTAGAATCTGGGCTTAACTAGACATCTAGTTAAGCGCAGACCGGATTTTTTCGGTGACGTCACAACAGCTGATGTCATATGATGGGAAGGTCATTGACGGCCATTTTGTGTTTTGAAGGATTAAGTAGTGCGGTGCGGCGGGCGAAGAAGGTTGCGGGCAAAGTGAATATAAAGTATTACTACGTTGCGGGTTCGAATTCAGCCGCAAGACAAATTTTTCAAAGATTTTTTTTCTTTATAACTATACTTGTTGTGCTTGATAGATGTGTTGATACAGAATTTTATGATGTGTCTTGTACGGAATAAAGAAAATAATATACTAGACCGGACCCACTCAATCTCAAACTAAATAGAGATTCAGAGCAAATTATTTTATTATGAGCTCAAACTCAACCAACACAACACTAAAGCTTAACAATGGTATTTTATTTTTCTGTAATGTTAATCTGTAATACATAAGTAAAAATTAACTAAACAAACGCTGATCAGCGTTCGACAAAAATTTGAAACAAACGATATTGAATCTCAACTGTACATGTACACCAATTCGAACATTACTCGATCAGAACCCGGAACGCTTCGTAAGCGCGATCTAGCGCTCGGTCACTATTAGCAGCGACATCTAGTTATAAAACCTGGAACTTTTCACGGCCGAGCACTACGACCTTAATTTATTTACGATAAGGTTCAAATTTCAATACCAACAAACAAAGAAGGTAATTTGTCCATAAATTTTGATGTTCTATCAAAACTGTTCGACTTGGCGTATACATATAGACAATAAAAATACCTACCGTAATTGCGGGTTACTTTAGATACTTTTCGTATACCAACCGAATCCTAGCGGTAACCTTCGCATCATGACAAGAGCCCTAACTGGACACTGTCGCCTTAACAAGCACATGTTCAAACTAGGGCTAAGCGACACACAATCCTGCAGATTTTGTGAGGAGGCGGATGAAACGCCCCTCCATCTGCTAAGTGAGTGTGGAGCACTGATGCACAAACGCAGCATCCATCTGGGCAAGCATTTGCATAGCCCAGACGAGCTGAAAGACATCACCCCGAAGAAAATCCTACAGTTCCTAGCAGCTGCAAGGGTTAGTGGCGAACTATGAACGCCACGGCTTGGGGACTGAAATGTAAAAGTGGCGATCACAATAGGCCTATCATGGCCGCCGTGATACGAAAGCCACCCCAAAGCTAATAAAAAAAAAATATATATATACCTATATATATATACTTTTTCCATATAATTTTTGAAATCATAATTTTATTTGATAAATAAGGATAGTAGCTAGTTATTAAAACATTAATTCAATTAAAAATTGTATCAATTAAAAAAACCGTATCATAATCCGTTGCGTAGATTTAAAGATCTAAGCATACATAGGGATAGACAGACACCGGGAAGCGACTTTGTTTGTATGTAGTGATACATCTGAAGAAACAAAAGAATATGATCTCCCAAACTTAGCTAGGATGAATAACCCTGACTCCTGATATCGACTAAGGGCGCGCCTACACGCTAACGACTTGCAAACAGCGTAACAATAATAAATAGATATTACCGGATTAGCGGCGCGTGGCGCGCGCGTGTGGCGCGGCGTTAGTTTGTTTAATACATGTTTGATTGATTTCATACATAGGTGTGTTGCTTGCATTGGATAGGTACTATGGATGGCAATTATGCATGGAGCTATGGAAAGAGCTATGTTCGGAGTTTCTCTGAAGGATAGGATTCGCAACGAATACATCCGTCAGAGAACCAAAGTTATCGACACAGCTCTGAGAATTAGCAAGTAGAAGTGGCAGTGGGCCGGCCATATTTCGCGAAGAACCGACGGCCGGCTGGGGCAAACGTGTTCTCAAGTGGAGACCATGACTCGGTAAACGTAGTGTAGGACGCCCTCCGGCCAGGTGGGATGAAGACCTGCGAAAGACTGCAGGTAGATGCTGGATGCGTCAAGCTGAAGACAGGGCGCTATGGCGCTCATTGGGGGAGGCCTATGTCCAGCAGTGGACTGCTATAGGCTGATGATGATTATGATGATGGCAACCATAGTACCTTACCTTACCACTTAGAATAGCTTTATTACACTAGGTTAGACTTCAACTGATAAAATATTTTCAATAGTGCTATTAATCGTACTAGTTGGTGAGGAGGGCGTCGTCGTTCTGCGACACAGTGTTAAGCTACTGCAGATGATATCGTTTTTCAAAACTGTTTCTGTTCCATGTCATGTACCGACCAATAAACGATTTATTATTTATTTGTTACCATAATATTGACCGCTGTAACGTAGCACCTGAAGGTCCGTCTGCGCTGGAGGTTGCGGGTTTGATTCTCGAGGCAAAAGCTAAAAATAAATCCGTCTGTTCTGTTAAAAATAATCCCGACTTATTTGAAAATTTTGCAATTGGAAGCCGGTCTGAGGGCAGACTACGCACTGTGCCATGCAGAACAAAGTTGTTGCGTTCAAGTGTATTTGGCATGGCGCCTAAAATATATAACAAAATTCCTAAAGTAGTTCGTGATTTGTCCAGAAACCAATTTAGTGCAAAACTTAATGCTTTTCTAATAGAAAAAGCTTATTATACAGTAAATGATTTTCTAAATGACCGTATTGTTTGACATTTTTATACTTAATTGACTATGTATGTACCTATCTTGAATTTGTTATATAATGATATTTCCAATAGCTTGTTAATTTGCCATATTATGAAATTTATAGATTGTACTATTTTTTGACATTTATTATTTGATTATTAAATGATTACCTTAACTTTATATTGACATTTTATCTCCTGCTGTACATTAATCTATCATTTAAATAAAATTTAAAAAATTATAAGTAATTACATTAAATGATTATTTATATAACTACATGCTTTTTTTATAATATAATTATGATATATTGTATAAGCTAAAATATTAGTTGTTTATTAAAATGTTTGTACGCCTAAGCGGCAGAATCTAGCGATCTAAAATAAGTCTTATGTATCTGACTATCCATTACCCTGATTCACAAACAATAAATGAATTATGAAAAGTTTTGTAACATCTGCATATATTTGTCCCGGGTGTGACAGATATTTTTTATTATACTTAAATAGAACCCACCCAGGTTCTATTTAAGTATAATAAAAAATATCTGTCACAAAAGCTCTGCTTAGCTTGGGGCTAGTAGATGCTGTGTGAATTGTCCACATTTTTTCATTTTTCTTTCGTAGGGTTTATTTTTTTTGTTTTTTTTCCTAATCAGAATGAAGTCAATGAGGGACAAAAATAGTATGAGACCTGCAGTTCTGTAAGCAGGTAAGTAAAAAAAACGCACTGGTGAGTCGATCGTCACGATTACTGTGGCGGCCGAAAAAAAAAATGCACGACGATATTTTTTATATATTATACATAGAAAAAACCAGAACACCCAGAAAAAACATATGTGCAGATTGTACACACAATTGTCCCGAGGCGGGAATCGAACCCGCAACCTCCTGCACCACAGAGTTCGTCAAATAATGTATATAATAAAAAACGATCAAGCAAATATTGAGTTCCAAATGTATACCTCTACATTAGGTATTCTATACTTTTTAGGTTTAAAATCTATTTCAGGCTCTCACTCTATCTACCCCTATACTCAGTATTCCCACAACTGGGGCTGGGCTAAATTAATTCAAGTCCACGTACAAGTTACTCGTGTCACGTCAAGATGGCCGACGCTGATAAATTGATTCATGTTCATCAAGATGAGAATTCACGGGAGCATTCTCTGGATTCACGAAGTTTTTTTATTTTTCCTCATACAATTTTTTTATGTATAATAGAATAGAATTGAAAAAAAAACATTTATTAGGACACAGGTACAAAATACATGTATAGAATAAACAAATGAAAAACAAAGCAGATTGTTACCTATGGGGGTAAGCAATAATAAAAAAATAATAAGTATTTATTTCAAGCATATGCTCATATCAGTAATTATACAAGAGAACCTTAGAAACTAAAAGGATTGCTGGAAAGTGGCAGAAAAGGGTGATAGTAAATAAAATAAGATTATGAAGAATATTATGTATGGGTTGGGTGTCACAGAGACCATGATAGGCCTTTTAAATTAAATAAAATTCTTTTATTAATTCAGACACTTACTTCTTACTAAATGAGCACTGAGACAAGTCAAATTTTAAACTAGCTTATTCGATAATAATTAAGATTCATAAAGCTGTTATGAGTTGTACCTACTATAGTATAAAATTTGACTTGTCTAATTAAAAATAGTAATAAAATTTTAGATTGGGATTCAGATTTTTTTATATTATAGTAGTAAAAAACATTAAAAACTGACAAAAAATCGCAAAACGAGACAGATGTGCATAAATGTGAGTTGCGTTTTTCTTATTCGGCTGTTAGCTCTTCAGAGTTCTAATACAATATAATATCTTTCCCAAATGTTCAACAAGAGATCGATTGTTTGAGAAGCATTACGTTCTAAAACGGCAGAGCCATCTCGTGGTAGGTAGGCTCTGTGACACAGAGCCTCCATTTTAATTCTAAATGCACACACAGAGTCTGTGTGTGCATTTAGAATTAAAATGTCTACAAAAACGGTAAAAACGGTAAAAGTCAGCCTAAATAAGTCTATATTTACTGACTTGGCTGACTTTTTTACCGTTTTGCAGACGCAAAACCTCCCCGTATGTTTCCAGTTTAATTCTAAATGCACACACAGAGCCTACCTACCACGAGATGGCTCTGCCAACATGCCAAGCATTCTGTGGCATAGCAACAGAAACTCAATCAAGTTTCTTATAGGTGCCTATAGGTGCAGATACTTTAATTAAGATCCGGTTATGCTATCATAGGGACGTATTATCATCATCATCAGCCTAATATTAGTCCACAAACACACAGTGGACCTTTGTCCATGCGCGCTATGCCCGCTATGACAGGGCGCTATGCTCCTTAGGGTGGCCCACCCTAAGGAGCATAGCGCCCTGTCTTCAGCTCGTCGCATCCAGCATCTGCCTGCAGTCTTACGCAGATTAAATTTTAAAAGTTTAATTTTTTTCTGCATTCTACAAAGACTAACGGAAATGTAAAACAACAAATCGTTAAACATTTTTTTCTTTTGTTTTTACCATAGGATCGAAGTTCGTTTTTCAAGAAAGTGCTCAATGCGCCTAAAGAAAAGTTTACTTCAATAGAAGGTACAAACAAAAATTAATCTCGGGCCAACACGAATGGATCAACCTTAATGTTTATTTTCTCACAATTAATCACAATGAAAGGAAATAACAATTGTTACTATGTCGACACCAAATAATTTAATTTCCTTTTCGTATACATTGCCTCGGGCGCCTCTGTTTCGTACAATTTGATTATTGAGTTAACAATGTTGTAATTGACGGCTTTGGTGACGCGAAGCCGTGAGAAATAGGCAGGTTTGGCTCCCGTACTGGAACGTTCTTTTGAAAAGTTTTTGTTTTAACGTAACATTTCTGGGTATTTTTATAAGAATCGCTTCTGCTCAAATTCTCGCGGTATTTCGGGATATGCATTGTATTACGTATATCAATATCAGTTATAAAGTACCCATAACACAAGCTCTTGGTTTCAATAAAAAATCTGAGCGTCTGGACGCGACGCCTGACCCGAGAGCTGAGATTTTTGTGAGTATCTGGCGCAGCGCATCAGCATTGCCAAACAGAGCGGGACAATGCAGCCAGCAGCGTCTGGGGGACGCGCATCGACTGGGATTGATATTGATCAGTTGAGTTACCTGTAGATTTTTTGCAACCAATGCAGTAAGTATTTCAATATACTAGTTTTTTAAATTATTTAATTCCCATTTTCTTTGTTTATAAGGATATATTTAATCTGTATGTGCGCTACTAACTCTACTACACATATTAAGTATTGACATTGACAGTTCTAATTGAAATGACAGCTCCCACAATAAAAAATGCAATAATCTCCCACCTTTACATCAAAGATACATTGATACAGACAGACGCAATACACGTCAAACACAATCAAATCTTTTTGTATCTATGATAAAATCCGAATAAATTATTGATTCTGGTGTAAAAAATTGGAACTAAATCCCTCCCCATGCAAATAATCTACGATTCTAACAAAATATTCGACGGTAGCGCCACTTTCAACTATTCAAGTAACTTGGTCGCTTTATATTCACACGAGAATATGCCAATTCATCTGTTTTTATAGCAATGTACCTAACAAAATGAATTAAAAATCAACTCTATGTGTAAGAAAATAGAGTAGAGAATAAACCTACATTGTAAAAAGCGATGCGAGCAATAATTAAAAGTTCATACAACGATTGAACAACAGAAAGTTAAGTAAAATATACTCTATGACTCTTGAAATAGAGGATAGGGCGATGGTAATAAGAGGGAGTGAGAGGTCAGTATCAGCCCTCACCAATATACATCAATCAAGGTACTGCTAAATGCACCTTTGGCTTTATGATATTGATAGGGTCGATCTAGTTAGCACTCTGATTTTAGACAGTGTTCTGTGAATTGACTGAATAACCTAGCTAATTCTTTATTTATTTTAGACTGAACTTATTAATTTGTTTTGACATTTATTCGCAGGTTAGGTGCTACGCCGTAGAGGGTGCTACGGTGGCGTAAAATATTTACGTTTAAGTCCTAGATCAAAATATATATGTATAATAAATTACTATTACGCCCTCGGCTTTGCATACGTTGTCTCTGGGACCTTTTGTGTCTATGGAAGAAACGGAACAAACATCCAACCATCTATACATATAGACGTCCAAACAGTTGTGTGATATTGGAAACTTTTATGAACTGAAAACAAAAGGAAAAACCGATTAAAAACACATATAGATTAATCTATGTATGTTCTTTATGTTTTATATCTGGATTATTATACAAATAAGATCAGTTTTTATTTTGTCTCAGTAAGATGGAAATATATAAATCGTATAAATATCTTGAGCAGTTACTAATTTCTTGTTTGCTCAGTATATTGAAGCTAAGTTTTGACCGGCGTTTCCATGATATTATTATAGTTTATATGTCCAACGTACTACAAATAGGAGCCAACTGTAGCTCACCTATTCACCCCTAAACGAGTAAGCACACATCACCTGTACTACACGTCATCGCCACGCGCCGAACGTTTGTGCCGTGTGCGCGGGTGTGTGCGCGCCTTTATTCATCATGGACGCTGTGCGCTCTGTCATGACGGGATGGTTTTCTAATAAAGGTGTCTAAATAAATAAATAGATAAAGTCTTTATTTGCTACTTCTGACGCACACATACAAAATATTAAAAATATACAGTACACTAGTAAAAAAAAATTTGGAATATAAACAAATATAAACAACATCACACATCACATGACCTGCCTATATTAGTCCACTGCTGGACATAGGCCTCCCTCAATGAGCGCCATAGCTGCCTGTCTTCAGCTTACCGCATCCAGCATTTACCTGTAGTCTTTCGTAGTTCGTTATCCCACCTGGTCTGATGGAGTGATTGGAGACCACGACTCGGTAAGCGTAGTGTAGTTGCCTGGAAGAGATCGATTCTAAGCGATAAGGCCGCCCATTGTACATGTCGCATGTAATGTATTTTGTAATGTTCCGTATCTGGTGTACAATAAAGTATATATTTTGTATTGTAACTGAATGACACCAGACTTGCATGCATTTAGTGCCAATGGAGATCGAAATTATGTAAAACTTTAACAAGAGCTATCAAGTATAAATAAATATATACGATAACACGACGACCGATGTGGCGCGGTGGGCGAAGGTCCGCTTGCGACGCAGGAGGTTGCGGGTTCGATTCCCGCCTCGGAACAAGTGTGTGTACGATCTGCAGACATTTGTTCCGGGTGTTCTGGTTGTTTTCTATATATAATAAAAAATATCTATCTATGTAATGTATTGTATTATGTATATCAGTTATCTAGTACCCATAACACAATCTCTGCTTACCATGGGGCTAGATAATGCTGTGTGAATTGTCCAGCATTATTTATTTATTTATAACAAATAGCGTTAACCGGTCAAACACCATAATCCGTAAAAACACAAAGAATAAACTGTCTCTAATCTCGTCATAAAAAACATGGGTGTTACCAGTGCGAATTTTTTCCCCATTTCTCGGGAATAAAGCCGTTTTATAAATCAGGCTTTAATACACTTTGAAATATGTTTGTTGGCTGCTAGTTATGCGCCGTTTGTATTCCGGCGGGTTGTAGCGTAGAGATGGGGTAATGTTTCGGGAAATTGTGGGGAAATATTTTTGTAAGTACACTTTATTCGTTTGTGTATTAGTGCAGAGGATCGGTAGACTACGCCATATTGTTATTCAAGTTTTTTGATATGACATTGTCATTTTGGATATGTGTGGCATATGTCAGACCAGCAGTGGGCGAAGATCGCCACTGACTGGGTCCCGGACGGACAACGGCCACGTGGAAGGCCTAGGCGGAGATGGCGGGATGAGCTATACAATAAGGAGTGGGTCCTCCTTGCTGAGGACCGAGATGAGTGGAAGAAGGGGAGAGAGGCCTTTGCCCTGCAGTGGGACACCCCGGGCTAATATAATAATTATTGTCATTTTGATTGTAAAGTTGTGACAGAATTAAGTATTTCAAAGGTTAGGAACAGTAAAATTAAGTACATTTTGATCGTTTATCGATTATGCAACGAATTATTAGATATTACTCGTATAACGATGAATTCTTAGTTAACACTTTGAGTGCTGAAAACGCACGTTATGAGTTTTCTACAAGTGACTAATCTGCGAAAATCCACACTAGCGCAGCGGCTGAGAAAATACAGATCTTTGTGACTCAGCAGAGCTGTAATATTTTTCGAACGAAACGCATGTGCGGCGCAACACAACCGCTGTGTAGAGCGGCAGCACGAATTTTTTAGGTAAAAAAAAAGATCGCAGTCGTCGAAAAAAAACCGCAGTCAAAGTGTTAACTATTTTAAGTTTGTTTTATTGAAGGACAAATATAAATTCAAAAATATAAATTGGTTATTAACACGTTAGCTGCCAGAACAAATTCGCGATTACGACCAATTAATATTTTAATTTGCTTACCATGGGGCTAGATAATGCTGTGTGAATTGTCCAGCATTATTTATTTATTTAATTTCAAAATTTTGTATATCGAATCAAAGTGTCTTAAAATGCAATAAATATGAATTTAGAGTAACAGGTTTTGCTGCATTTCTTGTAATTAACAAATTTAACATTTCCCCCAGAAAATGTTGATTAACTTCTGTTCTGACAAGAAAAGTAACAAGCCATGTTGCATATAGTTAGCCCGGGGCCATGTCAGTGAATTCTAATAGAAACGAGCAGGCTAAACGCGCTGGACAGCTCGATCGTCAGTCACTGGTCGATCGTCACGACTGACACGGCTCGATCGTCACGACTGACACGGCCTGATCAAGTACCATGGCTGTCAGGCACCGGTGACTGACATGGCAGCTAACGTGTTAAAGTACTAACCTATCTTGAGTTTTACGGAAAAGTTATTGCAGTTATCGAACGCAATAGCCAAAAAGGTGTCTTGTTCGGATAGTCCCACATTCCGTATTCCGTACATTTCCCCTCCCCATTGTTTACTGGCCGAGGCTTAGTGCTGCGGCAGTAGATACTATCGACTATTCTGTGGCGGGGTTTAGGGAAAAATTGTGAGTTGGCGGTGGATACAATTTGTAGGCAGATGTTGCTTTCTAGCTTAGCTAGGTTTTAGCTTACCCTGCGTTAGCTGAAGTTATATGACGACCGATGTGGCGCGGTGGGCGAAGGTCCGCCTGCGACGCAGGAGGTTGCGGGTTCGATTCCCGCCTCGTAACAAATGTGTGTACGATCTGCAGATATTTGTTTCGGGTGTTCTGGTCGTTTTCTATGTAAAATAAAAAATATCTATCTATGTAATGTATTGTATTATGTATATCAGTTATCTAGTACTCATAACACAAGCTCTGCTTACCATGGGGCTAGATAATGCTGTGTGAATTGTCCAGCATTATTTATTATTATATTTAGGCGCAAACTAAGGCTGGTGATTATTTGGCATTAATAAAATAAATTGTGCTGGAACCAACATTATCTAGCCCCAAGCTAAGCAGAGATTGTTTATGGGTACTAGATAACTGATCACTACATAGTATAAAACAAAGTCTCTTCCGTTGTCTGTCTGTCCCTATATAATTATGTATCTTTATAACTACGCAATGTATTTTAATGCGGTTTTTTTAATAGATAGATTGATTCAAGAGGAAGGTTTATAAACCATTTGACACGTAGATTTCTACGCGGGCGAAGAAAATACATTATAATTATGTATATGTGATATTATTGTGATTGTCGATAGGGCTGGTCCACCAGGTCAAAGTCGCTCAGCGAGCTATGGAAAGAGCTATGCTCGGAATTTCTCTGAAGGATAGGATTCGCAACGAATACATCCGACAGAGAACCAAAGTTATCGACATAGCTCTGAGAATTAGCAAGCTGAAGTGGCAGTGGGCCGGCCATATCTCGCGAATAACCGACGGCCGCTGGGGCAAACGTGTTCTTGAGTGGAGACCACGACTCGGTAAACGTAGTGTAGGACGCCCTCTGACCAGGTGGGATGACGACCTGCGAAAGACTGCAGGTAGATGCTGGATGCGTCAAGCAGAAGCAAGACAGGGCGCTATGGCGCTCATTGGGGGAGGCCTATGTCCAGCAGTGGACTAATATTGGCTGATGATGATGATATGTGATATTAAAGATTATTTCTGGGGTATTTATCGCGTAAACAAGTTAGGCACGCGATACATACCTACCCGACCAATATCTACATACTCTTCATAATCTTTTAAATAAATAAAAAATAAATAAATAAATAATGCTGGACAATTCACACAGCATTATCTAGGCCCATGGTAAGCAGAGCTTGTGTTATGGGTACTAGATAACTGATATACATAATACAATACATTACATAGATATTTTTTATTATACATAGAAAACGACCAGAACACCCGGAACAAATATCTGCAGATCGTACACACAATTGTTCCGAGGCGGGAATCGAACCCGCAACCTCCTGCGTCGCAGGCAGACCTTCGTCCACCGCGCCACATCGGTCGTCAAATTATATTATTATTTTATTTATATTTTAACGAATTGCTAAGGTTTTAAAGCTGTTGTTGTTGTGTAAGTATATTTTATTAAAACTTTTCAAAAAACGATCCAACAAATAAAAAAAAAAAACTTTTTATCAGTTTTTTTTTATTTGTTGGTAGTCGTTAAGTCGTGTAAGCATAATATTTTTTCAGAAAAAGAACCAATAAACCTGATTTAGGATCTATAATGAGCAAATCTCGTTACGAGTATTTCCTTTTTTAAAATCTCGTTTCAATACAAAAAAGCGTTAAAACCGTTTGGCAATCGTTGTTAAATCTGTACTAAAAGGAAGAATCGATCCGCGCCAAGGTACAGTCAGCTACAAATAACAATACTCCGAGTCCCGAGGGAGCATGAACAGGGCTTAGCTCTTTACTCGGGTTTGTAGGGATGGGATAGAGTTTTATCGATATCGATTAATAAAAAGAAAACAAACATGCTTTATTGTGATAAGACTGTACTACCTAGACTCTCATCATCATCAACAAATGTTATTCCACTGCTGGACATAGGTCTCCGCCAATGTGCGCCACAGCGCCCTGTCTTCAGCTTGACGTATCCAGCATCTAACTGCAGTCTTTCGCAGGTAGTCATCCCACCTGGTCGGAGGTCGTCCTATACTACGTTTACCGAGTCGTGGTCTCCACTCAAGAACACGTTTGCCGAGACTCTCATAAAAGTCTTATATTACGCACATTTTTGAATGTGTTTTAGTTTACTTTGGCTAGCCTATTGGGCTTTCACGGAGATTCTGTTTAACTACGTACATGTTTGGCTCTTGATTATTTTCTTAGACGATTATTTAAGCAGGATAAATAGTAAATAGCAACAGCAGGTAACGTCACTTTGTTCGCGTCGGTGCAAGTGCTCTACAGGTACATAATCTGTATGTATAGCTGATTTTGGTTTTAAATGTTTGTCGTAGTCCAGGGAAGGTTTAAACGGTGAGAAAACATGTCCAGGTAAAATTGCGCAGAAATTTCCACACGGGCGAAGCCGCGTGGCGCAGCTAGTTATGTATAAATAATCGTCTAAAGAAACCTCATTGAGGATTTATAATACTACTGACCAGGAGAAATGACATGTATTCTCTTTGATATTAAAACAATATCTATCGACAATTTATTCTGTCTTGTTTGTTTATTTTAAAGTGTGCAAAAAAATTATTATCTATCCATCTATCGACAATCATCGACATTAAAATAGTATAATATATCGACAATCATCGATATCATCAAGCCCATCCCTAGCAGTAAAACTTCACGAGGTGCGATCTAAGACGCACTTCCAAATGAATAATAAGCTTTTACTGAGCCGTTTCATTTGAAATTCAGATTTTTGACACAATTGAATCTTGTTTTGTCTTCCTTCTGAAAATTTAAAACAATTCCTATGTATATCTTCACTACGTAGTATATAACAAAGTCGCTTCTGTCTGTCTGTCCTTATTAATGCTTAAATCTTTAAAACTAAGCAACGGATTTTGATGCGGTTTTTTTTATAGATGGAGTGGTTAAAGAGGAAGGTAAAGGGCTTTGTATACATTTTCTAGAATAAGTTTGTGTTATGGTTTTCGTGCAAGAAGTATAAATAAATAAGGTTTATAAACCATTTGACACATAGATTTCCAAGCGGGCAAAACCGCGGGGCGCAGCTAGTCTATACTAATATTATAAAGAGGAAAGGTTTGATTTTTTGTTTGTAACGAATAGGCTCCGAAACTACTGGACCGATTTGAAAAATTCTATCACCGTTAGGAAGCCTAAATATCCGTGGTGAACATAGGCTATTATTATATTTTCAAAAAAGTTAGGGATCTTCACTAAAACCCCCTAATGTAGCCCATGGTGTAAAAAAACCAAATAAAGTGAAATTTGAGTTTTACGCGGGTGAAACCGCGGGGAACAGCTAGTATGTTATAAGCTGATAAAAAAGTCGTCGTATAAAAAACAATTTCAATGATTATTTTAAGGCTGTTTGTTATTATAGTGCGTTTGTAAAGCGCATTTCCATACTGAGGAAAGGTGGGTTCGAGTCCCACAAAATCAATTAATTATAAAAAATAAATTTATGGGATACTAGTGCTACTACTGCCCGCGGCTTTGCACGCGTTATAGTATCCTATACAGACTATTCTACCTTTTACGGTTCAGGAGATACAGCCGGACGAACGGACAGACGGTAATGGGGTCCCATTGGCTTCCTTTGAATATGGTACACTAAAATCGAGTACCTATAAATAATATAGGATTATCCGTATAATTTTAAAAAGAAACATTTTGTAAATCCATTGACATCCGTACTAAGATTTGTAATCTGGCACTACCTACTTTATTGTTGTCCACACTACCCAACGGTTCATCATCAACCTGTTGTTTTTGTTAGTCAACCTCTGGACATAGGCTTCCCCCAAGGAGCGCCACAGCGCCCTGTCTTCAGCTAGACGCATCCAGCATCTACCTGTAGTCTTTCGCAGGACCCTAGCAGTAAAACTTCACGAGGTGCGATCTAAGACGCACTTCCAAATGAATAATAAGCTTTTACTGAGCCGTTTCATTTGAAATTCAGATTTTTGACACAATTGAATCTTGTTTTGTCTTCCTTCTGAAAATTTAAAACAATTCCTATGTATATCTTCACTACGTAGTATATAACAAAGTCGCTTCTGTCTGTCTGTCCTTATTTATGCTTAAATCTTTAAAACTAAGCAACGGATTTTGATGCGGTTAGCAGGTAGAGAAATGCTATCTAGCATTGAAATGAAATGAAATGAAAGTTTATTTCTTTAGGCTTACAAATAAGCACTTAGACAAGTCATATTTTATACTATTCATTATTATATTGAAGTTCGCATTATGCTCGCATGTACAACATTTATGCAATAAAATATTATATCTATCTGTTGACTTTGTTTATCCAAAGTAATATTTCGCCTCTACCAAATTTTGCCCTGTAATGTAGGTACCCCTATTCGAAGACAATACAAGCGGCGGGACAGTGGAGTTAAAAACCGTGTAAGTTTATTACAATGGAGATAATAAACCGAGGGTTGACTGTACACTGCAGAGCACAAAAAGAGACGCGGTATTTTTATTTAAGAATTATTTAACTATTTTATTATACTTACATATAATGTAGTTATTGTATTTTAATAGAAGAATAAAATACTTAATTGTGCACCAGATACAAATCATTATAAAAAATTCATTACATGCGACACGTACATTGGGCAGCCTTACCGCTTAATATAGTTTATAGTTATTTAATTAAGTTTATTTAACTATTTTCTATTAACAACTATTTTTTGAAGACTGGCGCTCATTGGGGGAGGCCTTTGTCCAGCAGTGGACTAATATGGGCTGATGATGATGATGATGACTATTTTTTAGCTGAGTAATATTTTAAATTTTGTATTTAATCAAATATTTTAGGTAATTATCCCACGGGAACTGATGTATAGGATAAGAAGTAGTCTGTTTTATTCCAGGCCTATAACTAATGTATGTAAAATTTCAGCCCGATTCGTTCAGTTATTTTAGCGTGAAAATGTAACAAACATATATCCATACATCCATCCAAACTATTGCACTATAATATATTATCTGGTCGAACCAAATACTTTTACGCGAAAGTGTAAGAGCTGAATAGTTTTCTTGTCCCGAAGTGTACAGACACCGGCTAAGGCGGGTGTGTATTAACTTATAATAAACGCGGTTTTCTGCGATGCGTTACACAACCCCAGTGTGTAAACACCTTAATAACCAAACTTACCAAAATTAATCTGCACCTTGTGCTCAACGGTATAGAGTAGTAATTGGTTTGAAAATCTTGAGTTTTTTTTATCAGATCCGATATGCTATTATGATATTAATATTGTAAGCTTAATTTGGTAAGGTTAAAGTTGAATTTGCTTTGGATTTTTTTGCCTTTTTGGACGTTTTTTAATGGATGCATACATATTTTTTAAATAGGGGTGTTTTTTTAATAATAAAACTTATCGCTTAGTGCTTAATGTTATTTTGATGATGTTTGTTTTTACTTGTTCCAGATTTGAAAAATTTACTTCAATGAAAATGGTAAGGGATATATTTTTTAAGAAAATAACTGCGGAACAGTAGGTTTTTCTAATTATAAGCCAATATTAATAAATAATAAATAAATAAATAATGCTGGACAATTCACACAACATTATCTAGCCCCATGGTAAGCAGAGCTTGTGTTATAGGTACTAGATAACTGATATACATAATACAATACATTACATAGATAGATATTTTTTTATTATACATAGAAAACGACCAGAACACCCGGAACAAATATCTGCAGATCGTACACACAATTGTTCCGAGGCGGGAATCGAACCCGCAACCTCCTGCGTCGCAGGCGGACCTTCACCCACCGCGCCACATCGGTCGTCAAATAAATTTTTCAATATTAATTTGTTATGAATGGAAGAATTCCTCCAAGCATAGATAGATAGATTTTTATTACACCACACAAAACAGAAAATAATACAAAGATAAAAACTTATGATAAAGGTATAAAGGGCGGCCTTATCGCTGAGAGCGATCCCTTCCAGGCAACCTTGGGATAGACTGGACATGAACGAACAATATAGACGGTGGCACTTTAATAAATAATTGGTAACAAATACACTAAATACCTACATTACAAACATTATAATAAACTTACATAGACATAAGATAAGGCTATCAATATTTCATATGGATAAATAATGCTGATGCAGCAGTTTTTTGAATATAGGGAGTGATTTTGCACGTCTGATGTCCAGATGGAGAGCATTCCATAGACGGGTAGCTTGTACAGTGAATGATTTGTCATAGAAAGAGGTAGAGTGAGCAGGGACTTTCAAGATGAGGGTTTCAGAGGAACGCAAAGAGAGTGAGTGAGAGTTGTCAACCAAAATTGTCATATTTGCATTCGTTTCGGATAAAGAAAGCTTAAAAAAACTGCAACAGGTTATAATATGCTTCCGTTGCTGACTGTACCTACACATATGTATTAATGCATCCGACTGTATTTTACAAATCGTCCGTGTCTAGACAGAAAAACGTTCTAATCCAACTAACCTAATACAACTTAATATAATATATCTTATTACCCACAGCTTTCTTAACTTAACTCGCAGTATTAAGTGAACGTGTTAGAATTAATGCCTCTAAAGGCGTTAACACTTTGACTGCTGAAATCACACGGTATGTGTTTTCTACAAGTGACTAATATGCGTAAATCCACACTAGCGCAGCGGCTGAGAAATACAGATCTGTGTGACTCAGCACAGCCGTAATATTTTCGAACGAAACGCATGTGCGGCGCATCACAACCGCTGTGTAGAGCGGCAGCACGAATTTTTTAGGTTAAAAAAAAGATCGCAGTCGTCGAAAAAAAACCGCAGTCAAAGGGTTAAGTAAAACTAACAGTCGTAGTTGAGTGTTTTTTTTATTTAAGTTTTTATACCTCTAACATTATGAGAGACTAATGTATCTATAATAGTTTTAAATTAACATTATTATATTTTACTTAGGTATATTGTTAATATCGTAGTTGAGTGATTGTGGATTATTATATTATTACTGTATTGTATTATTAGTCTAATTTGTCTCTTGTACACTTCCTCTATCTATTCCATCGCCACTCCTGTAAACCTAAGGTTTGCTGGAAGAAAACTCTAACTCAGGGTTAAGCTCGCCTATGTACCTACATATCTGTTTTATATAAGTTAATAGCTGCTCCCCGCGGCTTCGCCCCCGTGGAAATCTATGTGTCAAATTAAATGATAAAAATCTTCATCGTATCCTATGTTAGACTCCTGGTTCTAAGCTACCTCTCCACCAATTTTCAGCTAAATCGGTAGTAGTTGGTTATTGGGGCTTCTGGATCAGGATCATTCATGAATGATCCAGAAGCCCCAATAACCAACCTGAACTTATATTTAGATTCATCGTTATATTGATTGAATAAATATTAAGCTGTATTCATTCTTGTTTTCATCGATTCAAATTGAAAACATGAAATAAATTTGTCAGATTATTCATCGTTTATATTGATTGAATTAGCTCTATATGCTCTATTCATCCTTGTTTAGGAATGATTTTGCTCCAGACCTCCATATTTTGGAATGTTGAAAAATATGTGGGATAAACAACCCTATCTTCATTTTCTGTTGCACTCACAATCCATGATTGCATATTATATATTTATGTAATAAAACAAAGTAGATTTTTTTAAAAACTTTATTCTCTAACCATTTTCAAATATATTATATTTTAACACTAACATAAGAATGATATAAACATTTTATTATAGCCCTGTCAAACAATAAGATTATAATTTGACTACAAAAGTGAAGTTAGATTTTGATAAATTCAATTGCCTTATACTATTATATAAAAGTCTCTTTATACTCTAACCATTTTTTTAAACATGTAACATTTTTAAGAGCACAGACATTGGAATGATATATACATTTAAATATACCTCTAGGAAATAAACCGTAATCTAAATTCAATTGCCTTAAACTAGGACTATCTTCTAGATCAAAAATCTTATCATTTTTAATAATTTTTTTCAACCATGATATTTTTTCGTATCCTTTTACATAAATAGTCTTGTCTTCAAGATAATCACCAATAGATTGTTCAAAATTTGAATAAGGAATTATTCCTTCCCTCCAGTATATTTGTCTATTTCTTTCTATCCATCGCACCTGCATTTTTTCTGTTTCCGATAACTCATTAAAGGGGAATGGTGGTTTTATGAGCAACACCAGCATTTGATTATTTTCGCACAAAATTGCTATTTCTTTAACAATAAAATCATTATTGTCTGTTTTAAATCCTTGCAGATCAACAACGGCAAACATTATATAATTCTTTTTACAATGTTACTCAACGGTTTATATTCAATCAAACGATCGTTTATAATAAGACAATATGCAGTAGTATTTTGTGGAATATCTTCAGAGCTCTCTATTTCTAATCTCACATCGATAGCTCCTGTCTTAAGAGCTTCGTTTTGTCTCGAACAATCAATTACAAAAAGTGGTGCGTAATTTTTAAATTGTTCCAAATCAAGCATGGGTTCAGACTCGCTACCATAGTAAGACTGACGAAATGTTTTATACATTTCGTATAATATATGATACTTGTCTTCAACAAATTTAGCATTTACAGAGTCATATGGGTAGTATTGAGAATTTAAAAACAAGGTCACATTAGACAACTTACAATGATCAAAGATTGAAGAATCTTTGTTCCTACTGTTTTTTCTATTTGTTTGCAAACCAAAAATTACGTATCTGGGTTTTTCTATCTGTGAAGAAGTTTTAACGGCCCAAGAATGCTTAGTGGTTTGAGGTAATAAGGGATATTCGTATAAATCCCAATTTCTAAAAACCATTTGTATTGCGCGATCATTTTCTAAGTGTTTAAGCAAAGCTAGCCTTTCACGATCTGTAACTTTTAGGTGAGGAACGCGCCATTGTAGTTTGTCTATATGAAAATCGATTGTATCATTATCATCGACATTAATGACGCTATTAGTAACGGTATTACTCCTTATAAGAATTAGTTCATGTTTACAATTCATTACTATCCTTTTATAGTCCTCTGCAAACCCTAACAAGTTTTTCAAAGGTATGAGAGCACTGAAAATACCGTCATCATTTTTAAAACCATTCAATTTCCAACCCCATAATGCAGCAGTTTTATTTTCACTATCACTTAAAGAGACATAAGATTTAAGTGTCGTAGTGATTCCCACATTTTTATTTCGATCTATTTCAACACCATTGATTTCATACCGAATATCTTGAAAAAGATAAGATATAGCATTGTTGCTAAACTTCACTTTTTTCTTTATTTGTTTTCCTGTTAATGCATCTTTGGAAAATACACTAGCACGACCTTCGATGTAAATGTAACTGGCCGACGGTAACACGTAAATATCTTGTTGATGGATAGGTATTCTTATTTCATCATTTTCTTTAAAACTGCTGCTATACGGACTATAAGTATGTATTTCATAACTGACTATTGAGTTATCAAAACGAGGAGAATCAGTAATGTGGAGGTAATTCATATTACTCTTAGCCCCAAACTTTGTAAGAATAATTTATTTTCTTTGGTAAGCTTCTTTGCTACAACTTTTTTACGTCTTTGCCTTTTGCTTCTCAGCGAAGAAATAGTTTTACCTCGGTATGTGTTTTGTTTTATATGATAGAGTATCATTCTGATTCTAGGACAATCTACAAACGACCACACTTATTCAATAGTGACTGAATACCGCAATGTTTATCACTACGCCTCTCTTTTTATAGTGCAATTACCATGCTTATTCCAAAAATTTATTAAAAATTTTAAACAAAAGTGGCCACATTTGAATGGATTAGATTTTTGTATGTTGAAAATATTATATTTGATATCTGGACCTAAGTAACGTATAAGTTCGATTGGTGGTTTCAAATTACCATAACTATCAAAGTATTCAATATATTCATTTAATTTGATGTAGGCTACCCAATGTGTACCAAGGTTTTTAGAACTATCCAAGTTAACAATTCCACACTCTTTCAAAAATGGATATTTTGGTAATTTATCTCTCATATATACTCCACGAAAATGTGGTATTCTTGAAGCAAACTTCATGATATCTATATTGGTGAGAGCACGTTTAGGTAGCCAGCGATTTAGTTTTTTGCATTGCACTTATTAAGAAACAAACCAAATCCGTTTTTGTATCGATCCAATTTTAGTCCTTTGCCTATATTCACACCCTCTAATTGCTGATTGTGTCGTTCCAATTCTTTTATACGTTTTTTGGCAAGTTTGTATTCATTTATTGTCTTGAAGATTCCAGAAATTCCTCCAGCTAAACTACCAGCTGCAGATAAACCAGCGAATATAGGAATTAAGGGTAAAACACCGCCTGATTTAGGTATCGGTATGATACGTGGTAGTTTCATACATGAATCTGGGCTTAGCTCTTTTGCTACATGATAAGCCAGCTCTATTAATTTTTTCTTACATTTCGGTTTATTATTTTTAAGAATTCTTTTTGTGTGAGCCACTATTTTCTTGAAATCTTTTTTAAGTCCAGCTCCAGAACTAACTTTTGTTAACATAACCTTGTTCACCAAATTCGCTGCAATTTTTTCTCCTCTACTTGAATTAGAAGCTACAGATCTTGTTCTCGCCATTTTCATAAGAATTAAATCTGCTTTATGACGATCTTTTAAGCTGTGTGATTTGTTGTATGCAATATCGTGAGCCTTACAATACTCATCCAATTGATTGATACCCTTATCTCCTCGAGCAAGTCTTTCAAACAATTTTGTTCCTGGTCCGCAATAATTATATCCCGGTAAATGAAGCTCAAACGGTAAATTATTAATTAAAGTATTCACAAGTCCTCCTCCTCTCATTTATGAACAATAAGTGATGACACAATACAATGTTCGTGCTTTATAATACATTCATTTTATGAATCCATGAATTTTCATTTGATGGTAAACCTAACCACTTAACAAATATTTTATCTCCTTTACGTCTTAAAACTTTTTCAACCAAATAAATGTCTGAAAAGCGTGTTTTTTGCAGCTCTTGAGCATAAAATGATCCTAATATAGGTTGTTTTTTTGAATCTATTAATAAGTAAGTGGTTGGACATGTTTTCTTTATTGTTTGAATCTGAAACAACTCTGTAGACCAGTTTGGGGTATATCCTTTTTCAAAACAACCTTTATGTTTACTTATACGAACAAAGTCTCCTTTTTTCAATTTTATTTTTGTTTTTTTATTAATGGTATTCATTTCACCATACTTTTTCAACAACATTAATTTATTTGTAGCATCAACATCATTGGGTGCCATTCCAATAGTCCTATGCTTTTTATGATTATATATTTCAATTGCATCATCAAGTGTTCTATCAATCCATCGATAGTTACCTTTATAGTTAAATTCTTTATACAGATAACTTTTAATTGTTCTGATGAAACGTTCAACGATTGAAGCCTTTTTTGTTGAGAATGTGGAATAATGGTTTATTGAATACTGTCTACAAATATCTTTGAATTTATCATTATAAAATTCTGTGCCTAAATCTGTCTGTAGATTTTTGGGGCATCGGTTTTGAGTATATAATATTTTATTAAAGGCATTGGATACAGAATTTTTGTCCTTATTTTTTAAGGGTATAGCCCATGCATATTTTGAAAAGGTATCAATAACAACTAATATATAATTGTAGTTTTTATTACAAGATGATATATTTTGCATGTCTATTAAATCAGCTTGCCATAAATCATCGATATCTTTCTGTATAACATGCCTCCTTGGAAAGTTCTTCATAGCATTTTTATGTATTTCATTTATGATTTGTCTTTTTAATGCACTCATTATTTAAAAGTTAAACCATTCTTACAACGAAAAACTGTTTACTAAATAAAAATATTCGTGTTAACGCTTTTATAATTTTACTATACCAATTTCTTGTAACTCTTCAATAATAGATATTATTTCATTGTCTAAACTAGTATTGCCAGCTGTTTTAGATGCGATTAAAAGTTTGAGCCTTTCAACCAGTTCATTAGGATCATCCCAATAGACTAGTTCAGTATTCTTACAATACTTTTTTAGTGTTGGCAAACCAGCTCCTTGCTGCATTTGATCATTTTCATTCTCTAGATCATGTATGCTAGATGATTCAATTAATGGCTTGATTATTTTACGATACTTAATTCCCTTATCACCCTTGATTTGCGCTGATGAAAGGTAATCTCTTTTGTGAACATTTGTTAATTCAATAATATTTTTGTAAATAAGCTTATCATGATTACTAATAATGTTTAAATTTGGTCTTTTACGTAACAATAATTCTTTCAAACCAGGAGTCAACTCGTATCTTTTATCATCAATGCTAATGACAGAACATTTATCATCTGAGTTATCTTGAGATGTAAAAAATTCAACATCTTTATTTCCTATCATCAACCTGTTATTAACATTACGCACACCAAAAGGAATATTCATATCATCGTATATTTCAAGAATTTCCTCCTTGCTTAGTGATCTATCTTCAGTACAAGGTTTTTCATCTTCTTTTCTTGCATCATAATCATCATCATCCTCGTTATCATCACCATCGTCATTAATACTATCATAATCTGAATAAAACTGTTCAGATGTATTCAGTTTACTGTCTGAATCAGACATTTTCATATGACTTTTTGAGGGTTCAATCTTTTGGAAAATTGGTAGATCTTTGTAGCTTGCATGAGGTATTGGTGAATTTGTAGCTAGCAATGTACTTAAAGGGCCAGCAACTGGTTTGAAAAAATAATTAAGATGGTTTTTTGCATTAAATTCATCATCTTTGATTTGTTTCACTTTAAATTTGATTGCGTTTACAGATTTTATTAGTTGTTTTTTTATATTTATATTTTTCTCCATTGTACCACGTACACAATGACAAGATCAAAAATGATCTAAAATATTAATGCATTAACATTATATAGATATTTATTTAAATGTAATAAAATCATGTAATGACTTTCTATATCTTCCTTTGTTTAATTCATGATCTTTGCTTATAGTTACAAAATTGTATGGAACTTTCCAAATTTTAAAACATAGGTCCTTGAATTGATCCCATCCCATATCAGAACAAACATGTTCATTGTAAATATGTTTCAAATTTTTATAATCTTGCTTGTAAATAATCAAAAAATTTGTGTTATCACGTAAAAGCTGCTTCGGGACTTTACTGTAAGTTTGAGATAAATAAAAGCAATCAATATTTTTATGTCTTCCCATAGTAAAGTAGTTACGTATATTTATTTGCTTTTCACTAACGACGTCATCAAAAATAATTATCGAGTTTGGTAATGCATCACTAGGATGAATAACATCTTCATTGCAGTCAAAAATAAACAATTTCACATCCGGTACTCTTTCCAATACATCCTTTAAGAAACAATACTTTGACTGATAACTTGTTTTTGAATATAAATACACATTCTTGTATTTCAGACCATTTTTGTGAACAAGCAAACTGATCATAACATTGGTCTTGCCACAGTTAGAGGGTCCACATATTATGCATCTTATATTATTAGGCAACAATATACTGTGTTTTATTTTGGAATTATTTTCTTTTATAGCTATTTGCTCCACTTCTAAAGATATCGCTTGCCTTATAACGTTCATGCTTAAGTAGTGTCTCGAAAAAACAAATGCTTTGGTTTTTATAAGTACCTAACCTATAAATTATGTATTATGTATGAATAGGTTTGGTATCATAGAGCTTTTATTTTTGTCTATACCTTCTCTTTACTAGATAAGATGTCTAAGACTTGAAATAAATAATTGACGTATGATTACCTTAAAATAAAAACCATACAGTACTGTTCATATTTTATTTATTAATAATGCTATTTAATACTATAGGTACATGGAAACATTCTATACTAATATGACAAAATTATTTACAGTAATACCAATTACAATCCAATGATTTCATATCATCATTCTGCTTAATATAATAGGTATTATAATGTATGTTGCTTTATAATAATAGCATTTAATATTATTATAATATTTTGATGCACTAGATTATACTATAGTGACCCCATGGCAATGTTTCAATCTGATTTGCGAGGATATGTCTTTTATCATCATTTCTATTTAGAACTAGCTTATTTAACTGTTGTGAATACAATTTGTGTTTAATTGATTTAATCAAATTCATCTTACATGTTACGTTTTCATCATTGTACAATGTTCTTGTATATTGAGACAATTTTAATCTTGATGTAACAGATTTAGATACTCCTTTTGCTTTTACTAGTTTCGTTTTAATGGATTTAATACAGTATAGCTTGGCTCGTAGACCAATGAACTCAGTAATTACATCACCACCAAGTTCGTCTTTAAATAAACCAGGTATTTTAGCATTTACATAAGGCATCGCATAAGGATTATCTTTCATAAAATTACTTGTATCATACATGGCAATATCATTTTTCATATCTGAATAAAAATCATCAGTGTGCACTAAATAGAGCAAACTATCAGTATCCGTATAACAAAGTTTTATTTTATCACCGTACTTTTTTTGTATAAAGTCATAATGAAATTGATACAAATGTTGTTTAGCATATTCCAATACAGTAAAACCGATGTATATCGGTCTATCAAGAACAAGTTTTTCATGACTAAGCTGTATGGCAACAAAATTTTCATTAAAAATGGATATACTTTTCAAATTTGGTTTTGTTATTAATTTTTCACCACCAACATGTTTGTTGGTTCTGTTTCTAGAGTCATTCCAACAATTAATCAATTTAACATCTACTTGCTTTCGTCTGTTTTCAATAGTCTTTCCAAATATCGCATTATTTAAGAGTTTGAAAAAATCTTTTTGGAATTCTGATGTAGACTTTTGACGTAAATAAGTATTCAAGTCGATATAACTTTTTAAAAAATTTTCTTGTCTGAAAATCAGTACTCGATGTATTTTCAACAAAACGAGACCATTTTTCAAGCATTCTTTCAAATGAACATAATGTATGACATAATTATATTTGTTATACAAATTTGCAATCAGTTTTGGGTTTTTCCCTTCAGGAGGAATCATTTTTTGAGGAGCAAATGGTAGATCACTATGTAAATCATGCAAGTGATTAGGGTATTCTAAGTCAACTTCTAAAATATAGCCATAATAAGCATCATCTGATATGCATAATACATCAAAAAAAATCATTTCTTCCTGAGTCATAAATCTAAAGTCAGAAATTGGCATTTTTCTTGTCATTGCATGACCATACAGATTATTGCAATCAAGATAAATCAAATAATTTAACGGTTTTAAGTCGTCAAAGGATGGTACGTATTTATTATTGGCTTTAGCATGTCGCATTGAACACTGTGCTAAGCCCCCTCGTATGCCCATTTCCAGTAATTGATATATCTCTAAATCATGAATCAATTCAAGTTCTACACCAGTGTACAGCAACATTGCATCCCAACTTAAACTTGGTGATGTAATATAGTACGCGGGATCAAGATGATAATATTTCAAACATAGTAATCGAAAATTTTCAAAAATATCACATAATAACAATACATCGCACTTAACATACAAGTCAGTATATTCTCCAAGTGATTGTATATCAAAATATTGCCAAACAGTTTTTGCATGATCGTATTCTTCATTGGAAATATGCCTCAATTTCAAACTACTGTAAAAATTTTCTTTAAGTGGAATCTGTGATTCATCATACTTTGACCATGAATCCATGTATTCATATGGATAGATACCTTTTTGCCGTAATAAATTGCATTTAAGTTCATCATCAAACTCTGATTTCAAATGTACGAAATCTTTATCGGATAAGTTTTTACTCAGAGCATCTAAATTTGTACTTAAAAATTGGTATGAGTCAATAAATTTTATTTGAATTGTTTGTGGACACTCATTTGCTTTGATAAATTTTGTGAAAGATAAGTATTTCTCTTTAGTTTTTGGTATAACCTTAATTTCCCCTTCATATTTTGCCAATTCAGTTATGAAAATATGTGCATCATAGCCCGATAGATTATGAAACACGACAGGTACGAAAGGACATACTCTATGCATCAAATTGCAGTGAGAGTGAGCCGGTCCTCTATACTCGCCGGTAACATGATCATGGTCTCGAACTTTGTCATTGAATAACATCTGGTTACATATGTAACATGTTTTAGCGAAACAATATTCTAGTTCTTGTTCTTCAGTTAATAAACTCATACATTTTTTATTACTCAAAATTGTATTGATATTATTAACTTCTGTGATTAAACTTTCAATAAATACTTGAATACAATCTCTTCCTCGGTAAGATACAAGTTTGTTCAAACTCGTGTCATGAGAACAACATATGTAATACGCGAAACATGATGGTTCATGGATTTTATTTGTTTCGGTATTTTTGGTTTTAAATTTATCATTATAATTCAATAACAGACACTCAAAATCGGCATAAATAACAAAGTTTATTTTTTGCTGTCTCTCATAATTCTTAAATTTAAGGTAACTGTCTTTTTCTGGTAGTACGGTTAAAACATTAGAACAATAATGTTTATCGCGCTTACATTCACTTATGAAAAATTGTAAACAGGTATCACATAAGAACATTTTAGTTTTGTGCAATGACACCTGTCTACGAACTAATCGTACCAAGTCTTTGATTAAACAATAATGACCATTTCCGTTTCTTTGGAAATATAGCAAATTAAAATGATTTGGCTTTTTATTGAGTGTTCTATAAAGAGGCCCAGTCACAATTTGTCTATCATCCAAACCATAAACATTTACACTAATATTACTATTAATCTTTTCAAACTTCACTATGTCCTTGTTAGAAGGCGGTATAGATAACTCCTTGGTTCTCAAAACTGTTGAGTAGTGTGGATATGAGGTAGTCCTGCATACATTATTTTTAGCGGGAAACATACCTGCCACAATACTCCATAAAAAACAATTATTATCAGAATTTTTTACATTTATGCAACTTTTAGTATTCTTTATCCTAGGTGGTAATTCAATATAGGTACCACCCCTCATAGGAGAATATTTGTTAATATTGATTTCCAAATGGCTTATTGCAACAAAAGACCATCCAGACTCACACTGCGAGAACTCTGTTAATTTATCTCTGAATTTTTCTATGATATTTGTATATATTTCATTAAAGTCTGTACTATGGTAAATAATTTCATATTTTGTATTAAATGATTTTAATTGTTTCTCATTTGATTTACATAATACAAAATAAGCAAACAATTCACAATTCATTTTAATACACTGATTTTTCTCTATGGATACATCGATCAGTTTTTTTATGACTCGTTTATTATCCTCCAAGAACGCCTCAGCTGTGAGGTACTCGACTTCTTGTGAGGCATTCAAACGATATGTCATAATTCTATTTTTAAAAGCCGTGGCAACTATATCAACATTCTCATACTCGGACTTTAATAGACAATTCGATTTGTGAATATTAGTTCTGACATGAAATCTGTATCTATAACTTGGTAATTCAATATTACACTGTTTACAGTGTGTGACTTCATTTAAGTTCGGGACTGAAAAAGAAACAAAAATCATATTAAAATATAAATATAGTCATTTATTTAACAATGCTTACACTAATGATTACAAGAATTAAGTCTATGATTATAATAGGGGAATCTATAAAATAATAAAATATGAGGTGAGTCATAAGAGCCAGCGTATAATGTATATAGGTAAAGCTAGTAGTACTGGTTGAGGAACACTGATGGGACCCCTTTAAAATCCTGTTTTGCGGTCCCTACCAATTCTTGTAGCTTCCGCCACGTATTACTTCCTTCATCTATCTGATTTTTTATAGTAATAATTGAATGTCTCCACCTGTTAACTGGTAGAACATTCTCAATTTCAGAGGTTTTAAATATTTTAACCTCTACATAATGAGATCCCTTCCTTGTTTCTGTCAGTTGCCGGCTAAAACCATTCGCCAACCGTCTCGTATAATAAGAGAAAATAGGCTGCGGTTTTTTACCTTGTTTACTCTCCGGCACTACCACCTCCTCCTCTGAATCGGATCCGAACAAGTCGCCTGCCGTCGCTTTGACGACATTCACCGGATTGATCCGGACTTTCGTCGGTTTCGATCTCTTCGCCAACGGTTCCGATGGTGCTGCAACTGGGGAGGGTACAAAATTTGATGCCCGACGCTTCGTAGTTTTTTCTGTGAGTTTCTTCGGCTTCTCCACCCGCTCGTCGGAACTGGAATCGGACATGCTTCCGAATAGTTCCTCAGCAGTAGCAGTAGTCTTCGACCTACGAAACAAACAAAATAAAAAATATTAATATTACGTAAAAAATATCGAAACCTACTCGTAAAAATTGATGAAAAAATATAATAATTATTGAATGAATGGATAGATTGAGGAATGATTGAATAAACAATCTATCTGCTGATAAATAAGACATTAAGTACATTATATAGGTAGGTACTTACATTTTGAAATTTAAAAATCTTGTATTTGTAGCTCGTCTTGCTTGTATCCCTCAGGAAAGTGGTTTGAATTTTGATCCAGATATGCGGCTTTTATATCATGCTACTCTATACAGCCCTTGCCCATTTTTGGAGCGGTAATGATACACACATAAACAAAATGCTTACCCGAAATTTCACACTAACATAATTCTGTGATATCAGGTTGCTAAATCTTATAAGGAATGTACCTATCTTAATAGTTTACAACGTATTTTAAAAACCGCTATTATAACTATGTATGTTGTAAAACTAACTAACTTACCTTTCACAGTTAAATGCACATTTTTTATTTGAGAAAAACGTGTGCATCTTAAGACCTTTGTGATGCATAGCAAAACGTTGCGGGTTCAATTCCTATCGCAGATCTAATTGTATAACCTACTTATTTGCGAAATAAGTTACATCTACTATAAAATTGGTAGTATCATAACATTCAAGTACTTTACCATTGGTATTATGTAAAAGAATAATAATGATGAAGTTTAGCTGCCTCAGACTCTAGACTGTTTCCAACAGTCTGCTCAACTGTTTCAATTGTAAACACTAGTTATATTTTCCAATAACTTGGAACAATAAAACTGTAGGGTTAACGTTAACTCGCCTGCGACGTCGGAGGTTGCTGGTTCGATTCCCGCCTTGGTAAAAAATGTTTGTACGATCTATAAATAAAAAATCTAGTAATGTATTCCTATTAAGTAGGTATATCAGTATATGAGCCATCCACACCCACCCATAACACAAGCTCGCTTAACTTGGGGCTAGATGACGCTGTATGCATTGTCCAGCTTTTCATTATTTTTGTAGGTATCTACACAGGTAGTGCAACTAGCAAAAATAGAAATACAATGTTGGAATCTTAGGAATGTAATTGAGCACCGCACGGCTCCTAAAATGGTAACAGGTGTTGTATTCCAATCTTATAGTTATATAATTATGATTCTAATATATCGAAGACCGTTTTGGCATGTTGGTTGGCGGTCTATAATTCAAATTAAGGGGTTTGATTAGGTATTAAGGTTATCAGATTTTTCACTAAATTGATCCTATATAGCTAACGCTTACGGATTTTGTTAATTAAGGTTAGGTACGTACATTGGAAATGCTTGATACCTATCGATAATATATATGTGTCGAACGTATTAAGTTGTATAATAATAACTATAAGTACATTATGGATTTGATTTGAGATTTTTCCTTTGCAATTTCAACCTAATATACTTAACAAACGTCTATAAAAGCGTTGGAAAGTGTTTATTAAATGCTCATAACGATTCGTCACTCGTCGATACCAGCAGGCTCATCTGAAAAGCTCAGACATTAATCAACAATTATGTCGGTAAGTACCTATACTTACCCTACATACCTTAGCATAATTATAAGCACTTCATTATCTCATTCAATGTTGAGTAATCTTATCTAAACCTTATTCATGTTTCAGGATTCACACGACCACTTATTCAACTTCATTCCTTCGGGTGAAGATGTATGTGGACCATACAAGAGCCGAACTGATGACCGTCGTAGTAGACCTGCTTTGAACGATGGTGTCCCTACTACCAATTATTCATTCATAAAAAAACCAGCTCAAGGGTATAAACTTGTACGCATTGAGATATATGATGCCAAAAATTTTGACTCGGCTGAAGACACATTGTGTAAATGTAAAGCTGAATTATGTGCACAACATGTAGTTAAAACCGTGCTTTTTGATGATATTTACATATCCACTCAGGATATTATAACTAAAATTCAAGCATTATTAGAAAAGTAAAATTGAGAAAACTTACCGAATAAAATATCATATTCTTATTTTTTTTGTTTTCGTTATAAATACCTACCATTCCTTATATAAATTTAAAAAATAGTTATGTAGGTAAATTACCTAATACCTCAGAGAAATGACTAATATTTTCTATGTATATACAAGCAATCAAATGAATATTCACTCAATACTCATTCAATATGAATCGACTAATAGGTACTATGTAGTGGTTGATGATAGTTCACTCAATCTGAATGATGAATAGATGACCAATTTTTATTTAAGGTGTATAAGGATTATGATTATATTTTTCTGACTCATTTCTTATATTTTTTCAATATGAATCGATGAAAATAATGACGAATAGAGCTAGAAAATGATAATTCAATCAATATATTATAAATTCAGGTTGGTTATTGGGGCTTCTGGATCATTCATGAATGATCCTGATCCAGAAGCCCCAATAACCAACTACTATCGGTCCAGCCGTTCTCGAGTTATAAGTGTTGTAACAAACACGACTTTCTTTTATATATATAGATTTTTAAGTTTTGTATGTGTACAATAAAGAATTAAAGAATATTTAATGAATTTTGATGTCGTAAGAGAGGCGATGCGAATAAAGCTGAAGACGTTAAAGGCTGGTAAATTCATCATCAGCCTATATAATAATAATGCTGGACAATTCACACAACATTATCTAGCCCCATGGTAAGCAGAGCTTGTGTTATGGGTACTAGATAACTGATATGCATAATACAATACATTACATAGATAGATATTTTTTATTATACATAGAAAACGACCAGAACACCCGGAACAAATATCTGCAGATCGTACACACAATTGTTCCGAGGCGGGAGCCCGCAACCTCTTGCGTCGCAGGCAGACCTTCGCCCACCGCGCCACATGCCTCAACTAATAACTGCCATAGCGCCCTGTCTTCAGCTTGACGCATCCAGCATCTGCAGTCTTACGCAGGTCGTCTTCCCACCTGGTCGGAGGGCATCCTACACTACGTTTACCGAATTATGGTCCACTCAATAACACGTTTGCCGCAGCGGTTGTCGGTATTCGCGAGATATATATATGTAAAGTTTCATTAAAAGCCATTCAGTAGTTTTTAAATGAAAGAGTAACAAACACCCATCCATCCATCCATACTTAACAAACTTTCGCGTTTATAATATCAGTAGGATACCTAAACCAAGTCAAAGTGGCTTCTAGGTAAGTTTACCTATACGTTTAAGCTGCTACAAAAATAACTGATATCCCTCAAATCTTTTAAAATTTGCCCAATAAAGTTTAGGGGAAATATTTCCATTTTTCATTTTCATTTTCATTTTCATATATTGCTGCGTGATGTGCTGACTGTGATGACAAGGGTTCCATTTTTCCTTTTGGCACGGAACCCTAAAAATAAGCTTGATTTGATTACTCTGTCCTACCACTTAGGTACAATATTGCTTATTACAAAAATACTTTTGTGTAAAGCCCACCGTCCACTGAAGCGCTGGAATGCAATATGAATCAATTAAGGCCGCGCTCCACTAAAGCCCGGGGCGGCACGTGGCGACAATTTGGCGTAATTTTGCGCGTCAGTACAATTGCACTCTTCAATTGACTTTGACATGTCGCTTACAATTTGAAATGACATAAGGTGCTTAGGGCTATAAGGGGTAGGTAGAGCATGCCGTGTTTTTTTTTTAAATTCTGTAAGGTAAATGTGCACGAAACTTTTTTAAATTAGAACTAATTTTTGTTGTATTTTTGTGTTGTCTTTGTTAATTCTAAATAAATAAATACAAATTGAATTTAGTTATATTTACAAGCTACGAGTGGAAACTGTAGTTAGCTTTATTTGCTCTATTTTTACGTAAATATAAGCTTTTAGTTTCCCAAATAAATAAATAAAAAATATACAGATAGATAATTCTTTGTTGTACCACCATCATCATCAGCCTATATTAGTCGACTGCTGCCCTGTCTTCAGCTTGACGCATCCAGCATCTACCTGCAGTCTTTCTCAGGTCGTCATCCCACCTAGCCGGAGGGCGTATTACTACGTTTTCCGAGTCGCGGTCTCCACTTAAGAACACGTTTACCCAAGCAGTGGTCGGTTCTTCGCGATATATGGCCGGCCCACTGCCCCTTCAGTTTGCTAAATTCTTAGAGCTATGCCGATAACTTTGGTTCTCTGTCGGATGTATTCGTTACGAATCCAATCCTTCAGAGAAACTCCGAGCATAGCTCTTTCCATAGCTCGCTGAGTGAATTTGAACTGGTGGACCAGCCCTACCGTGAGTATTCACGTCTCAGCTCCGTAGGTAGCATGGTAGGACGAACTGATTAAAATAAAAACTTAATTTTCAGACGCAGGAGGTTACGGGATACTGTGTTGCGGGTTTGATTCCTGCCTTGGGAAAATATAGCTGGTGTTCTGCGTATTTTCTATATATTATAAAGAGGAAAGGTTTGATTTTTTGTTTGTTTGTAATGGCTCCGAAACTACTGGACTGATTTGTAAAATTCTTTCACCGTTGAGAAGCTACACTATCCCCGGTGAACATAGGCTATATTATATTTTCAAAAAAGTTAGGGATCCGTACTAAACAAAATAAATGTAATGTATTCTATTATGTATATCAGTGACTGTTGGAACGATTTGCCTCCTCCACTACGCGACACCAAGTCGTTATACATATTTAAATCTAAGCTCAATTTTTTTTATCATCTAAACAAAAAAGCTCCTAAGGCAATACGCGTCGCTTACCCAAAACCACCCTTAACATTCTTCATTTTCTGCATGTACACCTACTTAATATTATTATACTATCATATTATACATTTTAACCTTTTATTGTAACATTGACTTTTCTCCAACTCTTGGTTTTTATTCTTACTTATATGTAAAACTTTGTTTTCTTTATCTTTAATCTGTGGGCCGTTACTCGAGACACGACGTCACCCCAATTTAAGGTCTAGCCTGAAAACCAGAGCACAAGCTGAGACGGGACCTTATTAGCCGCGCACATAGAGAAAGGCCAGTTTTTCTTACTCTACTACTGTTTTTCTGTATTTATGTGTCTTTTCCTTTTTTTTTGTAACTCTGTTTAACATTGTGTGTTCGTGTGTGTTGGCTATAAATAAATTCTTTTATTCTTTTTTTATTCTGATCTAGTACCACAAGATCCGCTTAGCTTGGTGCTAGATGATTCTGCAGATTTATTTATTTATCTTATTATGATTTGTATAAATGGTTTAACTACAGTGTTATTCCAATACAACCTAGATTTATAATTAACCCACTAACAATTACAATGAATTCGTGTAACTACGAAGGTTTTAAATAATTTTCACAAACTTTCGCAATAGTATTTTTAGTATGACGCTGAACCTAATTTTAGTATTATTTATATTATATACTAAACTTAGTATTCAATCCTATTTTAGCAATATAATACAATCATAGGTAGGTTTGTATGTGTACCTATTGCTGTATTCTATTGCTGCAAATTAATTCAAAATACTCCCCTAGCAGGTAGATTTTAAATTACATTCCTGGCGTTCGTCTGGTTATCTACATCTACCTAACTACGGCAGATATAGATATACAGGGTATCTGTAGGTAGGGGGAGGTGAAGTGGGGGTGAAACGGGTGGAATTCAGGTACAGGGTGGTTTGGTTTTTAACTTTGTTTTGTTGAGGTAGACTTTACCTCCTACCGTTTTTGTTCTGTTTTGAATTTGTATTGTTCAATTATTGGTTCTGTTTCGAATCTGATGTAAGTAAATAACAGCATGAGGTCTTTTGAAACTGTTATTTTGGAACTGCGATAATTTTGTAACTATGATAAATATTTAAAATAAAACAGCTTTTGACGATGAAACAGGTATTGTCTATAGAAGATTTCGTTATTATCAGAGGAAGACGATGAGTTTATTAATTTAAGACAGAAAACAGTTTTTAAATATTGCAATATTTAAAATTAACTCTTGCACTGCCCATTTTTGCAGGTTGAAATAAACTCTGGCTTTAGTTTATTCCAAGGCCGTTAAAAGCCAGTAAAATATAACAAAATATGATTCATATCCCTTCTACATGTAAATCCAATGAAAGCAAATACAAATTTCTTACTTGATCGTAAAATGACCCCAATATTCCTGATGGAATGATTTCCTACAGGAATGAATTTTTACATCATCCTCTACATTTCAGCATTGTTCAGCGGGAGTCCTCCCCTCACAAGCACCCTGTATTGCAGCTTTTATGAAATTCTTTCATATTCTGTTTGGAATGCTATGTAGCATTTCAAACCAGAGCTCCACTTCAAAATGTTTGGTAAAATGGAGGTACAAATATATAGTTATACTATAGAGGTAGAAACTTATTAAAACATTACGTTGCTATTTAGACGTATTTATTTTGTGTGAGAATAGAGATAAAATAAATAGGTAAATAAAATAAAAACAGCTTTATTCCATATCCCAATAGTTATTAGTATGTACAATTTTAAAACAATAATAATAGTAAAATAAAGAATTAATAGTCGTGTAGGTACATTATAATTTTAGAATTGAATTGAATTTAGAATTAATTATGTCAGATTTTTGTTGTGCCATGTCCTGATATGGACCGCCTTCGGTCGGCGGTGTATGCCTCCTCCAAGGATCTCCAGAGTCTGTCTGTCTCTGGAGAATAGAGATACTGGTTGATATTTTAGGGTTGAAAAAAAAAGCCTCTAGTGGTTTTTTTTAAATTTCGGTACTATGATTATATTTTTCAGTGTATTTCAGAAACAGTGTTAATTAGAGAATTCAGTAGAAAAACTTTTCCAGGAACAATATTGGTTATAAAATAAATTATTCAATATAAATCACTTCAAAGTCGTTCAGGATACTATTGAAAGAGCTATGCTTGGAGTTTCTCTGAAGGAAAGGATTCGAAACGAATAGATACAACGTGTGTACAGATAATCGACATAGCTCTAAAAAGCAGGCTTATCGCAGTGGGCCGGCCATATCTCGCAAAGAAACGACAGCCAGTAAACGTATTCTTGAGTGGATACCACTATTCGGCAAACGCAGTGTAGGACGCTCTCTGGTCTGGTGGGATAATGATCTGCAAAAGACTGCAGGCAGATGCTGGGCTGGATGCGTCAAGCTGCCGTTCGACTGCACGCTATAGCTCTCATTAGGGGACGCGTATGTCCAGCTGGGGTACTTATATAGGCTGATGATGATAATTCTAAATAAAAAACAGATTCCGCATTCCTTTACGGAAATCCATGAAAATATTAGTTTTACGCGGAATAAAATTACCTACTAAATATGTTTATACTATCTAATATAATTTATTCTAATGATGTTGATGATTGCGCGGAAGACCCTCTTTCTAAATCCGAGGCCAAGAAAATCCACAGCTTCTAACGGAAAACGCCGAAAAGTACTTTGATCGGAAAAAGTACGAAAATAAAATCCATTCGTATTTTATCAAGTGGCCATGCCCATTCCCGCATTCCTTATTCAGCGACGTCCGAAAATTAAAGGCGCTACAAGAAATCGCACTCAGAGCGCGACGTTTGTGCGCTGAAATATTTCCACAGCATTCAAGCACTCTTATTTACCCTGTATACCGACTTATACGCGCAGCCTCTATTTGTTTTTTCCATTACAAAGGCACGGAACGCCCTGCGCTTGCCGGCAATAATATTTCAATATTGTGACGTGGGTGCCAACCCTAACTTCCAAAGTGATTTCTCTGCCCTCCCATTGGTCGTGGCGAGCTGAACCGAAACGCGTTCGATACACGAAACCTTTGCAAGATAGAGACCGGAGTAGCACTATGTGAGGCGGCGCGGGTGAGTTAGAAGGAGACGGATATATAAATGTGGAGGCATAAATATTGTATGCGCGAAAGGTCTGTATCAATAATACGTGCACGAATGAAATAATAGATTATTCGTTTGTTCAAATCGAACGTAAACAAAATGTAAGCGTCCATTACTGATGCAGCCGGGTAAAGCGTGAGAGGTTGCTATTGGTTGTTCAGGAGTGGGAAAGAGACGACTGTAGTTTCCAGATTTGGGTGGGAAAGTCCGACCGGGCAACAATGTGAGCACAATCTGTTTTTGTACCAGTCGTCGGACGGTTTTCACATTAAACGATCATTTTAAGGGCGAACCAATCAAACTGCAAATTTATACAAATTGATACTAAACGGGTTATATTAATTTTATAACAAAAATTAAGTGTGTAAATAAGTTTGAACGGTGTCGTAATTAAAACTAATTGGGTTTAATAAAGCGCTAATTATTTTGTATTAAGGCGGTTATTTGCTGGAATTTCGTCCTTTTTGACGTTTCGCGCGTGTGTCCGAAGATTTTTGACGGCCCTGATCAAAAAAATGATAGCCCGTTCTTGTAGCTTTGTGCTCTAAAGTGTTTTAACTGAAAAGTGAAACGAAACTGTGAAAACTGAGGAGTGATTTTTCAGTGTACTGTGTGATACGATTTTTGTAGTGATAGGGTTGGAAGTGTCTAGTGTCAGGGGCGACAAGATGCCGAAATAGGGGGTGGCCAGGGTTGGCCCTTTGAGGCCATGCTCAATAACCTCTCCGCCACAGCTTTAGGAGGTAAGTCTCAATATACGGTGCTCTACATTGTCCAAAAATGTTTGATTTATACTCAAATAATGTAATAAATTGACATTATACATTAAAAAAATATTGTGCTTTGAGTGTGATTTTATTTGGATTTTTTTATATGAGAAATTAATTGGAAAATAATTATGAACTTTATTTTAATAACAACAAACCATAATTATTCGTTTTTCTGATTTGCATGTACATTAAACTACATCTACACGAAATCTAAGCATGTTGCAATTATTACATTAAAAATAAAATGATTTTCTATTATTTTTTCTAAAGAATACATACAGTCTAACCTAAAGCCTACCTACAGAATACGTACTCTTTACTTTCGATCCGAAAACCATCACAAAAATGTAGGTGATAAAATAAACTCAAAAAAAATAATAACTGTTATTAACATATAGGTTATTTCTCATATATTTTTCATAATAAAGTCAAATCAATTAAAAAATATTAAAAATGGTATTTTTTTTACATTACAATCCTTCTTTTAATGAGAAGTTGACGAACATTGGTATAAATAAAAAAAACATACATCGGCTGTATGTATGTTTTTTTTATTTATACCAATGTTCATAGAACCACCTCCTTTTTTCTAAATGGGTCAAAAATAAATAAAACACCTATCAGTTATTATACATTTTAGTATATAAAAAACAAGCGTTTTATCTGGGACCAAAGTGCTTGCGAAGACAAATCCAAACAAATCTAAATTCGACGGGGTCTAGTCGTTTCGTTTAGGAGTTCTTATTTCCACCTTCTGTCTCCATCATCAGACCAGCTCGATGGTACCATGGCAATGTCACCAAAAAGTGTAAAATTCAGTTGAAAGATTTGTGCCACACAAACTATAACCGGCAGAATAAAAGCTTATCTTTTAATTTATGAATCGATTTGCATATCTGTCACCTTTTCATGATAAAACCAAAGAAAAAGCAAGTCCATAGGTAAATTGCCGACCGATGTGGTGCGGTGGGCGAAGGTCCACCTGCGACGCAGGAGGTTGCGGGTTCGATTCCCGCCTCGGAACAATTGTGTGTACGATCTGCAGATATTTGTTTCGGGTGCTCTGGTCGTTTTCTATGTATAATAAAAATATCTATCTATGTAATGTATTGTATTATGTATATCAGTTATCTAGTACCCATAACACAAGCTCTGCTTATACCATGGGGCTAGATAATGCTGTGTGAATTGTCCAGCATTATTTATTTATTATTTAAATTGAATTAAAGAAATTTGTCAAACATCAAAGCGCTTTACCTATTTCATTTAGACCAGGATACAGGATACATGACTATTGGACACATCACAAATTGCATATGTTAAACTGGGAAATAAAGCACAGTAATAAAGTGATCCCTTTGATTTTTTGTTCACTTCAATCTTTAAACACTTTGAGTGCTGAAATCACACGGTATGTGTTTTCTACAAGTGACTAATATGCGTAAATCCACACTAGCGCAGCGGCTGAGAAAATACAGATCTTTGTGACTCAGCACAGCCGTAATATTTTTCGAACGAAACGCATGTGCGGCGCAACACAACCGCTGTGTAGAGCGGCAGCACGAATTTTTTAGGTAAAAAAAAAGATCGCAGCCGTCGAAAAAAAATCGCAGTCAAAGTGTTAAAGGTAAGGTAAAGAAGCATGAATGTATCAAACATACCACCTAGCTGCATCCAACCTAATCTAACCAAATCAAAAACATCTGTTTCCAAACCCCAAAACAAACCAAATAACAAATTAAAATATTCATAACTATCTCACCCCAAACACCATCACAAATTGTGCAGCCCTTATAAAGGCGAGAACAGTTCAGTTTTACGGGATTCAATTCCATTAAGGCCAGTTTATGAGTCTGGCTTAATCCCCGGGATTTCTCGGATCCCCGGGGTTATCCTGTGCTGACTTTTAGCGGGGTGGGAAATAAATGTTTAGGTTTGTATTTGATATTTTTATTTGGTCTTGTGAGCGATAAAACTTCCAAAAGGTGTTTGTTTTAGAAATTTTAGTTTCTTCTTCGACCTCTGTGGCGCACTGGGCGAAGGTCCGCCTGCGATGCAGGAGGTTGCGGGTTCGATTCCCGCATCAGGACCAATGTTTGTACGATATGCAGATTTGGTCAGGAGTCGTTTTAAAAATATCTATAATGTATTGTACTTTGTATATCAGTTATAGACAAGCTCTGCTTAGCTTGGGGCTAGATTACACTGTTGGTGATTATCCAGCATTATTTATTTATTTATATAAATACGACATTTATTTTTGAAATAGTTCTGTCTTCTTAAAATATATCTCGGATACTATTATAGTATAAATATTAAAATAGCTTAGACTAAGAAGACCAAATCACACTAATATTATAAATGCGAAAGTTTGAATATTTGTTACTGAGCAGATCGGGCTGAAAATTTGCATACAGATAGTTCTGGACCTGGAATAAAATATAGCCAATAATATATATATATATATATATATATATATATATATATATATATATATATTAATCCCATACATCAGTTCCCATTGGATAGAAGTAACCTTCAATGTTTTCAAAGGAATAATACGTGCGAAGCCCCGTGCAGAAACGACTAGTTTTTGGTAATTGAAAGGATTTATTTTAAAACTACCATTTATTTTGAAACTTAAAATTATAATGAATAAATTTTGCTGAACAATTCACACAGTCTAGCCCTTTATTATTATTTTTAATTAATAAATAAAATAATAAAGAACATAAACATAAATGACTCTTGTAATCCATTTAATCCTAAGTTATTTTGAATAAAATTATGTTATTGTATTTATTTTATAATAACCCTTATGCTAAAGGTCAATTCACATTTTTTTACGCTGAATCATTACATCCAAGCTCGCCCTTTCGCACTCTACATACATTTAGTCCTCGCCTATGTCTATAGTTTTCGCGCCGTCGACTAGTGTACCCTTAAGGGAAGAAACGTTGTAGTGTTCTTAAAACACAGACAATGTTCGTAGCTAACCGTTCCAATTGAAAATGAAAAATGAAAATGAAAAGTTTTTATTTCTTTAAGCTTACAAATAAGCACTTAGACAGGTCATATTTTATACTATTAAATTATTTTACAGTTCACTTCAATTTTTTGTCCACCAGTGGAAGAAGTGAGAAGAAACCACGAGTATGTTCATAACTTATGTGTCTAGTACATTTGATTTGCTTATCTGTAAGTTTAAGTTGGTAGATTTTGAGTTGGAGCAAAACTCGTTCCAAGCTTTTTTATCTTCGAAGTAATCTGATATTTTGTAATAAGTAAGCTTTTTTACAAAGAATATGTTTCACATTTTTTTTTAATTTATTTATTGATAATTTTTGCAACTCACTTGGAGTTTTGTTGTAGAAGCGTATAAATTGCCCTTTGAAAGATACATTTATCTTGTGTAGCCTAGTTGTGGGCACAGCGAGTTTATTCTTATTTCTAGTATTTACATTAAGAATATTCAAAATGAATACAAAAGTCATGCAAAGACTCCCAATATTGTCCAATAGTCTCTTAGAACGAAACCACAAAATCTCCCCAATTTTCAGGAAAATAGAAAAAAACCATTCCAAGCGCGCTCTATCGGGAAAGTTCGGCAGTTACGAGCATTACCACTTTAGACTTGGGAAATTGGATTTGTTTTAATGGCAAAGTTTTATAATTTTGAATCGAGGCTTTAGGCAATTGGCAACGGTTTTACTTTTCGACGTTTCTGTTCGGAACGTCAATGAATACGACAACGGAGAATATCGATAGGAAGCCTAACTATAAGCTCAGAGCCTGCAACCGCCAGTTCTTTGTTATTTTATAAAAGGTAAAGGCTTGCAAGTTGATGAAAAAATTGTTATAGTATAAAAATCCACTTTTTATATTTTTCTAGATCATATTTGAAATCAAGTACTTACACTGCCAGATAACTTGTATTGTGGCTTCGGCCTGCCAGACTTTTAACTGGTTGTTGTTTTAATGTAATTAAACTTTCGTTATCGTTTATAAGCTGAATTTAGCATTTAAACTATGACGTAAGTTCATAGTATATATATATATATATATATTTTATTGCATATTCATAGTAGTATAATTGTTTGAGCTATGGAAAGAGCTATGCTCGGAGTTTCTCTGAAGGATAGGATTCGTAACGAATACATCCGACAGAGAACCAAAGTTATCGACACAGCTCTGAGAATTAGCAAGCTGAAGTGGCAGTGGGCCGGCCATATTTCGCGAAGAACCGACGGCCGCTGGGGCAAACGTGTTCTTGAGTGGAGACCGCGACTCGGTAAACGTCGTGTAGGACGCCCTCCGACCAGATGGGACGATGACTTGCGAAAGACTGCAGGTAGATGCTGGATGCGGCAAGCTGAAGACAGGGCGCTATGGCGCTTATTGGGGAGGCCTATGTCCAGCAGTGGACTGATATAGGCTGATGATGATGATGATAATGATAATTGTTTATGAAGTCTGGTAGGAGTTTCCAATGCAAAGTGTCTGGCAATACAAATACGTGATTTCTTAAACTACTTGGAAATAGTATGAGTCATACACTCAGGAATACATCTGAAATGACCTCTTGAACTCCGCAGCAGGTCACAAAGAGCCGTGTGCAGAGGAGAAGCCACACGACCTCAAGCCGAGCCTCGACAGACACCATGCACTTGGGGCGCGGCTGCACATCGCGCACAACATACGGACTGAACATTTGCAAGGTAAGAGTTTGGAGGGATATAGCCAGGAGAGGTGAATGAACTCCGCAGCAGGTCACAAAGAGCCGTGTGCTGAGAAGAAGCCACACGACCTCAAGCCGAGCCTCGACAGACACCATGCACTTGGGGCGCGGCTGCACATCGCGCACAACATACGGACTGAACATTTGCAAGGTAAGAGTTTGGAGAGCTATAGCCAGGAGAGGTGAATGAACTCCCCAGCAGGTCATAAAGAGCCGTGTGCTGAGGTAAAGTCGCAAGACCTCAAGCCAAGCGCCGAGCGCCGTCCGGCCAGTTGGAATGATGACCTAGCTAGAGAAAGACTGCAGGCAGATGCTGGATGATATGGCGCTCATTAGGGGAGCGAGACATAGCTGCTCGACATAGCAGTAGACTAGTAGTAGATTGACCGAAAAGAGGCGTCCAAGAATAGGGTAAAGAAGCTTCGGATATTCAGAACATCGCCTGTTTACCAGCAGCGCACAGAGTACGACGACCTCTGTGGCGCGGTGGGCGAAAGTCCACCTGCGACGCAGGTTGCGGGTTCGATTCCAGCCTCGGGACAATTGTCTGTACGACATTTGTTCCGGGTGTTCTGGTCGTTATCTATGTATAATAAAACATATCTATTTATGTAATTTATTGTATTAAGTATATCAGTCATCTACAATAACACAAGCTTTGGATAGCTTGGGGCCAGATAATGCTGTGTGGATTGTCCAGCATTATTTATTAGATCAAATTCAAATCAGTAAATCAGAAATATTTATTCACATAAGAGTGAGAGTCAAGGTACACAATATATTGGTGGAATAACACAGTAGAGCTGCATATATCGACGACCGATGTGGCGCGGTGAGCGAAGGTCCGCTTGCGACGCAGGAGGTTGCGGGTTCGATTCCCGCCTCGGAACAATTGTGTGTACGATCTGCAGATATTTGTTCCGGGTGCTCTGGTCGTTTTCTATGTATAATAAAAAATATCTATCTATGTAATATATTGTATTATGTATATCAGTTACCTAGTACCCATAACACAAGCTCTGCTTACCTTGGGGCTAGATAATGCTGTGTGAATTGTCCAGCATTATTTTTTAAATACCATTAAAAAAAAATATCTCGCCCGAACACAGGCACGTGAATATAAAATCAATAAAATAAAGCCGTTTGAAACATACACATATAATGCCACATTGTAACAATACTGTTTTCCCAGGTGGAATCCACCAGCAGCACAGCACAGGGCACATGTCCACAGTGCCTGTCAGCATGTCGTCATCAGCCTCGGACAGCGATAAGCCCGCCAAGCAGAAGAGGCATCGGACTAGGTATGTCGTATATTGTTTGATCTCTAGATAGATTACCTTCTTTAGGTTGCCTGGGAGAAATCGCTGTCAGCGATAAGGCCGCCTATTGGACTGTTTATTTTAATATTTGGATATAAGGTTTAATTTTGTTACGTTTTTAAGTGCAATAAAGTGTACATTCATTCATTCTTCTCAAAAGGGCGGTGTTCTTATTCTTCAAGGGCTTGTGGTACTACCCAGAAGTTCTTATATGCATATAAGCAAGAAGTAGAAAACCTTCTCTTTAAGGTCTTATGCTTTCTTTAATTGTATTTTATTTTTGTAATTCTTAAGTGTGTGGACAATTTATGTCTGAATAAAGAAACTTTTTATTTTTTTATTTATTTTACCGAGTCGTTAATAACGTCTTTAATTATTTTTTATAAGGCTGATAAAATCACACTGGAATATCACATAAATTTTCTTATGATTAATTTGGTAATTTAAAAAAAAAATTGGGAATAATTTCTGCCTGCGTTTCGATACATTTAGTCGCCGCAGGAGCCTAAGGTTACATAGAAATTACAACAACATTCAATTTAAAATTATTTACTTAGAACGAACAAAGACATAATATCACTAAAATACAATAGAACACTTGAAAGCGCATAAGTTTACAACTGTGTCGCACCTCCCATCGCTCAAACTCAGGATAAGGTTAAGGCCGATTCAGAAAACAGAAAGCATGGTTTAATATTGCTTTAATTTTTGATTAACCAAATAGCTAATATTTATAGCACTTTGACGAAATCGGGTTCTGGGAGATCTAACGTTTAGGTATACAAAATAATATTATTTAAAACATTAAATTTATAAGATGTTACATACAAGAAGCAGGGGAAGACTATTTAAAGAAAGTAGCTGGAACGGAGTGGTTACGCATACACATACTAGTGGTTTCTTCTCACTTCTTCCACTGGTGGACAAAAAATTTAAGTGAACATCAATATCATAATGAATAGTATAAAATATGACTTGTCTAAGTGCTTATTGCTTATTAATGAAAGTTTATTTCTTTAAGGCTTACAGCCTTAAAGAATAAACTTTCATTTCATTTCATAGCAAAAGACAGAAAGGAGTGGAAAGCCTTAGAGGAGGCCTTTGTCGAAAGACAAACTGGAAAAAAGACGGGAAACCAAGCGCCGAGAGCATCAGTAGTTAAAATATTTAATTTAAGTGTTTTTGAAATATTATTATTAAATGTGTCAACCAGCAATAAAGGCTTATTTTATTAGATATATTATTTATTTTATATACAAATACAACCGTCACCAAACCTAGAACTCTGTAAGTAAACTAACAGGATTGTCCACAGGTTCACTCCGGCGCAACTGAACGAGCTGGAGCGATGCTTCTCGAAGACTCACTACCCGGATATCTTCATGAGGGAGGAGATTGCTATGCGAATCGGACTTACAGAGAGCAGAGTTCAGGTTAGTCGAATGCTCTTCATCATCAGCCTATTTTAGTCTACCGCTGGACATAGGCCCAATGAGCGTCATAGCGCCCTGTCTTCAGCGTGACGCATCCAGCATCTACCTGCAGTCTTTCGCAGGTCGTCATCCCACCTCGTCGGAGGGCGTCCTACATTACGTTTACCGAGTGGTCTCCACGGAAGAACACGCTTGCCCGAACGGTTGTTGGTTCTTCACGAGATATGGTATACTCGTAAGTCGAATCCTATTGTTATAAAATGCCTCAACCAGTGCGTCCCGTTATGACCCGTTATGACCTACGGAGCTGAGACGTGGACACTCACGATAGGGCTGGTCCACCAGTTCAAAGTCGCTCAGCGAGCTATGGAAAGAGCTATGCTCGGAGTTTATCTGGAGGATAGGATTCATAACGAATACATCCGACAGAGAACCAAAGTTATAGACATAGCTCTAAGAATTAGCAAACTGAAATGACAGTGGCCCGGCCATATCTCGCGAAGAACCGACAACCGCTGAGGCAAACGTGTTCTTGAGTAGAGACCGCGACTTATAGAAAAAAATAGAAAATGTTTATTAGTGTTTCAAATAAAATAATACAACTTAAGAACTAATAATAATAAAGATAACAAATTAGGAACGAATAAAATAATTAAAACACGAGAACACAGAAAGGCTACCGGCTCAGCATTAAATGCTACATTGACATAAGCCAGTGCAGCGCTAGTTTTCAGCGGCGCCAGGGTGCTGAGTGCAGCACACAACACAAATCACTAATGATAATAATTAGACACGCAAATCACAAATAAAAACACTAATAATGTAAACTATTACTACTCGGTGACTATTATACTCCTGCAGCATATGCCCTAAAACTTAGACTAAAGACTAAGTTAGACTAAAACTGCCATAGACTTAGTCACCATTATCAAATAACGGAAAATGTGTTCAAGGACTTCAAAATTGGCTGCATTCGTCATCTTCATAGAAACCATCGAACTAGAACAGAAGTTGACTAGTCTTGTCAAAATGACAGTTAGGAACCTAGTTATTTTCAGACGCGCTAAATACTAAAAGTGAGTGTTTGACAAGAAATGAAACCTTGACGATGGTTTGAGAGTATTTCTTGTATGTTGTAAGCGATATATAATGATAAAGTTATATCAAAGATTAAATAATCCTACAGGTGATCACAATCCTAAAGCAAACAAAGACCGTTACCAATATCCGCCGTTTATATAAAAAAAAGAATAGGACCAAACATCTTACCTTGCGAGCCTCTTCGCACATTCTGTACAAAACTTGCACCACATTGATACATTTCTCGCGACCCTCTACCTGATACAACCTTTAATAACTCCTTTTACGTCAAATGTTGCCTTAAACTTTAGTTGTTTTAAAAAAGCTTTGAGACATATGAATGGGTGGTCGATAAAGTCAAACGCTGAGTGAGAACTCTATAGAATTTTATAGACCTCACAAATTCACAGAGGTTATAAAAAACGGAAGCTACATAGATGTTTTATGCGTTTATTCATTAACATCTACCTGAGCGATGGACAAAGATAAAAATATTGTTTATTTAAGGAAGTTTTCAAACATCATCCTACTACGGGGTAAATTTATCATATCAAACAAATTATAAACTTAGGACGCCATATAAAAATTACATAAGAACGTTTACTATGACTGGTATTTTCATGTTTGTTTTATGACTGGAATGACTAATGATCAATAGATTGATAAAGTAATACTTACCTACCAAAGCAATTCTGTGATTTCCCTAAACTTATGACTACGCTGTTTGTCTGGGTCAAAGTGCAAATCACAAGTTTATCAAATGAAGTTTTACTATACTATGAACATGTAGAACATTATTAACGTTGTAATATCTTTTATTAGTACAAATAGTAAATCATACAAGACTGCTAAGCATCAACTAAACAGTCTTTCTCAACCACCTGCTAAATCGATATAAATTCTTTAACAATCATCACATTCGATTCTAATTCTCACAAATTCATTCATGAACTCTGTAAATGCAACAGAAGGGAGATGTCTACTAAAGCGTTTGAAATACGTACCTTATGACATAGAAAGTTATTCAGCTGTTATCATTACTCTTGTCAAGAATATGTTTTATGAAATCTTCAAATACAGCTGTTACATTAAGTTATTAGATTTCAATTCATACTACAGAAAAACAAAGAAACTCGTCTGCTATTAGGCAATTCTTTCAAATTGTTATCAAGATAGTTATAGGATCGGATATAATCTTGATAACTACATAATATGTATATACAATTTTAGTTTCAGTTATATCAGAAAATGACAAAGAGTCAGTCTTTTGCCATTTTCTACTGTTAATCAATTAGTCTATACTATAGACTAATTGATCAACAGTATTTATGATATTTCCGATCTCTATAGACTCTATAGAGATCGGAAAATGGAAATACACTCTCAGGTATTTCCATTTTATGGAAATACCTGAGAGTGTTTGTTATATATATGAGGTTCCAGTGAAGTCAACCGTTACAATTTCGTCAAGAGTAAGTATGACCGCAACGATTAGAGCGACGACACTCTTATGTTCATGCTTGTATTTGTGTGTCTCTCTATGATTGACAGTAGCCTTTCGTCCAATACAATACTAATCTGTTTCACTTTGTCCAAGCAGTTAGTTCCAAGTTAAACTGTACTTTGCATTAGGCATTAGTCTTAATTTGTGTCGTGTGCCGACTAATATTTGTATTTCGTTAACACTCAAGACTGTTGGTGAACTTTTAGATTAGGAAGTGTTTTGGATGCGACAGATACGTGTCTGACGGTCTCACTTTGATCAGTTTAGCGCTACTTGTGAATGAAGGCCTCTATTATTTTATGCTGATATTTGTGCATAATAACGTAAAGATTATATATATATATATATATATATATCTAAGGGTACAAAGCTCATGGGTGGGCAAAGAGCTGTTTGATCTTTGATTAGTTTAATAATAGATAATCCAGCGTATGAAGAAGTAGCTGTTAGATCTTCAAATATGCTATTTGTTTAATTCACTGAACACTAAACAGTCTGTTTCGGCTTAAGAAGGGTGTAAGTTGAAATTCCGTTAACGTTGTCGGCTTATCGTCAACACAGCTCTAAAGTAAAGTGATTGTTATTGTTTAACTTCATTGAAAGATAAGGAGTAATTAAAGTTTCTTGAATTTTAACTTAACTGAAGATTTCTTCATCTAGATTTTACAAAATCATCTGATTTGATTTATTTTTTATAGCACGATATAATATAGTTAACTACAATAAAACACTACACTACACTACAACACTATAATAAAACATTAGACGCGTGATCGTTTGTTTATTTGTATAAAAAGGAGGATCCAGCTGGGCTGGGCAGCATTTGGGAAACTACGTCAAGTCTTCACGTCATCCATACCGCAATGCTTGAAAACGAAAGTTTTCAATCAGTGCGTCCTATCCGTTATGACCTACGGAGCTGAGACGTGGACACTTACGATAGGGCTGGTCCACCAGTTCAAAGTCGCTCAGCGAGCTATGGAAAGAGCTATGCTCGGAGTTTCTCTGAAGGATAGGATTCGTAACGAATACATCCGACAGAGAACCAAGGTTGATGATGATAATAAAAAGTATCATTACATGCTAGACAGTTGTTAGGACATCCTTTTAAGTAAGTAAATAAACTTGTGCCAGGATGTCCTGCTCTTCCTTACAAATACATGGATTTAACAAATAAACTAAATTAAATATAATTTTTATATACAAATAGAAAATGAATTAAAATAATGATTACTTACTACTATTGTTAATTGGACGTACAAAAATAACTCTATGGGCATTTTATTTAATAGATAGGTAGCACTGATACCTATGTGAATTAAAGTTAGTGTGTGTTTGTGTGTGCAAGTGATAATGTAATGGTGAATAAATTGAATTTACTGAAATAAATAGCTGTTTGATCAGCAAAGTTTATTAAACATTGTGAGTGGTTGAATGGATCTCGCATGATAGAATTATCGCCATGGAATTGGAAACCGTAGATTTTCACGGCGAGAAAAACGTGTCTAAACAAAGGCCATAGTACACCTTCTAAAACCCAAAGATTTCCATATTTAAAGCACAGTAGTCATTGTCTAGCCATTACCACTCACTACTGTAACCGTGTAGTCCACTGTTGAACATTAGGCCGGCCACACACACTCGCTCGTTCCGTACCATCCCGACCACTTCGCGCCCAGCTGTGAGATTCTTGAGGTTTATTGTATCGTGTAGTGATGCGATTTAATTTACGGATACGGAAATCAAGATATTTCCTATAAATAAACATAAAATCAATTTAGCTTATTAATTATTTGATAATAAGCTACAGTATAAAATTTGACATGTCTAATTCCCTATTTTGTAAGCCTAAGGAAATAAAATATTTTGAGTTTTGTTTATTTTTTGAATTTTTTAATAGTCATGTATTTTGACCATTGATAGAAATATACATATTTCCAATACGATAATATAGGTATTAATTCAATCCGCTCGTCCGTGTGAGTTGAAATTTTCACAGATTTTATGTTTTTTGCCGCTAAAACAACAAATAATAATGAATATTAAAACTAATGATGACTCCCATACAAAAACATAATTCATAAATGAAGAGGATTCGGTCTGCCAAGAATTGGATTTTGTCATTTATTGAGCTGTATCCAGTAATCTTTAATAGTTTAGTTGCCGACCAATTAATGCTGACGTTTTATATTTTTCAGCCGATCAAAACATATTTTGCTGTTCAAATAATTTTTAAGATAATTTTTCCAGCTGACCAAATATTTAAAATAAATACCAATACATTTACTCCCGATAGTTTTTATAGAACTCTCCTATTTCCGTACCATTCCGATTAAACGTGTGGTGCTGTTACATCCCTATTTCAGTTGCATGCTTTTTGTGGATGCTACTTTTTAAAAAACGCAAAGGTTAGTGATATTTGCTTTGGCCGCGTTCTCTCATGGTCGTGATTCATGTTTCTTTTAGTTAGATTTCGATAAAAAGTGCGGCTGTGTTAAAAAAATATCTAACCTGTCGGCCAGTATAACTCATCATCATCATCAGCCTATGTTTCCACTGTTGTTGTCCACTGCTGGACTATGTCCAGCAGTGGACAGGGCGGTATGACACTTGACACTTATTAGGGGAGGTATATACCTCCCCTAATAAATGTCATACCGCCCTGTCTTCAGCTTATCGCGTCCAGCATCTGCAGTGCGTCTCTTCACAAGTTGCATCCTACCTGCATGGGGGGCATGTCGTCAAACATAGTGTCGGGTGTCCGACACTATGTTTGACGAATCGTGGTTTCCACTCGAATACACTTTTACCCCAGCCAGCAGTTATCGCTTCATCATGAGATATGACCGGCCGACTGCCACTACGACTGGCTTATTCTTCAAGCTATGTCCATAACTTTAGTTCTCTGTCGGATGTATTCGTTACGAATCCTATCCTTCAGAGAAACTCCGAGCATAGCTCTTTCCGTAGCTCGCTGAGTGACTTTGAACTGGTAGATCAGTCCTACCGTGAATGTCCACATCTCAGCTCCGTACGTTAGAATGGATGATGATCAGGATGACTCATCAATTGCACACTATGCCCGGGCCGTATGTTATCAATAGTAAAAGTCTTTGGAATATTCAGCCAGTCTTTTCAACAGGGTTTTAGAGCCCTTGAAACAGAGTCCCAATCTAAGGAGCCTAAAGAAATCGTTGGGTTGAGTATCTTTTGAAGTTTTAGAATGACAGCGAAACTCTAAATTGTGTTACTATTTATGTTATGCTCTACATAATGTTGTGCATATACTTCGTATGCATTTTTCCGAGACAAAATATAGCCTATACGTTATTACTGGTTTAGAACTGAGTCTATTCTATTCAATTCGTATCCGCTTAGTAGTTTTACCATCTCATCTTTCGCATTGATAATAGTGGCCTCTTTTAAGGGCAGTGTTCTGCAAAAGATAGTCGGGCAATTGACAGCTTGTCGGTTAACTTCGTTGTCTAATGTATGATCACTTCTGTCATCAGATTATGTTATCGAAGTTCACATGCCATATTTGGATATATTTTGTTTATAGTTTGTAGCCAAACTTGACCAATACCTGAACAAACGAGTCTATTTAATGCACGAATTATTAATTACCGCCTAATTACCTACTGCAATAATGTTACCGCAATGACAAAACAAAAAAACACCCGTTTCGCATTTGTTTACCAAATCCCTCCATTATTAAAAAGATGCATTGCCGTAGTGCAGGGACACTATCGATATCGATAGAAATATTTTGGTTTTTCGTTTAAGATAATTATGTATTAAAACTGTGTTAAAATTATTATTTATTACCAACTATTTTAAGTGAATGATTCTTCTTTCTGCTTTTATCATACAGAAGTAAACAGCAAGTTTATTTAATCATAATATGCTCGCAAAATTCACGTCACAAAATTCGAAAGACATATCTGAAACTAGGAAATACAGTGATTACTTTGATATTTTCTTCACTTCAATATTTTGCAGGTAAAGTTAAGCGGAGCGAGCTAGAAACTTTCACCTTCTTAGGTTGTTCGTTTTCCAGTTGGAGCAAAATGCGTCCCAAGCTTTTTATCCTCTAGTTTCGGATATTTTTTGTAAGCCTTATTACAACGGATATGTTTGATAATTTGTTTGTATTTATTCGATGATAAGCATAGTCTAGTTAAGTAAGTCTTTATTTCAACGTCTAATAAAAAACATCTAACTAGTAGTTCAATTCATTTCATTTCATTTATTGCAAGAAATATGGTCCTAATACAAGGTCTTTAACATTGGAATAGGTAGTGTCACATACTTCACCAAAACACATTAGACATGCGAACATTTCTAAAAGTAGGTTCCTATATTTAATGTAATTTTTTAATGATTTAATTAATAAGTTATAAGATATGAAAATGTCAATAATAGTTAGTACATTATTGACATATTCATATTTATAATTAATTCACATATTTCTAGGTCAATAGGTCCATGAGTTCCGAAACACATTTTCCAGCGTATTTATTTTTAAAATCATACAAATACTCTTCTTCTGCGGCTTCTGATTCCCATGCCACGTTGACAGACTAAACAGATCGGCCTGGACAACAGTTCCCGATTTACTATTCTCGTCGCTTTAACAGCTGAAAAGAACGTTACATTAACACGGGAAATCTTTTTCTGTCATCAATAATTCTGCGCTTTTTGCGTTTATTCCGGTAGTTTCGTTCGGTAATTGTTTTATGCCTTTGTTTTAAAAGAGTAGCTTGTGAAAGCTTTTTTTGTTTAGGTATTTATTTGGTTGAGATGGAACTCAGATATTTTTAACCTTAATTGACTCAGTTTTTTGTAGTTAGTTAGGGTCAAGATTTTGTCGATACCAGCGTGATTTATTTTGGCTTTTTAGGCGTGACATGAAATGAACATGCGAAATGCTTTTGTTCAAAATTAACTTTGAGCTATGTAGAGCGAGCTTTTTTTAGTAGCAATCCCCTTAGTCACTTATCATCAAGTGAGATTATGGTCTAACGAAGAAAGTCATCATTAGAAAAGGAATTAAATAAAGAAAAATACCTACTTTAACATTTTAAATAGAAACATAAGTAAATAATTCTTATAAAAAACGTCCTGACTTTTTGAAGACTACTCGCATAAAGAAAAAAATATATCAATCAGCATACAAGCCTTGTACCTAATAATAATAATAACTTTACAAGCGTGTTGATTCTGGTGAGAAAGTAAGAGCTGTCATTTGCATTTATTTGGATTTATTTTGTTGCGTTTTGTTTTGATTTGACAATTATCTTCTCTATCCCAACACAAACCAATGTAGGTTTAATGGATCTATATTGGCTAAAATATGTATATTTCTATAAATATATGAAAAAAAGCAAAGTCATCACCATCTCACGTCTATATTACCGTGCAAAATTATAAAATACACGTACCCTATCTCATCCCTACGACATTAGGGGGCATTAGCATGCCGCCGCGCTGTATTAAGATTTATTAACCCAATAACTTGGGGCAAGGCTTGTCTACTGACTATTGCTTTAGTGAGTTAGAACCATCTACCCTCCACGTAAGATTTCATCATCTAGGTATGTGCATTTCTAATACATACATTATGACTGGATTCTATATAAATAAGACAAGATAAAACTCACTCATTCTTTATATTAAAATAGGGTAGCAGACACTTTTCAAAAATGGGTGTACAATCCATTTTTAAAAGCTCGTTTCATGTTTGGTTTTTCATGAAGTACATAGTTTCAATTTAAAATAAATTGATTGTTTCGAAAAAACCTGAAACTACCTGTATGCAAATTTCAGCCCGATCCGTTCAGTACTTTTTGCGTGAAAGAGTAACAAACATCCATACGTACTTACAATTAGTATGATTTATTGAAAAGTCAGTGGTTACTACCACTGACTTTAACTACCTAAACATTTGGTAACCTAAACATAAACTTTTTCCGATTAAGGCCTGAGCAACCATACTAGCTACTTTGTTTCTACTTTTCTTATGTCATCGATTACTCATTCGAATAGAACGCGAAGGTAAAAACTAATTTTACCACTTTATTGTTTTTTTGTTCGATTTTATTGCTGATTACTCATACCTCGAGTATAGTTTTCAAATTACTAAAATCACGGCGCCCTTTGGACCCTTCGTTTTGAATCATTTTTAATATACAAAGCATCGATAACACCTGGCCGGCTGACCACACCTTTGCAGGTGGTGGTTTATCGATAACTTTTAATGATGTTGGACATCACTTATTTGTTTTGACTTGTTTCTAATATGTTGGTACTTGGTATGCTTATATTGTATCAATACCTATATTGCATACTAGCTCCTGTCCAATCGTAGTATTATAATTTTCGTGTTTAAAATGGCAAAAAAAAATCGTGCAAAAAGGATATTTTAAAAAATTACAAAAACTCCGTTAAAACGTTAACCGTTAACGTCCACATATAAATAACCTTTAAAATAAAATTTAGTAGAAATACAAAACTACGAATTCCTACAGAGGCGGAAAACCATAATAGGGCTGTCTAACCCCAAAATCAATCACAGTCTCAATCGGAGACCAAAAGAAAATCATCTAATACATCACCTGTCCATACAAATGACCAGGGCAACATTAGCCGGACTCACACTTGGGAATCGAACCAACACCCCCATTCCTAAACACCCCAGTGTTGCCAGAATTAACTCTCTGATCCGCAATACAGTTTTATTGCAAATGGTGTCGAATAATGCTAAATCACGCGCAAATCCCTATAATATGGGTAATATGGGGTCTATGGCAATATTCGAGTATATTTTTTGGTGTGGCAACATTATCTTTTATTGTGAAAAGTGGTTATGGGTGGAATAATGTCAGGTAATTATTGTAATGGTCTAAAAACTTCCGCTAGGTATGTGAAATATCTTTCTCTACTTTTGTCATCTTGATACGAGCTTATCATGATACGAGTAGCATTAATGATAAAGCAAAAACAAAATAATGTGGAAAAAAATCCTAATTTCCACAGACACAGCAGAAACAAAAAATATATCAATTTCTAAAAATGTTAATAGTAATGGAAATAAGTGACAAGTATGTTCGAGTAAAACTTTCCCCAAGCTTTTTTACCCTCTAGTCTAGAGTTAATCTGATTTTTTATTGTGTATGGGATTTTGTTAACATTCAAAATCTTTTATTTTATTCTGTATATTTTCTAATTAATATTCTACAGCAAAACCCCAATAACGTGCTCATAAAATATATTTTTTCATTCGTTTGATTCACCAGATAGTCTAGCCAAAATTACTACTGGTCAAATAACAGCCAACAAAGTAACACGACGATGACGTAACAAAACTAAGTACAGTCATGTACAAAACTTCGGAACAGTGACGACTAATTCGGTGTATACGGACCATAATGTTATTTTATATGTTGTTATTCTGTAATTTTGCCATAATAGGTTATTATCTTTGTTTCTAACTAACAAAAGCTTCCATGAATGTATATAGATTATATAGGTATACCTATAATCTATAAACATTCTTATAGTTATATTAATGAACCACTCGGACTCCACAACCTCCAGGAATTACCGACCGGACCTAGCTACCGACCATTCGAACATCTTTGGGGCGTTCTTTTGCGTTTGTGGCTTGGTACGTACTCACTGCCCATACTCTGCGAAAAAAAATTGCCTGTATCGGTAATAAAAGTAAACGTGTTATTTCAGTTCAACAAAAGCCATCAAAAAAGTACCTATCTACAAATAAAAATAATAATTTGTGGCTTTATTTCAGAGCACACAACACAAAACTAGTTAACACTTTGACTGCGATTTTTTTTCGACGACTGCGATCTTTTTTTTAACCTAAAAACATCGTGCTGCCGCTCTACACAGCGGTTGTGTTGCGCCGCACTTTCGTTCGAAAAATATTACGGCTGTACTGAGTCACAAAGATCTGTATTTTCTCAGTCGCTGCGCTAGTGTGGATTTACGCATATTAGTCACTTGTAGAAAACACATACCGTGTGATTTCAGCACTCAAAGTGTTAAGAAAGAGACGCAAATTACCGAATTATTCTCTCTCAGCATACATTTTTATAGTCGACTGTACCCATTCCTCCCCTCTATACTCCCTGATCCGTATATTGACTTTTAAATCTGTGCAGTCGGGGTGTTTATTATTAAATATGGATTACGACGCCCGATTAGATAGGGGTATGCATAATTTAGCATGTTTTTCTGCTTTATTAGCTTTACGTTGCGTTTAAACGCAGTGGAATTTGGTTTTTGACTTTTTGACGACCGATGTGGCGCGGTGGGCGAAGGTCCGCCTGCGACGCACGAGGTTGCGGGTTCGATTCCCGCCTCGGAACAATTATGTGTACGATCTGCAGAGATTTGTTCCGGGTGTTCTGGTCGTTTTTCTATGTATAATAAAAAATATCTATCTATGTAATATATAGTATTATGTATATCAGTTATCTAGTACCCATAACACAAGCTCTGCTTACCATGGGGCTAGATAATGCTGTGTGAATTGTCCGGCATTATTTATTTTATTTTATTTATTTATTTTTGCAGTTGTAATTGCCGTTGATTGATCACAAATAGCAAGGAGACAAAATTAATAATTCTGAAATTCTCCATTGTTGATTGGCACTAGTAAAATTTAAACAAACATTTTTGATTTTGCTTACTTGAGTCATATCTAGAAAAACACCGTCAGACTAGGCGAAACATCAGCGGGGATCGTTTGTGTAGGCCGTTCGAACTGACTAGACGAGTAATGTGGCGGTCTAATTTGACCGAATAGACGCGACTGATGACACGCTCGACGTATTTTCCGTCAGATGTGTACCGATACCGACCCTTATATTAGTTTTGTTGATCCGCGAATTGACAGCAGTGAGCAACGAAACCAGTGTGAGTGATAAACTCGATACCGACCCTTATATTAGTTTTGTTTTGGCCAGATCCGCGAATTGACAGCAGTGAGCAACGAAACCAGTGTGAGTGATACACTCACGAGTACATCTGAATCGACCAGCAGTTCTGACTATGACGTACAGCCCCAGGGGAGGTTTAATTCTCTTTACGTGTTCCTGCCCCTCTGGTTGGTGTCAGACAGAAAACGGCATGGGATAATGCATTTCTTTGGTTTTGTTATTAATGAAAGGGAGATTTGGTTTATAGAATAAACAGTATACAGAAATAATAAAAAAAAAACTAAAATCCAATCATGGTAAAGACCCTTATGACTTTTGTGAAGAAATAATCAGTTGTTAAATTTTGTGTCAAATGTTAGAACCTATAATAAATAAATAAATGAAATGGATGTTTATTTCTTTACGCTTACAAATAAGCTTAGACAGGTCATATTTTATACTAAAGTCATTTAAAACGGGATATTTACCATGATTTGATTTTTAAGTTTAGCAATATTTCGGCTCAGTTTCATGCGCCAAGATCACGGAATAACTCAAAAAAAAAAAAAAAAAAATATGGTAAATATCCCGTTTTAAATGACTTTAGTCTTAATAACCATGATAGTTTCAGAAGTTTTATACTAAATAATGCCGGACAATTTCGTGGGGTTTAATAATATAATAGGTAAGAAAGAGAGAAAGAAAGAAAATATTTTTATTATCCTTAAAAACAAATAAATACTATATATCTTACAAATTATTGTGCGTAGCAGTATTCAGGCAAATATGGCCCTCACTCAGCATTGTGCTGGGTGAGAGTAAATAAAAAAAAATAAAAAAAAAACTAATGTGACCGCCCAGCGCTTATTTTCAGTGAAGACCAGAGGGATCGTGTCAAGTCACGGTCGTCAGGTGCGTGATTTATACATAAAAATAGTAAACAAAATTGCATTACATTATTAGTTATACATTATATAATACTTATTTATAAATTCTATCCTTATTCATTCTAACTAAAATATAAGACCGGTGGCTTGCTTAGTCAGGCCGAACAAATTACACTGTGTATACGTAGGTAGGTATCCAAATTCTATTATGGCTTCGCACTTGTAAGACCACCTATTTATTGCACTGTACATAAAACCGCCGTCGATAACCAAAGACATTGAAGACACACAAAAACTGAGATGGATTATTATTTTATTTATTATTTATTTTAAGCCATTACTGTCCCACTGCTGGGCAAAGGCCTCCCTTTTCTTCTTCCACTCCTCGCGTTCCAACGCTGCAACAGGCCATGATGCAAGATGTACCTCGAGCTCGTCGCGCCATCTCATCCTGGTTATTATATTATTATGAGATGGATTATACTCGTATTTAAATGTTTAATTTTAAATGTGAAATTATATTGAAACAATGTGATTATGATTACTACTATTATAATGTATATTACTTAATAATTTTATATACTTTGTTTTTAAATTTTTATATTGTCTCTAAATATTAAAGTTTTTCGAAAATTGCAATGATATAATTCAGAACAATTTACTTAACAAAGGATGCCTACAAACTTAAAATTAAATAATTAAGCACTTCAGAAGTTTAAATCCCATTTCTCCATCTCAACCGCATTTATTTACATAATGAAAATGTTATTTCGTTTGCGACAAACTTGGTGCGGGGATCCAAAGCTTTCTTGAGCACTGACTTTAGTGAGAGAATTCAATGTTCAAGCTTATGAATATAATTGAATTATGATTTAACTGTGGAACGGTGTTTTATTGTTTTTTTTACCAAATTCATAATTCTTCTTCATCATCATCATCATCAGCCTATATTAGTCCACTGCTGGACATAGGCCTACCCCAATGAGCGCCTTACCCGCAGTCTTTCGCAGGTCGTCATAGCACCTGGTCGGAGGGCGTCCTACACTACGTTTACCGAGTCGTGGTCTCCACTCAACACGTTTGCCCCAGCAGCCATCGGTTCTTCGTGAGATATGGCCGGCCCACTGCCATTTCAGCTTGCTAATTCTCAGAGCTATGTCAATAACTTTGGTTCTCGTTTTAACTTTGGTTTGGTTAAATTCTTCTTAGTTGCAACTTAATATGACGAACAGACAGACGCTGTACGCTCGACGCAGTAACGCATCATCGGTTGAGTGTGAAAGGTTGAATGTTTTATTATATGTATACTAGCTGTTCCCCACGGTTTCACCCGCGTTAAACTCGAATTTCACTTTATTATGTGATTTTTTTACTCCTTGGGTTACATTATTGGAGTTTTAGTAAGGATCCCTAACTTTTTGAAAATATAATATAGCCTATGTTCACCGGGGATAGTGTAGCTTCCCAACGGTTAAAGAATTTTTCAAATCGGTCTAGTAGTTTCGGAGCTAATTCAATACAAACAAACAAACAAAAAATCAAACATTTCCTCTTTATAATATTAGTATAGATTTGCCTGTTATGGCATAACGCGACCGATATACGCGACTCATTTTCCGTCAGATCTGTACCAACCCTTATACCGTCAACTTTCCAACTTCAATTCATAATTAGGTAGGTACTCACTATCTGATGAGTGATGACTAATGACCCACAACATATCAGTAAACGGAAATGCACGTTTATGACTTGCGAGTACAGTTTCAACTGTAAACACAATTTCAGTGATCGAAACACAGTCGTTGGGCAAGTGAGTTATAAATTGTTAGGTACCTATTCAACATGATATCAAAAACCGGATCAAACCAGTTTTGCGCTATTATCTTCTTAAATATAAATAAACTTACAACAGAAGCTTTATATTACGCAATAAATGCAATAACACAGTCAAATAGCAGCTATGTAGCGTCGGGCGGGACGGTAGGGCGGGCGGCAGTAGAGATGGGCATAACTACATAGTTGTCGATTACTGACGATAATTTGATGGTTTTTCTCAATTAAGATATTTATTTAATTGACACCCTATACACGTATCTACCGACACGTTGATACACTTAAGGTTATCTTAATTTCTGTATATTCAATACTGATTTAACTTAATATTGTTTATATTAAAAAATGGTTGCTATATACATTCACGGTAAATTTATATTAATTTGTTAATAATAAACAATGTATTTGTTCATATGCTCAATATTTTTAATGAAATAAAATTCTAAAAAATCATTCTATTAGGTACCTTCTTATAGTTTTATTTATGTATTTTCTAGTTCTACTATTGTTAACCTCATCATCATCATCATTCTATAGTAATCCACTGCTGGACATAGGCCTCCCCCAATGAGCGCCATAGCGCCCTGTTTTCAGCTTGCCGCATCCAGCATCAACCTGCAGTCTTTCGCAGGTCGTCATCCCACCTGGTCGGAGGGCATCCTACACTACGTTTACCGAGTCGTGGTCTCCACTCAAGAACACCTTGCCCCAGCGGCCGTCGGTTCTTCGCGAGATATGGCCGGCCCACTGCCACTTCAGCTTGCTAATTCTTAGAGCTATGTCGATAACTTTGGTTCTCTGTCGGATGTATTGAAAGTAAAAAGGAGGGACCTTGGTAAATTATCAAATGTATCTTAAAATAAAACTTCAAACAATAAAACTTTTAAAATTACATAGCTACATATACACATATTAAAGTTATTTACAACGAGATATTTACACAAACTGTGCCAGCTAGAAAGCTTAAAACTCAAACGCATTGTAAATGTGCCGGTATACATTAACTACTTAATAAAAAAAACATGTAATGATATTACTATCTCAATAAATAAAAGAAAAACTTTTGAATGGTGTTAGTTTAGGTTACATGAAAATGCATAAAAACTTTTTTTTTAAAGATTAATGGACTAATTTTTCCTTACTTAAGATAATAAAGGTTCCTTACTTAACCCAAAAATATAATATCTTTATTCATCGACATCTATAACTATCGATAAAAGCCGTACACGAGTAGTTACATCCCTAAATATATCCCAAGCCGTTTACGCTTGCGCGCGTGTATATCGAGCGGGGCGACCCGACCGACCTATGTACTTATGTTATATACTGGATAAGTATATAGTACTGTAGCTATGCGGTAACGATTCAGGCTGTTTTTAACTTAATTGCAAGGGGAAGCGAGGGATACAGTTTAATATTGGCTATTTAAAAAAACACTGGGTTAGCAACTTAAAATCAGCTGTCATTTGAACCTTTTTTATTTTTATTTAGTTATAAAAAATATTTAATAAAGTGTTAATTAATTCAATAAACCAATTCCTTACCCACGATCGCTAGCCTAGTTCAGTTTGATCGCGTCGCTAAACTTAAGTTGAATGCCAATTGTTTTCAAGGGATTTATTTGCAGAAACATACAAATTAGATAAAAGCGCTAGTACAAGCGCTAATGAAAGATCACTACCAAATAATCCTGAAGACACGATCCAGTGTTACCTTAATTTATTTTCTAAATACACAAGGTTTCCTGCAATCTCAATCCCAATATCACAAATAAATAAAACCATCACTGTTGGTATAAACCGCTTCTATGCCCATGATCGTTTTGAGTTCGATCTCGCCGCTAAAATGATAATTATCGCAGTGACGGTTTCTGATTATATTGTATTAAAGTATATCAGTCATCCTATAACACAAGCTCTGCTTAGCTTGGGGCTAGATGCTGTGTGGATTGTCCAGCATTTTTATTTATTTGTTACCATATCAGCTGATTGACAACTAAAAGAAACAGAAAAATTAGCAGCAACGTCGTTGATGAAAGATATATACCAAATAATCCTGAAGACACCACCGTTACCTTAATTTCTTTCAAATACACATCGTTTCCTGCAAACTCAATCCCAATATCACAACCGAATAAAACCATAACCGTCGCGTCGGTATAAACCGCTTCTATACCCATGATCGTTTTGAGTTCGATCTCGCCGCTAAAGTGATATTTATCCCAGGGACGGTCTCTGATTATATCGTATTAAAGTATATCAGTCATCCTATAACACAAGCTCTGCTTAGCTTGGGGCTAGATGATGCTGTGTGAATTGTCCAGCATTATTTTTTTATTTTTTTCTGGTAGCAATATCAGCCGATTGACGACTAAAAGAAACAGACCAATTAGCAGCCACGTCGTTGATGAAAGATATATGTATACCAAATAATTCTGAAGACACCACCGTTACCTTATTTTCTTTCAAATACACATGGTTTCCTGCAATCTCAATCCCAATAACACAACCGAATAAAACCATAACCGTCGGTATAAACCGCTTTCATACCCACGGCCACGATCATACCAACGAACGTTTTGGGTTCGATCGAGCCGCTAAAGTGATATTTATCGCAGGGACGGTCGCTGAATACGCACGGCTATTTTCGGAATTTGTTGCGAAGGGTTTTATAGGGATGTGAAGGTATGTGTACCTATTCTGGTTTTAAGGTATATGTAGTCGTAGCCGGTGTAGTCCGCGCGCGAAAAGAATGGGACGGAACCTTGTCATATTCATTTTACGTCACTTTTTTCATACAATTTACGCGTAGTTATAATGTCAAATTGATGTCATGTCATGTCATCTTATCAATGTAAATGTCCGACCTCTTTTGTTGCAAGCTTTTTTAAAACTACGTACGTAAACCCTCGCACATCTCTAAAAATATCCCAAATCCCTGAATTTGTTTCAGTTTGAAAATGGAAATAAATATATTAGAATAAGAAAGGGATCAAAATCCATTTCTAATCGTTATATATATTTGTAGTAATAGGTTACCTACCATAAACCAAGAAAAAGCCAGGATAAGTCTTTGTAAAATTAGTCAACACTAAGGCATTCAAGACTTTTCAATGAGACTTTCAGTAGATTAGATACCTAATTGTCAATAAATAAATAAAATAATAAATAATGCTGGACAATTCACACAGCATTATCTAGCCCCATGGTAAGCAGAGCTTGAGTTATGGGTACTAGATAACTGATATACATAATACAATATATTACATAGATAGACATTTTTTATTATATATAGAAAACGACCAGAACACCCGGAACAAATATCTGCAGATCATACACACAATTGTTCCGAGGCGGGAATCGAACCCGCAACCTCCTGCATCGCAAGCGAACCTTCGCCCACCGCGCCACATCGGTCGTCAATGTTTATTTTTTAATCGTGGTTACGATAAAACGCCCGTGATTAAAGCCGCGAGCAGAACATAGTAAAAACTAATAAATTAAATGTACCTTACCTTCTTACCTTCATGTATTTGACATTTTGATACACTTTAGGTCATCTTAATTTTGGTGTATTCAATTCTGATTTTACTCCCTCTCACACTGTGACTTTCAAAAAGGCAGCATTAAAGATCCATAGCCAACTTTACGATAGGTAGACCCATTTTGTTGTATTTTTCACACAAGTCGAGGTTTCTATGAGAAGCTGTGCTACCGTGAACTGATGTTTGTACTAGCTGTTAGCGTTCTCAAGTCGGGTGTGGTGCCAGTGATAGCGGTATAGCGTGGCGTGTATGCTAACTGACACATCACAGAAATATTACTCATTCACACTAATATTATAAATGCTAAAGTTTGGCTGTTTTGAAATAGAAATACAGAAATACAATTTATTGGTAAAATCAATTTACATGTCAAATTTTCATTAAAATAGTTATAATAATTATAATACAAATGTAATTCAAATTTAGATACATAGGGATGGTTGTTTGTTACTTCTTCACGTTATAACTACTGAATGGATCGGGTTAAAATTTTACAGACAGCTAGGCCTGGAATAAAACATAGATTACCTGTTATCCCATAAATCAGTTCCAATGGAATCGAAATAACCGTAAAACATTTCTATTCGACACAACGCCTACGAAGCCACAGGCAGAAACTAGTATTATATATGCAAAAGTTTGAATATCTAATTGTTTGAATGTTTGTTACCTCTAAACGCCAATAGTAATGCACAGACTTTCCAAAATTGTGTGTAAACGTTGCTCTAGCTAGACAAACAAGAACATAATAATGCTTGTAAGGTATTGTATATTGATGATGGCTGATGACTTGATTTTACGATACGGCGGTACTTGAACCCGCAGGTTCAAGTCCCGCCAAAAACAAAAACTTTTAGGATTTTTTTATTTTTAGGATATTCATTAATTTCCCATAGCGAGCGGAGTGTAAATGACAAAATCTCAATATGTATTCCATTAGCTTTAGGTACAACAACTTGCCCGCTCACGCTACCGCCTATGCCTCAGCCCGTACTCCACGGCACACAAACTTCGCTAACAGACGCCGCACGCGGTTCGTGCTCGTGTAAATTGAACGTTTTCTACGTGAAATACACGATTTTTGTGTTATTTCGAAAAATTCTGTTTGTTTTGCGCGGACCTAGTTAGGTTAGAGCTAGCATAGAAAGTTACTAACTAAAAACTGTGTCGTCTAAGAGTCGTAGGTATACTAACTTACGAAATAAAGTCAAGTACCTAAATAAATGAAATAAATAATGCTGAACAATCCACACAGCATCATCTAGCTCCAAGCTAAGCAGAGCTTGTATTATGGGTGCTTGATTACTGTTATACATAGGTAATAAAAACATTACATACATAGATTCCATTACTCACAGTATTAAAAGTACATTTTAGGATGTCAATCTATGAGTACCTAGGTACTCATAGATTCTATATACCTACATAAATTCTACTTATGATTATGTAAATCAGTAATCTAGTAGGTACGTTCGCATAACACAAGCTCTGCATAGCTTGGGGCTAGGTGATGATTCATCATCATCAGCCTATATTAGTCCACTGCTGGATATAGGCCTCCCCCAATGAACGCCATAGCGCCCTGTCTTCAGCTTGACGCATCCAGCATCTACCTGCAGTCTTTCGCAGGTCGTCATCCCACCTGGTCGTAGGGCGTCCTACACTACGTTTACCGAGTCGTGGTCTCCACTCAAGAACACGTTTGCCCTAAAGGCCATCGGTTCTCCGCGAGATATGGCCGGCCCACTGCCACTTCAGCTTGCTAACTCTCAGAGCTATGTCGATAACTTTGGTTCTCTGTCGGATGTATTCGTTGCGAATCCTATCCTTCAGAGTAACTCCGAGCATAGCTCTTTCCATAGCTCGCTGAGCGACTTTGAACTGGTGGACCAGCCCTATCGTGATTGTCCACGTCTCAGCTCCGTAGGTCATAACGGGGAGGACGCACTGGTTGAAAACTTTCGTTTTCAACACTGAAAAAAAAAGTCATTTACATTAAAACGGGATATTTACCATGATTTGATTTTTGAGTTATCCAATATTTCGGCACAGTTTCATGCGCCATGATTACGGAATAACTGAAGGCACTGCGACTGCGAGTAAGTTTTTATGGGTAGACATACCGATCTACCCTCATTTTTTGTCTTTTGCTACGAACGTTTTAAATGACTTTAGTGTTGATTACCATGATAGTTAAAAAGTTTTATTTCGTTTTCAATAATTGCGGTATGGATGAAGAGAAGACTCTACGTAGTTTCCCAAACGCTGCCCAGACCAGCTGGATCCTCCTTTTGGCCTCCTTCTTGAAATTGTTTTTACCTAACTGCAGAATCTGCCCGAGGATCCGAGATGATGATTGTCCAGCATTATTTATTTATTACAAAGTGCTAATGTCCTAAAAATAAGTTTTAAGATAGGATTATTTGTAAATAAGAGAATAACTTATTTTTTCCCCAAATAGAACACTTGTTCATTTGAGATCTAAAACAGAAGTTCAGTGACAAAGCAATACGAAAAACTCGCATACGAGAAACAACGCGAAACAAATTAAAATTTCACAAGAACTGAAAAGAGAGAGGCAGTCGGGATAGACCTCAAGTGCAAGAGAGAGAGAAGATAATGTGGGTTAGAGGGAGAGAGGTGTATTCATTTGGAAACTGTCAGTGTCAGAGGTGCATTATTTATTTTGTTTGTTGGTTGAGGATTTTGGTATCCTCTACGAGGTGTTTTTGAAAAAGGAAGGTTTTTAACAAGTTTCGCGGTTGCGGAGTATTATTTGAGTGTAGAATTCCATAAGTTTAAAGTTTAAATTTTTGGATTTAGAATATAGATAACTAGCTAGCTAGCTATAACTAGCTAGCCCCGCGGTTTCACCCGCGCGGTGATAGATATTTTGGATAATATACAAATTATCTTTATGAATTGTAGCCTATTTGTAATTTTGATATGTAAGCTATATTATGGTGTTTCATCAAAATCCATTCAGTAGTTTTTGCGTGAAAGAGCAACAAACATCCTCACAAACTTTCGCGTTTATAATATAAGTAGGATAATTATGTATATAGCTTTCCTAACTATAATAGGTACTTCTTTGTAATAGAACTCTTCTTATCATAATCGAGCTTTTGCTCGCTGCCTTGCACGCGCTTTTCGTAAAAACTAACCTGTCACATATCTTCGCTAAAAAAAGCTTTACTAAATTCACTGTACTTACATACATATATAGATATGATAGATAAGACTCATCTTTTTCAATTAAAAAGTCTTTCCAAAGTGAACGAAAGGTTCTACCCAAAGATCCGTCAAACTGCAGGAAAGACTAATAAATAACAATATCCCGCACGTTAGCAGAATGATCCGAATCAATCGATCACCCTGTAGGGTTGGACTGATGATCCAAATAAATAGATCACTCTGTAGGGTAGGACTTGATTTTAGTAAAGCCAGGCTAAATGAGAAATAGAATGGGTTGCAACTATTTCTATATTATACTTAATATCTTTACATAGTACGTATAAAATGAAGTCGATTCCGCTGTTCGCTAGATCTTTTAAACTACTCAACGGATTTTAATGCAGTTTTCAGTTCAGCAATAGATATAGTGATTCAAGAGGAAATTTTATAAATCACTAGCTGCGCCCCGCGGCTTCGCCCCCGTGGAAATCCATGTGTCAAATTATAAATAATTGTTTAAATGATAAAAATTCCTATGTCCGTCTCCTGGTTCTAAGCTACCTCCCCACCAATTTTCAGCCAAATCGGTTCAGCAGTTCTTGAGTTATAAATAGTGTAACTAACACGACTTTCTTTTATATATATAGATTTGACACATAGATTTCCGTGCGGATGAAGCCGATGAAGCAGCTAGCAACTGAATTTCAATCGACATTTTGACTACGCGCGGATTCTATGAGAAATGTCACGTAAAAAATGACAATTAATAATTTTGAAAAGGTTTTGACCTTCTGCGAACGCGTGATCGTTGTCCATCTATCACGGTTCATGACGCCTGGTGACAGACGGACGGATAGACGGCGCGGCGGAGTCCTTAGTAATAGGGTCCCGTTTTACCCTTTTGGTACGGAACCCTAAATTATTATCAATAAAAAAGCAAAAAAGCTTGTATGTAGATAGATTTGCCCACAGCCCTAACTGTGACGATTTTGCCGAAAACTCAGATCAATTCATCCTTATTCAGAGTCTATCATTTCTAACTAGAAACTTTTCGCCTAAAAGAATGGACAGGTCCATTTCTCCCACACCCCTATCCAACAGGGGTCCAGCCCAATCGATGGATCAACGCCTTCGCTGACAAATGATCGCGATTTGAACGTGAGCCGGGGATGATACCGACCATTTACTTTTACTTGATAAATTGTGGGAATCACTTTTCTAGATGAATTTTTGAAAGGCGCGGATTGACGTAACAACAAAGTATGTTATGTTTTAGAATAATTATTATTTTTGCTATGATAAACATAAAAAACCTTTGTTTGTTAAAAATGTAGATGACTGATTTACTGTAGACAGACTGTTAAATTGTTCCTATTTATATGTTAATTGATAATTAATATGATATTTTGATAGAAATATTTTAACTAATAGTGAGACGAAAAGTCAAAGAATTTCCTAGCCCCTTTGCGTAGAAAATAACAAAAAATGGCTGCTAACTTAAAATTACTATGAAAGCGACTCATTTATGCATCGGCGTAGCAAAAGTATTATGTACTGTAATGGGTAGGTTGCTGACAGCGATGATAATGAAGTAACGCATTCCGCCATAATAAAAAAAAAGAAATGGCTGTGCATCTAAAACGACTACCTCGAAAAGCCAGTGATTTATGCCTCGGCGTAACAACAGTATATTACTGACGAGGTCAGTAATGGGTTGCTGACTTCGATGATGATTGCTGAAAGCGCAGCGTAGCGCAGGTCCAGGCCATCACAGCGCGGATAGCAAGGGCTACTAATGATGACCAAGCTTGAAAGCCGAGACCAAAGCCAGTTTAGCTTGAGGCCATCATAGCGAGGCCAGCAAGGACGCCATTGCGGACTAAGGCTTGTGTAGTGGTAGTAGTATACCTAGTGCTTTACTAAAATAATAAATAAATAAATAATGCTGGACAATTCACACAGCATTATCTAGCCCCATGGTAAGTAGAGCTTGTGTTATGGGTGCTAGATAACTGATATACATAATACAATACATTACATAGATAGATATTTTTTTATTATACATAGAAAACGACCAGAACACCCGGAACAAATATCTGCAGATCGTACACACAATTGTTCCGAGGCGGGAATCGAACCTGCAACCTCCTGCGTCGCAGGCGGACCTTCGCCAACCGCGCCACATCGGTCGTCAATAATGAAAGTAATCAAAAACAAAAATATTCACCTGAAACAAAACTTAACTTTTATGACATTGCTGGCGCCTTTTTGGGTATCTAACTAAGCCAGAAAGGTCGAGTTTGAGTGAGCCTCTGTGAAGAGGGTGTCAAAATAGTCACTATATCTATATAAAAGCTAATTTCTGCTTAGTTATTATATTTCTCTACTACCACTAAAACCCACGTTTCCCTCCGATTGATGCCCTCCCTCCCTCCCCCTTCCTTAACACTTTGATTGCTGAAATCACACGGTATGTGTTTTCTACAAGTGACTAATATGCGTAAATCCACACTAGCGCAGCGGCTGAGAAAATATAGATCTGTGTGACTCAGCACAGCCGTAATATTTTTCGAACGAAACGCATGTGCGGCGCAACACAACCGCTGTGTAGAGCGGCAGCACGAATTTTTTAGGTTAAAAAAAAGATCGCAGTTGTCGAAAAAAAACCGCAGTCAAAGTGTTAACCGTCCCACTCTTAGTGTGTTGTGTACTTATGATCAAATTTTATATTCTCCATTTTTTTTTCCACTTCAATTTATTTTTGTTATTTTTACTATTAGCTTTTTACTTTTGTATTTTTAAAGTATTTTTCTTAGACTGAACTGATGCCCTGTTTACTACAGTCTAGATTATTAGTAATTCTTTTTGTAATCCGGCCTCCCGCGATACATGTTCTGAACCTAGTGCGGGGACCACTAGTAAAATATAAGCATTTTTGTTGTGTTGGTAAATAAATGAATTTTGTATTTTTTTTTGTATCAAAATATCAAAATAATCAATATATTTACTCAATCATAGTATGTAACCTACTATGATTGAGTAAATACATTTATATACTGCCTGAGTCTATTAGAGAAAAACCTTGTGCGTTGTTTCTGAGACAAGTGACCAAATTATTGACACAAAAATGCTATTACTCTTTTAATGAGTTTATGACCGATAAATTGTAGATTTGACATTTATTTTTCTGTATTTTTTTTTTATTATTATTTGTCTGAATTTTTTGTATTATTTTTTTAAGAATGTGTAGTTGCTAATTATTGTAAATTTTATATCATTGCACGCCCAATAGGGCAGAATACATTGTGACCTATTCCATTATAAGAACTTTATAACATGTATTTCACGCAATAAACGAATTTTGATTTTTGATTTGATTTTGATACGTACACTTTTTTCAGACGTTACTAGATTACTGTTTCGTTCACACCAGTTTATCATGACGACCGATGTGGCGCGGTGGGCGAAGGTCCACCTGCGACGCAGGAGGTTGCGGGTTCGATTCCCGCCTAGGAACAATTGTGTGTACGATCTGCAGATATTTGTACCGGGTGTTCTGGTCGTTTTCTATGTATAATAAAAAATATCTACCTATGTAATATATTATATTATGTATATCAGTTACCTAGTACCCATAACACAAGCTCTGCTTACCATGGGGCTAGATAATGCTGTGTGAATTGTCCAGCATTATTATTTTTTATTATAAGGGTACGTAAGGGTTCGTAGAGATTCCGACGTGCACTCTATTTATACATTAGTTCCTAACATCCGAAGTCTTGTGTAAAAATAAAATGCATTCTGTACCTATGCATTTTATTTTTACTTTTTTCACGTACACTTCACATTCGATCACTTTGATAAAAGTTAGCTTAGGCACAGATAATATAATACATACTGTTTTTGTTTTAACGAATAATGAAACGAACATGAAATTATTACCCACATTTGTATTTGGAAACATAATTAATTCAGTGGCTGACAGACGAGCCTGGTTCAACACTATCGTTATTGATGAGTTGTATTAGCTGATTCAACATCCATTCCGAACATTATTAATATATCATCTATGAATTTTGTTTATCATTCGCGAATCATACATTTATAAGCCTATACTGGTCCACTGCTAAAGAAATTAATATGAAACATAAAAGTGCAATGGGCGGCCTTATCGCTAAGAAAAGATTTCTTCCAGGCAAATCTAGTGACATATTTCTACATTAAAATTATTTGATGTTTTTTTTTTGCTAAAACGAAACTCGACTCTTAATTCCTGAATATTTTCAGTGCTCATTAAGTTTTACAGGGACAAAATATAGTTATTCCTCAGAAAAAAGTTCCAACGGGACTTTGGGATCATTCTCTTAACCTACATAAATGAAATAATCAGCATAATCGGGTAATATAAGGATATTAAAATTGATTTTATTTTAAAAGATGTTTTTTCTCTTCCTAGGTGTGGTTCCAGAACCGACGAGCGAAGTGGAAGAAACGTAAGAAGAGCAGCAACGTGTTCCGGTCCCCGGGAGCCCTACTGCCTTCCCACGGCCTGCCGCCCTTCGGCGGGGACATGTGCGGACCCAACGTGTTCGGGGATAGGCCCTGGTCTATGCCTGCTGGTGAGCCCTTAACCTCTTGTAACGTAAGAAGAGCAGCAACGTGTTCCGGTCCCCGGGAGCCCTACTGCCTTCCCACGGCCTGCCGCCCTTCGGCGGGGACATGTGCGGACCCAACGTGTTCGGGGATAGGCCCTGGTCTATGCCTGCTGGTGAGCCCTTAACCTCTTGTAACGTAAGAAGAGCAGCAACGTGTTCCGGTCCCCGGGAGCCCTACTGCCTTCCCACGGCCTGCCGCCCTTCGGCGGGGACATGTGCGGACCCAACGTGTTCGGGGATAGGCCCTGGTCTATGCCTGCTGGTGTCCTTAGTGACCTGTACATACATACTCGTATATTGTATTCAAAATGCTTTATTTCTCTAGGGTTACAAAATAAGCTAGTCAAGCTTTATACTATACATTATTTTATCAAAAAAGAAATTTTTGATTTTCTGTTCACTTCAATATATTTCAAACTAGCTGTTCCCCGCGGTTTCGCCCGCGTTAAATTCGAATTTCACAATTCTAGGGGGTAAAGAGAATATAGCCTATATCACCATGGGATAGTGCAGCATCCAAACGGCGAAAGATTTTTTAAAATCGGTCCAGTAGTTTGAGAGCCTATTAACAAACAAACATAAAATCAAATCTTTGCTTTTTATGATATCGTGGTATATTTAATAAATAACAGATGGAGAGCTTAATGTACTGACTCTACATTTGCCCCCAGGTCTAGGCCAGTTGCAGGGCGGGGTCTCCATGGGCAGTTTCGGCGCGGGCGGGCTGCCCCAGCTCGCGGCTGAACTGAATCCCTCTCTGCCGATCAGCTCCGTGGGTTCTCCGCAGCCGTACCAGGGACATTATCCGCTCAACTCACTGGGTAAGAGACAGAAGCTTTTAGCTCACCTCACCTCAACAGCGTTTAACGTTCCACTGCTGGACGCAAGGCTCCCCCTGAAAAGCGCCTTATTGGCTTTTATCTCAAGGGGATGCCCATAATCACACCGCTGGGCATGCGGGTTGGGGATAGCAGTTTGGTGGTAAATTGGTCTGCAGGGGGCGCTACTGCCCGCTCCCGGTGGATATCCCTTAGTCGCCTCTTATGACACCCACGGGAAGAGTTGGGTAGTGCAATTCTAGGCCGGCACCACACGACGTCAGCAGTTACATGGAAATACTATTCTGTGGATAGACCAAAAGAGGTTTGAGAGACGATGGATCTGAAGAGCTTCATTGATGGATCAACTCTGTCTTCACTTTCTGAATGTTGGAACGCATGCGTCAGGCAAAACTCTTATCCGCAAGAAGTTTAGGTCTTTAAGCAAGAGTAAGGTACAAACTTTTTGCACCACAGTATCCTCCCACAGAATCTTGATTTTTTGGTGTTACTAGTGCCTGATTCATTTTCCCTGGTCATAGCGATTCGAGACAGAAACAAAAGTAACCTGCTTATACATTACCTTTTTACTACAGCTTCGGGGCTGAATGAATAAAGTGGCGATCACAATAGGCCTATCATCGCCGCAGCAACACCCAAGCTACCCAAAGAAAAAAAAAATAACCTGCTTATCCTATGACTTAAATGGGCTAATGACAGAATTATCTTCAGGTGACACCATGATGTCGTACTGCAACAGCCAGCTGGGCCAGCAGGGCGCGCCGCTCGAGGGCTCCCCCACTCCGCCGCACATGGGACACTGCACCAACGCCTCTCCCAATTCAGGTGAGTACTCCCTCCAACCTTCCCATGGTCCTGCCAACCTTGCAGTTACACGGACCGAAGCTGTGAGGAAAGAGTCACTCTGGTGACTTCAGACTCAGGTGAGAATAGCCTCAATTGGACCAACGTGTCTTCTAACATTGGTACCGCAGGTGAATTGGTATTGGTACCATGATGTCCTAGTAAGTAACTGTCAATAACGGCCCAAGCGTACCATAATATACATATGTTAGAAATGTCTCTGTTAATTCCAACACTACTCTAACAAACTCTGCGGAGAGGGCGGTCTACTTTAATACACCATGATTCAAAATTTCGTGTTTCTTTTGTTCAATTGGTAAACACATCGACCAAAAAGCAAAAAAATTATCTATAATCTACCAATTATCCCCACAGGTAACGGCAACGAACAACCAGAAGAAGAAGTTTGGCGCGGCCACAGCATCGCGGCACTGCGCAGGCGCGCATCCGAGCTGTCAGCTGCCATACCACCATACTTGCAGCTCAACTATGACGCACACAGCCCTGTGTATTGAGGCCTATTGCGTTAAAAACAAGAACTAGATCCATTAAGCAGAACAATATCCAATCGGCTGCGCAATCCTTCGAGTTATCAACCAACATTATGCAACTATGACATTCATAAGGCTGTTGGCATGCTCTTTAAAGACGTACATTTCTCTATCCAACTAAAAAGATAAAAAATCCAACCGGCTGCGCAAAATTAAATGACGACGCACTTAACCTAAGGTCTGTTGCGTCAAGTATAAGAACTAAATTTATATAACAAAACATAATTGCAAGATTTTCAACTACAACGACGCATCAAGCCATGTTCTATAGTGTTGAAAGAACTTAAATCACAAAGCTTTAGGTATCTAATATTTTGTTCACGTGTTTGAAAGTGTTGAGAAATAAGAAGATGCCAAAAAATTAAACCATCTGCTGCGCCAACAGTGCTGCGCAGTATTGCGTTAAATCTACTCTACTATGTACGTACCTACAGTCATAAAGCGTAATAAATTGAATTGATTTATACTACCTAGAGATAGATATTTTAGAAATTATTTCCTCAATAAATAATTTACTAGTACAGTACAGATTATAAATAGATAGATTTCAATAAAAAATTAAATAATCTGTAGTAAAGCAACGTTATTTCGAGGTATTGTGTAGAGTGACAATCATTGTGCGATTTATAAGACAGTCTCTCAGTGCTAAGTTGAATAATTATAGTAAATAAAAAAAATGTGAGCTGTATTTGAGAAAATAAATGTATACGCGTTCGTACAATAATAAAATAATTTGTATTAATTCTAAGTATATTTATTCCATAAGTTAATATTAATTATTTAGTGATTAATCGTAAGCAGTTGTATTGATGTATTTGTATTATGAGAAGCGTTGTATTCAATCAATATCGGTTATTAAAGATTCCTGAAATTCAATATTATAAGAACCTAGAATTAATCCGTCGTAGTATTGGGCTCATTTTATTTATTATTCTTTTAATAAGATATTAATAGAGCTTATATTCAGTCCATTTAGTGTTTGCATTTATAAAATGTCTAAGTAAATCAGTGATTGGATTAGACAAAAAACAATGGAAGTTGTTGTGATAAGTTGTAAAAACGTGCCATCGAGAAAACAGCATTTTCATCGCTCTTGTATAGATGCCAGTTTGGAACGTAGATGTATGTTTTTAAGGTTGATAATTACACAGAAATTTAACAATATGTCCCATATAATATTGAGGTGAATAGTCTTGAGATTTAATGTAACTTGGCTGGTACTAATCTATGTATACGCAATTATATAAAATGCATATTTTTGTCTGTGTATGTAAATTTTAGAATAAGAAATTTAATATCTCGGCCACTGGTGTAAGTATTTTTATTATTTTATTAGTTGAAGTGGTTGTAAGTTCCTATTAAGTTTTGCTTCTCGATGAAAAAGTGATGATGAAAATTAAGTAATCCTAGCTACTGCTTATATTTTATCATCACTTTTTTTACTACCTAACCCTCAGCAAGTGTTGTTGTATTATTATAATATCTGAAAAAAGCAAATGTTAATGTCAGTCACAAATGGTTGGTATAATGAATATTCTTTCTGTGTACCTACTCTGCGTAAAGTATGGTCACCCCTGCCTGAAAAATAAGTATTTAACAGTTTTTTTTATAATATTTAAAATGTAAATAAATAGAGACCATGCGTTTTTTTATATGTATCTTCGTTGCCCAGAAATATGTAACCGAATAGTTTGTAAGTCGTAAGATAAATCCGTATACATACAATAAAATAGATACAATGTTCATTGTTTTGTTTTATTTACGGAATTCCTTAGAACTTTATCATAGGTTCATTCACCAAATAAATAAATAATAGGCTAATTTGATTCAATAAGCTGATATTATTTTTGTGTTAATTCATAAACCGAATGATAACCTCATGTATTTTAAGATTAATAAGACACCACTGGGTGAAATTACTTACACTCTAGATTTAGTTATTTTGGTATTGTTTTCTTGGCTGTAATTGTGTTTGCTATTTTTGTAATTGTGTTTTCTATGGACCTTTGCTGTCTGAAAATAAAGAATTTGAATTTAATTTTAGGAAAATCTATCGACCACTCTATTTAAATCCATAAATACTGTAGACTGAAGTAGTGGAATTACTGAATTGAACGCGCTGAAATAAGAAAAAAGCTGAAATAAGGTCTAGGGCGAGACGTGGAACAAAGGTAGACTTCTTTTCATCCCGGAAAAATGCGTGCGAAGGTATTTTTATTGCTAGCAGAAGCTAGTAACAAAAATACGCTTCTTTTGTCTGAAACTGTAGGTATGTTTTTGTGGAATAACCCCTTTTGAAACCACTACTGCCATCTATACTAAAATATCAAATCCAGAACACCAACTGAAATAATTTTTGCTGTTGCATTTTGTTGCTGTTGACGTAGTTCGGCTACTCACCGCTAGATGTCATGAAGTTATGATGCACAGTGCCATCTATTGAAATGTGGAATGAAATAAATAGTACAAAGTTTTTTAACTAGATGTCTTTTATATTATATATTTGAATGTAATAATTTTAATAGTTCCGCTTTACCACACTAGATCTCACTACAACCGCAATGTGTTCTTAGTTCCTCGCCACTGACGCATAATTTTATGACGCTAGGGTAGCTTTAAGAGTTGCCGCTAAAACACAAAGCAATACTACATCCTAACCGCTAAAAGATTGATATAACAAGACCCATAGTTACCAAATCTGTGCCAATGGTGACATCGTAGGTAATAAGTGTTTGATAAGTCCGTACCTATGGTTTTCTCATAACGACTAACCTGTATAGTTAGACAAAGGTTTTCACTAAAAATTTAATGTTTTCGTCAAAATGTCTATACATTCGCAAAAATCGTTGAATGACGATTGTTCCGATATATTGGAGAGAAGCTATTCGCACTCCGGCAAAACTGGGATCGCTTCAGACGATAGCTCGTCAGGGTAAGTTTTGTTTGTTTTTACAACAATTATTAATATAAATACGTGTCGGTATATTGTCCACGTTGAGTACTGAGCAACGTTGGGTCAGTATTTGAATGAGTGACCGCGTCGTCATAAAGGCTTTTTGTTTTTTACGATGCATCAAAAAATCCGTTTTTTAACGAAATAGTTTTGTTCGATGGTACGGAACGGAACCCTCCGTGTAGTGTACGAGTCGACAAGCATCTGACGGGTTTCTTTATTGGTGTAATTTTTTTAAGTGTTTATAGGTACCACTTATACAGATAACTGTTATCTGGGTTAGTTACGGAATATTTGCCATGGTTCGACAAGAAAGCCATTTGTGGTAATTTTCATAGAAAAAAAACTAAGGGTGGAGGGATGGTGAGTGGTATATAGGTTTATCTGTCAATTAAAATACAGAGACTTTAATTATTGTCGACCTCTGTGGCGCGGTGGGCGAAGGTCCGCCTGCGACGCAAGAGGTTGCGGTTTCGATTCCCGCCTCGGAACAATTGTTTGTACGATCTGCAGATATTTGTTCCCCGGGTGTTCTGGTCGTTTTCTATGTATAATAAAAAATATCTATGTAATGTATTGTATTATGTATATCAGTTATCTAGTACCCATAACACAAGCTTTGCTTACCATGGGGCTAGATAATGCTGTGTGGATTGTCCAGCATTATTTATTTATTTTATTTATTTATACTTCTTGCACGAAAATAAAATAACACAAAACTTATTCTAGAAAATTTACACAAAGGCGAACTTAACCCTAAAAAGAGTTCTCTTCCAGCAAACCTTATTGGGAGAGAGAGACAAAGTGAAGAGAGAAGTGGGTACATGTGCATAAACGAAATGAAATAAGAAATAGACAAAAGATTAAATTTTAACTAACTTATTACTTATACTAATATATACTATATAACAATAACAAATATAAAATACTATATAACCATTATTAGCATTTAAATTAAGCATTATTACCATTACCATTTAAGCATTATTTATTATTATTATTATTCCGTAATGTGGACGGAGGAAATCACGGTCGGAACGGGCACATATACTGAGGAACGGGTGTGGCCTCGTTCCGTATTCACATACGGTACCTACATTGTTTGATACTCCTTTTAAGAATGTATCTACCTATCGCTCTTCCTTAACATACATTAAGAATTAAAATACCTGTAGGCTGAGTTAAGTACCTAGTTGATTCTTTATGCCGCTTGGCGATGAGATACTAATGCTGTGCATCCTCCAGTGATGATGAAGATGAAAGCCTAGCCAAGGAGCTGATGAACAAGATGACTCCGGCCGTGCTGAGCAAGCTGCGCCGCTGCTTCAAGAAGTGCAAGAAGACGGTGGCTAGGGATCTTGACAGGTAAGCTACCTACAGTGAAAACTGGAATTAAACTTTGGGTATTGATGTGTCCTACCTAGGTGAGCTCATTGTGGGCGCGTCGCGTCGCTAACATTACCTACTGTATGGTGAAATAGTCACTTCGAGCTGACTATTTCACCATACAGCCAGAAAATGACCGAAGCTGCCATTGAGAACTATGATCAACTAAGAGAGAGATTATAAGTGAGAATGAATGAATGCGATTTATTACAATTAATAAAATAGGTTATTACTTACTACCTTTTCATGGTCGAAGGAAAACGTATTTCCTTTGTCCATTTTCTGCATTTTTTTTAAATTTGTGTTTATTTTACAGTAAAGTAGAAGAAGTGATGCGAGTAGCGGCCGCAGAAGAAGGCATAGAGTTTGCGATCACCAGCGCTCCATCGGATCCTCTCAGTTTGGACGAGAGCGCTTTCGTCACAGCCATCAACCAGATCTTTGGTAAGGTCATCATTTTCCCACTGAGTAAACCTTTCTTAATGGTGCGGGAGCCAGTGACAGATTTTCCAACTTATGACCAAGTCCCTCCCAAGCAAAACTTCGGAATATGCTATATACCTAATAAAAAAATCTTAAAAATCCTTAAAATCTTATTGTTTTTTAAATCCATTATGGCCTGTTGCAGCGTTGAGCAGAGTGGAAGGAGAAAAGGGAGCCCTTTGCCCAGCAGTGGGACAATAAGGGCCCAAAATAAATAAATGAATAAAAAAAACATAGGTACCTACCCTAAGTATTTGTTCTATGAATCAAAAAACTTTTCCAGGTCACCACAAATTCTCCACGCACGCTCAAAAGCTCTTCCGGGTCCTGGACCCGTACAACGCAGGACGCGCCAAGTGGAAGCAGCTGGTGTCCAAGCTAGAGGCTGTGGGTGCCAAGAAGACGGGGTCGAAGCGAGACCGGTGGAACCGGGTTATTGTAGCTAATATACAGAGATTGGAGCATTGTAAGGTAATAAACAAAAAAAGCGAAAGACTGCAGGTAGATGCTGGATGCGGCAAGCTGAAGACAGGGCGCTATGGCGCTCATTAGGTGGAGGACCAGGTAATGACCCCCTGGCTTCATTATCAACTTTATTATACAACACGGCAAGTAAAACAATATATGAAAGGTTGTGGCTATGGAAACATTTAAAGGTTATTTTTATCCCATGGAAACAGTATTTCGTGATGAAAATGACCTACGTTTGATTCCAGGCTTACCTATATTTTAAATTCGTTTATTAATTCAGACAATTACATCAATATTATGTTTAGTATATGTAGGTAGTTAAAAATTACAATTTAATGTTAGCATAAGGGTTCATTAGACTTGACATCCAGTGCCTTTGCAGGCTACTGCAATGTCTGTCCACCAGAATCCTTAGCTATTATAGCTGGGGCTGACATTTCAGCCACATCCGTTCAGTAGTGAGGTTACAAAAAATGTCAAATAAATAAAATAATATATAAAAGAAAGATGCTTTAGTTTAAAAACTCAAATAAATCTTTTTACAGCGAGAAACGATAGTGAAGTTAGTGAACATAGAACGTGAAGAATGTTTCTGCTACATCGCCGTGTCGAAAGGAGGCCGAGTCGGGGTCTACAACGGGTACATGAAGATACTGCACACTTACGAGGTATTTTTTTCCGCATTAGTGATGTTGCATAGTTAGTAGCTTAACTTATTTTAGACTCTGCGGGAGTAGTCTTTAGGCTCAAAATATAGTCGAACGATACAGAGAGTAAAACGGAAATTTTACCTATACTAGGTACGAACCGATAAGCGCTGGGGCACACGTGTTCTTGACTGGAGACCACGACTTGGTAAACGTAGTGGACGCCCTACGACCTGGTGGGATGACAACTTGCGAAAGACTCCAGGTAGATGGTGGATGCGTCAAGCTGAAGACAGCTGAAGGCGCTATGGCGCTCATTAGGGGGCTATGTACAGCAGTGGACTAACATATGGTGACATATGGCTGATGATGATGAATTTTACCTATGCAAAACGTGATTTTTATCGCACTCTGGGTCTGTTTATAGGAGATAAAAACACTAATATATTTAGAGATACTGGGGGAAAAAGAAAAAGAAGAAAACTTCAAAATTCTTTATTTCCTTCATTAACACCATACATAAAATACTTTCGGACAGGTCAGACATTTCTAATTAGTAGTTTAGTTAAAATTCAAAGACTTACTGTCTCTTCCAGGTATTTTACCATCGAACTGGTCTTCATCGACGGGTCAAGAACTGCTGGATAACTGATGCCATTTACCTCACCGTAAGTTCTTAGTTACGGTGTTTAACTCTAGAAATCATTTAAAACGGGATATTTACCATGATTTGATTTTTGAATTTTCCAATATTTCGGCAATTTCATGCGCCATGATCATCGAATAACTGAAGGCACTGCGAATAATCAAAGAAACTCAAAAATCAAATCGGTGAATATTTAGTTTTAAATGAAGTATGCTAGTTTAAGTGAACCATGATAGTTTTATAAGTTTTATATATGACCTTGTTCATACAGTCAGTCTTAATAAATAAATAAAAAAGCTGGATAAAGTAGCCATTTAGAAGTATCAATACTCTAGCTTTGAGAATTAGCAAGCTGAAGTGGCAGTGGGCCGGCCATATCTCGCGAAGAACCGGCGGCCGCTGGGGCAAACGTGTTCTTGAGTGGAGACCACGACTCGGTAAACGTAGTGTAGGACGCCCTCCGACCAAGTGGGATGACGACCCGCGAAAGACTGCAGGTAGATGCTGGATGCGTCAAGCTGAAGACAGGGCGCTATGGCGCTCATTGGGGAGGCCTATATCCAGCAGTGTACTAATATAGGCTGATGATGATGATGATGATGATGAATTATTCTTTATATATAATTTTAAATAGGCAAACGGTCTACAAGACATAGTAAATTAAAGCTTCCATTATTACTTTTTCAAGTTCAAGTTTCGCTCAAACCTAGACCTTTTTAAAGGCAGGACGATATAGTTGTAATTAGGGCAACTTTACTAAACCTACAGATTAGTTAACTCATATCCCTGCCGGTAAACCCTCAGTTATTCCTTATCTGCTTCGTTTCTGCTGCAGGATGTCCAGAACCTAATACTGTCTGCATCAGACCGCAGCCTCACCGTCTACGACGCAACCACTCTGTGCCACACGCCTCTCTTCTGTATCACTGGGATGCCGAATATACCCACTGTATGTATATGTCTTCTAACAGCTGTCGGAAGATGAATGAAAGAATGAATGAATTATTATTTATAGGACTTACACAGAACATAATAAACTTAAAGTATGAGGAAACGTGTAAGTGTGTATAGAATAGAATAGTTTATTTGTAACTCAATACACAAAAACATAAAATAAACATGATTAAAAAAATTCAATAATTACAAAAATGTGTTTTAAGATTTTTGTAATTCCAGTAACAAAATGGCTTTGCCTCAGCATAAGTTGGATGACTAGCTTGCTAGCAACTAACGCTGGTCTTCCGGCAAAGCAACTTTATATATTCCCAGATTTCAAACATTTCACTTACAACATTTAAACACCAGAGATGCGTGTGTGTATTTTAAACCCATAGAATCATTGATTTACCAGCCTCGCTCAGCGCAATTCTGTTGAAAACGAATTGTGTATGAACTGCAGATCAGATAAGGTGCTTTCTATGTTTACTATCATTGTTATTTTATTGTTTTTAATAAAAATATATCACTGAAATATAAAGTATTGTCAGTTGTTAGCACCCTCAAGCATTGCTTAGCTTGGACTGTGCGTATTGTGGGGCATATTCTACACTACTCAACAAAGTCTAGGAAACAAGCAATAATACTTCAACTTTTTTGTGAAAACTCGTAAAAAAGTACTGGTCACTAAAATTTATAAATTAAGGCTGGAAGAGGAATAAATCATTTGTTCGAAATTCAAAAAAAATTAAAACAAAAGTGCGAAAGCTTTACAAAATAAGAAGGAAAAACCGAACTTGGTCGCAGAGTAAGGGGTCTGTTAGCATAAAGTTGTTGTGATTTTTGTCATGTATCGATTTTTTTCTTGTGAAAAACCATTATTGCCAACTTTTTCGATATTTTTGAAACTCTAAGCGTTATGTCACGTCGTCATTTAACGCGGGAAGAGATGCTTAGGGCTGTGGGTATGTTGGAAGCTAGACGCAGTCAACGCGATATCGCGGCCGCTGTTCACACACAGCCAAGCGTAATTTGCCGATTATGGGCACGCTACAGGGCTACAGGAGATGTAGCCGAACGTCACCGAGGAAGATACAGGGTCACTACCCAGAGACAAGATCGATTTCTGCAAAATGCTGCAAGAAGGCAGCCCCAGATTACAGCTCGCCAGTTGGTAGGAAGACTCCAGTCCCAGCACCAAGTGGTTATCAGTGACCAAACTGCCAGGAGAAGATTACATGAAGTCAATCTCCGCGCTCGCAGACCATTAAGAGTTCCAGCTTTGCGACGTGGAAATCGAGGGCGTCGTTTATTGTGGGCTAATGCACATTTGCGATGGACCGACAATCAGTGGGCACGTGTTCTCTTTTCCGATGAGTCTCGCTTCGGATTTCATCCTGATTCAAGTAGAGTGCGTGTTTGGCGTGTTCTTGGTCGCCAAAGTAGACTCCGAAATCCTCAGGAAGTTCATCCTTATCAAGGCGGAACGATCATGGTGTGGGCTGGAATTCGCCTGGGTGGGAGAACTGATCTCGATCGCATACGAGGCAATTTGAACGCAGAGCAATACATTGAACAGGTAGTGCATCCTATGGTCATCCCCCACCACCAGCAGTTTGGCCAAGATTTCGTGTTCATGCAGGATAATGCACGCCCACACACCGGAAGACAGGTGATGAATGTGTTCAGCGAGCACAATATCACGGTATTAGAGTGGCCTGCTCAGTCCGCCGATCTCAATCCAATTGAGCATGCATGGGATTTACTCGGAAGAAGAGCTTTCAGTGATTTTCCTCAAAATTTGAACACGGGAGAAGAACTTTTTTCGCATCTCTCCAGAATATGGAGCCTTATTCCACAGGCGACAATTGATAACTTGATACTTAGCATGCCACGCCGATGTAGAGCCGTGGCTAATGCCCTGGGAGGTCCAACGGATTATTAAACAGCTGCAAATAATGTTTTTTCATTTAATTTCCACGTAAGCGTCATATGTTTTTGTAATTTGAAGATTTTTATTTTTTTGGTTTAGGCACTATTTTAGTTTTTTTTATTAAACCTTAATTTTTTACATGAACGCTTTTTATTTAATTGCATAACTGAAATCAAAAATAAATTTTGCTTCTTTTGATGTATAACATCTGGGACAAAAAAAAGTTGAATTAAAAGTATACACTAAAATATCCTTGTTCCCTAGACTTTGTTGAGTAGTGTATTTATTTATATATATTCCAGTGTCTAGCCTACGCACCGTACTCTAACGGTGGTACCTCGGAGCTGGCCATAGGATCAGAGCGCGGGGACATAGTGCGTCTAACCTTCCTGCAGCCGCGCGCACAGCTGTTCCACTCCAAAGCTCCCGACACTATCAACTACTACTTCTGGATGGTAAGAAAACACGAACAATCTCCAATCAACTACATGTAGCGATGTGTCATGGCCACACATGGACGACGTGGCCTGCGAAAAAACAAATGACGAACGAGTCGTGTTGTGATGAATTTCTCGAAACTTCCAGAACATTCTTTTGTTTTTGGTAAGTATAAAAAAGGCGTCACCCTTTTTTATACTTACCAAAAACAAAAGAATCGAGGTACCTTACACAATCCAATACGTTACCGTTTACCAGTTCGACAAAACAACTGTTTGACTCCAAGGCTCCCGACACTATCAACGAATACTTCTGGATGGTAAGAAATAATTTGGCATGTTTTAAAATACTATAAACCGAAATAAAAATCAAATTCCTAGATAATGAAAATGGGTTTAAAACTTAGTTTTAAAAAATAATCATCGTTATCGGTTGGCGTGATATTGAGTTATTCGTCCATTGGTCGCGCACATACGAGTACTTCATGAAAATTTATGTCATGGATGCCATGAGAAAATCAGATAAATTTGAGAGCTGCGATGACAAATGCAGGCAGACAGGCTAACATACACTCAGGCTTTAAACTCTCCTCCCCCCTTTTCCCAACTAAAAGAGGATTTTCTTATTTCCAGGAGCTCTCTTCTGCCCCTCACACATCAAACCACGTCATCACAATATGGCGTCGCGTCCACGCTCGCTCCATCCGCCGTCTCGCTTACGCCAAAGATGGAGATATACTGTTGTCCTGCTCACACGACTCGTCTGTCAGTGTGAAAGCTAGACATGTGCCGGGAAAGCTAAATGATTATGTTTTTAAAGTTCAAAGAGTAAGTTACTCTCGAAAGAGTTATTTTAAATTACAGAGAAATTTGGCTGAAAGAATTATACTTTACAAAAGTTAACACTTCCATTGCCGCGATACACACGTCTTTACTACACGGCGGACAGTTAATGCGTTGAAGCGTAACGTTACGTTTCGTAAAAGCTTTCTACTTACATAACAGTCGGGTTACGAATTTGCTGAGAGTTTTGGGTATCCCTATGGTTTGCAGATTCTTTCCTATGATAGGATATTTTATGGTAGGCTCTACTTCAAATTTAGTTTGAAAACAAAGGTACAAACACTTTGTCAAATTTTTCTCTTATTTCTCAACGGACTTAAAATGTATTTTCAACTATTCCAGGGTGTTTCCTGTTTCCACGCCATCTACCCCCTACACTTACTAGCCACAGGCAGTGTGGACGGCTGCGTGCGTCTCTGGGAGACCAGCCAGAGCACTCCCTTCGCAGTGCTGCCGGTGCCGACGCAACCAGCGGTCCTGGACGTGGCTGTGGTGCCGGCTCGGGAGGTGGTGGTAGCTTTCTGTAACAACTGTGTAAGTGTGTATATGTGGCAGATGAAACTATTACCAAAGATATCAATAGAGCTCTAGACCTGCTAGTCATGGACCTGCAGCGTGGACTGCTGTGTGCATCTTTGGGAAACCAGCCCTTCGCAGAGCTGTCGGTGGCGACGCAAATGATGCAACCTAGCATTCTAGACGTGGCTGTGGTATTTACTGGCTTGGGAGGTGGTGGTGGCTTTCTGTAACAACTGTGTAAGTATGAATATTTATTCATACTGATTCTTTCACAGGTTTTCCTGAAACAACGCGTGCAAATTCGCGGTCAGAAACTAGTAACGAAGTTAATGTAAATAAGTGTGTAGCCAGTTATGTCTTTCGATGAACTGACCACCGTGAGGGATAAAAAAGTACTTCTGTGGTCAACCCGTAAACGTAGTGTAGGACAATCTGTAGCCAAGGGATGATGACCTGCAAACTCTATTGGCAGATCTTAGATGATGCAAGGTAAACATAAAGTCGTAATATTATTATTCTCAATTTATTCACAGACGGTTCATATTTGGGATATCTACGAGGAATGCCTTCTTCAAACCCTGAAGATCAAGTTTCCATTCCTTGGAATTCTGGGCCATAAGGTTGAATTTGGCACCTACTGTATACATCCAGGTATATCAATATATGCAATCACAGCTTTCCTATATTAGAAATTCTATGGGTAGTAAGAATAAGGGATTTATCGCAGGGTCACTTGCTGCTGCAAGTGGATATTTCTTTTAGGTTTTAAAAGTAAAATATAATTAACCTTAAATTAACAGATAAACTGACAAAATCGCATCTCCAGCATGTGCTATGGTAGAGCAGATCATACCATAGCGCTGGTCTTCAGTTAAGACCGTGGTGCGTAAGGTGGCCTAATACACTACTTGAAAGACTTTGGATCTGGCAAAGTGGTAATGGGCTAAGCATCGATAATGTGTCAGAGAAGCGTGAGCACGGACTTAAAAAAAAGATCAATTAGCATCGATTCTGTCTCTGGTGTATGTATAGTATATACACCAGGGGCTTATTGTAATGCAATAAAACTTTTGAAACTATCATGGTAATTAACACAAAACTCATTTAAAACAAATGTACAACAAGTTTACACAATGATGCAACAAATAAATAAATAAATAAATAATGCTGGACAATTCACACAGCATTATCTAGCCCCATGGTAAGCAGAGCTTGTGTTATGGGTACTAGATAACTGATATACATAATATACAATACATTACATAGATAGATATGTTTTATTATACATATAAAACGACCAGAACACCCGAAACAAATATCTGCAGATCGTACACACATTTGTTCCGAGGCGGGAATCGAACCCGCAACCTCCTGCGTCGCAGGCGGACCTTCGTCCACCGCGCCACATCGGTCGTCAAATGTACACAATGATGCAATAAATGTACACAATGATGCAATAAATGTACACAATGATGCAACAAATGTACACAATGATGCAATAAATGTACACAATGATGCAATAAATAAATATTAATATGAAAACGGGATATTTACTAGAACATGGCGCATGAAACAGAGCCTTAATATTGGAAAACCCAAAAATTAAATCATGCTATTGTAAATACATGCTCTACCTACAGGTTAGTAAGACTACTATACTATTGCTTCAGGTCCAATCTACAAGACACTAGAAGAAGAACAGTTAGAGCCAGTTCCATCAACCTCACGTCGAACCTCAAGCGTGTTCCAAGCTCCGTCTGGCGGCCTGATACTGCAGGAACTACCAGAGTTGGACACCAGTGTGAAAAACCAACCGTTAGTACAACTCTTCTTCTTGTCAGCATGATATGCCCTTTATCCTTCTATGTACTACATTGAAGGCGTATTAAATAAATAGTCTGTAAATAGATAGATAGATATATTCGTTATTAACAATTTCAGACACACACATAAAAAATACAACATCACTTGTTGTTATACAGTAACTACCTACACAGAAAAACAAACAATATTGAAACATGTTTAAGAAGTGTGTGTGCGCTGCAGTATGTCAAAAAGGTCTTAAAGGCCAAAAGCAAAAGCACTGATATTTTCTCTGAAAGTCTCGATTTAGTTCCCTAACATTGTTTTTGACGACCGATGTGGCGCGGTGGGCGAAGGTCCGCCTGCGACGCAGGAGGTTGCGGGTTCGATTCCCGCCTCGGAACAATTGTGTGTACGATCTGAAGATATTTGTTCCGGGTGTGCTGGTCGTTTTCTATGTAAAATAAAAAATATGTATCTATGTAATACATAGTAATTATGTATATGGTGTTGTCAGTTATCTAGTACCCATAACACAAGCTCTGCTTACCATGGGGCTAGATAATGCTGTGTGAATTGTCCAGCATTATTTATTATTATAAAAATATTATATTAAATATTAAAATATATTGTACTAGAACGCGACACTTTGAGTTTCGAAGTCATTCGAAATTCCAAATCTTTATGATCTTCTCCGAAACAAAAGACGGTCTGGCCTCTAAACCAAAGACGGTGACGGGAAAGCGTTTGTGTTGGCGGTGTACCTCCCGATTACTATAGTGAAGTTTAACTCCTTTGATATAAAGGTTTATGCAATAATAAACCTTCTGTCTATTGACTTACAGGCTCTACGCCCGCTTCAACCGCAGTTCCCTCCTCATCACATGCTGCAGCCACGTGTGCGTGGTACAGCTGGCACCCCCCCGCGGTGTGCCGCCCCCGCCCCCCGCAGACAGCCTGCCCCCGCGCAGACCTTCGGTCTGGGACCTGCCGCTGCTCGCTGATCTAAGTACTTACTCATCTCTCAAACTCTGGAACGCCTCGTATTCCTTCAAAACATACTTAAGTTCGGTATGATTATCTCAATATGTTTAGTCGTTACCTCGACCACAATTCAACTCAACAACAGTTCTACTCGACCTCCAAAGGCGTTTCGGTATGCTTGATCGTAAAAAATCCCTACACTCGAACTAACCTTAGAAAATGTTCTCTTACAAACTCTTACTCTTATAAAACTCTACTTTTGAGAAGAATTCAAGGTAAGTAGCTAGGTACCTTGAGATGACAGTTCATTTCTTCACTAGTATGAGAAAATTTTCGAGGTACGACTAAAGATATGGGGGATAGACTATTCATCATCTCTAACTGTGAATGCTTCTTCTAAATTTATAGGGATCCGCAGCTATACCTAGTCATGGAAAGGTAAAAAAGAGATATAAGATTCTCGCTTTAATTAAAGAAATTAGTGAACTGATCTGTTAACACTTTGAGTGCTGAAATCACACGAACATACCGTGTGATTTCAGCACTGATTTCAGCACAGTTTTCTACAAGTGACTAATATGCGTAAATCCACACTAGCGCAGCGGCTGAGAAAATACAGATCTTTGTGACTCAGCACAGCCGTAATATTTTTCGAACATGTGCGGCGCAACACAACCGCTGTGTAGAGCGGCAGCACGAATTTTTTAGGTTAAAAAAAGACCGCAGTCGTCGAAAAAAAATCGCAGTCAAAGTGTTAAAAGGCAAGAAAATAGACCGTCATTAATTATAAAAAAGGAAAGTATATCCTTAAGGAAAAAGATTACATAGTTGTAGAGCGTGCTACGAAGCTACGCGGGTCAGAGTAGCATGCAAAAGAATACAACGCGCACAAAAATGTTATGTCCTTTGACAGAAGACAACGACTTAGCTATTCAATTATCAGCTCTGTCACTGCCAAGCCTGCTCCTTAAGGCGATACCCCAGGCATACTAGGGTCGCCATCTTTTTTATTTATAAGGTGGTGGCTCTAGTGTGCCTCGGGGTACCTCCCTAAGATAACACTTCTATAGCCCCAGATAGAAACCGATCTCCGGCCCATGTTGGAATAGAAAAAATATTAATTTGGACTCAAACGACCTCGGTACAAAATACAGGCTTATAATATATAATTTAGTCTACCTAATGTAAAACAAGTTAAGGCTGATGTAAACGTAAAAGGAGAAACGGTAGAAATTGTAAACAATACCGTATTCTTAGGAATAACCTTAGATAGTAAACTCCAATGGGGCCCACACATAGATAAGCTATCGAAGAGACTTAGTTCTGCAGCATATGCAGTTAAAAAAATCCGTCAACTTACAGACGTTGATACTTCTCGACTAGTCTATTTCAGCTACTTCCATAGTATTATGTCTTATGGCATACTATTGTGGGGGAACGCTGCAGATATAAACACCATTTTTGTGTTGCAGAAGAGGGCTGTTCGTGCGATCTATAATATGGGTCCCAGAGAATCCCTACGTAATAAATTCAAAGACATAAACATAATGACAGTACCATGTCAATATATTTATGAAAACTTGTTGTACACTCATAAAAACATCAATCGATTCATTAAAAAAAGCGATATACATAATGTAAATACTAGAAATAAGAATAAACTCGCTGTTCCCACAACTAGACTACATAAGATAAGTGCATCTTTTAAAGGGCAATGTATACGCTTCTACAACAAAACTCCAAGTGAGTTGCAAAAATTATCAATAAATAAATTTAAAAAAATTGTGAAGCATATTCTTTGTAAAAAGGCTTATTACAAAATATCAGATTATCTAGAAGATAAAAAAGCTTGGAACGAGTTTTGCTCCAACTCAAAATCTAACAAATTACAGATAAGCAAATCATATGTACTAGACACATAAGTTATGAACATACTAGTGGTTTCTTCTCACTTCTTCCACTGGTGGACAAAAAATTGAAGTGAACTATAAAATAATTTTAATTGATAATAATGAATAGTATAAAATATGACTTGTCTAAGTGCTTATTTGTAAGCCTAAAGAAATAAACTTTCATTTCATTTCATTTCATTTCATTTCATTTCATTTCATTTCATTTCATTTCATTTCATTTCATTTCATTTCATTTCATATAATAAACAAACGGAAAACAAAGGAGTTTATTATGGAGCTAACTGCCACAAAAGGGTGATAGTAAAAAAATAAGACTACCTCCATGACCCTGCGCCGAAATAGGGGTTGGCTCAGCATGTGCTGAAATTTTTTTATTCAGCGCTGTTTCTCAGCCAAAGACCTTAAATACTAATTGAAGTTACATGAAGCGTCGCGTGTCGGCCCCAAGTGGATCGCATTGCTGAGTCTGGGCAGTGAATAATAAATAAATAAATAAATAATAAATATTCTTATTGGCAACATAGTTACAATTTACATTCATATACTTAATGTAAGTTAATGTAATTACTAATTATATGGCTTTTCTTTTCAGGACTACCTGCATCGCCATCCCCAATGCCGACTCCGACACAGCCATCCAAGTTCCTGGCACCCTCGTCAGCTACCGACTACACAGTTAATGATTTGGACACCTTGTTGGCTAATGCTGGTGAATGTCGTGCACAATACTAACAAAAAAAGTTTTCATGTACTACCGCTGACTAATCAATGTTGTTAGGTCTCACAGCGTTGATAAGTTAGCGGTATCATTCGATTACTATAATCGAGTTCGTATGAAACGATTCTTATGAAATATTCGTATAAACTATATATCGCCATTCATCATAGGTACTACGAAAATAGTTCCTAATTTATGTATGGAAGGTAACGAAAATATTTACAGTTCCGTGAACTATGCAAAAGTCGTCCTAAAGATTTTGTAACCTACAGTGCAATAAACTTAACTGAGTAAATTTTTCATCGTTACTGTTAAAATAAAAATCTAACAGGTAAAATGTTGGATTTTTATTTTTTCCTGAATTCCTTCATTCGATGACATTCTCACCTGATGGTAAGTGACGATGTGGCCAGCGATATTGTAGCAGTGGCTTACTCGCTTACTCTCACTTTAATAATTATAATTATAATATAATTCAACAGCCACGACCATATTTTATTTTCAAAAGGGAAGGAAAATACTACAATTATTCTACCCAAGACTTGACAAGAGACTTGAAACTTTACTTGACTTTTAAATATATGTATATTTACATATCAAATCAAATCAAAGCGTTTATTTGTAGTTACATAAATAAAATGTACAAACAGAAAAAAATCGTTACCACTTACACATACGAGTATATGTGACTGTTATTATTATATTACAGGTCTTGAGGGTATTTTGGAGAAGGACTTTGTACTGATGGAGGGATTGAAGCACGATCTGAACAAGAAGCTAGCTGAGATGGAAGCTGGTAAAGACGCAGTAAGTAAACGTTCTAACTCATACAAATAAAACACGTTTATTGTGTACGTTGATAGGGTCAGCTCAACGAGAGACGAGATCTTCCACAAGTGGACAAACAATGTAAGTGAACAGAAAATAAAAAAACACCGTATTTTCTTATTTGATAATAATTTTAGTGTAATATATTTATTTGTAGTACAAAATTTGATTGTAAAGTGCTTATTTTGTAAGCCTTATAAAGGATTGTCATGATGAAGAAGATGAACTTTGAGTTACAAGTCAACAAGATACAAATTGGCGCAAGCGCGGCACCGCGGGAGTTTACGTATTATGCAACATTTGTACCTTTTTGCGTAGTAAATAAAGTTATTATATACATGTGCAGGGTGGAAAATAAACTTCCTGATTCTGTGCTGAAAAAACCCAAGAAATAAGAAGGAAGGGTCCTAATTGGATGACAAAAACCAGAGTCAGAAAAACTTGGAAGGAGTTGGGGGTGTTCTACGCCAAACACAGAGACTGCTATCACTTAAAATTCACAAATGTGTAGATGCTCTCCATCAAGTCATTCTTTACCTAAATACAAACTCACAAGAAGTTAGTACAGAAATAAGGCTTATTTTATTTTTTATTTATTTTAAGTGTGTACTGACATACTTATCCTTTATTAGATGCGAGCAGCAGTGAACATGGGCGCTCCGTACCTCTCTCTAAAGATCTACCCGCCCGTCACCATAGACCCAGTGGATGAGATGACAGACGAGTACAAACGGGTCATGAAGTAAGTTACCCTCAAAGCAACATCTCTCGACCTACTTTATCGCAAAGTTTTGGCAGGAGGTACCAACTACCCAGCTCTACGTCTTACGTGTCCACTACTGTGTACTACCAAGGCTGTGGAGGAGTACCTAAAAATGAAGACTGGATTCACGCTGCGTGAATCTGAACTCTCGCCATAATGAGAGCTTCATTTCATTATAGTGAGAGTACCAACTCATTATCTCTCGACCTACTTAAGTGCAGTATTGGCCGATGGTTGTCAACTTTCGAAGGTTCACTGGCCGCCTGCAAGAGGACACCGCTGCACCGCCGTGCACCGTCGTCAGCTGACTCCCTATTTACGTCATCTACCTCAACATACGAGTACACCGCTGTCGTCGGCGTAATCACAAAAAAGCGTATTATTAATTAATTTACTCCCTATACAGACTTATTATACATAGAAAACGACCAGAACACCCTGAACAAATATCTACAGATCGTACAAACATTTGTACCGAGGCGGCAATCGAAACCGCAACCTCCTGCGTCGCAGACGGACATTTGCCCACCGCGCCACAAAGGTCGTCGTTACTACTTATGAAACTATTCGTATTTTTTTCTAGGCTTTTCCCAGGATCGAGTGTGGCTGGAACTCCAAGCAACAGTGAACACTCCACGCCAAGAAATAGCAGAAACAGCAAGTTATGACAGGGTAAAGATAATTTATTTTTTGCTTACTATGGATGCGCCCCGCGGCTTCGCCCGCATGGAAATCTATGTATCAAATGGTTAGAATGAATCAAGAGGAAGGTTAATAAAAACCTTCCTCTTGAAAAAACATTCTAACTATTTCAAAAAACGCATCAAATTGGTTGCTTAGTTTTAAAGATCTAAGCATGCATAGGGAAAGATAGACAGCGGGTTTCCTTCTAACAACATGTACACGAGTTGAGATGTTTGGGTCAATTCTTCATCATCATCATTATCAGCCTATAGCAGTCCACTCCGCTGGAAATAGGCCTCCCCCAATGAGCGCCATAGCACCCTGTCTTCAGCTTGCCGCATCCAGCATCTACCTGCAGTCTTTCACAGTTCGTCATCCCACCTGGTCGGAGGGCGTCCTACACTACGTTTACCGAGTCGTGGTCTCCACTCAAGAACACTTTTGCCCCAGCGGCCGTCGGTTCTTCGCGAGATATGGCCGGCCCACTGCCACTTCAACTTGCTAATTCTTTCAAGTCCAATTGGTCAGTTCTTACTATACCTAGAAAAAACATAATAATAATGTTGAATTGTGGATTGTTCATAATTATTTATTATATTTAAATAATCTTGAATTCTGCCAGAGATATCTTTTTTATCTAGCGTGTAATACGCCACGCGACTACAAAAAATTGTTTTGAAGATAAAATAAAAAAACTAATAAATTGTTTTTATTATTATTATTTTGTAATTATGATGAAAACATTTTTTTTGCACTATTAAGCTGTAAACAGCAAATTGTAACGTCATTATCTTTTAGATTTTCTCACGAATTTAGAGTTCCGTGAGATAAACATTTTTGAAAGTCTACTTAAAAAAATATATGAAAATGTTTGTTCAACAAGTGGGCAAAACGTTTTTTTTTTTGATCGTGTCTCGAAATTCAACAAAAAATCGTTTTACCTTCTTGTTGAACAAACAACTATTATTCCGCACACGATTTTCCTTTCTGTTTTAGCTGCAAAGTTACCGTTTCCGAGCGGGAGTGGTGAAAATATTGAATTCGGCGTTATTTTTTTAACGTTAGCATATTCGTTCTTTAGTCGCGTCATATAATATTTGTACACCCCATTTCATGCTGAATGATGGGAAAATTAGAATTTCAGCCTTTTCATGTAAAATATACATTTTAACATTTTACTTGTGTATGGAACCCTCAGTTTATTTCTCACACTTGAAAGTTTTACATAAATGTGTACAATGGTGAGATAAAATACCACCTTTATCAGATATAGGCCATTAGGTAACATGTACATAATGCCAGGAACATACGAAAATGGACATTATTTACAACAGTAATACGTCAGAAAGGCTTAAAAATTCTGATAATGTTGATTAGCTTTAAAAACAATCTAATAAGCATTTTTATCTTTAATACAGTGCAAATTAGTTTTTAGTTAACACTGATTTTGATAAATAATGATAATAGTTGCAGTTGATAAATTATAATACAATGAACCGTATACAGTTTATACAAAAATTTAAATAATTAAAGTACACAATTAAAACAGCAATAAGTGGTATTATTTAAAAAAAAAATACAGAAAATAAAAATACATTAAAAAAAACTAAAATGAATAATCAAATATTAAAAACTGTAAATATCAGAGATGTGACATTTTTAATAAGAAAGTATTCACAAAACGAAGCCCAAAGTCTTCAGGAGTTTTTCAAGTTTTACAGTGATGATAAACTAGAGGACAGATATAAACCACTGACTAATAAGGACTATGAAAAATTTATTAGTGTACGGGCTTCTAAACGGGAGCCGGCCCTTACCAGGCAGATCAGTAAGTACTTACTAATAGTAATATAATCGGGGCCGCACCTCTCGATACCCCTCAGTCGTTTGCGCCGATGTTGTTCCTCTCCGGTAATTTACTCCGGCTTTTTAAGGAACCCATCCAGCATTCGGCAAGCCACCGTCTGCCACTCTTCTTAACATTATGATTGACTTGTTTATGGCAGACGTCCGCAATCTCCCCTATAGCCCGATTACCCAGTCCATCCATCACAATAGCCTGGTTTTATTTATTTCATTTTTCTTTGCAATACACCTGGCGGATACCATCTTTGGGTGTATCATATTGTGCAACCGAGGATGATACCCGCTATGTATAGCCATCGCCTTTAGATTAACTTCTCAAAGGGCCTCTGTGCTGTTGGCTTCGGTCCCACGCAAGCCTTCTAAAGGACCGGGTCACTTTTGTTGATTTTACTTAATTTAAAAGTACCTGCAAAAGAAATAATCAACGCTGGTATAATATGGTAGATAGGTAGCTTTTAGTAGTCTACTTGGTGATTAGTGTTTTCGCCCTACCTCACTTCTCTGTTTAACTTCAAAGAGTACAGACGTATACCCCATATCTAAAAGTGGAAAATAAACTTGAGTTATATTTAAAATCCTCAAACAGTCGTTTTACTAGCAATATCTACCAATAATCTCCTACAGGTTATGGGCCCAGACTAGCTTGCTAAAGTGTTGTGTAAATTATAAAAATAAAAGATAAAATTTCGATCTACCCAATATGGATCAAATAAAATCGAAGCGGAACATTAAGCCTTTCGAAGGCGAAAAATATAGCGTGTGGAAGTTTCGGATTCGTGCCTTATTATCTGAGATGGACGTTCTAAAAGTGATCGACGAGGACCCTATCATACGTTCCAGTGAGTGGGAGAAAAACAATCGAATTGCGAAGAGTATTATCGTGGAGTATTTGTCCGATTCCTACCTCGGATTTGCAAAGGAGGACAACACAGCGCGGGAAATTTTAAGAAGGTTAGACGAACTTTACGAACGCAAAAGCATCGCGACACAGTTGGCGTTACGTAAGAAGCTACTGGTGCTGAAACTACAAGGTGGCGAGCCCCTTGTAAAACATTTTGCACTTTTCGATGACCTCATAACCGAATTGCTTGCTGCGGGCGCAAAGTTAGAAGAAACCGACAAAGTTGCTCATTTATTTCTGACGCTACCCTCAACTTACGATGGCGTGATTACAGCTATCGAAACGCTGTCTGAGGATAACCTAACTCTGGCTTTTGTGAAAACGCGGCTATTGGATCATGAAGTTAAGCTCAAAAATGACTCGAGTGACACCAGTGCGAAAGTTTTACATGTAGAAAACAAAAGCGAATCGACGGGCCAAAAACGAAAGTTCGACAATACACAGAACCAAAGACAGAATAACTGGAGAGACAACAAGGCGCGAAAGAAGATGCAAAATAATAATGTAAAGTGTTATCACTGCGGACGCAAGGGACATAAAAGGAATGACTGTTTCTACTACAAGAAAAGCAATCCGAATCAGCAACAGAAATCGGAGAGGACAAGGACTGTTCAAGCGGTGGAAATCGACAAGTCTAATGAATTCTCTGGGTTTGCATTTATGGCCGGCGAATGTTCAAACCAGGACCAAGGAAACAAAATTACATTTTTATTGGATTCTGGCGCATCGGACCACATAATAAACAGGGAAGACCTTTTCGTTTCTCACGTAGTTTTGCAACCACCACTTAAAATTTCGGTAGCTAAAAGTGGGCAATTTATTTTAGCTACAAAAAGGGGAACGCTTCGAGTTATTTCCAACTTGGGCATTCAAGGAACTTTGGAGAACGTGCTGTTTTGCGGCGAGGTGCCCTACAACCTTCTATCGGTCTCCAGGATGCAGAGCGCTGGCTACTCTGTAGTATTTGGACAGCACGGTGGCACCGATATACTCAAGGGCGGTAAATCCATTATGCAAGGTATGCCTGTAAATAATCTAATTGCTGTAGATTTTGATACTTGTGTTAACGTGACCGGCTCAGCTTCCCAAATGTTCACTAATAATAATAAAGACAGTTATAAATTATGGCATCAAAGACTAGGTCATATAAGTAAAGGTAAATACTTAGAGCTGAAAAATAATGACATGGTTGATGACATTAATCAAATTAGTTCAGTAGCACCTAGTGATGAGTTATGTGAGGCATGCATAAATGGGAAGCAGAGTCGATTATCGTTCAACCAATGTAAAGACAAAAGTTATGTAAAGCGACCATTATTTATTGTACATTCTGATGTTTGCGGCCCAATCACTCCATCAACTGTGGACAACAAAAATTACTTTGTACTTTTTGTTGATGAATATACTCATTATTGTGTGACGTACCTACTGACCTATAAATCAGACGTGTTTTCTGCCTTTAAAGATTTTGTAGCTAAAAGCGAGTCAAAATTCGACACTAAGGTAACTAACTTATATTGTGATAATGGCGGGGAGTATTTATCCACCGAAATGAAAAGTTATTGTGTGAATAAAGGTATCACTTATCATTTAACGGTACCTAGAACTCCGCAACAAAACGGTGTATCCGAGCGGATGGTTCGAACTGTAGTTGAAAAATCTCGTTCAATGATAAATGGTGCTCAATTAGACAAAGTATTTTGGGGTTTTGCTGTCTTAATGGCTGTTTACTTAATAAACCTTACACCAACTAAAAGTTTAAAATGTGCTAAAACACCATATGAATTGTGGCATAATAAAAAACCACAACTAAAGTATCTTAAGGTTTTTGGTTCAACTGTTTATGTACATAACAAAATGACAAAAACAAAGTTCGATGCAAAATCATGGAAGGGCATTCTTGTAGGTTATGAACCAAATGGTTATAAAGTTTGGGATCCTACCGGTGAAAAGTGTGTTGTAGTCAGAGACGTTATCGTAGACGAGACTTGTTTTGTGCAATCCAGGCCCGTTAAAGAACCTGAAGAGAATGTCGAAAATTCTCGTGACAAAACTGATAGTAGTTCGAAATCAGTGTCAATAAAGTCTCGGAAATCTGATGCCTCTAAATCAGATGTTGCGAAATCTGATGAGTATGTGTGCCCTAGTAAAATTCGTAAGGTAAACCATGATAATGTTGAACCAACGCCTGTAAGTAGTAATTCTGATCCTTTGTCTGATACGCAACAAAACACAGAAAACAATCGTGAAATGAGGAGGAGTGATAGGCTTAAAAGTCGTCCACATATAACTTATAATGAAAATGATGATGATGACGATTATTTAATGTGTGCTCAATCGATCATGTGTAAAGTACCTTTATCGTTCGAGGAAATTCAAACTCGCGACGATAGAGCTTTATGGGAAGACGCGATTAAAAATGAGTTAAATTCTCATTCTGTAAACAAAACATGGACTATAGTACCACGACCAGAAGGTAAAAATATCGTAGATTGTAAGTGGATTTTTACGATTAAAAACGACGAATTTGGAAAACCTTTGCGTTATAAGGCGCGATTAGTAGCTCGAGGCTTCAGTCAGGAGTACTTAACCGATTATGATGAAACTTTTGCCCCTGTAGCTAGAATAGCTAGCTTCAGATTTTTGCTAAGTTTTGCCAACCAAAATAACTTGTTAGTTCATCATATGGATGTAAAGACCGCCTTCTTAAATGGCTATTTAAAGGAAGAAATATTTATGAAAATTCCTGAAGGTGTGTCAAATAATAATAATAATAGTTATGTCTGTAAATTAAACAAGGCTTTGTATGGTCTAAAACAGGCGGCAAGATGTTGGTTCGAGGTATTTGAGCAATCGCTGAAGCAAGAGGGTTTCCAAAATTCTTCTGTAGATAGATGTTTATATGTACTAAACAATGGTGATGTTCACAAAAATATTTACGTAGTACTATATGTCGATGACTTAGTAATAGCATGCAAGGAAAATGAGAGAATGATTAATTTTAAAAATCATTTAATGAGTAAGTTTGAAATGACTGATTTAAATGAAATAAAACTATTTTTAGGCATAAAAATAACTAGAAGCGATAGTAAAATAACTCTAGATCAAAGTGCTTACATAAAAACAGTTTTGAGTAAGTTCAATATGGAGGATTGCAAACCTGTAAATACACCCCTGGAAAATAAACTGAATTATGAGGCATTAAATTCAGAAGAAAAATACGACGCTCCCTGCCGGAACGTTATTGGTTGCTTGATGTATATAATGCTGTGTACTCGCCCTGATTTAAGCACAAGTGTAAATATATTGAGTAGGTATACTAAATTCAATAATAAAGAATTGTGGCAGTGTCTGAAACGAGTGCTACGGTACTTGAAAGGCACAGTAGATTTAAAATTGTGTTACAAAAGGTGTGAATACAATAATATTCTATGTGGCTATGTAGATTCAGATTGGGGTGGTCACGACACAAAAGACAGAAAGCGTACATCCGGGTATTTATTTAAAATGTTTGACTCTAGCACAATAACCTGGAATACTAAAAAACAAATGTCTGTAGCAGCCTCCTCCACTGAGGCTGAGTATATGGCTCTATATGAAGCTGTAAGAGAAGCTCTTTGGCTTAAATCATTGGCAATCAGTATGTACATAGAAATTGATAAAACTATCGTTATTTTTGAAGATAATAACGGCTGCATATGTATAGCTAATAATCCGACTAATCATAAGCGGACAAAACATATTGATATTAAGTATCATTTCTCTAGAGAGCAGATAGAGAAAAATGTAATAACGTTAAATTACATTCCTACAGATCAGCAGCTGGCGGATGTGTTGACGAAGCCATTGCCTTCAGTCGCCTTTCAGGCGATGAGAAGTAAAATGGGTTTAGAATAATTGATTATTCTGTCAATACATATAAATTAATTATTTGAATAATTAAGATTAGTCTGTTTTATACTTAGTTAAATAATGATTGGTCTGATTAGGTTTTACTGGGTTTCCCTAATCCTTGCAACGAATGTTGGACCATTACCAATGTACCCCAGAGAAGATATAGTGGGTATACGATCTGTTTAGGATGGTTTATGTTTATATAAAGAATATAAATTATTTTGATGATTATTTTTTTGAGGGGGCGTGTTGATTTTACTTAATTTAAAAGTACCTGCAAAAGAAATAATCAACGCTGGTATAATATGGTAGATAGGTAGCTTTTAGTAGTCTACTTGGTGATTAGTGTTTTCGCCCTACCTCACTTCTCTGTTTAACTTCAAAGAGTACAGACGTATACCCCATATCTAAAAGTGGAAAATAAACTTGAGTTATATTTAAAATCCTCAAACAGTCGTTTTACTAGCAATATCTACCTATAATCTCCTACAACTTTATGGCCCGAGATCATGGTAAAAGAGAGATATAATAATACATTTTATTTTTCACAAAGGTTCTCTTAAAGTACAATATAAAGCCATTTAGTAAATATATACTAGATCGAACCTGTATTGTGAAGACTGGTGCCTGATGTAGGTTTAGCAAAACCTGTATTACAGGTCAACAAGGCTTCACTCTACGGACCCGTACAGTACCCGTGATTTTAGCAGGTGTACCTGTCTCTATGGAGTTAATGTATTCGAGATACAGTTAAAATGAAAATAATAAAAGTCTAATGATCTTATAGCTAAGTGAATAAATAGTAATCACTACATAGTCTATAACAAAGTCGCTTCCCGCTGTCTTGTGTCCTGTATACCTTAACTACGCAACGGATTTTAATGAGGTTTTTTTTAAATAGATGCTGCGAGAGTGATTCATGAGGAAGGTTTATTCATTTGACACGTAGATTTCCACGCGGCTAGTTAATAATAAAATATGCAATACAAAAATACTTTATTGTACGAGTACATCAGATACATCATCATAGAGAAAAATACAATGGGCAGCCTTATCGCTTAGCAATCTCTTCCAGGCAACCTTAGGATGATTTTCAAACAATAAGTAATTGATATTGATTTAAAATTAGAGTTATAAAATTATGAAGATTGTTTGATATTTTTACCAGAGCCTAGTTCGTTATCTAGCAGGGTGTACCACGTGCAGGTTACCTTGGCTTCGGAGACGAAATTTTGGAGTCCCCCTTACACCAGACGTTATTATACAAACTGAAAGCCATAACTTGTCTCTTTTTAGCGAAACTATCATACAAAGTTGGCAAAGACATGCTCTCGTTGGCTGAAGGCATGCCCAATGAAGACGCGTTCCCTTACTCCAAGATATCCGTGGAGATGAGAGACGGCGGGACTCTGGTCTTGAAGGGAGAGGAACTAGGCAGGGCTCTGCAGTACGTGCCTTCGCAGGGGTGAGTTTGAAATCATCTATTTATCGTTTAAGGCGAAGTGAGTTCGCTTTTTCGAGACAAGGACGAACGAACGCCGCGCGGGGAAGGCGAGAAAGGGAGGCAAGAGCGGCGGAATGATCGGCCCGCGCTCAATTTCACTGGTTTTTATTTTTAAATTTTTTATTGCACTAAAATAATTAATACTGTTTCGCAAAAAACAAAAAACCATAATCGTCTAAAGTATTTATTAGGGAACACGTAGAAGAAATTTCATTACAATAATATTGAATAACTAGCAAATAAAACTGGTTTTTCCGTAGAGTAGAAGAGTGTCCCTGTAAAAATGAAGATTTAGAGGAAACTTTGCCATTTTTTTCTATCGAGTCAAGTTTAGTCAATCGTTTTTCAACTCCCATAACATACTAACTAATATCCTAAACTTTTGATCCTCATCAAAATATATTCGAAAAATAGGTGTTTTGTTCCCTTAAATTTGATTTTCCGTTAAGTCAAAACGTGGGTTTTGGGACGTAAAACTTTATTCTCACAAGAATTACAAAAATTCAGTAAAAATTAAAACTTAGGGCTAACTGCTTTAAAAGTACATTTTGGTGACGAGCGTCCTTATTAAAAATAGGTAAGTAACTAAGAAGGCCAAATAAAAACTATTTTGAATTTTGCGCTACCCATCCTAAGCTAATATTGAGGACCTAGCGAACTCTTTTTGTACAAGCCAAGTGCCCAAGTCCAACGAGTACCTATGTCTGATAATCAGCGCCGTTACTAATTCCGGCTTGTAGCGGCATAATTCTGAGACAGGGACCTTTTTGGCCCCTTATGTAACACGTATTTGTACCTATCTTTATGTTTTATCTATATCTTTCATACTTACCTATTATGTAATGCGTCGTTTTATGTGTTATGTGTGGTGTCAAATAAATCGTAAATCGTAACACGTATTTGTACCTATCTGTATGTTTTATCTAACGTCGTTTCCTATGTGTATTGTCAAATAAATCGTCGCCTTACTGGTAAAACCAATTGTCTGCAATTGGTAGTCGTTTCGAGTAATTCACATTTGAAAGTTTAAGCTAAGATTTGACCTGTTTAAAACTTAAGAGCATGGAAAGTAATTATGCAAAATCACGTAATATTTATCGTTCTTTAAGAATTTGTTTCTTTTCTTTAATATAAAAACCTCAAACTAGCTGAACCGTTATCTTTATTTCAGCCTACCCGCCCTCCTCACAGAGCTCCGGAGCTTCCAAAAGGACCTGCACAATGCACCCCCGCTGCCGCAACACCGAGACATCATAGTCACTAACGGAGGGCAACACGGCATCTACCAGTGTATAGACCTACTGCTAGACCCCGGAGATCCTATACTGACCACGCAGTATGCCTATACTGGACTGCATAGTACTGTAAGTTTTTATTTAAAAAAGTGACAGTTTTAATATAGCGGGGAATAGATTGGACCTTTAATTAAATGACTTGGGCAAGATCGAAGAGCTTCTTATTAAAATCACAGAAAGAAATATGCTTATGTTCTCTAACAAAAAATTTAGTTGTTTTTTATAAAAAAATGCTTAGGTATTGTGGTCTACGTCTTTTTAATGATGATAAAGGAGACACCAGTTATATTTTTATATGCGATAGAAAAGCGTTACTCAAGCATATATTAGCCCTGAGTAAGCTCTCACAATACGGGAAAGAAAAGAGGATGAAAACTAAAATTTGAAATTTACGGAACTTATCTGAAAACCGTATATAATGTACCTAGTTTTTAAAAAGCAAAGGAAACTATTTATTCATATAAAAGGCAGATACTTGACCGCTTTAAAGCCACCATGTAAATAAATAAATAAATAAATAATGCTGGACAATTCACACAGCATTATCTAGCCCCATGGTAAGCAGAGCTTGTGTTATGGGTACTAGATAACTGATATACATAATACTATATATTACATAGATAGATATTTTTTATTATACATAGAAAACGACCAAAACACCTGGAACAAATATCTGCAGATCGTACACACAATTGTTCCGAGGCGGGAATCGAACCCGTAACCTCCTGCGTCGCAGGCGGACCTTCGCCCACCCCCCCATATCGTCGTACATATAATTACAATTATAAATATTACAATTTGCTATAATTTTTCCTATGATGGCGTCAACTATATTTTTTATAGGTTTTACCCATCTGTAAATTTTCAGCTAAAACCATACTCTCCAGAACTATTAGAAATACCAGAAGATGGAGACGGCTTGATACCAGAAACCCTAGACTCTCTGCTAGGAGAACGTCTCATACGAGGCCTTAAGATGCCCAAACTCCTATACATTATACCGACGGGGAACAACCCGACTGGAACTGTGTTGTCTGAAGAGAGAAGGAGACAGGTGTATGAGCTGGCGTGTCGATACGACTTCTTGATTGTAGAGGATGATCCATACATGTTCTTGAATTATAGCGAGGTGAGTTTGTGGCGAATCGATTGTCAAAACCCTATTCACGGGATCACATCCCTAGTCCACACCATAGTTATTGTATTATTTTTGGTCCACAGGACAATAAAGGACCTAACCTTGGGGGTTTTATTTGTTTAACCTAATGTAACTGAGTAAAACCAGCCCCAATAAATTGCAGTATTTATGCCGCTCTTTAAATTATTTCACGTCATTAAATCTTTATCTTTGTTTCTGTTCCAGAAACAAACCCCCTCCTTCCTATCCCTAGACACGTGCGGCCGCGTGCTCCGCCTGGACTCCATCTCGAAGGTGATCAGCTCGGGGCTCCGCGGTGGGTGGGTCACCGCGCCGACTGTACTATTGGAACGATTGGAGCTGCATTCGCAAGCGGAGCTATTGCATAGTTGCACTCTAGCACAGGTATAAACATAACCATGACGACCTGCGAAAGACTGCAGGTAGATGCTGGATGCGTCAAGCTGAATACAGGGCGCTGTGGTGCTCATTAGGGGAGGCCTATGTCCAGCAGTGGACTAAAATAGGCTGATGATGATGATGATGATGATGATGACAGGGAATGTGGTCAACCCACTTGCAGCGAAACCTGGTGATAATAGTATAATCTACCTGCAGTCTTTCGCAGATCGTCATCCCACCTGGTCGGAGGGCGTAATACACTACATTTACCGAGTCGTGGTCTCCACTCAAGAACACGTTTGCCCCAGCGGCCGTCGGTTCTTCGCGAGATATGGCCGGCCCTCTGCCACTTCAGCTTGCTAATTCTTTCATTCCCTGTAGCAAAGTAGTATCTGATTCGCCATAATACGATAACCCCCGTAGTAGCTTTGCATTTGCTACGCCGTAGACTTACTACGGCGCGTAGCATATCCATTGTCGCTAAAGCATACTTATGCATACTGTAGCAGCGATGAATTTGCTACGCGCTGTAGTATGAAGGCTCCCGTAGTAACGTTGCATTTGCTACGTTGTAGCAAATATGCTCCTATAGCAACGATGCACTGTAGTAAATAAATGTTCCTATAGCTAGCAACGAAGGATTTGTTACGCTGTAGTAATAAGAACCCCGTAGCAAAGGCTAGTTCAAAATATTGTAAAACATAGATGAATTGTTTCATATGTATCTCATTATAAGTGAACCATGTATTTGTATGAGAATTAAGTTCTTTGAACCCAAGGACTTCTTTGACGACCGATGTGGCGCGGTGGGCGAAGGTCCGCCTGCGACGCAGGAGGTTGCGGGTTCGATTCCCGCCTCGGAACAATTGTGTGTACGATCTGCAGATATTTGTTCCGGGTGTTCTGGTTTTATTCTATGTATAATAAAAAATATCTATCTATGTAATATATTGTATTATGTATATCAGTTATCTAGTACCCATAACACAAGCTTTGCTTACCATGGGGCTAGATAATGCTGTGTGGATTGTCTAGCATTATTTATTTATTTATAAGGACCCTTGCAGGTAAGTATGCGCCCATAGCAACGTAGTATTTGCGACGCTTTAGTGCGTACGTAGGCCATCGTAACAAAGCAGGATTTACTACGCAGTACAAAAGTTTTTAAAATGGTATTATAAATGAACAACCAACATTTCCAGGCTCTGATCTTCCACCTGCTCTCAAACCGCCCCGCCCTACACAGACATTTGGTCACAGCCAGGTCTCTGTACAGACACCGTCGCGACACGCTCTACGCCGCGCTGGAGGGAGTTAGACAGCTGACTCACTGCCCGCTGCCCAGCGCTGGGCTATTCTTGTGGATGAAGGTGCATGGGGTGGAGGATGTTTATAATATGGTGAGTTTTTGGAGATGTTAAGTCTCACACGGGTACATTTAGCATACGGAGAAACTACAATTAAAATAGTGCTTGCACTATACACTCAAGGTAAGAAGTTGTTAAGTACCCATCTGCCACACCAATCTATCTATAATAATTATTATTATTATGCTGGACAATTCACACAGCATTATCTAGCCCCATGGTAAGCAGAGCTTGTGTTATGGGTACTAGATAACTGATATACATAATACAATATATTACATAGATAGATATTTTTATTATACATAGAAAACGACCAGAACACCCGGAACAAATATCTGCAGATCGTACACACAATTGTTCCGAGGCGGGAATCGAACCCGCAACCTCCTGCGTCGCAGGCGGCCCTTCGCCCACCGCGCCACATCGGTCGTCATAACCATATAGTCAGTACCTACCTACTGTAGAAACGACACTCTTTGATTTTGATTATTCGATCTGCGGCCACTGCTGTTTTGTACCTACGTGCTTTTCTGTGATACAGTTACTTTTTAGAATAATATTTTACGGTCACGGTCTCCAACTGCACGTAATTATTATGTTGGTACAATTGGCGACCATGCTAGCCTGACTTAGACCAGAATTTTGTATAGTACGTTAGTATTTAAATAAAGTTATTTTCATTTTAGAATCCAAGTGCGCGCAGAATCGTGGCTTGGTGTGCGCTGACTGTACTTATGACATTTTGTTTTGACGAAGATATTCCATAAAAAAAGTGTAAAAAACTGTATCATCTAATAGGTATAAATGTATACCGGAAAAACGCTTAGTCAGAATCAACTGTTTTTGTCGTTGACAGCAAACAATACCTGCACATACCTACTAGCTGAACTAACGAAGATATTTTAGCAGGTTCTCTTTTGTTACAGGTATTCCACACAGCGTTCCAGAAAGGCCTCATGCTGATCCCAGGCCAAGCATTTACTTACTCCAGCGCCCCCTCTCCTCACCTTCGGTTAACTTTTAGTAAGATACCCTACAAAGACATGGATAAGGCGGTGCGCCATCTAACGGAAATTATTAGAGACGAACAGCAAATGGTGCTGGCAAAACAACCACAGAGGCTGGCTACTGATCAGTAGATGGCGCTGCTATATAGTTTCCGTAATTTTGATAAATTTATATATATTTTATAATAGTGTAATGATACACATTACTTTTTAAAGTAGTTTTTGTTTAACTGATTATCTAAATTAGCACAGAAGCGTGTGTGAAAATAATTTGAAAAATACGTTTGTGTGCCTACGATATTGAGTTATCGTAGACGCAGAAATAATAATTCGTAGTTGTGACATAATTATAAATTTTTATAAATTTGTAATACGTTTTTTATTATAAAATACAGAAATAGGTATACGTGTGTTAATTTATTTTATACATTCTATTTTATTAGAATTACTTCTGTGGGAAGTTATTTCTTAGGTTCTTACGTTAGTACAGCTACTCGATAATAGATGTCGCTATAAACTTTTCGATGAGCAGAAAGCAAAGCAATAAAGAAAATGTACAGGACACTTCGTTATAATAATTTATGTAATGATGTGTCCAGATTTATGAAATTAACAAATCAAACATCATCAATTTCATATGCTTGGTAGTGAGGCCTAGGAAGTGCGATTAGATAGTCACCAAGATACCATTCCAGATGTGCAAAAAAAAAAGGTACCTACCTATGTAATTAGATGAGCTCAGCGCACGTTGATGAGGTTCAAGTTGAATTTAATTGGACCTTAGTATGGAAACAAAAACTGGGTTCCGAAGACACAGCCGCCAGATGCGTGGCACAAATTTTAAGATGCCAACCTCTAGCAACAGAATAGAATAGAATAGAAAACTTTTATTAGACACACAAAAAAGACAAACACATACATTAAAAAAACACATTAAGCTAAATAAGATATAACACTAAAACTAAAAGATAAACAATAGAAAATAAGTATAAATAACGTAGCCACAGTGCGTTTATAAGATGTACCTATGTGTTTTTAAAAGCCAGCTCAATCCTATTTTGTTTTGATTACAAAAAAAAATACAACAATTTTTATTTGAAACAGAACTTATAATATAGCCACAACCTACAATACCTACCAACAACCTACAATTGTGGGTACCTACAATTGTAGGCTAATCTTAAGGTCCTACCTACCGAAATTGTGTTTGCTGATGGTCACAAGCGGACCGTATCCAAAGATTAATGGTAAGGATAAAGATAATTTTAACCACTATTACAAAAGTAAAAAAACTGTCTAGCGGAGTCAGCGCCCTCCTCCCCAAACAAAATACCTAAATTAATAGCTATGCTTCATCTTCAAAGATAAAAAGAGGAATAATGTAGATTATACTTGAAATGATAAGGTTTAATAACAAATTAATTTAATAAATGAATATATTTTATTGTGTGTACAGTGAGTGAGTGCGTTGCTCCTGAGGACACCAATATTAATGAGTCTCATACTCTAGTTCGAATGACGTTACCTCGATTTCTCGAAACTTGCCTTCTCTACTCAATTTCGCCTTCTCGATTCAAGCGAAGAGTTGCTAGTGGAAGCTGGTACGTACTTTTCAAATTTTCAATTCGCCGCTTATCGTCTGATTTCTTCCTGTCAATTGACATAGAGTAGCGTTACAACAGAGATTCCAAGTTAATATATCGCCATGAAATCTACATCTTTATTAATCCTGAAAGAGTAGTTGAAGATAAATATATACTAGGGTATTATTAAGGTATTATTTAGGTATGCAAGAACTTAATAATACGATAACACTTATATCAGGAACAGGTAAGTAGCTAGGTATCTATTGTTAGGAAGTCGGCCAAGTTTTAAGATCTATGTACGATCTTGCTCGCTTTCACGAGTTCGTTTTTAGTTTTTATTTTACCATTTCTATAGCATCTTCAGCTCTCAGATTTGCAAAACTTAATTGACAGTGAGCAGGCAAGGCGTCGGACTGTCGACGGCTGGGGGGCCTCAAAGCTCTTGTGTGGACTACGTACCAAAAGGCGCAGTGTGGATAGTACGCGATAGAACTACGACCAGATTCAGATGCAGCCTTTTTTATCCGACGAAAAAGGTGGAGGTTCGATGTTCGGCTGCATATAATATATTTTTGATGTCGATGTCTTTGTCATTTAAGGACCTATTTGGATGAATGGTTTGCTGTTGTATAGATAATGATCCCGAGGCTTTAGTATTTATCCTACAAAACTTTAAAACATAGCGATTTTAAGTCGGATTTTAGTTTTTAAAACATCAACATTCTCTTAACGGTTTCATCTATTTACCTTATCTAATTGTATTGCGTAAATTTTGACGGAAATTATATCAAAGTCTCATTAACTTGCATGCTCTGTCTCGGACCTACTCTACCCATTCTTTCTCATTATTAGCACCGAGTTGTTTTATTGCCCCGACAGTGAGTTAGCTCACAATTTCCTATTTATCTCGTCTCATCATCACCCTCACTTCAAAAGGACACCTACTTACCCCTAAATAAGCACCAAATTCCCTTGCTCTACTTAGCATTTCTCATCTAGACAGACAGACAGGCTATAATGATACGTAGATGAGGAGGAGTAGAGGGGAATTTGGCTTGGGGTATATGAAAGGCTCTTTAGGCGGAATTGCTCCGAATTAAGGAAATAAGCACTTTTAATTGGTAGACGATTATTCCAGAGCGATTTTTCATTCGTTCTGTTTTACTTTTTAAATGTTGCTGATGGTTTGATGATGTCATTTGGGAGCTTGAATAAGACTGAGACTGAGAATATTTTTAAACCAATTACAACTAGTATTTAGGTAAATACTAGTTGTAATTGGTTTAAAAATATTAGTAGGTCTGTAGGTACACCTACACCGCAAAAATATGAGACTAGAAGGCAGAGTGCCCAGAATGTTGGCAGCATTGCAACGTTACATGGCAATGCTAATTCGCTGACCGAAATAAAAGCAATAGTTTTGATATTTCTATATTAATTAATTCTATAAATATGAAGTAGGTATAATAATAAGTAAAGTAAACAATCTAGCAAGGAACCCAAAAATTGTTGTGCACAGGGTTTTTATGCATTGTGAACCGACTAAGTTATAACAACTATTAACTATGTAGGTATGCATAAAATCAAAACAATGATATGAGGTTCATTTTTGAATCAAACGAGTAAGTCAACGCCGATTCGATCTAATTGCTACCACCATCTTTATGTACCCAGTTTTTACGAGTAATCTGCAATGTACATATTGTCAAATTGCGACTTTATCCGAATTATCTTAAAGTCCAAAGTGCATCTAATCAGCATTTATAATAGAATGCTGGCTTATCCTATTCCGTCGGAAGCTGTCGACGATGGAAATGGAAAATATAACAAGATTAACGATACTCATTCATTGTATGGAGTATGGAGCGAGTTATAGGCATATAGCGTTTATAACAACAAAAAGAGTTGTAGCCATATTTTGTTTTAATAAATATAAATAATTCCACGCCGTAATGCAATAGCACTCAATAATAAATAAGCTCTCCTGGAAAAATTAAGGTATAAAAAGCGACGCAAAACTCTAACAGATGCGAGTCATAAAATACAATCACATTTGAAAAGTGTGAGAACTCCAACATCTCGTCTCCCAAGCCAACCATACCTGCACGTGCACCCTGCTAAATAACAAAATCCGGAACAAATATTTGCAGATCGTACTAACATAATCCCAAGGTGGGAATCTAACCTCTTGCGTCGCAGGCGGCCTTTGCCCGCCGCGCCACTTACTTTGGTAGTCACATTCCATATAGACATTCACTTATTTGCTGCTGCAGTAAAACAAAAACAAAGTATTACATTTTCAATAAAAATAACTTATAACGAAAAAAACAATTGCACAGAGTATTAAAAAATTGAGACTGATGTGTGACTCAGCATAAATGCCTTGTAAATATTTTGTTAGTTTCACTTGGGTTACAATAGGATTGTAACTATAATAGATGAGAATTCCAAACGAGTCGCTAAATCTGATCTTGTACTTGTACTTGTACCACACAATTGCATAAGAGTGAATGCATTTTCTTTAGTATTTCGCTGGAAATTGTCACTCTTCCTCACTTACCCTGAAATTCAGGAATGTCTCTCTGTAGAGTTAATTTAAATTATTCTGGAAATGGATTTCCTTCAGAAAATTATTATTTTGATTGCGCTTCGCTTTGTTATCATTAATTGCTATTAGTTAACATTGTTACCAACTAAAAGTAATAAAGAATAAAAACATATTAGAATGATTATTAACAGATAAAATAGTAATTAAGCTAACTACAAAAACTGCTTTATTTCCTGTAGACCGTACAGACTGTTGGACACGTCACAAAATTCAAATTACCTAAGTAAAACTAGGAAATAACGTGGCCATTTTTTTTTTAAATACTATACAATTATGTTCCCTTGAATCATTTACAAGACCTTGATAAGACCTGTCGCATTGCACGCATCTAAATGTTAGCAACCAACAGTCCGAAGTTAGCTCTGTTTTTTCAATTGTAAATAGGTGTTCTAATTTGTTTATATTATTTATTTAAGTTACATCACCTGTATACTGTGAAAAAGCGAATCGAAAGCGAATTTAAGGTTAGCATGAGCGGTTTGTTGACAAACATTCCACGTCGAGTTTGGCTTATGTTTAGATACTTGTATCATTATCAGCCTATACTAGTCCACCGCTGGACATAGCTTTCCCTGATAATTGCCTTAATGGCTTTCAAATTAAAAAAGTAATGCCATGATTCCCACGCCGGGCATAGGTACTAGTCTACAGTCTTAAAAGTCTTTTTTTAGTCTACTACAGTCTTCGGTCACTTTTGAAAACGTGCGATAGCATCAGCTTAACTTATTTTAATCAAGTTTTAAGCCTACTAAACAACAACCTTTGACAAATAAACCACGCAAGTACATTTTTTATTTGCGGTCTATTTGACATCTTTGTAATATATCTCTTCAAAATCTATTTGTACTTCTCAGAATGCATTTTAATCCATAAGTGTGTTGTGCAACACGACATAACACCTTTTGTATATAGGTAACACCTTATCACAACGGAATAAAACTCAATATTGAACCATAAAAATATGTATTTAGTAAACTTTTTTGAGATAAGCAAAATCCGTCAAAAATAAGTTCATTTGAGCGCAACCGACAAACATTATTACGCAATTTTATATTTGCGGTTCTAAATGTCTACTTTTTAAGTGAATTGCTCCAAAAATATGTTATTTTGACTGTAAAATAAGTTGGTGTTCTTGCATCTCTTTTGTTACAAGGTGTAATGGCGTAACACAAAACATTTTTTCTTTCGAGTGTTTTGCGCAAAACTTAGAGATTATTTTTGAAACGTGTTGAGACTTATTTTTTGCGGGAATAATGAAATAAGATTTTTGACAAAGGAATTAAGTCTTTTGTAAAGCCACTCAAGTGTGAATCCTAGATCTTTCAAATTATATCCTTTATCTTTTACTAGCTGCGCCCTGCGGCTTCGCCCGCGTGGAAATCTATGTGTCAAATTGTTGATAAACCTTCTCATTGAATCACTCTATCTATAAAAGAAACCGCGTCCAAATCCGTTGCGTAGTTTTAAAGATCTAAGCATACATAGGAACAGACAGATATCGGAAAGCGTCTTTTTATACTATGTAGTGATTGAAGTTTGCGTATGAACTAGGTCACTAAAAGTACCTACCTGACTGCGCCAGAATAGAAAGCGGGCTATCATAGAAACACACAACTGTGACATTTTTATTATTGTGTATGTTTTATGTTTTAGATAATGCTGTGTGAATTGTCCAGCATTATTTATTTATTTATTATTTATCTTTTTTTTTAATAAAACTAATATATAAAAAAATAAAATTATGGATTCAAATATATTCATTGCGTCAAACATGGTAAAGGTATCACAACAGGCCCATCATGGCCGCCGTGATACCAAAGCCACCCAAAGCAAATAAAAAAAAATGGTAAAGGTGATTTAGTTCTAATTAATGCACTCATGTCTCACTATATTCTAGCATGCAATAATTATGACTAATTAAATTAGGTAATTAAATTAAGTCTAATATTTAAATACTCATTGATGTTATAAAAATACCTGTCATTCAGCCATCTAAGCAATTTGATTTTATATAAATAATTATTTAATAATTTAGTTTCATTTGGTAATATATATATATTTTATATTTGTAAATCCGAAATAAATGAGTTAATAATAATAATAGGTAAATATCAGCCTAATTCTATGTTTAGGCTATGTATGTATATGTAATAACACTCTTCTGGCACGTTCGGTTAACTACTGAACGAATTAAGCTGATATTTTCCTAAGATGTACTTGACCTTAAACGACAACAATAGTTTTTTTTTATTTGTATATTTTTTTTTAATAATAATAAATAAGTACACGTAGAAGTGCAATGGTAAATAAGAATTACCATTAGTAGCTCAATTTGTCCACGTGAACCCATAAAGCAGGCTCGCACACCAAAACTACTCGTTCTGAATAGACTATTATAATATCTCGACAAAAAGGTGTTAATGTGCGCTAATCCTAACGTTAAGGGCCCTTCACACTCACACGGCCGCCAATTACACGCTGTGACGCGCTACTTTGCCAAGGTATACAGGGTGATGTTACTTTATTATATTCAAACCTAGTTTCTGCCCGCAGCGTCTCACGCGTTGTTTCTTTGGAAAGGTTTTAAGGATATTTCTATCTCATGGGAACTGTAGTCTTCGGGCAAATTAGCCTGTAACTACCAGTATTCAAAATGTCAGCCCGATCCGTTCAGTAGTTTTTGCGTGAAAGAGTAACAAACATCCATATTATATATTTTATTTTAAGTGTATGAATACTTACTATAAAGTACTCTGATTTAAAATGTTATGTCAACTAATACATTTAGGAATGAAAACTGAATAAAAAATGGTAACAATAACATAAAGCAACAAGGTAACAGCGAGGTTTGGTTTATATTTATATTTATTTGGACACCAGAGGCAAAATAATGCAAATAACAGACTTTACAAATAGATAAATACTAAAAGCTTATTGAAGATTTTCACAGATAGATGATAGAATAATACAATAAAAAAAACTATGAACCTAAAACCTTTAGCGCACAGCTATACAATAATTTACCCTCCCAAATTAAAAGTGTAAGTAAGCTCATTTAATGTATTTAAACTGAAATTAGTACAACATATCATAATATGATAATTCACTTCATATAATTGAACACATTAAATGAGTTAGCATTTGCCGACCACAACTATGTCTTGATATAATTTGTATATTGACTGTTTGAAAATAAATTAATATTAAACCATACCATACAACACTTTAATAATAATAATAAATCGTTTGTTAAGGAACAAAAATAATGCTTACTTATAGTTAAATATGAAAACGCTGTCATCTGCAGAAGTTTAAAAACTAGAGCAACTATACGTGTGTTATTGGAAAATAAATGAATTATGAATTATTTGGCAAATTCAAGCAGTTCCTCTATGTCATCGTATGACAATGACAGTAAATTTCATTTTACACTTGTCTTGAGTAAGGGGTATATACTTAATTTCATATTTAGGCGATTATAAAGGGTAAAGCTTAAAAATGGCGTTGCGCACAATTCGTGCGACAACTTTCAGTTTTGCAGACTACAGTTTCTTTATGCTATCTGCCCTAAACATCACCCTGTATAGGCAATAAGCAGCATATTCTCAATAACCGTAGACCGTGAAGCTCATAATCGCCTAATTCTCATAATAATGCATTATTATTGGGGGAATATTATTATAATCCATGTTTTGTTGTTGACAAGTTTGGATGGAAGAGGATTTGAATGGATGGGTGGACCAAATTTAAGGTTGAATACCTATTAATCTGTTGTTCTTCACAGTCGGGTGAAACAAAAAATACCTGGTTACCCTGGGCTTATGAATGAGGCCTATACTCGTAGATAGCGACTACGTCTCGGAATCATCATCAGCCTATAGCAGTCCACAGCTGGACATAGGCCTCCCCCAATGAGCGACCTGCAGTCTTTCGCAGGTCGTCATCCCACCTGGCCGGAGGGCGTCCTACTCTACGTTTACCGAGTCTTGGTCTCCAAGACACTCAAGAACTCGTTTGCCCCAGCGGCCGTCGGTTCTTCGCGAGATATGGCCGGCCCACTGCCACTTCGGCTTGCTAATTCTTAAAGCTACGTATCGGAATCATTTAGGAACAATTTCCAAACCGATCGCAAACCAAAACTAATTTCAGGCAACCCAATACGATTCGTATTCAGTCAATCACCATAATCCGCCCAAACAAAGTGGGTCACTTAATAAGGAAGTGTCAATGTAAAAGGTCTACCGATTGAATTTGGGAGCGTAATAACGTCGAAATGATCTCTTACTGCCGCTCCTGAGAAATACTTTAATGTTTAAAGTGGTAGGGATGGGCGAGGGAGGACGTCTACTTGTCGATGATTTGGTTTTTGTGACAGTAGGTTTTACACTCCAAACCTTTGTCAAGACCTGGGGCCTTAGCCAACCGGCATTCGCTGTCGCATGAAGCGATTCGATTTCTACTATCGCTTTCGCTTCTCAAAAGTGTTATTTGTGTAACCAATAATTTTGACGTTGAAAACAGATCACGTAACATATCTAAGGCATATGTCAAATCCATACATTGTTGCACTTTTCTACTAGCAATTTCGCTAATCGCTTGGTACGTTGTCTAGAGCCCCCGGGGACAAAATCTGCTAACTAACTAATCGCTTTACTATGACAATAATATATAATAGCAGAATCGTCCATAGATGAAAGAAACATAGATAGCTATCTATCATATTATTATTCATATCATATAGCATTATCTATATATGCTTTTATTGCACACTTAAAAATAAAACAAACAATACAGAATAAAATACAAAATATGTGACAATTTGGCGGTCTTATCGCTCAAGAGCGATCTCTACCAGACAACCGTGGATGCATGCAAGAATCGTTGGATTGTACATGGATCTGTGTGCATTATATTATAATAATTTATAGATAGTGCGTGCGGTGACATTTTCATAGAGGGATTGATTGTTTCAACCTTGACACGTTTGACTCCTCTTAGTCGGGTCTTGCGATTTCCTCGGACTGATTAAGAGGGTCTAAGCCCTCTTAATTTGTAACTGCTGACACTAGACAGCCGTGGTGTTCTCGGCGAAAGAATCTAAATTCTTTCGCTGAGAACACCACGGCTGTCTAGTGTAAGCAGTTACAAATTGAATAAGTATTTTCATTTTTTTTTCTTAAAAAAGAGCTAAAATACTCGACTTGCATCGACATCGATGTAATAAAATAAACATCGACACCCATTTTCTCCTCACTAAATGGGCGGGGGCGAGAACGCGAAATTGGAGGAAAACTTTCGTAAGGGGAAATGAAATGGGATTGATAAAAATTGGAACCAAGCCGTCCGGGCAGGGACGAACTCAGGGAAAATTGGTCCTTCATATTGGATTGTGTCTTTCGTAAACCATTTTGTATTTAAATTCACTTGCAATCATGTAAATTTGCAAAAAAAAATTGTGAATAAGAAGTCTTCACAATTTTAAATTTTGATTTACCGTTGATTGAAATACGAATTGGCAAATGAATACTTAGAAGAAGAAGAATAAAGAATTTATTTATAGCCACACACAATAATAAACAGGTTACAAAAAAAAAAGGAAAACACATTAAAAATAAAAAACAACTTAAGTAGTAGGGATTTAAACTATACATAATGTAGCGTGGTAGTAGAGTCCCAAGTATAAGAATAACTGGTCTTTCCCTATGTGCGCGGCTAATAAGGACCAATCTCAGCTTGTTGTCATTATCGACCGAGGACGATAATGACACTACTTATCCATCACCTAATTAAAAAAAAACCTTTTGCATGTGGGGCGAATTAAGCTGACAACAAATAGAAGGAAATCGGTGATTAATGCTAATTTATTTGGCTTTGCCCTTACCTAACCCGAGGTAAATGATAAGGAATAGAATAGAATAGATTTATTTTTTGACGCATTATGGCAGGTCACAAATTGGAAAAAGTGTAAAAAACTATCCACCTAAAAAATTCTTACAATAATAACTTATCACTGTGATCGCATTACCGTCTCCTTTATCAAAATGTATATTTTTCATATCCAAAACCACAATTTTCTTATCAATAGAATGTGTAGCTCAAGTCGAAACTGTAACCTACATACATTCTATTTTTCCGTTCTCCCCCTAAAACCTTCACTAACTCCGCCCCTGCATTTTCCGAGGGCACAAAATTCACTTAGCTTCGTTTGTCGAAGCTTTTCGCCTCTTCAAACTTTTCAATAGCTCGGAATCGAATTCAGCCCCACCCCGCACAGGGGGGGATCAAGGGGGGATGTGCCCCCCCTAAACACCTTACCTCCCGTGTATGTACATATTGTAAGCCCGAAATTGCTTTAGCCAGTATCGGTCTGTTTTGTTGTTACACCATTTTGGTGGCTTTAGGCTATAATTGATGATTTTACTGAAAATGCGTTCTAAATAAGTACGTAGGTGTTTTTTTTGGACGACCGATGTTGCATTGCGGGCGAAAGTTCGCCTACGATGCAGGAGGTTGTTGGGTTTGATTCCCGTCTCAGGACAAATATTTGTACGATTTTTTAATATTTTTTCCTGGTGTTCTGTCTGGATATCAACTATGTAGGTCCGATTGGTAGGACGAAGCGGAATAACACATCCTTATAATCCGATTAATCGAACTAATAGGAAAAAAAAGCTCATGTTGTCCGATCGGTAGGACAAAGCAGTAGGACCACGTGGCCAGAGGGGGTATATTTACTATGATTTATGGGATTTCAAACGTTTTGTTGCATATTTTATTCCAGGCCTAGAATTACATCTAAGCAAAATTTCAGCCCGTTCAGTACCTATAATTTTAGCGTGAAGAAGTAACAAACATCCATCCATCTAAACATCCGAAGATTCGCATTTATATTATTAGTAGTGGTCTAATAAATAAATAAATAATAAATAATGCTGGACAATTCACACAGCATTATCTAGCCCCATGGTAAGCAATGGGATAAGTGTGATTTGAAACCTCCTATTATATGGTTTACATAGCTAAACATAGGAAGATTTTTGAAGCATCCTACATAGGAAGACTTGGCAAGAACACGGGCGAAGCACACAGAAACTAATTTTTTTACTACAAAGTTACACAATCCTCAAGACGCAATCTTTTCTCCAAGAAGTATAATATTACCTTCTATTTCGGTAGATCTATAGATCTTATATCCAAAGGATCTCGGTAGATCCATAGATCTTTGACAAAGAGGCCGAGGTCTTTGTGCAATAATCTCTGTTTGGAATCAAGAAGGTTATTAGACGGTTCAAGTTACTTCTATAGTTGTTTTGTAATAGGCCTAGACGGACGGACGTGGCGTGCGTTGGTGTATATAGCTATTTCATAGCTTTATTTATTTTATTGTTTCAACAAAATCAATAGCCCATCTAAATAACATTAATTTAAAAAAACATTCAGAACCTACGTCATTTAAAAAGGGAGATTTACCATGATTTTCTTAGTAATTCCGTGATCATGGCGCATGAACCTGTGCCGAAATATAAGAAAACACAAAAATCTAATCATGGTAAACATTAAAAAACTTTTGTGTTAATAACCATGATAGTTTCAATAACATTCAGTACATTTTAGATTGAGATTTTTAATAACTTGAAAATTTCAATCAATGCAATTAAGTGATTAATTAATTGAATTGTAATTCAGTGCTTATTTTGTTTAGGCACTTGCATCCAACGAAGGGAAAAATAAAACAAAAGGCACGCGACAAATACCTGATATTATTATTTGTATAACTTGTTAATAACCTGCATCTAGTTATTATAATAGAGTATATCATATGATAATTTAATTAAGCTTCATCATCATCATCATCATCAGCCTATAGCAGTCCACTGCTGGACATATTGTATTGTATTGTATTTATTTAACTCAGATAATAAAATCCATAGTATACATTCAATTAAACATTATAACATTAATTAAATCATAATAAATAATAAAACATTAATACATTGAATAAGATAAAATAGTATTAAATTAAAAATGAGTATAAATAAGAATGGGATTAAAATTAAATTAGATTAGGCCTCCCCCAATGAGCGCCATAGCGCCCTGTCTTCAGCTGGCTGCATCCAGCATCTACCTGCAGTCTTTCGCAGGTCGTCATCCCACCTGGTCGGAGGGCGTCCTACTTAAGCTTGATTATTGATTATTTGACTGTATTACCTATTTGTAATGTTTTAATGTTATTATATCCCATGGGAACTGATTTTTGGGATGAAATACAGCTTATGTTTTATTTCAGGCCTAGCTAGCTACCGGCATTTAAAATTTCCGTTCCAATCCGTTCTACTGTTTTGGCGTGAAGAAGTGAGAAACATCCATCCATCCATCCAAACTACTACTTCATACTTTAGGGGAGGCCTATGTGCAGCAGTGAACTAATATCATATATAACAGAACATAGCTATACCTACCAAAGTGCGGATGTCCATAATAATTATTTACGGTATGACCTACATTTTAATTTTATTTACAACAAATCGACGAAACAGTTCTTCAGTCGCCAAAAAAGCGAGACAAACTTTGACATCGCTGGAAAACCACAATGTAACAAAACAAAAAACATCACCCATCTCTTTCTAACCGCTCCCCTTTATATTTCTATCTCTCTCTCGGCTCCCCGCAGGCTCGTTATAGAACTAAACACAGTAACACAATAATAGAAATAAGTGTAAAAAATATATTGGCAGCTTTACATGTATGTAAATGGAGACGTCATAGCTCTTATTGTCTAGACATAGAGTTCACTTTATTTTGAAAAATATGTGATTTTATGTTGGTATAGTTTTGAGTACTATACTCCGATTCAAAGCCCTGTATATTTTTTGTAAACAAAGAGCTTACAAAGATCAATGAATATTGGTGGAATATTGTATACGAATATTTAACGCCATTGGTATCATGGAAACAAAGCATGAAAGCATAAAATAATTTTTGGTTACTGAAAGCTTTCATTCATTTAATAGATCTCTCGTTCGTTTTCGAATTTAAAATTAAACATTTTTACTGCACATGTGAGATTATGTGTTGTTGAAAATTGTGTTTTAGTTGTAAGTGATAACCTTGCTGTTACTTTGTTGTCTGTTATTGTTATCAGTTTTTGCTAAGTTTCTATTAATAAATCAATAAAGCTGAAAAATCCACATAGCATCTAGCCCCAAGCTAAGTAGAACTCGTGTTATGGGTACCAAATGACTGATACACTTACTGCGTCGCAGGCGGACCGGTCGTCAATAATTCATCAATGTCTTTGCTCTTTTTTGACATAAAATATCTTGGATTCTGAATCGCAGTATAGTAACATTTGTTTGAGGCGTTCTCTCAATATGGTGTAGCAATTGAATTGTATTTTCTGTTTTTAATTGCGACAAATTGTTGTGAGGGGCTCTGAATAATATGAAAGGATATTTTTAAAGTTATTTAATCTTGGTAAGGAGATTATATTTCATTTTAATTGTTAGGCTATCATGATCATTATTAGCAGATGGATGACCCACTAGTATTGGATGATTTCTTTGATAGCTATACACTAGCCAAACTCGACGGGTAATGTTTGTAAACTAAGGCTAAGGCTAGTATGAAAGCTTTCTCTTTGAGGACCGATGTGGCGCGGTGGGCGAAGGTCCGCCTGCGACGCAGGAGGTTGCGGGTTCGATTCCCGCCTCGGAACAATTGTTTGTACGATCTGCAGATATTTGTTCCGGGTGTTCTGGTCGTTTTCTATGTAGGTATAATAAAAAATTTATAATGTATATCAGTTATCTAGTACCCATAACACAAGCTCTGCTTACCATGGGGCTAGATAATGCTGTGTGAATTGTCCAGCATTATTTTATTTATTTATTTCTCATTCATTTATACATTTAGGTACGTTCCCTCTTAGTTTAATTTAGTATAATTTATATTCTGTGCAAGTATTATAATAAATAAATACTTATATTCTATTCAGAATTATTTATTTATTATTATGTCTCTCATTATTATTTATTATTATTCTATTATAAAAGCTTCCTCAGTCATCGATGGGAGGACGTCTTATACTACGTTTACCGAGTTACGGGTTACCACTTTTACCCCAGCGGTTGTTGGTTCTTCGCGAGATATGGCCGGCCCACTGCCACTGTAGCTTGCTAAATCAAATAACATTTTTAAAGAATTCAATATTTTATTGTAATTATTTTAACAGGTCAAACCGTTTTTTGAAACCAAAGTCTTTTTCTATCCACTGAAAAAAGTACTATCGCACTAGCTTTCCAACAATGTTCCATTGATCTTCACCAACCACAAAAACCTTAAGATTTTACCGCGAACGCCTCCAAACAGACCTCTTTGTACCGCCGACCTAATAACAACTTCAAATCCTTTTATACAAACCAACAAAAAAAAACAACAATGAAATAAATCCACAAAAAATAAATAAGACCAACCAGCCGAAAACTTTCTCAGAATGTCCGTGCGTTGTCAAGTAGCTGACCAAACCGACACAATAACAAAATTGAATAAACTAAAAAAAAAAAGAATAAACTGCAAAAAAAAGCGTAAATTCGGCTTATATTCCATTTCAAGCGTCTCAAGTATCCAAATTGTGTTGGTTTTTGGAAAAAAAATGTCGTGAAATGACCATTACTGATTATTATGTGCGCTTTGTAAAGTTTGTAGTTGATGTATTTTGTAAAGATGTTTGGATTGGAATCTTTGTCAGAGATGGAGATTTTGTTCACTGAAAAAAATAGAAGGCAGATTAATAAAAATAATCATAAATAATGCTGGACAATCCACACAGCAGCAGATGTTATATAAATAGGTATTGATATATAAATATAAGTCTAGTAAAGAATTACGATTTCTGACACAATGTAACAATTTGTTCAGAGGTAAATAATAATAATAATAAATAATAAATAATGCTGGACAATTCACACAGCATTATCTAGCCCCATGGTAAGCAGAGTTTGATAGATAGATAATTCTTTATTGCACACTAACTAGCTTGTGTTATGGGTACTAGATAACTGATATACATAATACAAATACATTACATAGATAGATATTTTTTATTATTCATAGAAAACTACATTATATTATAAATATAATACTATTATCATTTTTATTATTTTTTACTTGTTTAATTTGTTTGTGAAACATTAAATTAATTCAATAGAAACGTAGTGTAGAACGCCCACCGACCTGGTGGGATGACGAGCTGCGAAAGACTGCAGGCAGATGCTGGATGCGGGAAGCTGAAGACAGGGCGCTATGGCGCTCATTGGGGGAGGCCTATATCCAGCAGTGGACTGCGTTAGGCTGATGATGATGATGATGATATTAGGTACCATATTGCTGGTCTTTCGTAATGTGTACGAACATAAAGCTAACCACGCTTCCAGTATACAGATTATTTTTTAACTTTACTCATAAATGCTTCGATAATAACTCAAACAAACTTAACTCACGTTAAATAGACACCCGGGACAATAATAAAACAATGAAACGCCTATTAAGAAGAGCAATTACCCCCCACCTCAGCACCCCCCTCTGGTCCAGCGTTATTACCGGCGCCTTATGCTCGGTTTACATTATTCCAGTCCAGTGATCTAGCGAGATTCCAGTCCAGTGCTGGACTGGATCTGTAACGTCTACATTATTCCAGTTATTTAGAAGCCGTTGAAGTGTGAACACTACAGTGACAATGATTTCAAGAAGAGATAAGTTTCGAAAATGAAATTAATGGCACTGGATTGGCCGTCTACATTATTCCAGTTGCACTGGATTGATCGCACTGGATTCAAAAGTAGACCGCGTTTCCAGTTACTGGACTGGAATGCTTACTGGATTCAGTTCATTCCAGTGCCGGTTTACATTTTTCCAGTAAGCAATCCAGTACTGGACTGGATCGCTGGACTGGAATAATGTAAACCGGCCATTAAGACGGCGGCAATCCGATTATTTCCCTCCCGGTTTGTTTCTAGGTAATTCGTTTCAAATGTTAGTAACTGTTTTTAATTATTTTCATTGTTGATTTTAGATTTATTTAATTTTTTTTATTTATAAGTCAATGCCAACATCACTACATAGTATAAAAAAGTTGCTTCCCGCTGTCTGTCTGTTCCTATGTATGCTTAGATCTTTAAATCTACGCAACGGATTTTGATGCGGTTTCAATAGATAGAGTGATTCAAGAGGAAGGTTTATAAACCATTTGACAAAGCGATTTTAGAATACATTACATAGATATATATTTTTTAATACAAAGAAAACACCCAGAACATCCTGAACAAATATTTGCAGATGGTAACATTTGTCCCAAGGCGGAAATCGAACCCACAACCTGCGTCGCTGGCGAACCTTCACCCGCCGCCCACAGTCGCAGTCGGCACATCATCGCATAAAATGTGTAGGTACCTACTTCTAACAGACAAACATATCATTTAACATTTTACAAAAGAGGTTACTGTGGAGTCTGACATAATCTTCCACCATCAATGGAAGATATCCATGATGGATTTCCTCACAATAAAAAAAAAGGTTTATAGGTGGGTAAGTTAGCCTTACTTAGCTATCTAACCAGAGAAAACATACATTTACTTACCTTAGTAAGTACATTTATTTATTTATTTATTTTATACTTTTGCACGAAAAACATAACACAAAACTTATTCTAGAAAATTTAAACAATGGCGAACTTAACCCTAAAAAGATTTCTCTTCCAGCAATTATTGGGAGAGAGAGACAAAGTGAAGAGAGAAGTACATTCTAAATCAAAGCCAAAAATTCCATCAGCAACTAAAACACTTCGAAATTGCAAAATCCCCTCTCAATCAGTCTAGGCATTACTAACAAAGGCAACTAAATTGAGCGACAAATCGAATACAAACTAACATCTAACTGAATAACAACAAAATTTCATCAAAGAGCACAAAAACTTAACTATACCTCTCTCGTCTTCCCTCTCGCTCGCTCTAATTGTATTAAGCATCCATTTTTGTAAGCGCTTCGAGCTCAATTCAATTTGAAACTCATTTGTTAGAGCATAAAACAATTATTAAAAAACGCCAGTGATTTTTGAGCAATTTTTGTTGCTTCACTTAGTTACGCCCGTAGAAAGTTGTTGGTAAATTGGAAAATCAAAGTGCTTGTTTTGCGAGCAATTTTGGTAAGTTGTTTAACTCTTTATTGTGTTTTAGGTAATTATTTGACTTTAACAACGTTTATCTATGAAAAAAATAGTAAATGATTTTATTATTATTATTATTTTAGCTTGTCGATTATAAGGCCCAAATCCCAATACTCAACCCTATAAAACTTAAAAGAAACAAAATAGTAAACAAAACAGTTTGTATTCATAGAAATAGTAATAAAAAAACTGCTCAGGGTCTTTAATTTTTTAATAATGAAAAACGTTACTTACGATTTATTATAGGAATAGGTTAATACCTATAATTCATAATTATGATAAAAACTGACTGACAGAATATCAATAATTTATATATAATACATAACATATGTATGTAACAGTCAGTGTTTTTTTTAGCACGCTAGTTTTATTTTAAACCTTCATACTCGTAAAACCAACTTAACACTTTGACTGCGATTTTTTTTCGACGACTGCGATCTTTTTTTAACCTAAAAAATTCGTGCTGCCGCTCTACACAGCGGTTGTGTTGCGCCACACATGCGTTTCGTTCGAAAAATATTACGGCTGTGCTGAGTCACAAAGATCTGTATTTTCTCAGCCGCTGCACTAGTGTGGATTTACGCATATTTGTCACTTGTAGAAAACACATACCGTGTGATTTCACCACTCAAAGTGTTAAAATATTAACAACATCGATTTTGCCATCAAAGCAACAACCAAAGCCACCTCACACAACTAGCACAAAATAAATCCCTATTCTAAACCAAAATCCGCTTTTACAAAAAATAACAATTACCGTATCATTTCGCTCGATATGTACGGAACACATTACTCGTGTTGCAAACTTGTAATTAGGGTTCAACGGGCTGTTATCGCTGCGGGATACCATGCGACAATCTCGCGGATCTTTTGTAGGGGGCGCAAGTGGGGTTCCGTAGGAGTATGGAAGAGTTTGTGGAATATTATTATTTGAAAACGGTTATGAAGCAGAATTTCGTATTCGTTTTGTAATCTTCCGACTCTAAAGTGTTATAATATTATAAAACGAAGGTTCTGTTATAAACATTATTATAAATTAATTATAATAATGAAATAAGGAAGCCGCGGGCGAGGTCGGCCAAGAAAGCGCTGACGAGACGGTCTTAACGCCTTCCTCAGAGATTGCGCGTGACCGCACTGAGTGGAAAGATTTGGGGGAGGCCTTTGCCTAGCAGTGGCACGAACCAGGCTAAAAAAATAAATAATAATAATGATCAAAAGTCTCTCGACAACAAAAGAGTGTGTATGTGTATTTATATTGTGTATATGTAGTGGCAAAAGTAAAGTAAAAGTAAAAAAACATTTATTTCTTTAGGTTTACAAAATAAGCACTTAGACAAGTCATATTTTAAATATAAATTATTATCAAATAAAATTATTTAACTGTTCACTTCAATTTTTTGTCCACTAGTGAATGATAATTCTATGTCTATGTATGTGTGTGTGTGTGCTTTTGTGAAATAACTATGTCCATAATATTTTTGAAGAATTAGGCTGTTTACTATTTGAGGGAAAACCGTGTCATTCTCAAAACTGGGCAGTTATACCAGGCGCGTGCTAGTAAAATATCAAACATAATATAAGAAACGGAAAACGCATCATTCAAACATAGCAAAAGCGCTGCTTTATTTTGAGCACGATATATACATACTATCACTTGCAGTATGAAAAAATAACATGGTCGGAACCCCTTTAAGTTATCTCTTACCCACCCTTACCTAACCGCCCGCGGTCCGGGCCTTATTTAACATCACTAAGATCACATGCCCCGGGCCAAATATACCACCAAATTAACAATTCAGTTTCCAACGGCTCTAGTATCCAATACTTCATTAGGATTGGTGAAGTAGCAACCTTATTTTAATACAAACAGAGATCAATTTCGGAGTCACAGCTTTACTTCTAAATTTATCATATTTTATACAGGGTTATTTTAAGTTGGTGATGTAGCAGATATTAATTTAACTGCAATGATGTCGTACTGTGACGAAATAACATTGATTTGAAAACGAACTGGTTATTATGAAAGATTGGAATTAGCAAGTTTAATGAGACTGTTTTGTGTTTAAACTAGATTATACGAGTGGTTTTGCACACATGGTGGATTTGTACTCAGATATTTACTTCTACAGCTTATTTACTATTCACTTCGACTGCTGAAAACGCAAGGTATGAGTTTTCTACAAGTGACTAATATGCGTAAATCCACACTAGCGCAGCGGCTGTGAAAATACAGATCTTTGTGTCTCAGCAGAGCTGTAATATTTTTCGAACGAAACGCATGTGCGGCGCAACACAACCGCTGTGTAGAGCGGCAGCACGAATTTTTTAGGTAAAAAAATATATCGCAGTCGTCGAAAAAAAACCGCAGTCAAAGTGTTAACAAAAAATACAGTAATACACCAATTAATAAATAAACAAGAAACTAAACTAGATAAAAGTTTATCCGTAACACAGGTAAGTGCAAAAACGATTAACTACATCGAAAAATATTTAAAGTGTAGTTATTATCAGGAAACTTCATCAACCTGCCTTAAAAACAAATACCTACAAATAAGTTAATAGTCAATTTAATACACACAAGCAAAAATATTAAATACTATTTGCCAATTGCTTTGACAAATATGCAATTGGCATCTCAATACTTTTTATTTTTATTTTTTTATAATGCTGGGCAATCCACACAGCATTATCTAGCCCCATGGTAAGCAAAGCTTGTGTTATGGGTACTAGATAACTGATATACATAATACAATACATTACATAGATACATATATATTTTTTATTATACATAGAAAACGACCAGAACACCCGGAACAAATATCTGCAGATCGTACACACAATTGTTCCGAGGCGGGAGTTGAACCCGCAACCTCCTGCGTTGCAGGCGGACCTTCGCTCACCGCGCCACATCGGTCGTCACTTGAATGTAGGCTTTACAATTCCTTTCACAATTTTACGTAGAACTGCTCATTTTGGTCAAAATCCTTTCACTATTTGATATCCCATTCACGTTTGAATGTCTGATTTCAAATGGTAGCATTCGATTTATCCAATACTAGGTGTACAAATGTTTTTTTTTGTACAGACAAAACTTTGTCACCGGAGCACAGAGTCCGGTTCTACCGTGCTAAAGATTACCGCCGTAACAATTTTTTTTTAAATATTGAGTTAGATAGTTAATTCTGAATCGCCATATCGAGCTGCGGAACATTACTTTGAAGTTATCGATAAATTTCACCATCTTTATGCATATCATTATCAAATAAAACTAGATGTTTACAAAGTCTAGTTATTCTTAATTATAGAGCTGTTTACAGAATTCAAATTAACGCAGTAGTTTTAGAGATATCCTAATTTATATACAAAAAACGGGAGCGCGGCGGCGTTGCGCGCTAATACTAGAGTCTTGAGGGATAAGGAGAAATTTTCGAAAAAAGTACTGAAGGGTTAACAGGTTAAAAAAAAGGCTCTAAATGCTATCAACCGTTGATAAAAACATCGATATGTGAGTATAACGTCTCATTTTTAATATGATTTGGTACATTGTTCGGACACAGAACGACAAAATCACATACAAAAATTAGACGTTTCGATCGTCTCGATAGCTTCTATCGTCAACCAGACTCAGGGCTCAGATCTATCTGAAAGCAGACTATTCTCTGAAAACTGAAAGTGAGTAAAAATCCTGACGTTTAGTGGTCGCAGTGAGATCATTACTTTAATTAAGTTACTATCACGGAAGATTTTCTGGAACACAAAATGTATTTTCTACAAACTCAAACTCAACTCAAACGTCTACTAATTTCATTGAATTTATTTTATTTATAGACAAATTAATAAAAATGATAATCCATGCCGATCGCTTGTATTTTGAATAACAATAATAAAAAAAGAATTTATATTTCAATTCATTTTTTCAATGGTCCTTTAAGACCTGAATTAACTCGTAGTTACTCGCGCATAAAAACATACATAAAAGTACTCGCGTAGAAAAAACTACCAAATACATACAAAATCAGACTTTTATTTATGATTTACAAACATAATTGTGTTTTATTTATGATTAAGATTTAAAAATACGCGTTGTAAATTCGAAACTCCAATAATTAGAGACGATCAAACAGTCGCTCGAGTGTTAAACACCCCACGCGAGTAATTAAGGGTTAAGGAAGGTTTATTAAAATATTGAAAGTTTTCAACCAGTGCGTCCTACCCGTTATGACCTACGGAGCTGAAACGTGGACACTTACGATAGGGCTGGTCCACCAGTTCAAAGTCGCTCAGCGAGCTATGGAAAGAGCTGTGCTCGAAGTTTCTCTGAAGGATAGGATTCGCAACGAATACATCCGACAGAGAACCAAAGTTATCGACATAGCTCTGAGAATTAGCAAGCTGAAGTGGCAGTGGGCCGGCCATATCTCGCGAAGAACCGACGGCCGCTGGGGCAAACGTGTTCTTGAGTGGAGACCACGACTCGGTAAACGTAGTGTAGGACGCCCTCCGACCAGGTGGGATGACGACCTGCGAAAGACTGCAGGTAGATGCTGGATGCGTCAAGCTGAAGACAGGGCGCTATGGCGCTCATTGGGGGAGCCCTATGTCCAGCAGTGGACTAATATAGGCTGATGATGATGATGAAGGTTTATGAACCTATTGCTTCTGATTAAAAGAGAACAAATAAAATAAACAGCACCTACGTAGGTACTTACATTCTTTTAAACAACACACTTAAGCCAATCATCGACTGAGTTATAAAGCCGTAAAGTAGGCAGGTAAGAACCGTCATCAAGATAATAATTTTCTGTCCGGGAATGATTTGATTGATTCTGAGTGCCTGTTTTATTATTATCGGGAATAATTCCTTTTATTATGTCACGATTTTTTGACCCACAGTGGTTTTCTAGTAAATATGTTCCAGTGATAGATACATAACACGACCGATGTGGCGCGGTGGACGAAGGTCCGCCTGCGACGCAGGAGGTTGCGGGTTCGATTCCCGCCTCGGAACAATTGTGTGCACGATCTGCAGATATTTGTTCCGGGTGTTCTGGTCGTTTTCTGTGTATAATAAAAAAATATTAATATCCCATGAGAACTATTTTATGTGATAAAAAGTATGTATGATCTAGGCGTTACGTCTGTGCAAAAATTCAGCCCGATCCGTTCAGTAGTTTTGGTGTGAGAGAAGTAACAAACATCCATCTTAACATCCAAACATTTGCATTTATAATATTAGTGTGGTTGACACATCGACTACGGTTGATATCATCATCAGCCTATAGCAGTCCACTGCTGGACATAGGCCTCCCCCAATGAGCGCCATAGCGCCCTGTCTTCAGCTTGCCGCATCCAGCATCTACCTGCAGTCTTTCGCAGGTCGTCATCCCCCTTGGTCGGAGGGCGTCCTACACTACGTTTATCGAGTGGTCTCCACTCAAGAACACGTTTGCCCCAGCGGCCGTCGGTTCTTCGCGAGATATGGCCGGCCCACTGCCACTTCAGCTTGCTAACTCTTTGAGCTATGTCGATAACCTTGGTTCTCTGTCGGATGTATTCGTTTGTTTTCGTTTAGTGTGGTTGTGCCACATGCTAAATAGAAACTGATGATGATGTTTCTATAAAAGTACCCATATATGCATACATCACTACCCCATATATTCTAATATATCCGTCTCCCTAATTTCCCCGTCAAATTACGCAACCAAATAACTAAAATTTAACAAAAAGCCAAAAGTTTACGTAAATATATCAGTAGCACCAAAAGCACTCTAAATGCCAAACGTACCTTTTTCATAACCTCGAAATTAGCATCGATAATAACCCTGTATATTTTCAACCAGATTAAAATGACACGAGCTTTCCTTCTAAGTTTGTAAAACCCAGGGGTTTTAGTTAACTGGATATCAAATCAGTTAAATACGTTTCTGAGGCAGGTATTAATTTGAAGGAGTGTTATTAAGATCTGTGATGGATTGAATGAGGTGGCATATTTTTTTGGTATGGACCCAGTTTGGTCCATTAGGATTCCATTAACTCAATTTCTATGATTTTGTCTTTTTTAAATTATGGTTTTGATGAAATGTTGGTTGGGTGAAATGATAAGTAGATCTGCTTACGACCTACTCAATTCTTTCCTTAACACGTTCGCGCGAGCCAGCCGTTTTCTCGGACTGCATATATTGACACGCAATTTTCCTATACAATAGTGTACGACTTCTATACACGTTCTGTTGTTGTTCCTCATGAAATTATACTATTACACGACAGAAGTGTTAAGTCGTCCATTTTCAAATTCGTCCATATAAAAAAACAAGTGTTTTTGGTGAAAATCAAAGTAGGTACCTACCAACAAAGCTAAGGCCCGTATTATGAAAGTTTGTTCAGTCATAGACCAATGCTTGAGATACGTTTATGCCATAGAAAAGCGTTACTCAAGCATAGATCGATGACTGAGTAAATTTCATATTAAGAGTCACTAAGAAATAAAATAACCTATCTTGTTTTTGTTATTCTGTGTCATTAGATTTGATTGTTGACTAGTGATTTTGCAACCCTTGCAAGCTTTTTGTCCGCATAATTCACATTTCGACATGTAATGACGTTGTGTCGCGGGAGCAGCCCATAGCCAAGTTATTTTCAAGTCTATGCCTAGGCTAATATTTGAACAGTCCCAAGTGACAGTAGACGCTTGATATTTTGTTACGTTATGATACAGAGTACGAAGTTCCCAAATTTCTATTTAAATCAAACGTGGCTTCACGTTCTGACCATTAGCATCGGAACTAAAAAGGACGTGATTTAACGTTGTGTCACCTTACATATTCACCGAAAGGACGTGAAATGACGTTCTGTCAGAGAACGTGTTAAAAAACGTAGTGTCCTATGAAGTTTTTTTTAAATACTAAGCACTATAGACGGAACTATGTTACATAAAAGCTTTATTGTATATAATTTTTGCACAGACGTAAGTGCTTAATATTAGCATTGCATGGGTGGATTTTATATTTTCTTATTTTTTTTATACTTGATATAAATTCTAGCTACCTACATACCAATAATAATAAGATATCACTTTATTATAAATTATTTGAAATGATCATAAGAAAATCTAACTGAATATATTTTTAATTTTAATTAAATATGATTTAACTTAAATAAGGAATATAATGTATAAAACTATTAATATTTTTTACATATCAATCATTATGCATTTTTACATTTACTATTAAGGTTATGGAATAAATAGCTTTTTTATTTTATTTTATTTATCACTTTAAAAAGATAAGTAATAAGTTAGTTACTTAAAAACTCAAACTCAAAATAATTTATTTCGTTAGGCTTACAAAATAAGAGACAAGTCAAATGTTATACCATAAATTATTATCATATAATATTATTTTACTGTTATAAAACTGTTTTTTGTTAAAAGCAAAAAGTAATAATAACTTGTAATAGAAATGAAACTAAAATGGAAAGTGATTAGCAGATCAGAATCTCTATAATCTGCGGTATAAGTGCTACAAAATAGTTTTGCAAAAACTCAAGAGGCGGCACGAGCCTAGGAATGACATTGCACGTTTTACTTTTGATTTAGCTTTTTGAAGTGAAAACTTCTTTAGGCGCGTTGAGTATTTTTAGGTGAACAAAAAATATTAAATTACTTAGTTTTCACTTCTATCGGCAGTCCCCAAAGACTGCCCCGCATGGGGCATTACACATGTTGATAATGACTATTCTTGTCTTGTTTTACCGAAATATACGATTTCAACAACAACATTAAGAAGTTAGTATTTATCAGTATTTTTGAAGGTTCGCTTGGTGCGCTCTATTACTCATATTCATTCTTTACTCGATTTCAAATGGCAAAAAAACATTTAAAAAATTACCAAACCTTACTACTTAGGAGATAATTATAAATTTGCTTAATAAGTTAATTATTTTTAAGCAAAAAATAATAATAACTTGTAATAGAAATGAAACTAAAATGGAAAGTGATTAGCAGATAAGTATCTCTATAATCTGCTGCATAAGTGCTACAAAATGGTTTTGCAAAAACTCAAGAGGCGGCACGAGCCTAGGAATGACATTGCGCGTTTTATTTTGATCCAGCTGGTTTTATTTTGACAACGACTATAAATTCTTATTTTGTTTTACCGAAATAGACGATTCCAATGACAACAATAGAAAGTTAGTATACATAAAACAGTATTTTTGAAGGTTCGTTTGGTGCGCTCTATGACTCATACTTATTAATTAATTCAGTCGAATTCAATATCTTATAACTAAGCTTATAGCTCTATAAAACCGTCTTCACAAGCTATACCTAACTAATCTAAATCGAATTAATGCTGGACAACAATATCTAGCCCATAGCTAAACAGAGTGTGTGTGTGGGTTAGATACATTTATCTAGTACTGCCATCTGTATGTAAGTACTTAATAAAATACACTACATAGATATATATTTTTATTAGACAAAAAACCAGACAACCCGACAACCCAACCAGAAAACCAGATATCTGCAGATCATTCGGAAATAGAAACTGTAATCTCCTGCGTCGAAAGCGAACGTTCGCCCGCCGTACCATAAAAGTCGTCTTAATTACTGATTGATAATATCTAAGAAATTAAATACCTAATATCCATCAACATTATTTACAACAACATATTTTATATAACATTATAAACCTTATTACTTGATTATGTGCAAAATAAACTTTTTTTTAAGTTACTTATCAACGAAAACAAAGATACTTTTTGTAGTTTTATTGTCGCAATTCTCCTTGCGCTCATTAGGCCTCCCTTATGTATATCGAGCAGCCTAAGTAACATTTTGGACCTATAACTTAGGTTTATATCACTAAAAGGTTGAGTAAACGTCGTATAAAGGTTTTTAGCGTACCTACGGGTTCTATAGAAGCGTTTGGTGAAACGTTTTTGCTCTGTAAGCTATAGAGCCAAATTATCCTATTACCTGTCGATGTAAAGGTTTACTTCACCATTTTATAGAGCCATTATAGACAGGTATTATAAACGTTTCAAATATGCCAGTACAGAGCAATATTACTCTATAGTAGTGTTTGATTCACCTTTACGTATCTAATTTGCTCTATAAGGTTTCCCTGATTACCGTTTTATATATTGCGTTATAGCAGTGATGAATATCCAACAATAGAACCATTTAGTGACATCGTGGTTCCACAAATCACTGCAATAGTCCATGGTCTTTAGTAGTGTTAACGACGCCATAATAGAGCATTTTTGCTCTATAGCGAATATTTCATCACCTTTATAGGATAATTTTGCTCATGATGGCGCCGGAATCTTTGTCATGAGTACTATAGTTGGCCAATAAGGGTTACGGAGTTACCATTTTGCTCTATAGTACAAAACTGCGGTACCTTTAATATTATATTAATATTTTATTTTATTCAAAACTCAATAAACCGGAGGCGCGTTAAAAATACTAAATAAAAATAGTACTAATCTATCGGTAAAACTTTTGTCGCACGAAAATTTTGCAGTATTGAACGAGTTATTCAATGTCAAAATAAGATAATATAAACTAATCACGTTACAATCCTTGAACTGAAATCACTTTACACAGATAATTTATTTTTTCGACCGTGCCATCTGCCGATGCCGAAAGAAAGATATTTGTGATGTATTGGAATTACGGACTCTACTATAGAAAAAATTGGCACTTTAATGGTAACACGAACGCTACTACAGTATAAAATGACACTAAAGTAGCATTACTGTACCCACTATGTCAATAGATTGTCATACGATTACCACTATATCAACTTTATAGAACTAAAATGTCACCGCTAACACTTCTACAGGTCTACTATGTCACTTTTTGGTGATATAATTGCGCCAAATCGGCTTTACTCGACCATCTTTGGGCCTCTATAGTACCAAAAGTGGTGTTTTAGATACGTTCTATGGACTGCTATAGAACCAGAAATTGTTACTTGGGAGTGGACTAACATAGACTGATGATGATGACTTACGTAATTCTAGTCTAAACTACCTTCGTTTGTAGCACAAATTGTCTGTATGTCCTGTGCATAGATGACCCCATCTAAGCCCGGATCCATCGAGTGACCTGCACAAACGTCCAATCAGGCAGCTATCTCGCTTGAAATCGAGTTATGTTGGTCACCACGCAGCTAGCCTCTTCAACAAAACATAGAGTAAGCAATATCCAGAGATGGATAGATAGAAAACACTTTATTATACCATACAAAACAGGAACAATACAGAATTAATGCTTAGAAAAGAGGAAGTATAAAGGGTGGCCTTATCGCTGACAGCGATATCTTCCAAGAATAGGAAACCTTCGCGATCGGTGATGTACCATTTTGATATATTTTTTACTGTAGAATAGTTTTATAATATTTTATTGTATTTATTTTCTATAGTAAAAAAAACTTTCTACGAGAATTTTCAATAAATAAGTGCATTATAATAGGTCTTTATTTCAGATGCAGTTATCCATATTTCAAGTTAAAAATACTTATCAAATATTGTACATAGAGTATTTATTATGTTAGTTCCTATCTTCTGTAATCAATAAATATAATAAATAGTTATGTTACAATCTATTTGTAAAATAGGTGATTCCTTGTATGATGTCTGGTTCCTATTATCACCTTCGTCCTAATGAGAGGAATATGCTTAAAGTTATTTATACACCATTCGTCCCGCCGCGAAACTTTTTGAGAAGACCGGGGTATAGTTAAAAAATATGTAATTATGTAATTTATTGTCTAAAGTTTATCAGTCATCTAGTACCTACCCATAACACAAGCTCTGCTTAGCTTGGGGCTATACAGTGTGGATTGTCCAGCATTATTAATTCATTTTATGGAAACTAAGCTATAATAATAGCAATCAATCTAATAAAATCACTAGCAAAGCAGATGTCAGAAGCTAGTAACGAAGCAATTGAGGACGACCGATGTGGCGCGGTGGGCGAAGGTCCGCCTGCGACACAGGAGGTTGCGGGTTCGATTCCCGCCTCGGAACAATTGTGTGTACGATCTGCAGATATTTGTTCCGGGTGTTCTGGTCGTTTTCTATGTATAATAAAAAATATCTATCTATTTAATGTATTGTATTATGTATATCAGTTATCTAGTACCCATAACACAAGCTCTGCTTACCATGGGGCTAGATAATGCTGTGTGAATTGTGTCCAGCATTATTATAATTAAATGTATTATATTAAAAAAACATATAAATATAAAAATAATAATTACGTCAGTATAACGCCTGTACATACGATAGATTGTTGCATATCAATTCTTAAGTAATCTCTGTCCCGCCCTACTCTACGCTCTGTGGTAATGACAAGACATGAACAAGTAACTAACTGACCACTGCAATACGCAAGTGAGAACTCCGCAAACTGAGTTTCAGTTCTAGGTTATTGCTCTTGAGGGATGATTACAAATATATTGAAGTTGGCTATGTTGGCTTTTGACTTGGTTATACGTATATTTTGATTGTTGCGGATCTATTAATGTCCTGCTTTTTGTTTCGCGCGTTTTGATTTAGTATAAAAGTCAAAATAGGAGTTATACTTTGAAAAACGAACGATGTTGACAAATGACGTTCGATCGCACAAGACGAAAGAAGGCCGATCCGTTCTTTCGGTGAGCTTACTTTGAAAATGATTCCGACATTTATTGCTTAGAGATCCGAAACAAAAGGTAACAGTTAGTGACGCGCCCGAAGCCACTTGGTGGTATGTTTGTTCTATCCGTGCAATTGATGTCATCCGTTAACTTCGTTTGTTTTTCAAAGTAGACCTCCAGACGTTTTCCGCCAAGGTCCCGTCTGCTTGCATTTAAAACTAGACTAAACGCTTTTTGAGATATCTTTTTATAGCTAAGATGATTTTATAGCTTTTAAACCGCATCAAAATCCGTTGCGTAGTTTTATAGATCGAAGCATACATAGGGACAGACAGATAGCGGAAAGCGACTTTGTTTTATGCTATGTAGTGATAAGCAATACTTGATGATATACATTAAAATAAGCATACTATATATTAAGTAGTTAATATGTATTGATTTGAATTCGTTTTATTAATCAAGTCACTAATTATAGTAAAAGTAAAAAATATTATTATTCTGTTTTCCCGAAGTTTCAACAACATAAGAGAGATGTATACTTTTTTATTTTTTTATTTCTTGTTTTTGATACTTCTCCATCTGTTTGTTTGTGATCTACCAACTCTTAGTTTGCCTATATCTTTTTCTCCATCCCTAGGTTGCCTGGGAGAAATCACTGTCAGCGATAAGGCCGCCTATTGTACTTTTAGTATGTAATGTTTAGATATAAGGTGTTATTTTATATCTTAAGTACAATAAAGAGTTCATTCATTCATAAGAGATGATTATTATTAAGAGTTCATATCGCTTAGTTTAAATATTTTAGAAATATCACATCTTTATAGGTAAAAATGACCTTTTCTATGCTACGGCATTACTATTTTCAAGTCACACTAAATTATAAATGCGAAAGTATCGATGTTTATATATTGTATGGATGGATGGATTTTGCCAGCTCTTTTTACCAGCTCCCATGGGATAGGAATAACTTTAAAAAGTTTACATACAAACAATGCGTGCGAAGCCGCGGGCAGAAACTAAAACTTCATATATAGCAATTACCACCATTTATGTACCTAGTAGGTACTCACTAAGTATGAAACGAATACAAAAACAATCAAGCCATAATTGGCATTTAACCCTTCCCCTGCCGGTACCGAAATGACCACAAACCCACTGGATAGAGGTACCCTTTATTAATTCATACAGCGCACGGTGATTAACGTGGACGCAGCGGGGTTGCTAGTGTGGCCATGAATTTCCAGAAAATTGGTAGGATTGGCCGTGACGGACGCGGCGGCGTCTGAATCAGCTTTTCCAACTTAGGCCGCAGATGTCGTAAGAGCTGACTAAGGGATCCTTACAGAACCTTTTCTGTAAAGATCCCTTAGCTACTTTCTTTGTTTAGTAAGTGAAAGTACTTAATTTGCCATTTTGAATGCTTTTAAAAACAAACTTAAATTACATGTAGGTAAAATACTGTAAGTTAAATAATATTTAGTTGTAGATAATATTTAAATATCATTAATTCGAGATACCAGAGGTTAGTTTTATTATGGTAATACCTAGATTATTTTGTACTCATTATAAGTAAACACTATGTTTCTATGAGAATAAAGTTCTTCAAACCTAATTTTATTTAAAGATAAACCTTCAGCACACTTTTTACATCAGATATTTCATATGCAGAAATAAAAGACACTTGGACATTCCTGGTTCTGAAGACGAAAATGAAAATGAAAAGTTTTTATTTCTTTAAGCTTACAAATAAGCACTTAGACAGGTCATATTTTATGGTTCACTTCAATTTTTTGTCCACCAGTGGAAGAAGTGAGAAGAAACCACTAGTATATTCATAACTTATGTGTCTAGTACATATGATTTGCTTATCTGTAAGTTGGTAGATTTTGAGTTGGAGCAAAACTCGTTCCAAGCTTTTTTATCTTCTAAGTAATCTGATATTTTGTAATAAGCTTTTTTACAAAGAATGTGTTTAATTGTGTTTAACGAATTGAGGTTGTCGTGGATACGTAACTCCAAGTACATCCAGTCACCCTGTGACCACTATCGCTGTGAGGCGTTAGAAACATATATGAAAATAAAAGGTACGCGATAAATTCTTTAGTATGTTAACCAATCGGGAAAGTTTCAAAGTTTAATGTCAAGAACAAAGTCCTATCTGACATCGCACGGTATGGTCACCCTACCGCACCTGTATTTGTCACGCTTTGATCTCGACTATCCTTTATCTATCGAACAAATTCATTTCGTTACGTGATTGTTACTTTAATCAACGGAGTAATTAACGTTAAGCCTTCAAAGGGACTAATCAGGGTTAAATATTTTTAAGGCTTTTATGGCATAGTGGAAAAAAGCTATAAAATAGCGTGCGATTGTCGTGGACACTTATTGTATTGATATTTTAATTTGTTTGTTACTGGTCTGATAGTTTTTGTGGCCGGGCTGATTGAGATGAACTTGGATGGTAGATGAGAAAAAATCGGTTAAAATGTACCTACATCAACAGCCCAAAATAAATAGTACCTACACAGGTAGACATGGGCCTTGCCCATAGCGCCCTGTCATTAGCCGTATTTGCCAGTAGCCTTTCGCAGGTTTTCAACCCACTAAGCCGGGAGACGTCCTGAAATACGTTTGCCGAGTCGCAGTCTCCACTCAACAACACGTTTACCGAGTGGTCGGTTCTCTCCTAATTCTTTGAACTATGCCGATAAATTTGGTTCTTTGTCAGATATATATAGGTACTTTAATGTTATATGTAAAAAATTAATTTATCAACTCTACCTCATACGTATATAAGTATATATGTATGTAAATGTTTTCACAAACCCGTTAGTCCCTTACCCTTGGGGGGAGCTTGCTAGGGAGGGGGTAAAACCAATCAATGTCGGTTAATTGGCGCTTTAATGCTGCCTCATTCAACAATTATGGAGGCCGCTGTCAACTGCCAGGTGGGTAGGGATGTGATACGGACTATCGATATCGATAAAATTTAAATTTAATGTGAAACTAGGTGCTGTCCGCGGCATCGTACGCTCTAGAAGTCATTTCATCATCATCAACCTATGATAGTCCACTGCAGGACATAGGTCTCCCCCAATGAGCGCCACAGCGCCCTATCTTCAGCTTGCCGCATCCAGCATCTACCTGCAGTCTTTCGCAGGTCGTCATCCCACCTGGTCATTAGAAGTCATTTCGTTTTCCTATATTGGAAAACTCGAAAATCAAATCATGGTAAATAATCCATTTTTAATGACTTTGTGTTAATATCCATGAGTTTCAAAAGTTTTTTCTTCCCTGTGATATCATCTAGGTACCTGCTTGCCGAATTTCTTGATACCTGTACAGTCTCGAAAGAATTAATTAAAATGTATTGTAAAATGATCGGATATAAATAATCGATAAAATAGTATCCCAGCCCTATCTTCAAATTGTTATATGGCCGTACTAGATTAGTGCCCCCCTCCACTTATCCCAATCAATCTGGAACGTAAACTCGCTTAATTTACCATCGATTTGCAATTAACGGCTCGTTATTATATTGGTTCTCGTTATTGTCGCCGCTTTTAGGATAGGGATGGGGGGAAATGTATCGATGTTTTTCTTGACGACCGATGTGGCGCGGTGGGCGAAGGTCCGCCTGCGACGCAGGAGGTTGCGGATTCGATTCCCGCCTCGGAACAATTGTATGTTTGATCTGCAGATATTTGTTCCGGGTGTTCTGGTCGTTTTCTATGTATAATAAAAAATATCTATCTACGTAATGTATTGTATTATGTATATCAGTTATCTAGTACCCATAACACAAGCTCTGCTTATCATGGGGCTAGATAAAGCTGTGTGAATTGTCCAGCATTATTTATTTATTTTCTTTAATACCTAGTCGCTTACCATGGGACTTGTATTTACTTTTTTTCAGCTATACTAGCTTCGCCCGCGTGGAAATCTATGTGTCAAATGGCTTATTAAGCATAATATAGGAGATTTATCTCTTGAAACACCCTGTCTATGAAAAAAACGCATCAAAATTCGTCGTTTTAAAGATCTAAGCATACATAGGGACAGACAGACAGCGGGAAGCGACTTTGTTTTATACTATTAGTGACACAAAGATTTAATAAAAAGAAGATAATTAAAGATTAGAAACAAATAATAACTAGTATTATTTATAATCGAAATAGTTGACCTAACTGCAGACTATTGCAAACAATCTAGAGGAAGCTCAACTGATATAATTGGTACCTACAATACATTACTTAATAGTCTACCAATTATTTTAAGCTCGTTTGCCATTCTATAAAAGACTAGGTACTGCCCGCGGTTTCGCACACGTTGTTTCCATGGAAACGTTTTTAGGTTATTCGTATAAAACGTCCCATGGGAACTGATTTATCGGAGATAAAGTAGCCTATGTTTTATTCAGGCTTTACCTACCTGTGTGAAAATTTCAGCCCGATACATTCAGCTGTTTTGGCAGGAAGAAGTAACAAACATCCATTCATCCATCTAAACATCCAAACTTTCGCATTTATAATATAATTCTTGTAATTCTTTATTGTACACAAAAAACTTAAAAATAACTTAACTAAAAAAAGATATGTACATAGGCGAGCTTAACCCTAACAAAGAGTTTGCTTACAGCAAAACCTTAGGTTTAAAGGAGAAGCGATAGAACATATAGAGGAAGTGTACAAAGAAACAAATCAGACGAATAGTATAATACATTATGATATATTATTATTATCATCATCATCAGCCTATAGCAGTCCACTGCTGGACATAGGCCTCCCCCAATGAGCGCCATAGCTATCTTCAGCTTGCCGCATCCAGCATCTACCTGCAGTCTTTCGCAGGTCGTCATCCCACCTGGTTGGAGGGCGTCCTACACTACGTTTACCGAGTCGTGGTCTCCAATCAAGAACAAGTTTGTCCCAGCGGCCGTCGGTTCTTCACGAGATATGGCCGGCCCACTGCCTATTCGGATAGATAGATAGATAGATAAATCATTTATTCGACTCTGCAGCACATGATATAAGGTAGCAATAGTAAAAGTAATAATAAACAATAAGTAATAGTAAAAACAAATAAAAAGTGGAGATTTAAAAATTGTGTGCGTGCTGCAGCCTGTCGAAAAGGTAATAGCTCAGCGAAAAGCTTTGCTCTAAGAGCAAAACACTGATTTTCAGTATTACCCTTTGAGGCGACCAGAAGAACGATACACTGACATAATAATGATGTATGATTGCATAATATTTTAAATATTATTATACGGATATTATTATAGTGTGATTAAAATCAAGATAACATGCGCGATAATATTGAAAGCGTCATCAACGATCAAGCTTTTTATGACACAGCACAACAATCAATTCCGTCATTACGAAAATTGAATTGCATTGAATTTTTAAAAGATTCAATTCAATTTGTGGTGGCGTGCATTCAATCATGTAAGGGGCTTTTGTAATTAGCTCGTGTTTAAATATTCAGTTATGCAGCACTCGAATTGATTTTAAAATTAGTGAGTCAAATAACTTTGCGGCTAACTAAAAAAAATACAATACAAACATATTTTATTGTACCTACACCAGATGCAGATCATTACAGACATTACAGACATTCATCATCATCAGCCTATATTAGTCCACTGCTGGACATAGGCCTCCCCCAATGAGCGCCATAGCGCCCTGTCTTCGGCTTGACGCATCCAGCATCTACCTGCAGTCTTTCGCAGGTCGTCATCCCACCTGGTCGGAGGGCGTCCTACACTACGTTTACCGAGTCGTGGTCTCCACTCAAGAACACGTTTGCCCCAGCAGCGGCCGTCGGTTCTTCGCGAGATATGGCCGGCCCACTGCCACTTCAGCTTGCTAATTCTCAGAGCTATGTCGATAACTTTTGTTCTCTGTCGGATGTATTCGTTGCGAATCCTATCCTTCAGAGATACTCCGAGCATAGCTCTTTCCATAGCTCGCTGAGCGACTTTGAACTAGTGAACCCTATCGTGAGTGTCCACGTCTCAGCTCCGTAGGTCATAACGGGTAGGACGCACTGGTTGAAAACTTTCGTTTTCAAGCATTGCGGTATGGACATTGCAGACATTACATATTCATATTTATTTTATTGCATCATTGTGTACATTTATAGGTCTTAGTATCTAGGTAATGTATAAGAAACACAATGGTACCCAAGCAGGGTGTGGCGATATGTACTGTGAATGGAAGTGAGCCGGGTTTCTAAAAAGCTCTGTTTAATAAGTACATACAACAAGTACAAGTATAGTGCGGCCTTATCTTTTAGAAGCGATCTCTTCCAGGCAACCTTTGGATGGAAATAACAATCGTCATTATCAATTAATAATAAAAATGATGTAGATTTAGTGACCAATATCGTCCCGATAGTCGTTTCGGTTATGGGTGTAATAGCGACGAGCCTCGATCAACATCTGAAGAGACTCTCGCTAGGAAGTTGGATCAAGGGCCAGATCCAAAAGGCGGTACTCCTGGACTCGGCACGCATTGTCAGGAAGTTCCTCTCTCTGAAGCCCTGGTCCGAGTTATAATATTTTATTGTATTTTTATACAAAAAAGAATGTGTAGCCCTCGCCTTTAGATTAACTCTCATAAAGGAACGCTCTGCAGCTGGCTTCAATTAATTAAAAAAACAAATGCTGGACAATCCACACAACATCGTCTAGCCCCAAGGTAAGCAAAGCTAGCGTTATGGATACTAAATTTATGATAACTGATATACTTTATACATAACTAACTGTAGTATAATATAGTACTGTTTTTAGTACCTTGAGGTAATATAAGGGCTTTTATACTTAAAAATGGAGTGAAGAATTAATCTGATTCTTCAATCGATGACCAATGTGGCGCGGTGGGCGAAGGTCCGCCTGCGATGCAGGAGGTTGCGGGGTCGATTGCCGCCTCGGAACAATTGTGTGTACGATCTGCAGATATTTGTTCCGGGTGTTCTGGTCGTTTTCTATGTATAATAAAAAAATATCTATCTATGTAATGTATTGTATTATGTATATCAGTTATCTAGTACCCATAACACAAGCTCTGCTTACCATGGGGCTAGATAATGCTGTGTGAATTGTCCAGCATTAGGTATTTATTATTTATTTATTAATCCTTTTCTAATCAGATTTTTTAAAATTAACTGTAATGGAGAAAAAACCATTGTGTTTGTAGTGATATCTATTTTTTTCTGGTTAGTAAGGCGCTACTTAGCTTCTCTCAGAAAGACAAAAAGGATTGTCTCGTAGCAAAAAATTCTCGTAGAGCATCTACGCCGTAGACCCTCTACGAACCTAAAACCTAAAGCTTTCTTAGATATTCTATCAATAAAACAATCTAAAAAACAAACTAAAAGTCCCAACATAATCAGTTTATCCACTTTTCCAGCTTGTTATCCCAAAGTTAACCCTCTAACTGCCGCTTACAAACAATCACTGGCAACGGACAAAAGAAACCCATCGACAATAGAAGAAGTGCGAAGAAAAAAAAATACTGCGTCGCTATTGGTTGACTGAGAGGTGACGTCACTAAGCGCCGCCCCCTAGCAACCGTCGCTACACCTGAGATGAGAGCGAGCGAGATCTGAGCGTGTGAATAAGATAGAATCACATTGACATTGTAGCTCGTAATTTGAAAAATACTTAAGTACGCACAACCGTCAAGCTTACTTCAACTTTATTCTAAAAGCTTTAAAGTGGATATTAGATTGGAGGTGTTTGGATTTACGCTAATAATGTACAGAGTATTGGTCAGTTGGAAAAGCTGTTATTGTTTGGTTACCGGTTAACCGATTTGGTTAAATTTGTGTTAACAGGCAGATGTCCGGTCTCGCTGTCTCTCTCTAACGGGCACGTCTGATTGGTTATTGATTGGCTTGATTAAGCACTTCATTAGTGACTGGTTTGTTTAAGTAGTCAGATTTCAATTATGCATGTAACTGGTTTAATTACTGTATTTACGCTTGTTAATCGTTATATAAATAGCTACAAGATTTCAGCTTAAGTATTGATATCTTCTCTAGATTGTAAATTAACTTCAAATAGGACCATAGAGATTTAAATTATTATTAAGGTTTAAATATAAAATATATATAAAATGCTAAAATACAGAAAGCGCAGCAGGGTTCCAACGTAAAGCCAAAAATTACCCAAATCCAAAACTTTTAACACCTCAACAAAACATGGCGACCCTCAAAGGAATCTTTCGTCCAACACCTCGCACAATCGACCCAATCAAACATAAAGAAAACTATTGAGAGAACTCGTCACAAAGGCTCGCTAGGGGAAAATGGTAATACCTCGCTTCTTACCAAACAAAATCACTCCGCGACCCCAAATTTCGCACTTTGAATGGGCAATTTCGCTCCCCCCTCCACAAGCCCCGCCCACTTTCCCCTAACTTTACTCGCTCAGCGTCAGTGTTGAACGGTCTGCCATCCGAAATGGACGCCCCCGAAGAGCGCTTCTTCGGTAATTCCACCCCGGATCGTTCGGAGACGAACTCCCCGCGTTCGCAAATGAGCAGCCCGAACTCAAACTCATCGATAAACGTGACCGATCAATCGATATCTCTGTCCCAGCACCAACATAACCTAGAAACTCTAAACCGTATGGGGATGTTTTTCCACGCTCAACAAATGCATTTGAATCAGAGTTTTGACGCTGTAAAGTCTAGATTAGGTTTCACACAGAGTAGTGCAGGTCCGAGGCACACGATAGATGCTATTCTGGGCCTGAACGGACAGAGGCGACCAGAAGTGAACAGAGTGAGTGAATTTGAACAGAGGGAGGTGTGTGATGCTGTACCGGTCTCGCCAGGAGCCGTGGAGAGTGCAGGTAAGATAGCTTTGTAACAGAACCTGGCTTTTGGTTGGATTTAATCTTGTTTGATATGAGAGTTTCATAAATACATAATATCATAGAAGGAAAAGTTAAATGAAATAAAAAAGGAGAAGACCGAAAATTTACGAGTAATTTAAGAGTAATTTCAAGGAAAAGGCCGCTATCATGTGGTATAGACAGGTAAAAGAGACCGCATTGGAAGAGAGAAGTGAAGGAAATTGCATCATTGCACCGTAAAGAGCTAGACTCTTTAATTTATAATAATAAACTCTATGTTCTCTTCCAACAATACAAGTTTTTTTTCTCGGTTAATGTGTAGGATAAAGTAAAATATATGTGCCGTTAAACAAACACCAGATACCCTACGACCGTATGTCTTAAAAACCAATTATTGAATTATGTTTGTTATTATTGATATATTTTTATTATATATCGTATATTTTTTTTTATTTCTTATATTTTAGAGATATACTTTTAATATGTAATAATTTTTTTTAGCTATTTGTGATCAATAAAACAACCAAATAGCAATTGAAACTAGATAGGTCTACTTAAAATTTTCTTCGGTTTCTATTTTGTAATATTACCTAGACGGATCGTATTTAATAAATATACAAGTAGACACAGATTTTTAAAATAAGACTTATAATCATTAAATACCCATTGCAAAAAGGCGTTGCAATTATCCGCCCGCCCTTCGCGCCGTCCGCCCAGCGACGGCGCAACGCATCCGTTGTGATCTGCCGTCGGATATTGAGCGGTTTTTTTACTATTGTTTAGGCATATTATATTTTTTGTATTTATCGTCCATGTATTAGATATATTATATTTTTTTTATTTTAGATTTAATTTAAATTTTCTAATTGTATCATCTGAAATTATCTATATAATAAAGAAAGCCTAATTACTCCATGACCATCTCCATTTTTTCTTTCTTTTTCTTTAGTAGATTCCAATTATGAAGTTCATAGTTAGTTCATAGCTCATTTATTGATAACTTTTGGTTACAGGTCACATGTATGGCCATTATAGCACTTACTTTAATTGTTTTATTTAGCTCTAGTTTTATTTTATTGTTACTAAAGTTTTGTTAGTGCACTTCCATACCTTACCAGCAAACAGAAAATGTATTGATACTACCGCACTAGGCAGGCCTGTTGCGGGGGTCACTGTTAACTGCAACACCTCAAACAATCAACTCTAAAATGAAAGAATATGTACATAAATTAAGTAAAGGTGTTATTATTTGTAAACTTTGGTTAATATTTTTTTTTTATATACATATTATTATTTTTTTTGATATATCGCATACAAAAAATCTATTATTAAATCTGGACAGTGTTTGAATATAATCATACACACAAAATATGATTATGACGACCGATGTGGCGCGGTGGGCGAAGGTCCGCCTGCCACGCAGGAGGTTGCGGGTTCGATTCCCGCCTCAGAACAATTGTGTGTACGATCTAAAGATATTTGTTCCGGGTGTTCTGGTCGTTTTCTATGTATAATAAAAAAATATCTATCTATGTAATGTATTGTATTATGTATATCAGTTATCTAGTACCCAAAACACAAGCTCTGCTTACCATGGGGCTAGATAATGCTGCGTGAATTGTCCAGCATTATTTATTTATTTATTTATCGTTAATAGATTTTATAGATACACTCTCCAGATTTCATGTACGTTGATTGATATTTGTAAAGTTTTAATTAGATATAAACTTTTTAATATCTTGGTACCTTTTAGGTTCATAATAATATAACTATCAGCAGAAAACATGAAATACAACTGAAATAAAGTTTTTGTTGGATAAAAAAAATTAAATCATAAAATTAACACTGATATATAATAATATAGTTTTTTTTTAAATCTACTAGTTCTGTTTATGCTATAAACAGTTTAAGCGTGTTAGGTAATAATTCATAGCTAATTCATAGCAATCGAAAACATAAGTGTTTAAAAAAAACTAAAAAAACTTTCTAAAAGGCCTAATCGAAGCCACTCAAAAAGCAATAAATAAGACAAACATCAATAATTTACCATTTCGTAACCGGACGCACGATCTAGCGATCTAATCAATCGACTCGATTGATCTATCGACTCGATTTATGCGTCGATTACCGACAGAGTTTGTAAAACATTGCATTTCACAACCGCTACTGGCGTTGAAGTGTTACATCCGGTTGTTTTTAGTTTGTAAGACCTTGGTTAATAAAACACTTTATTAACAAAATAATAATTATAAATAATGCTGGAGAATCCACACAGCATCATCTAGCTCCAAGCAAAGCAGAGCTGGTATTAACACTTCGATTGCTGAAATCACACGGTATGTGTTTTCTACAAGTGACTAATATGCGTAAATCCACACTAGCACAGTGGCTGAGAAAATACAGATCTGTGTGATTCAGCACAGCCGTAATATTTTTCAAACGAAACGCATGTGCGGCGCAACACAACCGCTGTGCTCTACACAGCGGTTGTGTTACATATTATTATTATGAACCTAAAAGGTACCAAGATATTAAAAAGTTTATATCTAATTAAAACTTTACAAATATCAATCAACGTACATGAAATCTGGAGAGTGTATCTATAAAATCTATTAACGATAAATAAATAAATAATAAATAAATAAATAATGCTGGACAATTCACGCAGCATTATCTAGCCCCATGGTAAGCAGAGCTTGTGTTTTGGGTACTAGATAACTGATATACATAATACAATACATTACATAGATAGATATTTTTTTATTATACATAGAAAACGACCAGAACACCCGGAACAAATATCTGCAGATCGTACACACAATTGTTCCGAGGCGGGAATCGAACCCGCAACCTCCTGCGTCGCAGGTGGACCTTCGCCCACCGCGCCACATCAGTCGTCAAAATACTGAATAACTGAGTTAAGATACAGATACAAGTAATACCTATTGAATACCAATTATTACAAAAAGGCATTGCAATATCCACCCGCCCTTCGTCTAGTAATTTTCTTTGTTAGTAAAGTTTTTACCAATACCTAGCCTAAGCATATTATGTATGTAAATAGCGGGCACCACAAAACTTTTCCGTGCGTCACTTAGTACCTAAATAACTTCCTAGGTAAACCTAAATACCTAACCTAAAATCCTAAAAATAAATTAAATTAATTAAACCAAATACCTTTAACAATGCCATAAATTGGATTACTGAACTAAATATCCAAAATACAGTTATAAATTAAATAACTGAACTAAAATCCGACGGTCAATTAACATTCTTGAAGTTATTCGCGTTTCATAAATGTAGTTAAAGAAATGGAGTAATATTAAGGGTTATGTTCGAGGTCATTTTAATTTGTGTGAAATTTTTAATTGGTTAATCGGGTAATTCTTATCGTTAGATCGCTATTTCTTGAGCTAGGGGCGCAATAAGACCGTTTAAGGGTGGGTTTACATGGTTCAATTAGGGCTGGATTTCACCAAAACTCTTTAATGCATTCACTGTCCTGCTTTATCGGCGGCGTGACCCGTGCCGCTGCCACCGCACCGCCGCCCGCCGCCACCGCCGCCGCCCGCACCGACAGGCGGAGCAGTGTTACAATACAATACAATACAAAAATTCTTTATTGTACACCATAATCAAATTAATCATTACAAAAATACATTATATGCGACAGGTACAATGGGCGGCCTTATCGCTTAGAAGCGATCTCTTCCAGGCAACCTTTGGATGGAAAGAATTATATGAAATTAAGAAAAGGCAGGGGGTGTACCACAGTTTATCTAAATAAGAATACTAAAAAAAACAACAGTGTTGGTTCAGAAGAGCAGTTTACAGCTATAACAAAAATGGTCATTACATTTTTGCAATCATAGCTAAAGCGTGTTAGTAATCAAACATTTTTTCGGTCGAATTTACAGATTCTTACTGACCAGACCTAGTCGGACTTTTTGATAATGATAATAATAATAAGCATCGTCAGGAAGTTCCTCTCTCTGCAGCCCTAGTCACCGGCCGCTTGAGTCGTTCGTATTTACAGATTCTTACTGACCAGACCTAGTCCATCGGACTTGTTGATAATGATAATAATAATAAGCATCGTCAGGAAGTTCCTCTCTCTGCAGCCCTAGTCACCGGCCGCTTGAGTCGTTCGTATTTACAGATTCTTACTGACCAGACCTAGTCCATCGGACTTGTTGATAATGATAATAATAATAAGCATCGTCAGGAAGTTCCTCTCTCTGCAGCCCTAGTCACCGGCCGCTTGAGTCGGTCGTATTTACAGATTCTGACCTAGTCCATCGGACTTGTTGATAATGATAATAATAATACGAGTAAGCATCGTCAGGAAGTTCCTCTCTCTGCAGCCCTAGTCACCGGCCGCTTGAGCCTAGTTTCGCGGTCGGTGATCTACCCTTTTAGTATATATTTTACTGTATAATAGTTTTACAATATTTTATTTTCTATAGTAAAAATGTATTTTATAACGAGAATTTAATTTTTTTTTTCATTTTTTAAATGCTGGACAATTCACACAGCATTATCTAGCCCCATGATAAGCAGAGCTTGTGTTATGGGTACTAGATAACTGATATACATAATACAATACATTACATAGATAGATTTTTTTTTATTATACATAGAAAACGACCAGAACACCCGAAACAAATATCTGCAGATCGTACACACAATTGTTCCGAGGCGGGAATGGGGTTCGCAAGCGGACCTTCGCCCACCGCGCCACACCGGTCGTCAAAAAAAAAAAAAAAGGAAAATAAATAGAACTATAAAATAAAATCATTATTTTCAGACACTAGATCCATATCGGTACAATATATTTCTACTTAAAATAATCTAAACTAATATAAGAATCAAAATATATACAGAAATAGATAATACATAGTTCCTATCCTATACATTGGTACATAGGGTATAGGTATAGGATAGGTTATATTCTTTTTCTGTGGATTTTCATCTAATTGATGCCTTAGTCAGACACAAATAATTTTAGGTGGTGGATTAGCCACCCACCGTTTATACCAACATGTCAGACAAGCCAACCGAATGATCTGCCGTACTCCTTATAATTTTATAATTGAGTTTTTACATGTTAAGACTTTGACTGCTGAAATCACACGGTATGTGTTTTCTACAAGTGACTAATATGCGTAAATCCACACTAGCGCAGCGGCTGAGAAAATACAGATCTGTGTGACTCAGCACAGTCGTAATATTTTTCGAACGAAGCGCATATGTGGCGCAACACAACCGCTGTGTAGAGCGGCAGCACGAATTTTTTAGGTTAAAAAAAAGATCGCAGTCGTCGAAAAAAAATCGCAGTCAAAGTGTTAACTCTGAACATAAACGAGGCTTTTCTCTTTCTCTAAATAGATTTTATGTTGTTGGTCAGGTCTTGGCCAATCTCGGCCTACAGCGAAGAAGGTAACCACTAAATAAAGTTATTTTTGTCAATTGCTCATCGTGTGAATAAAGCATTTAACCAGTTAAGCTCTACGGGGTTCCTTACTAATGATATTCCGAGAAGGTAACTAATAAATATATTTTTATTTAATTAGGCACGAATTTACGACATCGCGTTTTATCACGGAAATTCTGGTTTTGTTTTATGATTTCGGTTTAATTGCGTTTGTAAGTGGTAGTAAAGGTCGCAGATCTTATTATGTTTTCCATACACATAGAGAAACACACGCTTTGAAGAGTGTACCGAGAGATGGTGGCTGGCACATTCGAGGGATACACTCTATTCAAAGCGTGTTTGTGGAATGAAAGGAAAATACTGTAGTTTTCCTGTATGGTATCGTGACAATCTAGAAGTAGCTCACCTGATCCTTATCAATATCTATTAATCGAAAGTGTGCCTAAGACACTGGCTCGCTGGATTGCCCCGCTGTATAGCAATGTTCATGCACTGCGCTAGATACTCACCTGCTCTCGGGTCACCCGTCGCTTCGACCAGAGAGACTGATAAGTTTTTGGAAACTCGTCTAGCTTCGGTACCCCATGGTCTCGACTCCAAGGGGAGCAAATGCATAGGCTCTGTCAAGATCTGCATATTTGAGATCGTCAGCGAAATCTGACCTCACACGAGCCCTTCGGAAGATGCGAAGGCGCAAGTATGTCGAATCTAGTTGTTATGTAGACAAGTCAAAAAATAAATTTTACCATACAAGCACATTCAAAACTGTTAACAAAATGATTCAACCAATCACATAGAAAAGGCAGAGTAATCAACCAATCGCCGATCGCCGCAGAATCGATTTGCCGCCATCATTGGTGATTGCATTATTGCCTAGCGCAGACCGCAGGCGATTCGCGATTTTATCGAGTGCAGATTCGAGTCTGCTGGTCAATTCAGTTGTATTACTCATAATATTTTCGCAGCTCATAATTTATTTTGCTGTGTTTTTATTCGTTATCGAAATGCAGCCTCAGAACGGCGAAAATAAAAAAATAAATAATGCTACTACACAGTATGATACACTCACAGATAGTGCTGAATTGACCTGCTGATTTCATCTTATTGCGTCATAATGCTGTAAATTTTTGTATCTGGATATGAAAAACATCTTAGAAAAAAAAATGATTTAATGATTTCTTAAAGATCCGGAATTAATAGGCACTTCTAAATTACCTAGGGTTATAGTAAGAAAATAATAATTAAGAAATAATCCTGGACAGATGCCATGATGTGCTAAAATGCGCCAAAAAATTATATCATCGACATTTTGTGAAAATGAACCCTTCTCAGCCATTAACAAACCAGATAGCTACATCAAGCGTTCGATTTTCAAATAAATGACTCGTCCAATCATAGTGGGGCCGCAACTCGATTGTGGACTGATGAATCGATTTGCAATCGCTATTACTGGCGATTCGATTATGGATGCGCGACCGACGATCATTGGACAGGACTGACGATTTCTTGTTTTGGAATTTAGCGGTTTTGATGGTTTGTTTTGAATTTAGAAGGCTTTAGTGTATGAGTTAAGTTATTAGGCTATTGATAAGGGGCTTATGTTCTTAGTACCAGTGGACACAATAAGATACTTACCTACCGAAAAACCAAAAAAAGTTTGACTCCTTTCTAAATACAATATTACGTGGAAATAACCTCAGTCAAATCTTTCGGAACCATTCGAACTATAAAATAATAAATACCTTAATAGAAGTAGGTACGTAAATGACTTCACTGAATCAACTTTTCTATTACAAAATAGGACAGGAGAGTAAGTGAGTAAAATTTTTAAAATGCTTTTTTTTCAAATTTAACAAAAATTAGCCCACTCACTGCCCCACCATTATCTAACAAACGCTGAACATATATCCATGTGCCCTATAGGCACTGAAAGAGTTATTTTACGGGAGATTGACTTGATAATTAAGTGTTAATTTTCTAATTTATTTTTATGTTTTCTTTAAAATATTTTTCCTAATAACAGAACATTTTAAAATTACTCGAATCATAACAATTGCTATTACGAGTATATGACCATATCGCTACAATTGGTATTAATAACAGCCAGAAAGTGGCTATCTTTGTAAATAATCACCATAAATGTGGATGCCGCGACTCGGCAAACGTAGTAAACGTAGGACGCCCTCCGCCCAGGTTCCCACCTGGGCGGAGGGCCTCGACCTGCGAAGGACTGCGGGCAGATGCGGGATGCGTCAAGCTGAAGACAGGGCGCTATGGCGCTCATTAGGGGAGTTCTATGTCCAGCTTTGGACTTACATAGGCTGATGACGATGATGAATGTTACACTAATAAAATTTAAGGTTACCTTCATATTAAGAGGTCAGCAATAATGAGTTACAAGCAATATAAAATTATGATTAACATATTCAAGTCATTAACCTGTCAATAGGCGATGCAAATGTTGGAGTAATCACTTCTAATTAAAAAGAAAAAGTATATAGGTAAGTAGGCACGGAGGTTAAGGCAGAAAATGTTTACGCGTGCGATGGTTCCGTACCTAGACTACCAAAAAAAAAAATTACGTATGATGTGATGCTGTGGGGTTTTTTTTTGTTGTAAATTATGTTTTTTTTTATAAAAGTAAAATAAAGTAAAAGTAAAAAATCATTTATTTCTTTAGGCTGTAAGCCTAAAGAAATAAATAATTTTTTACTTTAATATAAGTGCTAATAAGCACTTAGACAAGTCATATTTTAAATATAAATTATTATCAAATAAAATTATTTTACTGTTCGCTTCAATTTTTTGTCCACTAGTGGACGAAGTGAAAAGAAAAATAATTTTATAAAATAAATTATATATAAATATAAACTCTTTAACTCTTCTCATTTTTCTCTTTTTTTCACAGCAAGATTGTACACTTTTGTCTGAAACTACGTAAACTTTTTTCTGCTGGGACAGCTGGGTATGTTTATGCAAAATACTCTCTTAACACTTTGACTGCGATTTTTTTTCGACGAATGCGATCTTTATTTAACCTAAAAAATTCGTGCTGCCGCTCTACACAGCGGTTGTGTTGCGCCGCACATGCGTTTCGTTCGAAAAATATTACGGCTGTGCTGAGTCACACATATCTGTATTTTCTCAGCCGTTGCGCTAGTGTGGATTTACGCATATTAGTCACTTGTAGAAAACACATACCGTGTGATTTCAGCAGTCAAAGTGTTAAGAGTATTCGTGAATTTTGAAGGATATTCTTGGCTCTTGGGTAAAATATTTAGCTTAATTGTTTGTTTTAAAACACACAAGTAAGAAAGCTCATTTAAAAAAAACGGCTAATGGAACGAGGCGCTGCTTGTTCGAACGTCCAAACCTGACGTATGGGTTAGTATTGAAGACCTGCCGGTCAAGGTAATTTTTTTAATGTTCACGACAGTTTTTTTACAGTTCGAGTCCGATTATTCCTACTGAAAAATCTACTTCTTAAAGGGGTTCTAACATTAAAAACGTTAATATAGTAATAACAAAGTGAAGAGCTTGAATAAATTTAAAATTACGAGAAGGAGAATTGTATACCATTTTGTCTCAACTAATAAGGAACTCCAACAGACAAAATAATTCAATAAAGAAACCATTTTGTACTCATTAAGCCGAAGAGCTTTAACACCAAATCTGACACATGATTAGGGTTGCCACATACAAAAAACAACGACTGAGCCATTATAAAGCGAGTGTTACCAGATTATCGATAATAATTGTAAAAAAAACTGATTCATATCACGTCTTAATGCATCCATAATATTTTTATTTGTTTTGTGTCGTGTAATCTCTCAATCTTAATGCGACATAGCTGTCTCATTTTCTCCTGTGGTCAGATAAGTGGAGTGAAAGAGATGGATGTGTGTTTAGACTTCTGGTTTTGTGATCGCTCAATCTTGTGTGTCATGGTTGTAGTATTTTGTCAGATTTGTATGGAGTTGATGTTTTAATCGGGACATGCGGTCGATTGTATGATTTCTTGTAAATCGATAAATTGGACAATATTAATGCTTCCTTACAAAAATCTGCTCGATACTGGGAAAAGATAGGACAAAGCGACTTATCACTGGTTTTTTGGTATGATGACATTTTTATGAAGTAGGTATTCTTCAAATATTTCGAAGTACACTTGCGAGCTATAAACTGGAATCACTTCATCGCTGGTTTCTGCAGAGCATATTTTACAGTTGCCATGGAATAAACTGCAGATTGGTGTATATTATTTTAAAGATAATTTTATTAGCTTTCAAACTCTTTCGATATCATAGCGAAAAAAATGTTCATCATATGTCATGGAACGTGAAAACAATAGACATAAATTTTTGGAACGAAACATCATTTTTTTCAAACTCCTGAATCCCTATAAAAACTGGGAATTTATACAATTTTGTCATCAGTCCAATATATTTAGATTTCTGAGAGAGATTGTATTTCTTAAGTTTCGTAGTATTAAGTTTTATGTACTGTTTATTTCCCAAATAAAATAAAAATAAAAAATAAGCCAATAGCGTCATATTGCAAGATTTTATTCTATTTGCCCTGTTATGTCTGGGCAAATGTCTTAAACCAATTACACTCAACCAATTGAGCTGAAATTTGACATATCAATGTAAGTTGGGTGACAATGCAATGTCAATTTTGTAGGGACACTAATTTTGCAGAAAAGATGTGGACCAAGTCTGGGTTTTTAAATTTATTATTTTTTACTTAAAACACCAACATCTTTACATGCCAACTGATCTTAAACGTTTAAAAAAATGCAGTATTACACATCTATCTATCTCTTCATTGGCCAATAGATACATACAATACAATACAATACAATACAAATACGCTTTATTGCACATCAAACACAGAGAAGCAAAAACAGTAAAGAACAAAGATACAGATGCACAATGGGTGGCCTTATCGCTAAGAGCGATTTCTTCCAGGCAACCTTTGGATGGACACGTTGCTAAAGTACAGGTATGACGGTGGCGTATTATAGACTAATGTTGTTTATAAAGTATATACAATACAAATACATGTTTATACGTTAATGGAAATAAATACTGATTATAGACACTATTACACATACATACATAAAATATTAACTATTTGAAGTTGAAGAAGAAAGAAAATGTTCGTAGACCATATGTTTAAATATAGGGAGAGATTTAGCTTGTCTTATTGGGGTAGGTAATGCATTCCATAGTCTTAATTTATTGTAACAAATTTGTTACAGTTATTGATAGATACTTTTAAACTTACGCGATCTGAACACATATTTATAAGTATTAATACAACGGGTATTTATCGCGTTTATTTACCTATTTTTCCCGACGTTTCAACAGGTTTACACACTGTCGTGGTCACGGGATGACTGGAGTACTGGAGTTACCGCCTCAGCGAAGCGGGTGCTAGTTTATTTGAAACTACCCTCATTTGGTTTTCGAGACTAGTAGACATGTCCAGCTATAAATACCCGTTGTATTAATACTTAGAAATAGTTATTGATAGCATCTTAAATCCTAACATAGGTTTATAAAAACACTAGAGTCCTCTTAACAATACTAAAGTTAAAATTAAAATGAATGCTAGCATCAGTAATTAGCGGTAATGTTTATGCTTCACTTTAGCGATCAGTGACTACTACTCCGCTACTAAGCGCTTACCACTCTCCTGGCTACTTAAGTCCATCAATCACGGTGCGGACAAAGTAATAGCGCGATAAATAAATGAAGAGGTTCCGCTGGTTACCGCTGCCTACCGCAAGTTAGTTCTTGCATATTAGACGACCGATGTGGCGCGGTGGGCGAAGGTCCGCCTGCGACGCTGAAGGTTGCGGGTTCGATTCCCGCCTCGGAACAATTGTGTGTACGATCTGCAGATATTTGTTCCGGGTGTTCTGGTCGTTTTCTATGTATAATAAAAAAATATTTATCTATGTAATGTATTGTATTATGTATATCAGTTATCTAGTACCCATAACACAAGTTCTGCTTACCATGGGCCTAGATAATGCTGTGTGAATTGTCCAGCATTATTTATTTATTTATTTATATGAAAGTATCGTGTAATATGTTGAATCCTATCATCATCATCAGCCTATATTAGTCCACTGCTGGACATAGGCCTCCCCCATTGAGTGCCATAGCGCCCTGTCTTCAGCTTGACGCATCCAGCATCTACCTGTAGTCTTTCGCAGGTCGTCATCCCACCTGGTCGGAGGGCGTTGAATCTTATAGGAAATCCTAATTATAAATATTTCAGTCTCCATGCTCAAATTATTTCTTGTTAGTTTGGTAAATGTTAAATAATTATTCGATACCAGTCGGCTGGTTTTTTGGGGCTAGATAATGCTGTGTGGATTATTCATTGCATTATTTATTTATATTATTTACATATTGTTTTATTATTATTTATCATCATCATTATTATGTTTTTCCACTGCTGGTCATAGGCCTCCCCCAATGAGCGCCATAGCACCCTGTCTTCTGCTTGACGCATCCAGTATCTGCCCGCAGTCCCTCGCAGGGCGTCATCCCACCTGGCCGGTTTTATAATAAGTCGTATGAATAAACACGAATTAATTAAATAACCATAAAATAAAATCATAAAAGAAACATCCTTTAATTTGACAATGCCACTTAAAGAATGGCAATGAATAAGGAAATTCGTATAAATAATAACGAGGTGAAGTATGCAAATTCAATGCAACTTAAGTTTCCCCCACTTTTCATAATTCCTCTTTGCTGAAAAACAATTCATCACTGTGCAATTTCCCAGTCAAATTATTTAAACAAACATTTGTAAAGGCGATGCGATCGCGTAATAACAGAGTAATACCGTATCATTTATCATTTTGTATCATTTCATTTATCATTTGTATCGTGGGTTATCAAGATTGCAAAGCACACCACTTCCACATGATTTACAGGTTCTGCTATAATTTGAAGTTTCGCAGTGATTGCATTTCGTAACAGGTTTGCATCGACTGAAACTAAGTAATCTTTGCTTTGTTAATGAAGTTAACTCATACACTGCCCGCCAATGCGTCGCCGTCGCGTCACTGACATTATGCGTCATGGGCAATGTCAGTGACAAGTATTGTTTCGACTTTTGATAGGTAAAAAAAAATCGAACGCAATTGGCTGTTAATTTCCAAAGCAAAAACTATCTAAATACGTGCTACGTTTGAAATTCAGATGATAGATAGATAGAAAACACTTTATTATACCACACAAAACAAAAAACAATACAGTAATAAAAACTTAGAATAAAGGCATAAAGGGCGGCCTTATCGCTGAGAGAGATCTCTTCCAGGCAACCTTGGGATGAATGTCTGGAGTATTCTTAACAACATCATTTTGTTTTCTTTTCCTCCATTTTTAGGCAAGTATTATAATATGAAAAATAAGATTGAATGCACAAAAAAGTGCCCGCCGCCACGTTCGGTTGAAGGTTTTAGATATAGAGTCAAGTTTTGTTTATGACAACTAAGGGCTCATTCACACAGCATCCGTTTAACAAATTCGTTAAACCAAAAGTGCTTCATATCTAGTTTAAAGACGAAATACGAGTAAATAAATGACTTTAATTTTTCCCAGGTGAAGGCTCCTGCAACAGCAACGACGGCTACAGCCAGCGAACGCCCCCTGAAGACAAATCGCCCCCTGGGAGCGACGACGACGCCCCCCGACCAGGCTCCGCCGCCGATAACAAGAAGAAGCACCGCCGGAATCGAACCACCTTCACCACATACCAACTGCATGAGCTGGAGAGGGCTTTTGAGAAGAGTCATTACCCTGATGTGTATTCGAGGGAAGAGTTGGCTATGAAGGTTAACTTGCCGGAGGTTCGAGTTCAGGTAAGATTTGTTCTATTTCGTACTGTTTTTTCAGGTGCCAGTACCTATTTGGGTACCAAAAGTTAGATATCTGATGGTTTACACTGCAAGCGCGTAGAAAGAGATGATCACTATGTCAATATAGACAGCTGTTAGCCAGGAGACAAACGTTTATTGATCCGGAATACTGTCGGTTGTGTGATCTACAACCTACAACTACATACGCCATCACGAAATCAACTTTGGCAGAGGCTATTTTCAGGCTCTTACTTACTTAAAAAAATACAAATCATGGTAAACATCTCTCATTTTGAAGATCCCTGTAGCGCAGTGAGAGAAAGAATAGAAAGTAATAAATTAGTTGTACAAACGTTTGTACCGAGGCGGGAATGGAACTCGCAACCTCCTGCGTCGCATCCAGACCTTTGCACGGGCGGTGTGCAAAGGTCTGGATGCGACGCAGGGTTACCATAGGTTGTTTCAAGAAAGAAGAGGTTAGTTTTATACAAATTCAAGAGTCGATATCTCATAATGTATCGCATTATATTGCATACGTAGGACTTGTCTGTTTCTAGGTCTCTTTGTACTTGTTTTACACGATAATTATCCCAATACATCGCTTATCAGTTTGAAGAAAATCAAAAGATTTACTAGATTTGTCCGCCTGCTTAATAAAATCACTCCAATCCCATTCAATATGAAAGTTCACAGAACCAACTTAAGTGTAATACGAAGTGAACGCACTTGGCAAACATTGAGAGCCCTCCGGAAAAGGGTAAAGGGCCAATAATGAACCAAGGGCTTATGCCAATCCCTTGCCTTGAGCATATGTCAGCTGTTCCAAACGACCAGTTTAAAAATACCCTTCTTCGCCGTACAACGGGTTACCAAAATCGGGGTTTGTTCAAAGTTCTTTGCTGACTGGTCGTTTAATAATTGGTTTCTTTCTGAAAGGATTGCGGTTTGAATTTAGTTCTTATTGGGTTGAGAATAGGAATTTGATTACGGATAATGTTTTAAATTGAGTTAAAGGTGTCTGCGTATTGTGAATTTGATGAAGGTGGCTCGTAAACGTACTTTATTGGAGACCACGACGCTGCAAACGTAGTGTAGAACACCCTTCAGCCATGTTTTAATGACAATGAAAATGGGTTATGAAACGTGGACGTATCCCGACACCCCAAAGAAACTGATCATTATGATTTAACTTATCATGGTTGTTGAATAATATTTTACTAGTTACCCACGGCTTCGCGTGCGTTCATTATACCATAAACGCTGGGGCAAACGTGTTCATGAGTGGAGACCACGACTCGGTAAACGTAGTGTAGGACGCCCTCCGACCAGGTGGGATGACGACCATCGTAAGACTGCAGGTAGAAGCTGGATGAGTCAAGCTGACAGGGTGCTCATTGGGAAAGGCCTATGTCCAGCAGTGGACTAACATAGGCTTATGATGATGATGATAACGAAAAGGAAGATATCTTTATCTTTAAAAGGAGCTCGCAGGAAACAGACCAAGCTCTTGCCCAACAAAAACATATCCGAACAAACCACTTCTGTACTCACAAGGAAGAACAATGCTTCTCAAGAGTCCATTATACCTAGTAAGAAAAACAGTAATAGCGACCCATTTGCCCTTTCTTGCTACGAGTAAATTACAGAGTATTACTGAACGGTAATTATAAGATGGGAGATTGATAGATTGCTCTTAGGGTGTAAGGGTTGTAGGGTGCGTGTTCTTGACATGATGATGATAAATAAATAAATAAATAATGCTGGACGATTCACACAGCATTATCTAGCCCCATGGTAAGCAGAGCTTGTGTTATGGGTACTAGATAACTGATATACATAATACAATACATCACATAGATAGATATTTTTTATTATACATAAAAAACGACCAGAACACCCGGAACAAATATCTGCAGATCGTACACACAATTGTTCCGAGGCGGGAATCGAACCCGCAACCTCCTGCGTCGCAGGCGGACCTTCGCCCACCCCGCCACATCGTCGTCACAGACACTTAAACAAGCACTTAGACAAATACTATTTAGCTAAGATAATAAATGGCAGTCAGGAAAATCCATTTCACAGAAACTCTATGAAAAAGTCTAATGCGCGAGCGAGCACGCTGCATAAAATGCATTCATTGTCTCTTTCTATTTTACAAATGATAATATCAAAGTGAAAAAGAGCTCGTACATTATGCTAAGCTTTAAAGTATTCAACGGTACACTACAATAATGAACACTACAACACAATATCATGGTGTAAAACAAACACTAAATATAAACTACCATTTCACACCAAACACACTTTAAAACCTAATAAAAACAACCTTCAACTGTCGCGATAGAGTCAAATTTACAGCGACAAAATCATACTAAACAGTACAAAAATAAAACAGAGAAAAATAAGCTTTATTTGTATAAAAGTATGGTAGAATTTGGTTTGCGTAGGGTGGGTAGGGGTAAAACGGATCCGCACAAAAACGTTTATTAGCACATTTTGAACGCAAGTCGAGCGTGTCAAAGATAAGTGACAACCTATTGAGATGTGTGGGGTGGCCATCATTTGGAATTGAGGGCAAACGTTGAATAGTAACTAAATTATTTTCATTATTCACCGAAATTTCGCATTATACTAACTTTAAATATGACTTGATCAAACTCTGTACAAAAACCATGAGGCTAGATGATGGTGTGCATATTGTCCAGCATTATTTATTAATTTATTATTACAGTTTTTTAAGAAAATTTATTTTATTGCCATAAAAACGCTTTTACACAAGCTAAAACTAAATTGCTACGATGACGTTCGAAGCATATGCTACGACGTTCGTAGCAAAACCGTAGCACTTATAATATGAACAAAAGCTTTTGTTCCTGCTATAAAATTTCAACATCATGGTCATCCCACATCTCCCATATAGCGCCTAGCACACCGAATTCGATTACAATCGCTTATCCATTGTATTCTATTTGTCTCTAATGCACTACATCATACACCAAACAAAGCAGACCCTTACCACCCTACCCCGACTTCCCCTCTCCAGCTCAAGTAGTTCTGGACTCACTGCCAAAATAACTAAGACCTTTGCTTAGCATGTAGCTTGAGCGTGAAACAGCTCAAATTAAATTGGGCTTTTAGATAGTTGATCTATGATTCGTTCGTAATTGTTTCTTTTCACGGTCCAATTTTAAATGGTCTTTTGTTAAAGTGTTTATAGGTGAGTGACTTTACAAGGAATTTATTGTAGTGACGAGAGATTAGAGTTGTTTTTAAATGGATTTTTGCGAATGAGGGTGATTGTGATCTTTGGATTGTGTGAGACAGATGTCCCATAAGATTTAAAAGAGCTTTATTCACCGACGTTATAAATCGGACGATTAGCAAAAAGAAATAATTTTCGCGTTCATAAAAACAAAACTACTTTGTATAATTAATACAAAGTAGTTTTGTTTTTTTTTGTATATAAAATTATTTAATTTAAAAACCGGCTTGGATTTTGGAATAGTTTATGTGGTTTTTCGAGTAAATACATTATCATCTTCACGTCAAAACGACAACGACGACCGATGTGGCGCGGTGGGCGAAGGTCCGCCTGAGACGCAGGAGGTTGCTTGGGTTGCGTTGGGTTCGATTCCCGCCTCGGAACAAATATCTGCAGATCGTACAAACAGTATGATCTGCAGATATTTGTTCCGGGTGTTCCGGTCGTTTTCTATGTATAATAAAAAATATCTATCTATGTAATGTATTGTATTATGTTATCAGTTATCTAGTACCCATAACACAAGCTCTGCTTAACATGGGGCTAGATAATGCTGTGTGAATTGTCCAGCATTATTTATTTATTAATGAACAGATCGGGATGAAATTTACAGGTACTACATCTGAAATAAAACATAGGCTACATTTTATCTCATAAATCAGTTCACATAGAATATAACCACTCACACGCCCGGCCACGGATAAACACACTGTTCGTAATAAAAACAACACACAGGGTTGATTTTTAGTTTTTAAAAATTCATCTTCGGAAACGTTTGTATTGGCACCTTGCTTTTTTGTCATTCTACCAACGGAACAGGTATTAGAGCGACAATCCATGACCACAGAGCCATGATATTAGCGAGAAATTAGCCACAAAACGAGTTTTATTTACAGCTCGGTCGGAGAAATTTGCAACAAATGTTGCTGGGGCGTTCAACCGGAATTTTTTTCTCGTAACTAATGTTGCTGGGGCGTTTCAGTGGATAAATAACCATAAAAAGTTATCACAGAAACGTTCGCAGCGCATTTAATGGATTTCTAATGCAGTTTAGTTTCCAAAGTCTAAGCTGGAACAAGCTAATAAACAAATCAATAGTCTTCAAAATAGGCAAGTTTCGTCGAGCAATCGATGAAATTTTCTGCTAATCCAGTTTAGTTTCCAAAGCTGCAGTGAAGTATAGCCGTGTGTGATCCCGTCAGATGCCGGTAATTCACTTATTTGCTGCCGGTGTCGCGACACCTAGCTATATCGTTTCAGATATAGTGGAAACAGTTCAGACATTTCCGAAAAATTGCTTCTAGGTTTTAGATAAATACATAGATTATTTATTTTTTGCAGGACTTTTATGCAGGGAGATCTAACACTGTCTAAAAACTTGCTTGAATTAACTAGTTTTTAGACAGTGTTAGATCTTTTCTGAAATATTTTCATGGAACAAATAAAAAATGTAATTCGAAGTATTCTACTTTTTTATGTAGGAATCCTTATGTGTTTCCTTAGGTGACTTAACACTTTGACTGCGATTTTTTTCGACGACTGCGATCTTTTTTTTAACCTATAAAATTCGTGCTGCCGCTCTACACAGCGGTTGTGTTGCGCCGCACATGCGTTTCGTTCGAAAAATATTACGGCTGTGCTGAGTCACAAAGATCTGTATTTTCTCAGCCGCTGCGCTAGTGTGAATTTACGCATATTAGTCACTTGTAGAAAACACATACCGTGTGATTTCAGCAATCAAAGTGTTAAGGGTCAGCTTACACCGAGACCCAACGCAAGGCATATGTCGGAAGCGTCTCCAAGATGCTGGCTGCATTACCACGCTATGGCAATCCTGATGTGCTGCGCCAGATACCCACCAGCTCACACGTCATGTCGCTCAGATATTTTTTTAAAACCTGGAGATGCCCGGTAACCCACGCAAGGGAAAATACATAGACTCAGTCGAGACCAGCATATTGCTGCGTGCCTGTTTGGACAAATCTGCCGCCGCGCCAGCCCTCACGGAACTGTTATATCAGCTAACTTATCAGGAACAATTATTCGGTGAAATAGACATATTCCTACAAATATACTCAAACACTCTTCTGTGCGCTGGATCTGAGATCGTGTCTGCCACTCTACCGGGTTCTGACTGAAAACCAGCGCTCTTTCACAAATGACCTGGGTTATTGTGATAGAGCAACAAGCTGAGTCAAAACCTATTAGAGCTACACACGCGCGCTTATCCACTTTCTGTGAGGGCTACTTAGTACCATATACAATATACTACTTACATTTTGTACCTTTTCACTTTTTTTATATTTTATCGATGTTACGTGTTTTATAATAGGTACCTAAGTAGGAGGTACTTTGTAGTCTAATATAATTATGTGAAATTAACCCTGTTTGTGTGTTGTGTTAGTGTTTAATAAATAATTTTCTTTCTTTCTTTCATTCAAAAAAATATATTTTTGATTATATGATTAGCTTATTTTCTGAGTAGTATAGGCGAAGCTTTATTAAGCACACACAAAAAAAATGAAGGATTAGTAAGTGTTATTATGATTTACTTACAAATAGTAATAACAGGAGGCTTCCGTCATTTGGGACCGCTAGGTAAAGGGACCGCGGTCCCTTTCGCCAGATTTAATTATTTTATTATTTTTCTTCCGGCGAAAGGAACCTATCTCGAAATGATAAAAAAAATCTCTTGTTCGAGGCAAATAAAGTACAGTCAAAGGAAAAAGTAGGTTTAGATTAGGCATACATTGTGAATTAGGTAGTTCCTTCAGATATAATTACAATATATTACATTTATCCTGAAAATTTGTTTATAAATAAAACACTCAGGTCTCCTCATTTTATGTGGTTTGTGGGACACCACAGCTGCATAGGGTGACAATAATCCGGAATAAACCGGAACATTACTCCGATTCGTCACGTTTGGATACGCGATCATTTTGGATCATTTAGGAATGTTTATGGTCATTTGCAATCGTTTTATCGCGTTGGTGAGGGAGATTGTCATAAAATAAATAAATAAAACACAAATAACACACAATGTATGGACAATTTACACATCACACAGCTTTGTCTAGCCCCAACCCGAGCTAAGCAAAGCCATATTCGCATAGTGGTTCTAACTGTGCACCGTTGCAAACAATCTAGAGGTGGCTCAACTTATCCATATCAATACCAATAGTCTCCAATACGCTGGCTGCATTGCCCCCCTGAATGGTAATGCTGATTAAATTCAATTCAAATTATAAGTAAGACCATTAACATTACAGATAACTCCAAATCTTTACGCCTAATATTCCACCATCTAAAAACTATAAAAATATTGAAATTACACGCTAAAAAATATAGCAACAATAAAAATAAATAATAAATAATGCTGGACAATTAATCTATCCCATATATCTAGCCCCATGGTAAGCAGAGCTTGTGATATGGGTACTAGATAACTGATATACATAATACAATACATTACATAATTTTTTTTTTTTATTATACATAGAAAACAACCAGAACACCCGGAACAAATATCTGCAGATCGTACACACAATTGTTCCGAGGCGGGAATCGAACCCGCAACCTCCTTCTTAAGGGATTTTGATGCAGTTTTTTTTAAATAGATAGAGTGATTCAAGAGGTAGATTTAGGTATTGTATGACGAAAATGCGGAGCGTGTGATGCCGGGGCGGGTTGCAAGTATATTATAAAAACAAACATCGTGCCAGATATCTCACGATTTTATCTTCCAACGTATAACGAAGCCGTTTAAAACGTAAAATACCGAGGGTCTCCATTTTGTGACAAAATCCTGCAAACGAGCTAACAGCGTATAGCTATTGAGTTAGCGCGCAATTATTAACTATTATAACTTAATCCTGGCTGGGATTATGTCAGGGAGGCTAAGGGGATGGAAGAGATATTCAAATATTGTTTTACTGACCGAAAAAGCGGTGTTCTACCCACGTGGTTATGCTTTCTCGAGCCTTTTTGTGTAGTTGGACCACTTTAGTGAGGATACTCTTCACTAAGGTGAGATCTAGAGTATAACTATTTTCTTTCACAAGAATAATTCGGTACGTAATTATAATTATATATTAATTATTTATATATGTATATATATTATATATATGAGACGTGGACACTCACGATAGGGCTGGTCCACCAGTTCAAAGTCGCTCAGCGAGCTATGGAAAGAGCTATGCTCGGAGTTTCTCTGAAGGATAGGATTCGTAACGAATACATCCGACAGAGAACCAAGGTTATCGACATAGCTCAAAGAATTAGCAAGCTGAAGTGGCAGTGGGCCGGCCATATCTCACGAAGAACCGACGGCCGATGGGGCAAACGTGTTCTTGAGTGGAGACCACGACTCGGTAAACGTAGTGCAGGACGCCCTCCGACCAGGTGGGATGACGACCTGCGAAAGACTGCAGGTAGATGCTGGATGCGGCAAGCTGGAGACAGGGCGCTATGGCGCTCATTGGGGGAGGCCTATGTCCAGCAGTGGACTGCTATAGGCTGATGATGATGATGATCATGATGATGATGATATATTACTGTTTAAGTATAATATAAGTAGCTTAGTATCATTATGAGTAGTATATTTTATTTTCTCTATTATATAGCACTACCTACCAAACTATTGTCCACACTACCCAAAGGTTAGCAGGTAGAGAATGCTATCTAGCATTATGCTCGCCTATGTACAACTTTTTGTGCAATAAAGTATATTCTATCTATCTATCTAAGGTGTTTTCAAGTATTTTTTATGTATATCTGAGCGAAGCGACGCGTGACCGAGTGGTTGAGTATCTGGCGCAGTGCATTAGCATTGCCATACAGCGGCAATGCAGCCAGCGTCTTGGAGACGCGCGCCGACAGATGCCTCGCGTGAGCTGACCCTTAGTTACATATCTTACGACTTCTTTGAGGCTTACTGACTGCACTGACAAAGGAGCCGAAGTTAAAGAATTTAATTGAGAAGTGTGCTAGGCTATCATACGATTTCTTACAGCAAATTTCTGTTTGATGATTATTTTGGACTCTTGGCGCGTTTTCACGGAAAGATAAATAAAATTTATATAACACTAGACAATTCACGAGAGCTTTTGACAAATAAAAAGCTTTTTGCTTTTTATTTGTCAAAAGCTCTTTGTAACTGTCGTTTCCATGGAACTCTAGACCGTTGTCAGCAAAACGCGTGAGTTCGTGTATAATTCAGTTAGATGTCCCAACTAACACGTTCAACGATCGCCCTCCAGACACTAACCAACTGTACGTGTGTCTTCGTAACTTGGTTTACAGCTTACAGACACTCGATTTTCAAATCTATTTTTATGTAAATGAAATAGTTTTAAACAAAATAATGTCTCTTTGTATTGCATAAAAATATTCTAATAGAAACAAATGAATATACACCAATAATAATATTATACCGCACGTAGGTGATTAGTTTTTTTATTATGTCAAATACCGTTGTTAAGATGAAGATAATCTTATTGGCCGTAAGTTAGATTATTAAGGTTTAATTTATTTAGATTAAGGGCTGTTGATTTTTAATCAATCAATCAATCAAATCATTTATTTGCTGAACACATTATTACAGGTACATGTCAGGTCTTATAACTAGAGTAGTGTACATGTATTCAACCGGCAAGCAAATATTTATTTATTTATTTTTATTGTTTTGTTGAAACAATAAAAATAAATAAATAAATAAGAAGCCAGTAATAGGCAATTTGTCTCATATCGAATTAGGCGCAATGAATACATATTTTTTTAATAATTTTATGTATACTTAACAAAAATATGAACTATAGGCTACTTCATATTTTTTTTAGTAGGCATAAAATTACTAACAATAGTCTTGTTATAAATAAAAATAATAAGTAGCCTAGTAACCTATGTTGTGTAAATTTTGTCTTCCTCATCTTTTTTGAAGAAGGTTCCTAACTTAAAATACTCATCATTGGTCTATCAGCATCTGAAAAGGTGGTTTCATCTATAAAACCTTCAGTTCTATCCTAAAAATACTCGTAGCTACAATGTAGTAAAAACGCAAGAGGTAGTAACACCGTGGGAGCGGCAGGGTGTCCGTAATTTACCACACAACCGGGGAAATTCAGTTTATCTGATCACATCATTTGCAGGCTTTCGTTTTATTCCCTCTGTTCCGGTCGACATTACCCTAATGTCGTCGGGAGAATGCGACTCGATACGGAATTGATAGGTTGGTGCTTATTTTTGCGACTGTATTTTTTGAGGTTAGGTAGGGGTGAACAGTGGGCTCTACTCTGAAAAGCCATTTACGATAAAAAACATGCGATAGCATTCATTGGGAATGTAAGCGAGTTAACTACGAACCAACTTTGAGTTGGAAGAACAAATTGAATTGAAAGAGGGAAATCATCAAGATGATGATAAAAATAATACGATAACGTGTCGAATACAGGCTGCATTTAGAGCACCCGGAACAAATATTTGCAGATCGTACAATCATTTGTCCCGAGGCAGGAATCGAACCTCCTGCGACACAGGCGGACATTCGCCCACCGCGCCACATCGGTCGTTTGCGGGAGACATGTTCGTTCGAGGAGTATAAAAACTGCATTGAGAGTTGCTTTGCTACTCAAATTGTTGTTATTCTGTTTCCAAAAAGGTCGCATTTCCCTTTCGGCCTCTTTGATAACAACACTACTAAAAGCTGTTGTCCTTTTATTCGACTAATCCTACAAACAACATCTTCAAATTAGCCGGTATAATCCCAATTGAATGGAACGTTCGAAATTCGAAATACAAAACCCCCCGAATCAGTGTCAGTTTCGGGTTACAATCGGACCAGGCGAAGTTCTGTTCTAGAATGCCTTATTTTTATACACATAAGGTTTATTATTTTTTTGCTTACTAGTAATGGTTTGTGTTTTATTTCTTTTACAAATATTCTAGTTTAATTCAAAATAACGTGAGCCTTAGCGTATGTTAATAAAGTCTAATTTTCATGTTAAGCGTGAATTCTTAATTATGTAGAAAGCGTTTTCTTCTGCCGACAGTTGAGACCGATTTGTATAGTTTTCAATCGAAGTGAAGTTTAATTGTTTGTGAAATTGAACGCATAATCCGTTTGCGCAAGCCGCTGCCATTTCATTGTTGTAACTTCTAAGCAAGATGGCGGAATTGGCGCGAAAATGAGACACTTTCGATTGTTTGGTATTTAAATACTTTCGTATGAATGAATACAGACGTTTTGTTATTTGTAGAGGGTTAGTGAGTGGTGTAATTGAGATAAGGACTCAATAAATAGTGTTTTAAAATTTAATGGCTGTTTGATTTGTAAAAGAACAAAGCAGATTTCTTTGGCGAAAAGCATTAAGAACTTACTATGATAGGACAGACTTTATGACTAGATTCTTCATAATTTAAGTATTTGGCTTAACAAAACTCAATTATTAATAGCTTTGTCTAATTTTTGTTAGAAATCAACGATTTATTGGGAACGTAGTTTCAGAACCACTTTGAGAAATAATATTCCGCATTAAAAAAAACGGAAATATCAAGTTTAGAGTTCCGCCGGCAATTCTCGTAATCCACACCGACATGATATGTAAGGAACCCACTATTAGCCATTCATTCAATTCTTTACAAAACCCAGCATATCTTGACCCCTGAGCCCTGAACAATGTCTTCAAAGCGATTAACTTATCAGAGATCAGAAAAAACTGGTATTTAAACCAGTAATTCAATTACCTACCCCCGTTTCCTGTTTTTTTAACAGGATAGAGCTGTCAAATTTTAATCAAATTATTCTCTACAATGGTTATGATTAGTTTTTGAAATCCTTTCTATTGATTGAAAGGTTCTTTGTATGGAGTTAATGGACTAATTGTAGGTTATTGGGTAATATTGTAAAATGATATGGGGTACCTACGTTTTAAAATTTACGGGTAACTGGAATCCACCTAAAAGAGCCATTTTTAATGTTGCCATTACAATAAATAAAAAAACACGAATCAGTTCACTTCTTTATGGTTTGTAAGGAGGGCTTTGTCATTCTACGACACAGTGTTAAACTACCTACTGCAGATGACATCGTTTTTCTAAACTGTTTTTGGCTGGTTACGAATTATTAAGATACCAATGGCTGAAGCGTTTTTGTTCCATGTCATGTATCAATAAACGATTTATTATTATATTATATTTATTTACAAAGAAAATTACTTATTTGTTTCTATGAAATACTCATATAATAGAAACAAATAAGAATTTATAATTGAAACAATTGAGCTAACTGCTGACTGTTACAAACTCACTAGCTCTCGGGTCACGCGTCGCTTCGACCAGATGCTCAGACATTAAAAAAAAACCGGAGAGCCTCGGTACCCCACGGACCTAGGGTCTGAAGAGACCCTAGGTCGGAGGTAGGTTGGAGTAGTCCAAGGGAAGCAAATGCATAGGATCTGTAGAGAACTGCATATTTGCGCCTTTTAAGAGACCTCATGTGTTCAGTAAATGTGTCAGACTTAGATCACGAGTGCGAATTTTCCAATGATATTTTTGTGTTTAAATCGGAACCTATGATGTTACCATTACGATAAGTAGAAAATAAACCAATTAATTCAATTTTTTGACTTAGAGCGGACAAGACGTGTGCTAATATTCCGATTATTTCATTAATATTTTTTAATCGGATACTACGTGTGCTGTTGGTACAAAATTATTAGGTCTAACCCTTGAAACTCGGGTCCCATTCTGTTTATAATAATTGTGTAGTAGAAGTACATAAAATGTATTCATAAACCAAGAAATTACTTACAGAATTAATCTCCCAAAATTCGAAACACCTACAAGAGAAAATTAAGGCGAAATCCTTCTTAATTACATAATTACTCCAATTAAGGCAAAGCTTGGGAATTAATTAACAATTCGCGTAGCAAAAGCCTTAATAGAGACCAATAAATTTAAGGCGAAAGATTCTAACTTTATGTACTCATACCTACTAGATAGGGATGGGACTTGTTTTTCGGTTATAGATTCGGCTTAGTGAGTTTCTTTTGCAAACTATACAAATATATATGAAAAGTTTTTGGGTGACTAAGTAAGAAAATAACTAGATATGAATTACAAAACTGCACATAATTGAATAAAACTTACGTATTTAATTAAAACTGAATAAAGCATAGAGCTTGGTAGAAAAAGGTTCAGATAATATAATTCAGAAAAATTTGTCAAAACACCACACCCGTTTCCACTCCTTATATCCACCGTAATCAATCTTTTGTAGTAAAAATGTTAATTCCAATCAATTAATTCTTATTATAATGTTTAATGTTCTTTTTTTTCTATTTCTTTTAATCATTCTTGTTTAAGAAGCTATACGAATTTATATAAGTCGCGGAGCTTTAAAACAATTATGTATTAGGCCGAAAGTAAACTTTAGTACCAATTGCCATCACTATTCAGCCTCTTGTAATATACAGCATACCATTGGACACAAAACCGTCGTTTCTCTAAATTCAACCTTAATCCAAAGGCATAAAATGCATTCCGCCAGCATTAATCGAGTTACGCCTTTTCAAAAGGAGTTGAGTCGACAAATACTAAATTAACCTTTTAGCAAAGCAAAGATGGCGACGGAGTTGGTGTTAGTGCAAAATTTAATTAAGGATTTCGGTTTTCATTGCTCGGTTTATGTGGATATGACTTTTCTATACAATAGGAATGGTCAAATGGAATTATCATCACGATATTATAGATACGAATGGATGTTTAGATGGATGGATGTTTGTTACTTCTCCACGCCAAAACTAAGAAACAACACTCCATCTCTATATTAATTTTAAGATCTATTTAAATGAAACTAACACAGCTTAAGATTTTACTTACTTATGGATATATTTATTAATTATGAAAAATCGAATCGGTCGGTAAAGCATTAAATTGGAAATAATTACCTATTTGATTGTAAGTCGAACTAACAAAAAAACTATGATCGTGGAATGAGTATAGCCGTGTTTGGTTGCATTTTTAATTTTGTTTCATTTTTTATTCAGTGTGATTGGTTATAGTGAACATAGTTGTAGGACGCCCTCCGACCAGATGATATGACGACCTGCGAAAGACTGCAGGCAGATGCTGGTTGCATCAAGCTGAATATGGCGCTCATTGGGGGAGGCCTATGTCCAGCAGTTGACTATCATAGGCTAATGATGATGATGATGAATAGTTGTGCCAAAGAAAATAATATGTATAAGATTTGTCATCCATCACAAATGACTTACGAAAACTATCATTATTAATATTACATAACTGTGTGTAAGACTCCAAACTCCATTGACTTTGACTTTGAGTCTTGTGTCTTTTTTTTTCTAAAGCTGTAACAAAAAAGCCGTCTCCATACCATCGTAAAAGCGAGCACAATAAATTAATTAGCGCCTCCCGATCCTTGTTTACTTAGCTATATAAACGTGCCTATTGCCTATTGACGACCGATATGGCGCGGTGGGCGAAGGTCCGCCTGCGACGCAGGAGGTTGCGGGTTCGATTCCCGCCTCGGAACAAATGTGTGTACGATCTGCAGATATTTGTTTCGGGTGTTCTGGTCGTTTTCTATGTATAATAAAAATATCTATCTATGTAATGTATCGTATTATGTATATCAGTTATCTATTACCCATAACACAAGCTCTGCTTACCATGGGGCTAGATAATGCTGTGTGAATTGTCCAGCAATATTTATTTATTTATTTATTATTTATTGTAGACTATGTGCCGACTCCATTTACTTACCGAGCTTAATTGAATTTAGGGTAGGTTACTCCACACTGTTCTATGTTCTAGGATATTATCATTGACATCTAGTTTGAACATTTTGGTATATGGACGTAATAAATGACTCAAGTGAAAAAATTAGGTCCTAGATGATGTAAAAGCTTATTTTTAAAAACTTTTTATATATTAAAAACTAGTGTCTGTCCGCGGCTTCGCACGCGTTGTGTCTATTGAAACGTTTAAAGGTTATTTCTATCCTATGGAAATTGTTTTATGGGACAAAAATTAGCCTTTTTTTGATTCCAGGCTTAGGGTTACATCTATAAAAAAATCTGCCCGATTCATTAACTAGTTTTAGCGTGTAGAAATAACAAACATCCACCCATCCATCCATATAAACATCCAAACTTTCACAACAATAATATTACTGTAATATTTTTCTACCATCATACCGCATCGAGTGGAAATATTTGGGGGAGGCCTTTGCTCAGCAGTGGGACGAAACAGGCTAAATAAAAAAAAATGGTCTACCATAGCAGAGATAAAATATTACAAGAAATATAAAATATTATTTAAATATTACAGGTGTCTTCAATGCACCTTCTTTATCTCTACTGCTATGGTCGACGGGTCGCTTTAGGCATGAGCCTAAAGCGGTCGCTTTTGGCTCGCTTTAGGCTCGCTTTAGTCGTCGGCCATAGCAGTTAATGATGTGGGTTTGTAATGATACAAACCCACATCATTAATTCCAAATTGAAATGTAACACTAGTCGTAAAACGTGACAAAACACCATTGTCGTGTTGTTGAATGGCTACAATGGTAGACCGTCGTTAGCAAGGGTACAATCACGGCAAAGGGCTTTGTTGGTACGTTTTATACGAGTTAATCCATTTGTAATTTATTTGGTGTAGTTTTGTTAAGTATAAGCAAATGGCGGGAAAATTTAAATAAATAAATGATGCTGGATAATTCACACAGCATCATCGAAAATGAAAATGAAAAGTTTTTATTTCTTTAAGCTCACAAATAAGCTCTTAGTCAGGTCATATTTTATACTATTCATTATTATCAATTAAAATTATTTTATAGTTCACTTCAATTTTTTGTCTACCAGTGGAAGAAGTGAAGAAACCACTAGTATGTTCATAACTTATGTATCTAGTACATTTGATTTGCTTATCTGTAAGTTGGTAGATTTTGAGTTGGAGCATAACTTGTTCCAAGCTTTTTTAGCAAACCCAAACAAATCGGTTTTTGTTATGAGTTGAGTACCAAATCTTGGTATATCTGATCTAGACGATTATGTGCTGGAAATTAAGTAATATTTTAATTTTTTATTACTTCGTTGTAAGAAATATTATCTGTCTTGTTATATTTCTTTGTTTTCAATAAATTGAATTTTCTGATTATTATTCTAAAACGTTTTATTAACAAACAAAGATAACTACAATCAAATAATAGAAATAAATTTGAACAAGTTTACAATGGAACAATTGAGCTAACTGCAAACTGTTGCAAACAGTCTAGAGGTAGCTCAACTGATCCATATCAATACCAATTGGAAGCGTCCCAAAGACGTCGCCGTCTCCATTTGCTTCGTTATGCTTAATTACATTACATACCTAGATAGATATTTTTACGAGATATCGAAATTAGCCAGAACTCTCAGAACATTGTAACACATCATTGAACATTGAACATCATACAAACATTGGTCAGGTGGCGGGAAGCGAATCCGCAAACATCCTGCGTGGTATTTTGAACTTAGCTCGTTATGCCACAGAGGTCGACATCTGTAAAAAATTAAATTTAGTTGATGCAACTGAAATTGCACTTGTTTGATTCTACATCAAAATTGCAAAATGCTTTTACAAAACAAAATTTTCCCATCAAGTCAAGAGATCAAACAACTCAGTCCATGATACTGAGTTACGCAAACAGAAATTGGCCAACTTGTGTGTGACACGCTGTAATTAGCAGACGGCCGCGTGCCGTGCTCCAAGCCAGCTCGTGAAAGTCTCAAGCCACGTGGCCGGCACGTGTGCACGCCGCATAATGAGAGATACAGTTTCAAACTACCAATCACGGGTCAGAGAGTTTTTTGGAGGAAAATTGAATTTCGAAGGTTGGAGCGTGGGTTTGAATTTTTGACCCCTAAAGGAGCTTTCTGACAGCGAGGATTCGCCTGTAATGTAACATTCAGATTAGAGCATTAGATACATCTAGTGATGTAATTATCTTACTACTACCAGACTAGAATCTACTTACAATCAGTATTTAATTAAATTTTTGTTAATTCAACAAAAACATTGGGCCGAATGTGGAGCTAAAAATTAGGACGAAAAAAGATTTTTTGAAATAAAATATATTATGGGCCGAAAACGGCATATAATGTGGGACGAAAGCAGATTTTTTCATGTGGGCCGAAATTCCTAGGGACGAATCTAGCATAAATCGAATAAAAAGCAAAGGTATACATTTAAAAAATGTTTAACGCTTTTTACGCGGTTTTCTGTCAGATTGATTATGAAATAATTAGCTCCAATACCTTATTTACACATACCAAATATTTAGCTTTCCAGCCAAAAGCCATCACTTTGGTCATTTCAGTGTAAAAACACATCCACTAGTTCGAGCAAATAATACTACATGCGAGCAAATTCAATAAGGCTGTGAGCAAATACTGGAGTTATTGCATAAAGCTAAAACATTAGGGCGGTTCATTTGTTTCACTATTGCTTTGGTTATGCGAATATGAGCTTTATTGTAATTTGTTTCAACCTACAATTACAACAAAAAATATTATTAAAAGCATATATTAAATATAATTTAATAAAAATGTCGCTTATAAATTAAAAGATAAATCTATGAAAACTGTGCCAAAAATACATTGCAACAGTTTTCTTCAAAACCAATGTTATTATTAAAATGCAATTTTCATTACTAAACATCTCACGTATATTTTTAAGAAGTAGGTACCTACCCAGTTTATAAATCTATGAAATTTGTGCCAAAAATACATTGCAACAGTTTTCTAACTGTTGCAATATATGTAATAATGTTAAACCAATGTTATTATTAAATGCAATTTTCATTACTAAGCACTACATTTTGAAGTACCTACCCAGTTTATAAATATATGAAAATTGTGCCTAAAATACATTGCAACAGTTTGTTTCAAAACCAATGTTATTATTATAATGCAATTTTCATTACTAAACATCTCACGTACATTTTTAAAGAAGTACAAAGTGTAAGTACCTACAGCGAAAAAAATAAACCCGACACAATAAGAAAATGAATGAATGAATGTACAATTTATTGCACTTAAAAAAATAACAAAATAAAAACGTTATATCTAAATATTAACTAACAGTACAATAGGTGGACTTATCGCTGATAATGATTTCTCCCAGGCAACCTTTGGATGGGGAAACAGATATAAGTCTACTAAGTGATGGTAGAGCACAAACAGTAAATTAAAAGTAACAAAATAAAAACTACGTACACAGAACAAAACTACTTAAATTAAAAAGAAAGGAAATAAAAGTGGGCATTCGGTGCGGGAGAAGCTGTTTATTCTATGACAAGGGTAGCACCCTTGTTTATCCACAGCCTACTTAATAACGACTTATTTATTTGCACAAAGGATAAGAGTGGATAATTGCGAATAATATGAGAACTATTAGTTGTGGGGTAGAAATAGTCTTAAATGGCTTGGAAATTGAAATCGCTTTGGGTCATTTAGTACGTTAAATACCGTTAAAGTTTTCACGGTGCACCTTTTTATGGCATTTTGTGTGTTTTCTTAAAGGAAATACATCTTTATTATACACTAGCGGACCTTCCCGGCTTCGCACGGTTTTAGTAAGGATCCCTAACTTTTTTGAAAATATAATAGAGCCTATGTTAACCGCGAATAGTGTAGCTTCCCAATAGTGAAATCATTTATCAAATCGGTCCAGTAGTTTCGGAGCCTATTCATTACAAACAAAAAACCAAACCCTACCTCTTTATAATATTAGTTTAGACATAGGTATATAGAGTTAATATTCTGGGGCCAGAATCTGTTAAATAAATTACTTAAATTACTACACTATGACAGTCTTGCTAGTATCGTCGCAACCGTCCATAGATATAAGAAACTCTAGATAGTGCGTGCGGTGCTAATTGCACTGAGGATAGATTAGAATTCTTTCAACGTAGAAACGTTTGACGCGCGTCCCTCCATCTGTAGTTTCTTCCATCAAAGGTAAAATGACAAAATGTGTAAGTAATGTCCAGATATTTTGATATGAACATTATTGTTTAGTGGAAATAGGGCCTAAGCTGTACTGATACAGTCATTAAAAAAATATTTAACCAGCTCAGTCAGTTAGAGCATTCCCTCAGTACGGTCGCTCAACAGAGCTACGAAATCAAGTAACCGCTGAGTCGAAATTTTCTGGGACACCCTACAGACTCTAGCAGTTAGCACTAGCTATCCTGCAAATATTTGGCCCGAAACGGGAATTGATCCCATAATCTCCTGCGTCGCAGGCGGACCTTTGCCCGCTGCGCCACTGAGGTTGTAATGAAACTAATAAAGCTAAAAGTCCACAACAAACATGGTGACAACCAGACAACCGCACTGTTTTCAATAAAAACTCCACCGAAAGCGAATTACTTACGTGACCGTACGAAAATGATTCGTTATTACATTGTTGTTTAAAAATTACAGCTCGGTTGAAACAGCTAGTTCACCTTTGTAAACCATTTAAGTATTTTATTTGGCTGTGAATATTTTGGCCCAGCAATTATGCTCTCCGATAAAAGCTAGTGCGGTAAAAAAAATACGATATCCCGTATTAAACGCTGTAATTTACGCTTTAAATGTATAGGAATAGCCAATACAGATATTTCTAATATTTGATTTGTTGAAAAAAAACTAAAAACTGACTTACAAGCTCCTTAGCATTCACACAGTTATTAAAGTTTCTTACCTTTATAATAATATTTTTTATGGGCCCAATTCGGTACCATTCATTCTCCATTCAAAAGCGATAGGTATTTTCCAAATCGGACTCTAATCAACAGTGAAATCAACCAAAATAGGTACATAAAAATTACAAACAGCCGAACATAGAACCTCGTTTGCCCATGGCCAGGTTATTGAATATAAAAAACTGTAATTTTCCTTTCTAGGGCATTTCAGATAACCCTTTCCCTCTGTGGGTGCTTTCTTTTATTATAGTAAAAACCAGAAAAAACATCAAATTGGTGGGTCAATAGCTTCATAAACTGAACCAGCTACGACTTCTTAAGCTACGTAAAATAAACGAGTCGCCGCAATCGAATCAACTTTGTAGAGCAAAATTAATTACTCCGCCGTTTTTCACTTTATTTTGTCGTTTCCAGTTTATTTTGTTGGAAACCCTTTTATTGAAGTTTTTTCATTATTGCCGGATTTATTGTGTATTCGGTCAGGTGTTTGTTTATTTATTTATATTGGAAATTGTTATTTTGTAACTGTTTTTATCTGAAGCCTAGGATCACTCTACAAACAGGTTTTTTATATTTTGTTGAAGTTTTTTCATTATTGCTAGATATGTTTGTGGATCCAGTCGGGTGTTTATTTTAATTCATTTATCTATATTCTTTTTGGAGCGGGTTTTAACCGAAATAGAAATACAGATATACAATTTATTCATAAAGACACTTTACAAGTCAAAAATTCGTTTACATTTTGTATAAATTCAAATAAAAATAAATCATATTAAGTCGAACAAATAAAAATAATGTCATAGAATGGTTTACAATTGTAATAGTTCATTTACAGAATAGAAATTCTGCTCGACAAGCCAACGTTTAAGTCGTATTTTAAAACACGATAGACTGCCATCAGCTGTTGACAGAGTTTGTTGTATACCATACATATATACGTATAACCAACTTATTATGTTACATAGGTAATCCTATGTAACATATACCTATCTCAAAATTACATAACCTGTTTATCAATCTAAGGATACAAGTTTTTTTTTTATGTAACGATAATAATCACATTTAAATGTTTCATCACTGTAAGTTAGATATATAAGACAAGATAGAGTCTGTATTCCTGCCACTCAATCTTGTTTCTTATTTCCAATGAATAAAATTCATTAATAGTTTCAGCTTTGTAGCTCTCAATTACTCATCAAGAACTATACTTTATTGTCGTGCAAATAGGACTAATTTTTCAATGGCAATAAAACGGGTTTATCCACAGACCTCTATAGTTTTATTGCTCTGGGTAACACAAACGAAATAAAACTCTATAGGTTAAAGTTTAAGGTTGATTTTCGTATGTGCTGTGTTCAGTTAAGGGGAGGCTTGCCGGGTTAATTTAGTTGTGGATTAACTCAGTTTGAGTGATTGATGTTTTAGATTCTGATGCGTTTCGTTTAGCGGTATTGTGCTGGGGTTCGGGTAAGGGTGTTTATTGCGTTTTAATATACATTTTGTTTGTCTGTTTGCGTTTAATGAACTGTATGGAATTGTGATCTACTTGGCTAAATGAGGCCATGTTTTTCCAGTCCTAACAAAGTCGTTTTTTTTGCTTTTTATATTTTTTTTAGATTACTCCGTGTCCGAATATCGCTTAGAATCGACAACCGCTGTGGTAAACGTGTTTTTGAGTGGAGAGTGGAGAGTGGTGCGACTCGGCAAACGTAGTGTAGAACACCCTCCGGCCAGGTGGGATGACGACTTGCGAAAGACTGCAGGGAGATGCTGGATGCGTCAAGCTTGTCTTCCGCTGCACGTATCCAAAATATTCTGCCTGCAGGCGCTATGGCGCTCATTAGAGAAAGCCTATATCCAGCAGTGGACTATTATTAGTTGATGATGACGAAGATGATGATCAATACTAGAAGATATAGGTAAATTAAACGTCTAAAATATATGGCATTATGCAAACTAAGACGTGATACCAACTTAACTTTGAAGGTGACAGAAATAGAGTCAAAACCCCTGAAATTAATTATCACCTTTCCACAGTAGCCCCCAAAACTGTCACAATCCAACTTCACTAATAAGCTTTATTAATACCCACTTCAAAACCAGACCTCCATCACAATACTTTCACAAACAGTACATTATTACCCTCCCCTTAAGGGTCCCTAATAATTCCACTGCGACCGAAACTCAACTTAACCTCTTATAGAATAGAATACAATTTAGCAGTTTACGCCGTCGCTTGTCTTGAATTATTGGCTAACTTGGTCCATGGGTTGCATCTAAGATGGCGATGTGTTTTATCTCTTTCTTACTCACGTGGAAGGTGTGTGCTATCTCTGTTTTCTTGGGTAGAAAGAAACTGAAGTACTTGGGGTTTGTTTGTATTGGGCGGTAGAGTGAGGGAGAAAGTTAGTCAATGTCGTTGTTGGGCTAACATGAGAGCCAAGATCGATATTTTAAATTGATTGTTTGGACCCTTGATGTAGGTAAATATAAGGTCTCAATAACTTGCAAATTTATTTTTAGGATTTTTCTGTAAGATTCTGGATCAAAATCAGATATCGGATTTCCTAAAAAAAAATCTCTTTAGCCTTATACAAGTCATATAAAAGTCAAAATAAGCACTTATACAAGTCAAATTATCTTCTTCTAATATATACAATTTTCGTGTCACAGCGTTTTTAACAAAACTCCGAAACGGTTTGATCTTTCTTATGAAATTTTAAACGAAAAATCAATTGCATTATTTCATATTGAGGTATAGCATATTAATCCAAACAACATCTATGTACGAAAGTAAATCTGATTGTCTGTCTGTCTGTTGCTTTTTCACGCCTAAACGGCTGAACAAATCTTAATGAAAATTGGTAGGGAGGTCCCGGGGACAGATATAGGTAACTCGCCGCACGTACGAAGTCGCGGGCAGAAACAAGTAGGGAATAAAGTGGCTGATTCTCTTCATCTTAATGTTTTTCACCAACGCAAAAAGACAATATCCATTTTTTATTATAAAGAAGCATAGAAATCGACTAGAACACACGGAACAAATAACTGCCGATCGTACAAACATTTATCCTGAGGTGGGAATCGAACCTGCAACATCCTGTGTCTAAGTCTAAGTGCTTATTTGTAAGCCTAAATAAATAAACTTTCATTTCATTTCATTTCCTGTGTCGCAGACGGGCCTTCGCCTACCGCACCACAGTTGTCAAAACTTCATCTATAATGTCCAGTATCCTTCGTACTCTTTTTAACCTTTTGCAAGCCACATTCCCGACAGTCTTAAATATTTTCTATTCGTCCATTCTCCACGTCGTTTTGTCCCTTGTCCGCACTGTCTAGTCGGTCTCGATTCACCTGTCTCCTGCGGTTATTGATTTTGACAGTGACAGATGTCAGTATCTCTTTCTTTTTGCCCTGAGCCAGTGTCTAGTGGTTAGGCTGTAACAACTTTTTATTGTTTAAAGAAATAAAGAAACAAAGTATTTTTATTTACCCTAAGATGACTAATAATAAACAATATATTTTAAACTACGCTAATGAGTACTACATAATGTTAAATAATTTTTCGCGTAGCAATGTTTATGGTAAATATATAACTTAAGTTCTCTCACTTAAGTTATCGATATAGCTCAAAGAGTTAGCAAGCTAAAGTGCCAGTGGGCCGGCTATAGGTATATCGCGAAGAATTGATAGATGTATATTTTGTTAAACATACAAAACGACCAGAACACCCTGAACAAATATCTGCAGATGTTACAAACGGGAATCGCACCCGCAACCTCCTGCGTCGCAGACAAAACCTTCGCCCACCGCGTCACAGTGGTCGTCGAATAATTATAGCATGTTCTAGTTCTTTTCAATAACAATAATCTGACACCAAATACATCATTTAGATTTTTTATAATGTGGACCAATCATAGATTACCTATCTACTGATAAATCTAAGACAAGTTTTACTAACTAGGTATTATTACCGAACAAATAATTTTTAGTATTTTGCTTATCAAAGGCAAAGGGGGTCAAATTAAAGTGTTATTGGGGTGAAATTAAGGCGGTTAAACATTTCGTGTTCGGAATTGTGGGCTAATTGGTCCCGCGACGCACGCTTGCCTTGGGACTTGAGGGGTTAAGAGCTGGTGAGGTGTGTTTTTTGAGTTTTTTGGTGTTACTTAATTTGCACCAAAAATAAACTCCTTTTTTTAATAGGGGGGAAAAAAATTTAAAAAATTTTTTTTTATTCAGCCCGCGGCTCCGTACGCTGTTTTACCATGGAAACATTTTAAGGTTATTTCTAACCCATAATAAATTTTATGGGACAAAATGTAGCCTATATATTATTCCAGGCATATAACTGGGTGCAAAATTTCAACCCGTTCCGTTCTGTAGTTTTCGCGTGAAGAAGTAACAAAAATCCATCCATCTATCCATCCAAACTTATTCACATTTATAATAAAGGTGTTATTTTACTTACATTATCAATGAACAGCTAAAATACAATTCAGCATGTCGGTATTAACAACTCTAGAACTCCCAAGTGAAAAGTTTTATTTTTAAAGCGCGTGTCGCTCGCGGCACATTCATGAACCAGAAATTATATTTGAAGAGAGCGAGTAAAGAGACGTGTGGGACTGAGCACTCAGTGGAATTGCGGTTCTATGTGCTTTCATTATTGCATGGGACTGTAGCTTTGCATATATAGAGTCCAAATAGACAGAGTCAAAATAGATAGATTCCAAATTATCATCAACCTATAATACAATAGAATTCAAAAATAATTTAAAGTATAACAGATAAAGATAATGACAAAAAAACATTACTTGTGACACGTACAATGGGCGGCCTTAACGCATAGAAGAGATCCCTTCCAGGCTACCTTTGGATGAAAAGAATTATAATGTGAATTTAAGAAATAATAGTCTACTGCTGGACATAGGCCTCTAATGACCGCCATAGTATCCTGTCTTCAGCTTGCCGTATCATGCATCTATCTGCAGTCCTTCGCAGATTGAGGTGGGACGTCGCCTTGCCTTGCTTACCTTGTTCGCCGAGTCACGGTCTTCACTCAAGAACACGATTATCCGAGCAGTTGTCGGTTTTTGGCTAATACTTTGACCTATTTTAACTTATTGGTTCTCTGTGGGATATATTCGTTACGAATCCTATCCTTCAGAGAGACTCCGTGCATTGCTCTTTCCATTGTGCTCTGAGTGACTTTGAACTGGTGGACCAGCCCTACCGTAAGTGTCCACGTCGCAGCTCCGTAAGTCATGAGTGAGTCAAAATACATGGAATCAAAATAGATACAGTCAAAATAAATAGCGTCAAAATAGATTGAGATAAAATAGATGGAGTCAAAAATGCAAAGAACCCAGAAGAAACAGAATGATTGTCTTTATTTTTAAAAGTCTTGAGTAATTACGTAGTCAAACGGCCTAAAAATAAATGGAAGGCCATTTAATCTTTTGATATTCGAGACTTTTGTCCACAAAACATAATAAAAAGCAACAATCGACATGAAACAAATTAAACCCAACACAAACCAAACACATGTCACGCCAAAGTCAATTTTCTCTCTCGATTAACGCTAAAAGACCTCGCAAACTCAAAATAATTAAATTACACGCAATCCAATATAACAAACAGCGGGAACTTAAAACAACCAATCAGAGCGGGGCAAATCTGACAGATGTCATATTTGAGCGGCATTGTTAGTGTTGTGACGTTCGTTTTTTGAAACATGACAGTTGGCGCGGGCGGATCGCTTTTTGTTTCGTTTTTATTCAATCTCTGCGGTGAAACTTGACGTTTATTGGAACGAATTCCACCCTGCGTTTTTAGGCGGAGGCAATTTTTGGGGATTTGTCTTGTCTCATCTATGGTAGGTATAGAGTGAAGCTTAGTATCCCTGTGGAAATATACAAGGAATGAAGTGTAAACAAACTTTACCCATTAAATCATTGTGTTAAATCAATTAGTAACACCAAAGAGGCTTTATTAATTCTATCGTGTGACCTTATGTCTTCTTGAGTCCCTATTTTTATTAGGATAGGGAATATCAAATGGGAAATTCCTGTGTATTAAAATAGTAAATAATAATAACTATTTATTTCTTTGGGATTGTGATACAATTGACCTTAAATTTAGTTTAAATAGCCAGCATCACAATCTACTCCTTAGTAATATTATATTTGTTTTGTGTTGAGATGAGAGCATGCAGTGATGAATTTTTATATAAAATTTCAAGCTATTTTGGTACCGAACATTTTCTTTTCATCTGTAGGTCAACATTGTTGTATTTACGTATTCACGTGCATACTAAATTGCAGAGTTACAATACGATGTTCTTAAAAAAATAAAAGACGCGACAAAGTTTTCATATTACAGGAATGGTTATTCCTGTGATATGAAAACTTTGTTGCAAACAATTCCTGAATTCACACAATAATGTTAAAGAAGTGTAATATCGTGGAACAAACAATTTCAGCCTGTAACGGGGCAGGCAGTCGTTTATTTAATTTTTATTGCTTAAGCGAGCTTACGAGGGATGGGGTAGTTTTCGTACATATATACTTTTTAGGTTACATTTCGTATTTTCCTTCCGCGCCCGCCAAAAGTTCGGTAATGCTGTCGGTAATAAAGCGTTCAACAGAATTATAGGCCTTTCGAAAAAATACTTGTTTAATTAACTTTAAACAAGTATTTGTAGGTCTAAGTTTTTATAATTAATATAATTGGAAATTGGCAACCCTTTAATTTTTTTTAATTGTTGGTAGACCTTCGTTTGATTACAGTCTCCCGTATTCTGTTTATGTTTAGAAGCACAAGATGATGGTAAGTGACGATGCTCAGTTGTTTAGACTAAACTTCTTGCGAAAGATTTGCGAGATTGACGATAATTTGTAGATGCATAACCGATCTGGAATAAAATTATTTTATTTAATTTTAACTCGTCACACGTCTGCTTATTCGGAAAAAATCTTATAAAAAAGTGAAAAAACTGAGTCAATTTTTAATAGTTTCAATTAATTGGCAACTTTTAACCATCCTAATAAGTTGTCGTAGCTTTAGCCCGCTACATCACTAAACAGTTGTACAACTGAATCCGCCATTGCGTGCTAAGGGAACACTTATTAATGAACACAAATTAGTCATTTTATGTTCCCGAGTGAAGTTTTAGTTCCTACCAATTAACTGAACAATACCTTTTCTGTTTTTATTGCTGTTAGGGTTAATGCGATTTTGGGAAGGGATGATTTTCGTGGATTTTTTTGGAAGGCATACACAAAGTGGTCATAAAAGAAGTTTGTATAGCAGCATTATTAAATTATCAGACTTTTTTATGTTCTTTATTCAGGAAAAAAACAATTTTGTAATGCAGACTTTGAATGTCAAAATATAATTATCTTGTTGGTACCCCAAGGCGCACTAGCGCCTCTACCTTTTTTAACTTATTATTACGTTTAACGAAGCATTACGCCAAAACTACTGAACGGATCAGGCTGAAATTTGGCATACAGGTATTTCTAGGCCGCACTAAACGGACCCGTAGTAGTTAACATATTCCATTATTATCTCAAAAAGAGGAAGACGAAAACACTTCGCCCGTGGGCCAGTTCTTAGGCCGATGAAATATCCCCAATATTTTCCTCTCACAATTTCTTACATTTTTTTTTATTTAGCCTGTTTCGTCCCACTGCTGGGCAAAGGCCTCCCCCAAATCTTTCCGCTCAGTACGGTCACGTGCGATCTCCCACCACTCTCCGAGGAAGGCGTTAAGGTCGTCTCGCCAGCGCTTTCTTGGCCGACCTCGCCCGCATCTTCACTTTCCGTCATGTGAAACACACATACAATCTCACCTGGTGGAATATAGACTATAAAATAAATACGTTTCAGAAATTCTAACAATGTCACTCAAAATACTTTGCAATACCTCTATCTGGTCTAGACGCTTTCTATATCTACATATACAATGCAACGCAATAAAAACCTTTATCACCAAATCATAAAGTTTATTCTCGATTATCGATACAATATGTGGAGTCGTATTGCCGTGTGAAATGTAAATGTAGACAATTGTAGACCTTCTTGCTACTTTGCGTGTTGGATAACGATTCTACCATCATGCTATGGTGATAGGTTACCTGTCAAAAGTATTAAATTTGTTTTACGTTGATATATCATGGTGAACAAGGGTGATATTTGGTTGAATGTTTATCTTCATCAGTACATACAGATAAAAAAATAAATCTAAATCCTACTCATATTATAAACGCGAACGTTTGTTAGGATGTTTGTTGCTCTTTTACGCAAAAACTACTGAATGGATTATGATAAAACTTCACAATAATATAGCTTAAGTACATATCAAAATAACACACAGGCTACAATTCATAAAGATAATAATGTATATTATCCAAAATATCTATCACCACGCGGGTATAAACATATAAAAACAATAACAATACATAAAACTTATTGGGTTGACACATATTGCCATTTCGAAGAAATCAAGTCAAGTGGTCTATAAAAAACAAAAAATTATACATAAAGTTTCTTTACTCAGACATTATTGTCTATGGTCTATGCACTGATTGTAACGTGATCTAAATCAACAAACAACATGTTTCAACTAAGAAATTGGGGTTCCTACTAAGATTATAAAATGCGATTGGTGTTTGTGTTTAGAAACTTATATGTTGGCGGAAAGATATATCATAAATCCTCGAGTTTGAGTGGGCAGCGGACTGAAGCATATTATGCTAAATGTAATGTAATGTTACATACATTACATTAATGTATGTAACAAGACATTAAGACCTTAATGTCTGATGTGTAAGACTGCAGATAGATGCAGAATGCGGCTGAAGACAGGGCGCTTTGGCACTCATTAGGGGAGGCCTACGTCCAGCACTGAGCTCCCTATTCGTAAATTTAAAAATTACATAAAACTAAATCTCATCAAGAAGGCTTTCTACTCCATAAATGATTATCTCAATGATGTTAATGTTTGGTCAGATGTCGCTCAGTTTCGCACCGACAATAGTATGTAAGTAATTTGTTGTTGTGCATAGCTTTACTTAAATATTGACATGTGTCGAATCATATTATATTTAGACTTAAATAGGCAAATAACCTTATATAAGACATATAAGAGATGAACATGCTAGTGGTTTCTTTTTCACTTCTTCCACTAGTGGACAAAAAAATTGACGTGAACAGTAAAATAATTTTATTTGATAATAATTTAATATATAAAATATGACTTGTCTAAGTGCTTATTTTGTAAGCCTAAAGAAATAAATGATTTTTTACTTTTACTTTACTATTAGAAGATCAACTTGTTTTGAAGCTGATAGACATTTAGAGTGTGTTCAAAACGTAGTAAGTGAAAATCATGTATGGCGTACCTAGTGAATTGAATAGTATAGGATGATGATGTAATTATATACCCATCAGTACAAGATCAATTTGTGAAGTTGGTAGACATTCATAGTGTGTTCAGAACCAAAACTTAGTCAGAGAAAATCATTGTAACCAAGTTTAATTAGCTAAATGCCGTAGTCAATGACATAGTACGAAAATCGAGTTTAAAATCAACAGCTTTTGTTTATATAAAGGACATAAAAGATAACAAAGTATCTGTCGTCGTAATCACCGACACTGATATCGAATGATAGGATTTATTTAATAGAGGGCGCTGCCGTTGCATGGCACCGGCCGACACCATAGTTCATACCTTTACGACTGCAGGGTTGTCGCGTTTAGTTATAGGAAGAGATCATCATCATCTTCATCAGCCTATGTTAGTAACATACTCCCCCAATGAGCGTCATAGCGCCCTGTTTTCAGCCTAACGAGTTCAGCATCTCCCTGCAGTCTTTCGCAGGTTTTTGTGTTAATGTTATTTAAAATGTATGCATCTCATAGTCGAAAAAGGGGTTATCTAATTCTATATAAAATAAATGTTAAATAAATATAATATAATAAATGTAACAGCTAGATAAACGGCCATGACGCTTTGTTTAGCTTGGGGCTAAGCCGATGGCATGTAGAATTAAAAAAATACTTCGTTGCTAAGTAACTAGAATGCACATTACAATCAAATAATCACACAATTTTTCACGATTGATGTTTAGAATGTAACTACCGCTAATCAAAACCTGGGATATTTTGAATAGAGAGGGTTGCCACAATCTTCCTTGAATTCCAAGTGCCAGCCCTAATGCATCAACTTTGGCTTTGGCAGTAAATATCAGCTAACAAGTGAGTCGGCGCGCGTCGCACGTCATACCGTGTCGTGTCGGCGCTAATAGTTTTATTGGCCGCTAGTGTAGCTGTCGTCACCTTTTTATTAGGATGCACTTGCTGAAAATAAATCTTACTGAAATATTTTAAAAAGAAAGTGGCATAACTTTAAACCGTCGTCGTCTGGGTACATAATAACATGCAGGAAACTTTGGCGAATGTCTTTTGGAGTAATGGTTTAAAACGTTTTTAGATTGCTATCAGCCAGAACCTCAGTATGTAACACACAGAGGGACTCTAAAAACGAAATAATAGGTTAAACTTTATTTGTACTTCAGTAATTTTGTAATTTTAGTGTATGTTTTGATAAATACCTAAACTCCTTTTTGTTTTAGGTATTTATAAAAAAGATACAGATAATGCCAAAAATTCATTAATTTGGTTGACCCTTCTTACGAAGTGTTTTTTTTAAACGAGGCGTATTCTGTCTAATCTGTCTTTGTCTCTGTGTTGACTGGACTTTCGTTTAAAATAAATTTGATTTAATTTAATTTCATTTATTGCAAATTGATCTTAGATTTTTCTATGATTATGAAAAATATTGGGTTAGGGGCCAATTAGGAAGCTTCCTAATTGCCCAGGAAATCGACATAGGTATAAATAAATATATTAATATAATAATAGCAAAACGCTAAACTTCTTTCTCTCTTCATTCCAGGTGTGGTTCCAGAACCGACGAGCAAAATGGCGGCGTCAAGAGAAGATGGAGGCAGCCAGACTTGGTCTATCTGAATACGGCTGCAGCGGCATGCCTCGATTGAGCGGACTGGGGCTGCCTGTAGACCCTTGGCTAGCACCGCCGCTACTGACTGCGTTACCTGGTAAGCATTCAATTACAACCAAGATGAGTCAGTAGTCAAATCAAATCATTTATTTCTCGAATACATTATTACATACAGTTAACATGACAGGTACTAACTAGGTTATAACAAGAGTGGTGTCAAATGTATTCAACCCGCAAGCAGGTGTGCAAATATTAAATCGCAGTGATCTAAGGTAGTTAAATTAATCAATAATTAAAGTAATCAAGGATAATAGGTACAATCTAGACTTAATAGTTTTAACTTTAAGATAATTAATTCACAGTCAGTTTAGTCACAGGTGTAGTTTACCCCATCAGCAGTTCCACTTGCTAGACATTTGTATAATAGTAGCGAAAGTTAGGAGTGCCTGACTAATAACCATAATTGAAAACCCAGTCTTCAGCTTGAGCTTGACTCATTCTGGAACTCGTCGCAGTTTATCTTGGGTTTTCATCCATCTGGTGTTCAAACACTACGTTTACTACGTTTGCCCAGGCGCCTACAAAATCTCGTTCACTCCAGCGTTGGTTGGTTCTAACAGACCTATCAAAAACCACAACACTAAAGTAAAAATAAAAGTAAAAAGATTTTTATTTTGTCAGAACAGAACAGAGAATCTTATAAACTAAACTTAGATTAACAGACGACAGAGACTGACAAAACTCGGTCTCCACTCAGCATGTGCTATATACACAACCCCAAGTTACGAGAGCTTCCTTGAGATTGATAGATTTTATGAGAAACAGACAAGAAATAATCCAAAATTATTAAAGAATTGATTAAACCATAGGGGTTTGATCCCACAACGTCCTACTCACAAAGCAGACCTTTCCCCACCACGCCAGCGTAACTCACTAAAAATAACCTTATTTTCCAGGCTTCCTCAGTCACCCACCGTCCGGTTACCCGAGCTACCTCACCCCACCCGCCCCCGCACCGGCACCTCCCGCGCCACCAGATCCAAGGTCTACCTCCATTGCAGCGCTGAGGATGAAGGCGAAAGAACACGTGGAAAGCCTGAAAGGGTTGCAGATGGTGTGAAATGCAACCTTAAGATTGTAGATATGAACTTTTTAAGCCGTGGAAAGCTGGAGTATTTCAGTTAATTACAGATGATGTGGAGATAAATTGTGGTAGTGGAGATTTTGAACTTGAGCCTTGTAAATCTAGAATTTTTCGATTTTTTTTAATGTTTCTTATATTTTTCAAAAATTTTGTGTTGGAAAAATTCCATAGAGTTATAATTCCATACATTCCAACATTAAGTAATAAGACTTCGAGATGTGAAATATTTTGAATCTCGTTCAATTTCATTATTAACGACTTACAAAATTACATTTAGAATGAGTGAATTTGGATTTTATTATACACTATGAAACTAAAGAATAGACATGTGTAAGAAAATGTTCATAGAGTTATAAACATTCTAAAATGACAGGAGTTAAATCATTGCATAAAATATGTAAATAATCACATACTAAGTTTTGAAGATGTTTTCTCCGTAAATTTTCTCTATTCTTTTTCGATTTCATAAATATTTTTAAATCTATATCACGACCCTACTTATTCCACTTTGAACTGTTTTGTTTGAAATTATTTTATTCGATTCATCACTTTATGGACGTTTTTGATGAAACTGTATTTTAATAATTAATTTAAGAAAAATTACATTAGTCAATAGAATTACGACGTGTAGAAATATTTATTTATTAAATTGTATGAGTGTACTTAAATAAGTGTATCAAAGCAATAAGTTTTTGTAAATATTTGATAAATAAGACTTAATGATAGTCAATAGATATAAATTTGTTTTCAAAATACAATTTTTATGAATTGTTATTTTGTATTTCTTGAGCATTAGTTATGTTAGTTTATCAAAGCAAAAAGTAAGCCATAGTAAATTTCTACCTTTTGCAAAAAGCTATTGGTTTAATTTTTGTTTTTACAGATAATAGCTAAATAACGCCTTTTTCCTGTAAACTTTATGAAAGGTATCATATATGTATTAACAATTTTAGTATCAAAATAGTTAAAAAGATTTTTTAAATCTCATTATTATTCTTACTCAAATGTTTGAAAATAGATTTGATATAAAATGTGTTTGAATAATTTAAAATAATTATTATACCATTCGTTTAAAGTATTGTAGAATGAATCAAGCTACTTTTTAGAATTCAAAATCAATTAATTAATTATAGCCTAGCCTTTTTTATAAAAACCATAAATTTTATAATTTCCCATGTATTCCGGTGTTCTGTGATGTACATAATAATTTATAACTAAGTATCTATAAACCTGTACATAGTCTGTGTATGTAATGTAGTAAAGTAGAGGACCTAAAATATATAAAGTACCTTTAAAATAAGAAATCAATAAATGTGTTCTTTCTCAATTATTTGTATTATTTCTTAGAACACCTGATTAGTTACTATAAACGAACAGATAGACAAAGTCAATTAAAATTTACGTTGACGTCAATTCTAGAAGATTCATAGGTGCACATTAGATAGAAAATATTACTATGCACATTTAAAGCATATCTCCGACTCACTAGCGTCGCCACCTATTATTTTTATTTTGAAGTTAAAGAAAGGAAATTTCAAACATATACAATTTTAAAGTTAAGACCGATAATAAAATAATAATGCTGGACAATCCACACAGCATCATTTAGCCCCAAGCTAAGCAGAGCTTGTGTTATTGGTACTAGATCACTGATATACTCAATACAATATATTACATAGATAGCTAGGTATTTTTTATAATTCATAGAAAATACGCAAAAACCCGGGACAAATGTTTACAGATCGTACAAACATCTGTTCCAAGGCGGGAATCGAACCCGCAACCTCCTGCGTCACAGGCGGTCGTTCGTTCGCCACGATATCATCGGTGGGGCGAGAAGCGAAAACAGAGTTATGTGGCCACCAATCACAATTTCGCATCTCTACCTAAGCTATACGAAATAACCCTATTTTATATATATATATATTACTAAAAACCTTATGATAGGCATTACAAGCTGTACCACGGTCTCCACGGAAGACCAGCGCTATGGTACGATCTGCTCTACCATAGCACATACTGAGTGGAGACCGAGTTTTGTCAGTCTCTGTCGTCTGTTCATCTAAGTTTAGTTTATAAGAGTCTCTGTTCTGTTCTGACAAAATAAAAATCTTTTTACTTTTACTACTTTACTGTAATCTGTTGTAGCCACCGTCTATACCTATATACTATATTATTGACTTAAATAAAACTATAAATAATAAATAAATAAATAATGCTGGACAAATTCACACAGCATTTTCATTCACACGGCATATCACGGGATGGTAGAGTCTGTGTTAAGATATGGCCTAATACTTTGGGGCAACTCTACAAATAAACAGATGATTTTTAAGCTACAGAAACGGTGCCTGAGGGCTATGTTTAAAATTAAAACTATTGATAGCTGTAGACCACTATTCCTAAAGCATAAAATTCTGACACTTCCGTCCCTCTACATATTAGAGGTAGCACTCTATGTCAAGAATAATCCTCATCTGTTTCCCCGGCTATCAGACAATGTGTGTAGAAACAGACGAGATAACAGTAGACTACAAACACACCAAGCTAACACAGCATTAATGCGGAAAAGTGTTGTTAGTATGGCTCCTAAAATTTTTAATAAGCTACCTATTCAGTTGAAAGAGCTAAATGGTGTACTCTTTAGAAAGAAACTAAAAATGTTGTTAATTTGTAAATGTTACTACAGTATTGACGATTTTTTTAATGATAAATTTTAATTCATGTTAAACTAGTGCATGTCATTCTCTCAAATATCTTTGCATACCGACTAACGGTCAAGCATGTTGAACCACGAAATGTATACCTATTACCTGTAACCTTACAAACACATGTTTTTGGCAAATAAAAAATCTTTATCTTTATCTTTATCTTTATCTTTATCATTCTCTAGCCCCATGGTAAGCAGAATGTGCGATTGACCATTATTTATTATCTGTTTTATTGTGACAAATTATTATAAATGAATTTATTTTAATTTTTTAAGAAGGCATGTCTATCTGCTTTTTTTTGCACAATGCCCTATGGTGTTTCCTTTGTCATAAGTTAGTGTGTGTTATAATAAAAATGTAATTATCTTTTAGAATAGTATTTAACGACATCAAGTGTAACATTGTGTACCTACGGTGGAAAATAAATAAACTAAACTAAATTGAATTTAAATTTTCCGCTCTCTCTTTCTCTCTTATCTATTAAACTGAGCTTTTTAGAAACCCAGCTCACTTCCACTCACAGTACATATTGCCACACCCTGCTTGGGTACCATTGTGTTTCTTATACTATAATATTACCTAGATACTAAGACCTATAAATGTACACAATGATGTAATAAAATAAAATGAAATATAGCTACGTGTCCATCCAAAGGTTGCCTGGAAGAAATCGCTCTTAGCGATAAGGCCACCCATTATGCATCTGTATCTTTGTTTTTTGTGCTTTACTGTTTTTTTTCTGTGTTTGATGTGCAATAAAGCGTTTTTGTACGTGTATTGTATTGTTTACCAGTACTTAGTAGTTTTTGACCGGTCAACGGTATAAATGAAAACTTGTTCGTTTTGGTACCGTACAAAATGGATCAGCTACACCAAATAAGCGCTGGAGACCCTACGTGTACAGTACAACAATGTGTTTAGGATGATGTTGGGACTGCGAGTGCTGGGAGTGCATCGGGAATGTTTGCGGTATACCAGACGGATGGCTTTGCTGCCATCTTCCGTAAAAAGACCGCATCCCTGATGCGCAGGGTGCGCGACAGCCCCAACACCATCCTAAACACTATAGCAGGTAGAATCACCTCTCCCCTGTGGAAATGTTTCATGGGGAGAGTGATTTAATTTAATTTAGTTTTAATTTCTAGTATTAGGTACAACTAACCCTAGTAATAAGTTCTTAATGTTTAATTTTAGTAACAAATTATGGATCATTTAAGTTATCTGAAATAAAATCATTTTATTTATTTATTAAAACCGTACTAGACGCTGAGGCCAGCTTTCCCTATAACTTTATTCATAGTTAAGTTAATGAGTCGTCAGCTAAATGGCCCTAATGCTCACTTGTCGTGATACCGCTAATGTTTACTAATAATTACTGGCGGTTAATCTGTAGGAGTAGGACATTACTAGTATAGGAGCTGTTGGGTAAAAGAACCTAGCGAAACTAAAGATATAAAATCCACATTAAAAAATAATAATAGTCAGTAGAACAATAATAATAATAATTAGCCTGGTTTTATTTCATTAATTTTTCTTTGCAATAGTCTCTACACCAAGCGGATACCATCTTTGGGTGTATCATATTGTGCACCCGAGGATGATACCCGCTATGTGTAGCCATCGACTTTAGATTAACTTCTCAAAGGGCCTCTGTGCTGTTGGCTTCGGCCCCACGCAAGCCTTCCAAAGGACCGGATCATGGTAAATGAGAGACATAATAATTACACCTGGCGGATACCATCTGTAGGTGTATCATATTGTGCACCCGAGGATGATACCCGATATGTGTAGCCATAAAATGTACCTAATGCAAAGTTACAGCTTGATCCGTGCAGTTGTTTTTAGGTGAAGAAGTAACAAACATATCCATCGAAACATCCAAACTTTTGCATTTATAATATTAGTGTGATAAATAGCTCCCGCACTACAAAATTAAAGCGATTAGTGCACGCATTAATTAGAAATTTATTTAACAAAGCGATGCTCTATGCAAATGTAGAATAGGCACTCAACATTTTATATTTATTTGAAAAATTACGCAATTTGTGCTTTATTCATTTGACGACCGATGTGGCGCGGTGGGCGAATGTCCGCCTGCGACGCAGGAGGTTGTGGGTTCGATTCCCACCTCGGAACAAATGTCTGTACGATCTGCAGATATTTGTTCCGGGTGTTCTGGTCGTTTTCTATGTATAATAAAAATATCTATCTATGTAATGTATTGTATTATGTATATCAGTTATCTAGTACCCATAACACAAGCTCTGCTTACCATGGGACTAGATAATGCTGTGTGAATTGTCCAGCATTATTTATTTATTTATTATTTATTTATTCCTTTCGTGTTGTTGATTAAAATGATTTGACTTATTTAGTACTAGCTGCGCCCCACGGTTTCGCCCTCGCGGAAATCTATGTGTCAAATGGTTTCTAAACCGAATCACTCTATCTATTAAAACCGCATCAAAATCCATTGCGTAGTTTTAAAAATCTAAGCAACATAGGAACAGACGGACAGCAGGAAGCGACTTTGTTTTATACTATGTAGTGATGATTTAAAGTATATTTAGACAACATTTATTTATTTATTTATTCTGTCTGGTAGAGATCACTCTTGAGCGATAAGACCGGCAATTGTATCTAGTTTTTTTAAGTTTTTATTTTACATTGTCATTTTATACTTAGTGTGCAATAAAGAATTATCTATCTATCTATCTATTTATTCACAAACGTACCTCTATATTGACGGGCACAACCAATGCAATAGGTTTAAATTAAAATAAAAGAATTAACACTTTGAGTGCTGAAAACGCACGGTATGAGTTTTCTACAAGTGACTAATATGCGTAAATCCACACTAGCGCAGCGGCTGAGAAAATATAGATCTTTGTGACTCAGCAGAGCTGTAATATTTTTCGAACGAAACGCATTTGCGGCGCAACACAACTGCTGTGTAGAGCGGAAGCACGAATTTTTTAGGTAAAAAAAAATATCGCAGTCGTCGAAAATAAAACCGCAGTCAAAGTGTTAAGGTAAAAACAGTCTTAGCCACGCTAAGTACGCGACGCAATACGGGAAACTGGATGACGACGTGGCGTTCAATAAATAAATAATACAGGTAGGTCTAAGTCTGGAATAAAACTATATATATATCGCTACCTTGGGGTAGAAAGGTCGTAAAAACCAAAACCCTACTTTACAGGACGAGCAAAAAACAAAATTTTAAAAACATTTTGACTAATAATTTTTTGTTCTTATGGGTATATTGACCCTATTTCGTGAGATTTATTAGCTTTTTATGTTCTTTGCAATGGAAAACCTTATTTTATTGTCAGTCTCTTAATTTAGAAGTTAGCGTGGATTTACGACCAAGATTCGCTTAACATATTTAAAATCAAATTGAAAGAGCACTTCCTATCATCATAAAATTATCTATCTAGAGTTATTTATATATATATTTAATTAGCTATATATATTATTATTTTGTATTGAACTAAATGTATTTATTAGGTTTATTGAACTATTATTTTTTTAATTTATGTATGTATATTATAATCTCATTCCGTATTGTATTATTAGTCTAATTTGTCTCTTGTACACTTCCTCTATCTATTCCATCGCCACTCCTGTAAACCTAAGGTTTGCTGGAAGAAAACTCTAACTCAGGGTTAAGCTCGCCTATGTACATAATTTTTAAGTTTTTTTATGTGTACAATAAAGAATTAAACATTTTTTTTTCAAAATGGTTTTTGCATCCTATAATTATTTGAGTTGTTACATTGTAATGAGTCGTAACTAGATGTAAGTCGTTTTAATTGGGCTTAAAAACTACTAGTTAACCGAACTCAGGACTATGATTTTATACATTCATAGTCCTGAGTTCGGTTAACGATAGTATCGAGACGAGATCGTGTCGTCTCATTTTTGTATGAGACTGGCGACCCGTCCCGGCTTCGGCCCGGTCGGACATTTGGTAAAATAACTAATAAAATCGGTTCAGTAGATTACCCCCTACAACCTCACAAACTTTACCTCTTTATAATATTAGTATCATCATCGTCATTATCAGCCTATGTTAGTCCACTGCTGGACATAGGCCGCCCCCAATGAGCACCATAGCGCCCTGTCTTCAGCTTGAAGCATCCAGCATCTCCCTGCAGTCTTTCGCAGGTCGTCATCCCACCTGGTCGCAGGGCGTACTACACGACGTTTACTGAGTCGTGGTCTACCCAAGACCACGTTTACCCCAGTTTTAATATTAGTATAGATTTGCGTAGTTACCTGCCCGCACGATACAGGCTCTGTACTAAATCCTATAGGAAGCGGAAACTTCAACCTCTTCTCGATATAACCTTCAACCGGACTCAGTGCTCAGTTTCCAAGCGAGAATAGAAATAACCGTTGAACGTTTTCGTATAAACAAAGCCAGCAAAGCCGCCGGCATAGACTAGTTAAACATATTTCCACCATCTCAAAATTACCAACAAAAATAAGCGAAACGTAAAATAACATGAATAACTAACAAAACAAATTAACGTTACAAATTCACGACAAAGTTAATGTTATGTGCTGGATTTAACCAAATTAATAATTGTTTTAAGCTCGCTAATGAATCGTTATAACGACAGTGTAACGTTCGGCAGTAGCGCAAGATTTTACACAACTTAGGATGCTATAGAAAAAAATAACATTTATATGGAACATTTTTACATAGGTAATTATGGACAAAGAAAACAGAAAACATGGCACAACTGGATATTTTGATCCAGAGAGTCCGTAGCAAGAATGTAATATTTTGAACAAATTTTTTTTTTAAATATAAAATACTTATTACAGGAGTTACAAAGGCTTTTTTTAACTCAAGCCTGTCGCGCGAAAGCGCAAAAACACATTTCAAATAATATGCCCAACGCCGCCTATAGGAATCTTAATAAGTAGGTGGGTAAATACTTAGGGTAAATAACATGTGCCAAAAAGACTTCCAGCTTAGCTAAGTGTCGAGGAAAAGCATACCTTCAGGTTGTGGTTTTTTTTATATTTATTTGTGTTTTATAAAATATTTTTTTCTTATTTAACGATTTGATTAAGTACCTACACTGATAATTAATTTAAGAACAATGTTATAGTTTACACAGCAAGTATTAGGTATATTTGAAAAACAAAACAAATGAATTATGTCTTATCTTGCTGTATTTTTATATACTCTGTCATTCTGGCGGTTGAGCCCGCTAATGAATCATTACGGTGCTGTTATTCGAGTTTTGTGACGGAGTGCGTAATTTAAGAGAATAACTGTTTTTAATCGATTTTGGTCAATTAATTACTGTGATATTTAAGCTTTTGGTTTGATTTTTGCTTTTAGATATTTTTATGCAAAAAATTATGAAAGTGTTTTAGTATAATAAAGCTCAGTGGTGTCTTATTTGGTTGCTTCGGAAGCTGAAGGTCTACCTTGAAAAGCGAATTACGAAGATGACGGATGACCGATCGTAAAAACGACGAGCCGATCTTTAAATCTTTCGATGACCTTACTATGAAAATAATTTTTATATATTTTTTTTTGGGGATCCGAAAGAAAAGTGTCCAAACCGACGACCTTACTACGAACAAGTTACGGCCGAAGCAACTTGGTAGAAAGATTGTTCGTATCGTGCGATGCATCATTCAAAACTTCGTATTTCATGTTAAAACTTGGTGTTGTGATAAACTCGGCCATCGAAATTTATGCCAACACTTAGGTACCTATGGTTGGAGGTTATGGAGGTTCTAAAAACATACTAGGTATGTTTTTAGGAACCTTTTTGTTTTTAATGTTCATTATGAAACAAACATCTAAATCTTCTAATTAGTGCAAATATTTCTGCGAATAAGTTGCTTCCAAAGGAATAATGACCATTATTATCTAGTGAAAAATGCATCTTTACTTTCCCATCGATTGTTTTATTTTGGTGCATGCTGAGAGGTCCTATTCTATGGAGACATAAGAACCATAATAATCTTGCTTTGTGATCTCATGCCGTATTTAAATAAATAATTAAATCATTATCTTACTTGCATTGCCATCTAGTGCCTAGTAGCAGAACTAATATCAGTTAAATAGTAATACAGTCATTGCTTTCGTGACACAAATCACATATTTCAATAAATATTATGCTACTACGTTTTATACCTGTGTTTACTATATAAATTAATGAAACGTACGGTTAATATAAAAAAGATTTTATCAAAACACCAACACCAACTCTGCACGATAGTTCAGCTACTCAACACCACAGCGCCACCATCGCCGCGGATTTTTAATTAGCCGCCAACCCGCGGGCTGTTCGGGGCGCGACTGTTACAATTTGCAAGTCAAAGAGACTGAAAAAACCCTAAAACACCCGACACATAGCCCTTTGGCACTGGCGCAGAATAAATAGTAGTTTGAGAACAGGAGAGATAATGGATAAAGTTAAATTAAATTCGCAAGCTAAAAGTGTTAGATAGATATAATTCACTGTAGGTATTACACACAAAACAGGACATAATACAGAAATAAATACTAGTGATATTTGATATTTTACTTTTTAAAGTGTTTTGGACGTAGCCTTACGTCGTCGTCATTGGTACGTTTAAGACACAAGTGGTTATTAAAGACAGGAAGTATCTACTTTTCTTAGGTAAGTGACCAGAGCAACGAGTTAATTTGATAATAATTATAGAGATGTGATCGTGTCGTTTAATTTTTCCATATATTTTTGCAAATATCTTCTTTCTGTAAAGTTATGTACGAAATAACATAGAGCATTCTTTGCGTCCAGGACTTATAAAGGCTGTTAAGGTGTAATGAGGAGATATCTATCGATAAGTTTTCCACATTTCTCGAAAACTTTACAGCAAACTCCTCTCCACCCCGCCTCTGTTCCAATCTCTAGAGGTGAATTTCGTTAACTCTCATTTGTTTTGTCGTAATTGCTGGAGATATGAGAGTTTATTGAGGCCCCTTGTGCCCCTTTTACCCCTCTTTGGGGGGGTTGACGCCCCCAGCTTTATTGGATCGTATATTGGACTCTTTATAAGGCGAATTTTATGTAACCACCTCATTAAGTCTTTGCAAGGAACAGATTGCTTGAGAGGTTCAATTTGGTTAGGTGTTTTGAAGTGATTTTGTTTTGGATGGTAGTCTTCTGCTGGGTATTTGACGTTATTTTGTTATTCGGAGAAGTAAACAGTATTATAACGTTTTCAAATGCCTACAGCCTTTGAAAACGCAGCGTCGTCGGTTCAATACTACCCGAGCACACTTAACTAATAAGAAAATAATAGGTACTACCTAATAAAGAAATCATAATGAGAAATTAAATAGGTTCCTTCATAACGTGATTTACGATTTCCTTGTAACTGAAGCTTGAGAAAGACAGGGTGCTATGGCGCTCATTAGGGGAGGCATAATATGTCCAGACGTATGACTATTAAGGCTGATGATGAGTAATTTTTAATGATTTATATTTATTTATTAATATTAAGCTAAAATGGCAGGTGCGATCTCAGGTGGTTATATTAATTTTGTTTTTTATGTTACAGTTTGTTCAATACAGGTTTCGTAATTGATAAAAACTGTGATTTAACGCTTTTAGTGCAATTTTCGGAGCGTACTACATCGCCATCTATGAAAATAGAATGGAACTTTGATTAAAAGCGCGCCATCCATCGTCAAGGAGATGTAGCTATTCGTTTGTTTTCAGTACACTAGATGGCAGAGGTAGTTCATTAACTCTCAATCAACCCCTTATTTACTAGAAATTCTTGGCTTGGTTAATCAACTTATTCTTTAGGCTTACCTTGCACCATGGTTCTTATATTCATACTACTGAAAAATAAAGTGATTCTAACAAGTAGAGTAGATACACAAGTGATACTTATGAAAAGTGAGAGTCAGAAAACTAGGACAAAATAAGAACTATAATCACCCATAGGTATTTTTGAATTAATATTCTGTATTTAAATTCCACAGTTACCTTACATAGATTGGTGTCAATATTTACGGATACGGGCAAAAAATACGGACATAAAATTTTAAGTGAAGATAAAATCAAAAACATCATTTATTCTTATTTGATAATAATTTATGGTATAAAATTTGACTTGTGTGTTTAATTTGTAAGCCTAAAGAAATCAAATTTTTGAAATATGAAATCTGTAACACAGGTCTATAATTAAAAACAATTTAAATAATATTTCGGTACGGGTATGCTCTATCTAACTAACTAGTGGGTTAGTGTTTTCCGAACTGAGAAAAGGTCGCGAATTCAAGTCCCGCAGACATCTCTGGGATATTGATTCATTTCGTATAGATATACCCCGATATATAAAATCCACACAGCATCATCTAGCCCCAAGTTAATCAGAGCTTGTGTTATGGGTAAGTTACTGATATACATAGATATATATTTTTTATTATACCATTTATACATAGACAACCAAAACAGAACCATATTGTATACATTCATCATATTAAATTCTAAAGTGTCAAAACTCGGTCCATTCATACATCAAGTTTACACTTCACAGAACCCAAAGACATTTGGTTAAATCGTCCTAGACAGGACTTCAATCACGAACGAACACAGCAAAACTCATTTACAATAGAATGTTTACTAATTACAAGACTGTTTAGCTACGACTATCTAACCCCTACTAATAAACTTATTAGTAGTAACATAGATGAAGGAAATTCGTCCATGGTAGTAATAAACTTATTAGTAGGGGTAGAAAACAGTCAATAATGAAATCATGGTAAATAATGTAAGTATAGTTATACTCACATTATTTACCATGATTTCATTATTGAGTTTTCTAATATATCGTCACAGTTTCCTGCGCCACCATACTTCACCATAACACATTGGCATTCAAACGTTTCTAAAAGTAGGTTCCTTTCCTATATAATTTTAATTTTAATTAGGTTATTTATTTTTTTATATTATTTTATTTATGAACAAAATCCACAGCTCTTAATTATAAATTAACTTTTCTTATAAATATCACTAACAGCCAATAAACGGATTTACATTATTATTATGTCTCTCATTTACCATGGCGAGACCATGGTAAATGAGAGACATATAATAACGAGATGATGGTGCTGCATGCTGTGTGGATTTATTTACCATGACCTCGGGCCAAAAAGTGACCCGGTCCTTTGGAAGGTTTGCGTGGGGCCGAAGCCAACAGCACAGAGGCCCTTTGAGAAGTTAATCTAAAGGCGATGGCTACACATAGCGGGTATCATCCTCGGGTGCACAATATGATACACCCAAAGATGGTATCCGCCAGGTGTAGAGACTATTGCAAAGAAAAATGAAAGAAATAAAACCAGGCTATTGTGATGGATGTATGGACTGGGTAATCGGGCTATAGGGGAGATTGCGGACGTCTGCCGTAAACAAGTCACTCATTATTATTATTATTAAGACAAATAAGGACGACATCACCAAAAGTGCCATTATAGAGGCCAAAAAGAATAGAATAAATTAATAACAACTTAAAGACATAATATAAAAAAAAAAAAATTTTAGATTGAAATTGGCACTCATACAAAACAAAATAGGTATCAGGAAATTACCTATTGTCGCGGCGTATCCGAACGGCTATCGGGACAGTGCGGTGTATCCGAACGGTTTTTTATTTTGTATAACATCAATATGGCGACCATCCCAAAACTCTCGATTTCGCCTCATCATTCTAATTCTACATTGTAAATTTTATTTCAATACAATATCAAAAGTCGTGGAATCTTTAATTTGGCACCACCCAACCAGTAGCCGTAACACCTATCAATATGTAATAGGTCACTTACTCCTACCATTTCACAATATTTTAAATTTTTTTTAGTATTTAGGTTATACAAATTATAAAACATGAATATGTCAAAATGTACCATATCTACTTCATTCTCAAATTTAGGTCAATACTCAATACTCAATGATTTATTGCTTACATGTGTACAAAAGTTCTTAAAAAATAATATAAGGTCCATGCGTTCTTTAACACTATAGAAAGCTTTTCCAATTAGCCATAATTGTAACTTTTTTTTTATATATAGGAACCACATAACAGTTCTTGTTAATAACTTTGATAGTTTCAAAAAGACCGTCAGAATTTGCTACTAATACCTACTATCTCTCCAAGTTGAGTCGACCAGTGCCGGATTAAGGGACCCCCTAACGACAATTTAATAAAGAAAGCTGAGGCCGCAGCCACAGTAATAACGTTTGTAAAAATATCCGCAGACAAACTGTTAAGGGGAAGATGGACGTGCGGCGAGTTTATTGGACCATTGGGCACTTTTGTATGAAGTCTTTGCCGCGTTTTGAAACTTGGTCCAACAGTGAAGAATTATATGCCATTTGAAAGCTCTTGCAGTGTTATTAATTTCATTATGTGGTAGCTAAGTTAAAAACCGAGCGCAGAATGGTGTTTCGGTGTTTGTAGAAAAAAGTTAAAGTGTTGATAAATAATTATAAATAGCTCATATATTTTAATAGCTCACAGTTACTCAGTACTCAGTAGCTATAGTAATTGTAAATTGCTCTTTGTTTTGCGCTTGTGTGTGTGCTTAGCGAACTCTTCTACGCAACCTTTGGATGGAAACACTACTAATAATTAAATAACTACATTACTAATAATTATATAAATAGGTACCTATCATTATATGAATCCAACTTACATTATAAACGCGTCTTCCGACTTGTTGTTTCTATGGAAATGTTTTATGGTTACTTCTATCCCATGGGAACTGATTTATGGGATAAAAAGTAGCCATGTTTTATTCCAGGCCTAGAACAACCTGCATTTAAAATGTTTATATATTAAAATGTATATATTATAAATTTATATATATTTTATATATATTAAACAGCCCGATCCATTCCTTAGTTTTGTCTGAAGAAGTAACAAACATCCGTCCATACAATCCATCCAAACTTTCAGATTTAGTGTGATTAACCTCAACAGAACAACTTAATCCATCTCTCCCCTTAACTCGTGGAGCGGTTTCATACAGTTTTATTTGCGCATCGCCTTAACCCGGGCGCACCCAATATTAAATTCGCCCCCCTCTCCCCTTCATGTTCGAATTACATTATGTTTGCCTTAACCCATTCATTCCAACTTAATATATCAACGCTTAGCTTCGTAGGAGATAATCTTATGGTTATTAATTTTGTCTCTGGTTTTTCTTATTTGGTTTTGGTCGGAGCTGGAAAAACTTGGTTTATGAAAAGAGTGAATGCTTGCGGTTTCGAGAAGTTTTTTATTAATCAGTATCTATTTATTTATTTACAAAATTGCATCAGTATCTTATACATATATTCAACTAACTGAGCCCCGCGGCTTCACCCGCGTCGAAATTTGTGTGTACCTATATAATCGGGTCCGCCTGCGACACAGGAGGTTGCCGGTTCGATTCCTGCCTCGAAAAATGTTTGTACGATCTGCAGTGTTCCGGGTGTTCTAGTCATTTTTCTATGTAGTATATTAAAAAAATAAACATGTACTATGCATTGTATTGTATTATGTATATCAGTCATCAATATATATATATATATATATAACACAAGCTCTGCTTAGCTTGGGGCTAGATAATGTTGTGTGAACTGTCCAGCATTATTTATTTATTTAGCTGTGCAGCAAAATTTGCTTATTTCACACATCATTTGCATTCCAGTTTTATTTTGTTCCAAACCGCTCGATTCCATTATTCTGACACAGTTTCGTTCGCTTTTGATGCTGTGCCAAAGTTTATACAGATCGGTAACTAGACGAATATATAAATACATAGTTCTATGTATTAGAAACGACGGCCGTTGGGCAAACGTGTTCTTGAGTGGAGACCACTTGGTAAACGTAGTGTAGGACGCCCTCCGACCAAGTGGGATGACGACCTGCGAAAGAAAGCAGGTTGATGCTGGATGCGGCAAGCTCAGGACAGGGCGCTATAGCGCCCATTGGGGGAGACCTATGTCCAGCAGTGGAATAACATAGGCTGATGATGTTGATAAAAAAAATGTTGTTGTTCTCGTATGGAACGCGTCAGGTACTTTCTTTACATAGGTAGTATAAAATGAAGTCACTCCCGCTGCTTGTTCGCTGAGATCTTTAAATCCAATGAGCGCCATGGCGCCCTGTCTTCAGCTTGATGCATCCAGCATCTACCTGTAGTTTTTCGCAGGTCATCATCCCACCTGGTCGGAGGGCGGCCTACACTACGTTTACCTTTTTTTCTGTCGTGGTCTCCACTCAAGAACACGTTTGCCCCAGCGGCCGTCGATTCTTCGCGAGATATGGCCGGCCCACTGCCACTTCAGCTTGCTAATTCTTTGAGCTATTTCGATAACCTTGGTTCTCTGTCGGATGTATTCGTTACGAATCCTATCCTTCAGAGAAACTCCGAGCATAGCTCTTTCCATAGCTCGCTGAGCGACTTTGAACTATTCTATGTACCTATGCCTAATTTCAATAAAATTTAATTGAGTACGCATCCACGGTACACTTAAATAAAATCTTCACTTTGATCAAAGTTAAAATTCACTTATCCAACGATCAAAGTGAAGATTAAAATTTCATTAACATTCAATCCTGAAATAAGTTACGTGACAATTCCAAATCAATGCCTTTGAATATTCAACAATATACAACAATATACGTTGAATATTCTACAATATGCGAGATTCAAAAGGTGAGCGTGGCCTATTCGAAACACAACAATACATTCAAATCAAATATCTACTAGTTGCTAGGGGTGGGATAGGGCAAAGTGATATGATTTTTTACCTACATTTTTCCCAGTTTTTAGCAGTTTAATATTTTATCATAACAGCTCACACACGACCACTGCTAGACATACATATGATAGAGATAGAGAGCTGTGAACACGTATAAAAACTTGATTATAAAGTTTTTCTTAGTTGTTTTCTTCTCTAATTAAATCAATAAAAGTAAAGACTAAGTCTACATAATGTTAATAAACAAAAAATGCACACACTGCATTAGGTATCTAGCCTTAAAATACCTGAAAATCAATACAAACATTCTGTCCCGAGGCGGGAAACGACCGTGCAATATCCTGCGTTGCAGACAGACCTTCACCCCCGCGCCACAGAGGTCATCAATGTAATAAAAAAAATGTAAAATTAAGTAAAATTTGAGACAGTCAAAATAAATTTAATGAACATATTAAATTTATTTTGACTGTCTCAAATTTTACTTAAATAAATTAAACTGTCAACATTTTATTAAATAAAAATAATATTAATGTTCACACATAACGTTTATCGACATCACTGGTAGACTTGCACATCACTAAGTGCGAAATTAATAAAAAGCTTCGCAGTCATATCGGTTCAGCGACTTCGAAAGAGCATCGTTTCGAGCACGCGACTCTAGTCCTTATCGACAATTATACGCCACGCTTTGTCGGATGCCGGTACATTTCAATAGATCACAGGTTAATAATAATTTATTAATATAGTTTAGTTCGTTATGTATTAATGAAGACAACTTAACTAATATCGTAGTGAGTAAATAAGTGCGGTGGAGATAGAGTAGGAGGTAGTCGTGAAAAGTATTAACACTTTGAGTGCTGAAATCACACGGTATGTGTTTTCTACAAGTGACTAATATGCGTAAATCCACACTAGCGCAGCGGCTGAGTAAATACAGAACTTTGTGACTCAGCACATCCGTAATATTTTTCGAACGAAACGCATGTGCGGCGCAACACAACCGCTGTGTAGAGCGGCAGCAAGAATTTTTTAGGTTAAAAAAAAGATCGCAGTCGTCGAAAAAAAATTGCAGTCAAAGTGTTAATAACCGCATTCATTGTCATGACTGCGGGCGACGCGAATCGTCAAGCACTGGACGCGCACGTCGCGCACATTTATTGTCATGTCATGAAACAATGTTACATGTACTGCTAACAATATTAGGTATCTGCTTAGACTTATTTTAAAGTAATTTAAAACGGGATATTTACCATGATTAGATTTTTGAGTTATCCAATATTTTGGCACAGTTCCATGCGCAGTTTTAAATGACTTTAGTGTTAATAACCATGACAGTTTCATCTGCCTGCAGTCTTTTGCAAGTCGTAATTCCACCTAATCGCAGGGCGTCATAACCTACGTCTGCCGAGTCGCGGTGTCCACTCAAGAACACGTTTGAAATAAACATATTGAACTGAAATATCCCCTTATTGTTGCGAAAAAGGGGGTCTAATTTAGGTTCAATACTAGAAATCGGTAGTCCTGTAAGTATTTTACTAACCAGCTCTTACTCTAACTCCGTCAACGGCGTGAATATTAAACGCCTTCAAATTCCTCGGCTGTTTCATTACAACCGTTCGTTCACTCAATGAGAACTCAATTTAAACTATAATGTGGAGTGGTGAGAGAAACCTCTACCTACTTATGTGTTCAGAAATCAATCACTTTTATTTGTTTAGGCTTAAAAACCAATTTTTACTAATTTAATTAATTATACCAATGAAATATTTATTTTTATATGTATTGTGTTAAGTATATCCGTCATCTAGTACCCATAACACACACTCTACTTAGCTTGGGGCTAGATGATGCTCTGTGGATTGTCAAGCTTATTTATTTATTTAGCTACTAGCTGCTTCCCGCAGCTTCGACCTCCTGGAAATCTATGTGTCAAATGGTTTGTAAACCTTCCTCTTGAGTCACTCTATTAAAAACTGCATCAAAATCCATTGCGTAGTGTTAAAGATATAAGCATACATAGGGACAGACAGACAGCGGGAAGCGACTTTGTTCTATACTATCAATTATTGGATGACGACCTGCGAAAGACTGCAGGTAGATGTTGGATGCGTCAAGCTGAAGACAGGACGCTATGGCGCTCATTGGGGGAGGCTTATTTCCAGCCGTGGACTAACATAGGCTGATGATGATGATGATGATCAATTATTTCCTCTTCATACGTCTTCTGCTGTAATCATCCTCTGTGTTCTGGTTTTCTATTTATAATAAAAAAATATCTATCTATGTAATTTAATTGTGTTATGTACCTATATCAGTATATGTATTAAGTTTGTATTCTTTGTTTCTACTTCTCTTTTACTGTTTTGTTTGTGCTCTACCAACTCTTTGTATAACATATCTTTTTCTCCATCCCTGGTTGCTTGGAAGAAATCGCTTTAAGCGATAAGGCCGCCTATTGTACTGTTATAATGTAAGATTTAGATATAAGGTGTTATTTTGTTATTTTGGGTACAATAAAGTGTTCATTCATTCATTCATTCAGTCATCTAGTACCCATGACACAAGCTCTGCTTAGCTCAGGGCTAGATGATGCTGGATTGTCCAGCCTATAATATAATATATACAAGGCTTGCTTATTTATAAGCAAGCCTAAATCATGTACAAAGTCAAAGTATATTTATTGCAATTACATGTAGAAAAGATCGTACATAAAAAATCGTAACAATGTTATTTGCCCACTATGGGCATGCAATTATTTGTCTAGTTACATGCATTATATTAATGAGCAAATTGAAATTAAATAAAACTTAGAATCAGTTAATGTTAATAAATAGCGATACAAAATTTAATAACACATCAATTAAATAATAAAAAATACATAAATGCGTAATTATTTGTCAAAATTCATATCGTTCATAAATTCTTTAACTGTATAATAGTTTTAATCAGATAGTATAGTTTTCAGCTTTCTCTGAAACATCGCAGTAGGCAATTCTCCTTTAGAGAGCGGGATTTTATTATAAATTAATGGTGCCATTGCAAAGAAACAAAAAAAAAGGTTGCTGCGCATAAGTTAGTGTCTGTTGTTTTGTTACAGTAGGTACAAAATAAATATATGCACTCTAAACAGTTTAGAGTGCATAAAAAACAAAATAAATATATGCACTCTAAACAGTTTAAAGTGCATAAAAACAAAATAAATATATGCACTCTAAACTGTTTAGAGTGCATAAAAACAAAATAAATATATGCACTCTAAACAGTTTAGAGTGCATAAAAACAAAATAAATATATGCACTCTAAACAGTTTAGAGTGCATAAAAACAAAATAAATATATGCACTCTAAACAGTTTAAAGTGCCTAAAAACAAAATAAATATTAGCACTCTAAACTGTTTAGAGTGCATTAAAACAAAATAAATATATGCACTCTAAACAGTTTAGAGTGCACAAAAACAAAATATATGCACTCTAAACTGTTTAGAGTGCATAAAAACAAAATATATGCACTCTAAACTGTTTAGAGTGCATAAAAACAAAATAAATATATGCACTCTAAACTGTTTAGAGTGCATATATTTATTTTGTTTTTATGCACTCTAAACAGTTTAGAGTGCTTATATTTATTTTGTACCTACTGTAACAAAACAACAGACACTAACATAAGCGCAGCAACCTTTCAACTATTCGATCAACCGATCAACTATTCGTATGTGTATGTGTATTTGATTGAACGCTAAATTCATAGAACATCTAACTGACTTGGCACCGTCTCCAATACAGCAGTTAATCTTGTTAACAGTATGTTGGCTCATTAGGTTTAATAGATATTTATTGGCTCTCAGCGCATTCAAATTATCGGAGCTGAGACGTGGACACTCACGGTAGGGCTGGTCCACCAGTTCATAGTCGCTCAGCGAGCTATGGAAAGAGCTATGCTCGGAGTTTCTCTGAAGGATAGGATTCGCAACGAATACATCCGACAAAGAACCAAAGTTATCGACATAGATCAAAGAATTTAGCAAGCTGAAGTAGCAGCGCGCCAGCCATATATCGCGAAGAACCGACAACCGCTGGGATAAACGTGTTCTTAAGTGGAGACCACCACTCGGAAAACGTAGAGTAGGATGCCCTGCGGCCAGGTGGGATGACGACATATGAAAGACTGCAGGCAGATGCTGGATGCGGCAAGCTGAAGACTGTGCGCTATGGCGCTCATTAGGAGAGGCCTATGTCCAGCTGTGGACTATTCGATAATAGTCCTATGTTGATGATGAATAACACCTTGGACAAATATTTATATGATCTGTTCATCATATAAATATGTGTCCCGGGACGAGAATCGTACCCAAACGATAGGATTTTCAGGTTCGAATCGCAAGCGGTCTTTCCTCTTGACCTCAGAATCAATTTTCATCACACATCATTCACACACCATTTTCAATTTTAATGTTAATACAAACATTGCACAGTATTAAAATTAGAATTCGAAATGATTAATTCTCAATCATCATTAGAACCAAGATTCTTTCAACGGTTACCTGGCAGGCAACATCAAAATACAAATGAGTCAACAATTGCCGCGTCCCACGGAGTCTCTCTGCTTTTATAGTTATACTGGACTTGCCAACTGATAACAGAACGGTCTATTTCTGGACGGACTGAATGAAATGTTGACTCAAATAATGAGTCGTCTCTCTAGTACATCTACCAGAGTTTTTTTATGAAAGGGTATATAGGTATATAGGTACTTTTTCAGCAGATTCACTTCTATAACTGTCAAAAGTCTATGAAATAAATACAACTAGGTACTTTTATTGTGACTTTTCAGCTAGAAAACCAGACGTGATTGTCTTTTGTTTTTTACAATTACCCATGCTGACGTTACATTATATATCATCATATCCAATATAAGTAAAACAAAAAGGGAATCGCGATGGCTTTTATACAATTTTCTATAATATTAAGCATTGTTGTAACCAAACTTCTCTCAACAGTTAACCTGGCAGGCACCATCAAAATTCAAATGACTCATTTCAACAATTGTATTCTCTGCAGCGACCCACGGAGTCTCTCTGCTTTTATACAATACAATATATCTTTATGGCACCATCAATACAAAAAAATAATATTAATAAAGGATCTTAATACTAACTAAATCTAGTGGCACAATCAGCGGCCTTATCGCTAACAGCGATTTCTTCCAGGCAACCTTTGGATGGATAGGATCGGTACGTATTAAAGCTGTCCGTGGCGTAATTATTAATAAAATAATTAATAGTAAAGTAAAGTAATTTATAGTATTGCTGGACTTGCCAACTGATAACAGAACGGTCTATTCCAAAAAAAACTTAACTAAACCACTCGATTTCCACGGGGGCGAAGCCGCGGGGCGCAGCTAGTTTAAAATAAATATAGGTATCTATTTTTTTAATTCCCTGAAATTTCAAAACAATAATATAATGACAATGTTATACATATGTATAACACACGTACAAGAATTCGATCATGAAAAAAAAATATTTATATTTGAAAAAGGTAAAAAAGTTTTAAAAAAATCTTCCTGTTCGAATTCTTTAAAGAAAATGGTAAATATAAAAATCGTAAGAAGTTGATCAATTCGGGTTCCAGAATCAGCCCCATTTGGCTTAGTAAACTTGTTTTGTGGCACCCTGTAGAAGAAGATACCAAAAATAAAACAAGTGGCAGATGGCCTGTGACGATAAGTAGTGCGTCTCATAACAACACCCCATTGGGATTGACAACACTCAGAAATAGCACGGTGTCAAACACACTGTTTATGACACAGAAGAGGGCAGGTTCGAATCCCGTCACGAGACAAGTGTTAGTAACTACTGCAAACATTTACCTGTATTTGATATTTGTTTTTGTAGTGCCCACCAGACATAGGAAAAAAATAGGTACCTATCTAAGCATTTCTAATTTGTTTGATTCTTGGATGTCTTTCTGAAATGTAAAAAAAATATTTTTCGAATGTCGTTTTGTTGTTTTGAAGTAGAAGACTCGGCCACCACGTCTAAGCACTCGGAAAACCAACACCATATTTTCAACACTATTTCTTATCCCCACAAATGCCTGCCAAAAACAAATTCTAATCAAGTCTATATATTTTAAAGACAGTGCGCGATAATACTAAAGTTAAAAATAATATATACAGCCGAACATAGAAACTCTTTCTGAAGTTGGTTAAAAACAAAAGATTTTGCTAAACAAATTCGAAAGAAATATTCAAATAAAGATTAAAAGAAATCCAACACCTAAATAATTAGACTATTTTCCACTTGGCTACCTTTACCCACATCTCGCTAACCTAATAAAACAATTGAACACAAGTTTAAAATTTCATACATTTTCTTGAACCCAATCACATGCCAACAAATCGCGTACCTCCCAACCCACCAATCTAAAATCACGTCAATATTATCACACGTAAAATTGACCGGCTAATAAAAACGCGTAACTACGTAGAAAGTGTTCTCGTGTTTCGGGAAACTAATTTTAAACCTGCCCAGACGACGGACATCGACGCAGAGAATCTTGTAAACGTTGCGGGGGACGAATATATTTAGAAAAGTTCTGTTAGAACGAGCGTATGGTTTTTAGGACGCATTTGCACTGGAAGCTGGTGGTGTTGTATGAAAGCTAGGAGTGTTTGAGACGGGGCGATGACGAGGGAAACGCGAGCGTTCGTTGTTGAATATGAGAGTGTAGGGTTTAAGATGATTTTGAGTTTAGTTTTCAGTGTTTTGTTGCTATTCTCATAGAAACCCGGGTGTTTCTTGTTTAGCCAGTTGCTGGATAGATGTGTCGTGTAGTCAATTGTGGTAATAGTAGGTGTCTGTTAAGCAGGTGTTGAGTAGCCTGGTCTGGTTTCAGTGTGAATGCGGCCAGTAGTCCAGGCGCCGATGTAAAATTAGAAAACTGTTGCGTCTTTACTATTTATGGTAATGCTCTCCTGTGAGAGGGTTTCTAATTCTGGAGCCCAGCGGGCCGAGAAATTGAAGATGATGGTATTGGGGTCATTTGACGAAGTGCAAGACCTACTTAGACCTACATATACCTAGCTGTCTACCTATACCTACCTACATCTACCTATATCTATTTTCCAGATGGCAGGAAGTAGGTTGGGAGATTTCAAACAAAAAACGAAAGTCAACGGATGTATAAAAGAAAATGTAATTAAAATAAATAAATAAAATGTTTATTTATTAATTACATGGCATGAGATCCATAACGATCCCGTGTATAATAATAAAAATAAAAAAGAAATTAAATTTATATAAATTTATAATACAATAAATTACATTATAATAGATGGCGTTAATTAGATGTTCAGTTCAGTATCACTAGGTCACGTACGAAATGCTTTCGAGCAAGCTCACAACACTCAGCACTAGGCGGCCGCTACGCCGCGGCAGCCGTCCTCAAGCTGCTTAGAAGCACTTGCGGTGGACGATTCCGGGTCCGGACTCGTCGTACTCCTCCTTGGAGATCCACATCTGCTGGAAGGTGGACAGGGAAGCCAGGATGGATCCTCCGATCCATACGGAGTACTTCCTTTCGGGGGGAGCGATGATCTTGATCTTGATGGTGGAGGGAGCCAGGGCGGTGATCTCCTTCTGCATCCTGTCGGCGATACCGGGGTACATGGTGGTACCACCGGACATGACGGTGTTGGCGTACAGGTCCTTACGGATGTCGACGTCGCACTTCATGATGGAGTTGTACACGGTCTCGTGGATACCGCAGGATTCCATTCCCAGGAAGGAAGGCTGGAACAGGGCTTCGGGGCAACGGAACCTCTCGTTTCCGATGGTGATGACCTGTCCGTCGGGAAGCTCGTACGACTTCTCGAGGGAGGTGGAGGCGGCGGCGGTGGCCATCTCCTGCTCGAAGTCCAGAGCGACGTAGCAGAGCTTCTCCTTGATGTCACGCACGATTTCCCTCTCAGCGGTGGTGGTGAAAGAGTAACCCCTCTCGGTGAGGATCTTCATGAGGTAGTCGGTCAAGTCGCGACCGGCCAAGTCCAGACGGAGGATGGCGTGGGGAAGGGCGTATCCCTCGTAGATGGGGACGGTGTGGGAGACACCATCTCCGGAGTCCAGGACGATACCGGTGGTACGACCGGAGGCGTACAGGGAGAGCACAGCCTGGATGGCGACGTACATGGCCGGGGAGTTGAAGGTCTCAAACATGATCTGGGTCATCTTTTCCCTGTTGGCCTTGGGGTTCAGGGGGGCCTCGGTCAGCAGCACGGGGTGCTCCTCGGGGGCGACGCGCAGCTCGTTGTAGAAGGTGTGGTGCCAGATCTTCTCCATATCGTCCCAGTTGGTGATGATGCCGTGCTCGATGGGGTACTTCAGGGTGAGGATACCTCTCTTGCTCTGGGCTTCATCGCCGACGTAGGAGTCCTTCTGGCCCATACCCACCATGACGCCCTGGTGACGGGGGCGACCCACGATGGACGGGAAGACGGCGCGGGGTGCGTCGTCTCCGGCGAAACCGGCCTTGCACATGCCGGAGCCATTGTCGACTACCAACGCAGCAACATCGTCGTCGCACATATTGGCGTTTGTGTGTGGGTTGGGACGCGGTGGATGTTGACTCTAAGGCAGCGAGACTGCGAGTGCTGGATACAGCGCCCCGGGAGGGTTATATAGGAGCGGCGCGTACGCATGCCGCGCGCCTTACATGGCTAGCGCGCCGGCCCCCGCGCTCTTCCCACTAATTCACTTCTAACTCCAGACCTACTTATCTCTCACCCTTGAAACTACCACCGATCTGCTCAAAAAACATCCCTTATTCATCCCCGTGAAAAGTTTTTTTACCCGCCCTCGTGTGCCGCCGTAAGGGGCTTGCAAAGTCCGCCACCGCCTTGCACCTTTTCAGGCGTGGGGCGGGCGGTATTCTAATTTTGATGGGATATTTTCTGTTTTAATTAATCGGTGCATCGTTTTAACTTATAAATGTTGCTATTTATAGATAACCTATCAATATTTACTGGACATTTTGAAGCAATAATTTCTTTAACTTTATAAATTTATTTATGTTTAGACTGCATAAATGCATGAATCAATTTCGGTTACATATACTTGCTTTTAAAAAAAAGATCCTAGACATAATTTACGCTGTAACTTATAAATATGATATAGCCCGTATTCTAAAGCAGTAAGATTCAATATTCTTGGCAGCATATTCATAGGTTGACGACCGTAATTACAGTAGGTCAGTAGACTAAAGTAACACATAATATTTTTTCTATTATTGCAAAGTTCTTGGTATTGTATGAAATTCCGTGAATCGAACTAGTATTCCAGATATCACAATGAAATTGTGATTTTCAGGAGAAAGTCCACTTTTGTTTTTCAGCAGTTTCGTAGAATTTCTTAGTTATTTTCGAAAGGAGCTAGTACTTTTAACGGTAGTTAGATTTCCTAATCTAACTACAGTTAAAAGTACTAGATAGTACTAGTACTTACACACTAGTTAAAAGTATCTATATACACATATATCACAAACACTAGGTAGTTAAAAGTATTAGATAAGTATTAGTCCCTATACCTACTTGCAGATGTGAAAATAAATAATTACTATACCTTATTATTAAAAGTGATCTCGTATAAATCTACAAAAAGCATATTAAACTTTTTAACAGATTTGCACCAGCACGACGATAAATTTAATTAGGTTTTTATGTTGAATGAAACAAGCCCAATAAAAATTACAATTTTAAAATACGGTGTCGGAGGCCCACGTTTGGGATTCTCACACTCTCTTGTCTTAGTAATATTTGTTTTTTTGAAGCAATTCAAAATGCTGAACTTGCTATGAAAATTCAATAAGAACTGTGTCTTTCTAGCCCAATTTTCACTCATCAATTTCATGAAATAATTTGATTGGTCTCTTTCAATTTTCGTTTTTTGTTAGATAACATGGTGAAAAAACATAGCAGAGTCTGGAAGGTAATCAACTAAACCTCTTTTGAAGAAGTCGATACTCTCTTTTGCAACAAAAGAGTTCCAACTGCCTCAAAATTTATAAGATAATAGCAACAAAAGAGTTCCAACTGCCTCAAAATTGTTAAGATAATAGCAAATAAAATAAAATAATAATAAAACAAAACCTAAAGAAACATTTGTAGTCGGTGTGACTTTTTCTTTGACAAATAGGTTGTGTTTTTGCGTCAATTTGTCGGAAGCGAGCTATACACATGGACTATATTTTGTTAGACCTTATCGAAGGAGGTTTTATGCGGAATTGTTACTCAATATTATCATTCGTATATTTTTTGAGATGATAACATGCATAGAAAGTAATCTACTTTACCTTTTTGAGGAGTTTTTTGTTACAGGACACAGTAGGAATACTATATATAGTAAGCCCAATTCAAGGTACCTTGGTAGACTCAAAGTAAAGTTTTAGGTAGATTTATCATAGAGAAAATACGTTACTTTTTGTTACTTATCAGCTAAGAGAACCAAAGATACCTAGAGTGCTTTGGTTATATTGTACCCATACTTCTATCTTATTTATTAAATAAATAAATAGAGTAATCGCATGTCGATACATCCGTCTGATTTCCATCATTTCATTATTACGACCCAAAGAAGAACCGTCGGCCGCTGGGGCAAACGTGTTCATGAAAGAAGACCACGACTCGGTAAACGTAGTGTAGGATGCCCTCCGACCAGGTGGGATGACGACCTGCGAAAGACTGCAGGCAGATGCTGTATGCGGTCAAGCTGAAGACAGGGCGCTATGGCGCTCATTGGGGGAGGCCTATGTCCAGCAGCGGACTATTATAGGCTGATGATGATGATGATTAAGACCACTGTGGCGCTGTGGGCGAATATCTGCCTGCAACACAGGAGGTTACGGATTCAATTCTCGCTTCAGGACAAATGTCTGTACGATAATCAGATATTTGTTCAGGATGTTGTGCCGTGTGAATTATCTAGCATTATTTATTATTTATTTATTTTCCATATCAAAATACCTAAATCATTATAAAAACCCGATCAAGTGCCACAAAATCGATCAAACAAAATCAATCCATTGTTTACCAACAAACCTTTGGCACGACAGACTACTCCAATCAGGTACAACTAATTGTGTCTTTTGTATTAATAGCCCATTGATCTATCTGTGGATCTATCAATTGCATACCAATACTCTTACCACGAGCATTACTACACTTCTCCCATCGCACCCTTTCGTCAACCATCGCTTGATTTAGCTGGATCAATTTGTAAAGGCTGCTTGTAAAGCAGTAATGGGTTGTTTGGCTTGTGATAGGATAGTTTTCAGGAGTAAATTGGTAGAATGTGCATCTTGTAGAGAGCAATGCACCTTTAATTTGGTAGACAGGTGTTGTAGCTTAGGAAGTAGGAAGGGACGGTTTAATTTGAGATCTAAGCAGGTTGATTAGAAAATAAACTAGTGCTGTTATCTTCCTGTGTAGTTTTGTTAGAACTGAACACTTTGCGATACAACTTTTTACACTATTATGGTTATTAAAGCGAAAGTCATTTATAACGGGATAAATAAATAAATATAAATAATGCTGGACAATCCACACAGCATTATCTAGCCCCATGGTAAGCAAAGCTTGTGTTATGGGTACTAGATAACTGATATACATAATACAATACATTACATATATATAAAATCAAATCATGGTAAATATTCGATAATGATGTCGATAATGACGACCGATGTGGCGCGGTGGGCGAAGGTCCGCCTGCGACGGTCCCTCGGAACAATTGTGTGTACGATCTGCAGATATTTGTTCCGGGTGTTCTGGTCGTTTTCTATATATAATAAAATAAATCTATTTATGTAGTGTTTTGAATTTATAATATAATAGATAACTGATATATAAATTATCTATTAGCCTCAACACAAGAACTACTTAGCTTGGGGCTAGATGATGCCGTTTGGATTGTCCAGCATTATTTATTTAGATCATGCTGTATTTATCTTGATCTCCGTAATATTTTAACACCAGTTCTGAACCCCGAGTCCGAACAACATTAGTATCGCGACGTGATCGTGGCGACAATTTTTTTTTCACCTTTGCATCAGACATCTCCGTTCGTACGTAAAGCTTTTGAAACTTTCATGGTTATTAACATAAAATCACTTATGGATAGGGACACTAAAGGATATAACTACAGGATATTTCTGAGTTTTCCAATATTTCGGCACAGTTTCATTCGCCATGATCACGGAATAACTCTTAATCACTTTTATCAGTGACGTATTTCCTTTACAAAAACAAGACAAAAACCTAAGATGTTGGAAATTCTCGCAATGAAATGCGAGATTCGGACGCGTGACGGCAAATTATTTATTTCATTGTGTCCTTAGTTAATTTATCTTTAAGATACGTAACAAATGTCAATGAGATCTTGATAAAATGAACGTGCTCTTTAATTTATCAATTAAACAATTACAGGCATGCAGCTAATTATCGATCGTTGGCGATAATCGTTTGTAGAGACGTTTCATCGCGAATCGATTAATACGGGGTTTATAAATAACAATAGAGCAAGTTCAGTGTCGGTGGTGTGTCGTGTGCAGCTATGAGAGTAGCGGTAGTGTGCGATAGTTCTTCTTTTTTGTCCACTAGTGGAAGAAGAAGTCTAGTACTTCTTCTTCCACTAGGGAACATTATTAATAGTATATAATTTGACTTGTCAAAGAGCTTATTTTGTAAGCCTAAAGAAATAAATGCTATCGACTTTGGGGTGAAAATGTATGTGGTAATAAGCAAAAATGTATTTGGGGCCTACGTTGATACAGACAGACACAGAGACACAGATAAATAGACAGCAATTAAAACAGCGCAAATTTAGTTCACCAGACCTAGCGAATAAATCTGGTTATCTGGCTCCACATTCGTGACAAACCTTTATTTATTCACCCATCTTAGCGAACAAAACAGCCCGCTAATAGATCCCCCTCAGGGTATGAAATAATCTAGTCTAATAACGTTGGCTTGCGAAGAGTGGAAGGAGAAAAGGGTGGCCTTTGCCCAGCAGTGGGATAGTAATGGCTTAAAATAAAATAAATAAATAATAATAATAGCCCCACGTCCCAGCACAGAACAAAGCACGATATAAATTTATTGAGAGTATAATTACCGCTACAGCCTCACCATGCTTCACACTTCAGCATGTGAAACCTCTAGTCTAATGGCCCCACGTTCCAGCGCAGACCGAAGACATAGAGTTATTGAGAGTTTATAGTCCGCTACAGCCCATGCACCCGCTTCAGCGCATGAAACCTCCACTCTAATGGCTCCACGCCCCAGCGCAGACCAACGCGATGCTACATCTGTTCATCCGACCTAGAGAACACAGTTCATAAAATTAGCGTTTATTTTTACTATTTTGTGTTTTGCTGTGTTTCTCTGCAACCAAATGATTCAGTAAATTACTTACATGTATTCACCATTACAGCTAAACATATTCTATATATTTAGTCAGCATTATCACTAATTGGCATGACAATGTAATCAATCCTGTAGGATTCATTACATAATACTACGTGTCCATCCAAAGGTTGCTTGGAAGAAATCGCTCGTAGCGATAAGTCTGTATCTTTGTTTGTTTCTTCTTTACTGTTTTTTTTTCTGTGTTTGATGTGCAATAATGCGTATTTGTATTGTATTGTATAATATCCAAATAATATTTTTTTAAATAAACTTAATGATTATAATTAAAATTAAGTCTGTCCTAACATATTAACAAAGTTATGGACATACTCGTAGCTTTAAGAATTAGCAAGCTGAAATAGCGGTGGGCCGGCCATTATCTCGCGAAGAACCGACAAACCACCGACCACGACTCGGTTAACGTAGTGTAGGACGCCCTCCGATCAGGTGGGATGACGATCTGCGAAAGACTGCAGGTAGATGCTGGATGCGTCAAGCTGAAGACAGGGCGCTATGGCGCTCATTGGGAGAGGTCTATGTCCAGCAGTGGACTAATATAGGCTGATGATGATGACGAAGCGGGTTAACTACGAACCTCGTTCGAGTTGAAAGAATACCAACGTTTTGATTTTAATCTCTTATTCCATATGTGGGATAAAATTAATACCAACATGCAATTTCACCCTTCAGGCATAATAAAATCCATTGCAACATTATTCCCGCTAATTGCCTTCCGAATTAAATCCATATCATATCCGAAATGATCTGCAATTTAAAATGGCCACACGCACCCCTATCGTAACCGTCGATCTTTTTATGTTGGCAACCCTCGATGCAATTGTTCTACCAACCATTTTAGTTTGATCCCTGTCCCTGTAGGACTATTCAAAATCAGTGGTGGTAACATCGACATCTTACCCAAGATGTGTATGGGTGGTAACTTACACGGATTCGCACGAAATTCAAATATCTGTGCAGTTTTTCATAATTTTGCGTTCTTCAAAAACAAAATAGTTTGCCGAAAATCATAATCCATTTTTTTCTAATCTCAAAGACTTTTCCCAGAGGGAAAAGTTATTTGTGATTTATTATCTCAGTCTTTAGTGTAGTGCGGAAGTGCCATGAACAAAATGTCTTCACTTCAAGTATAGAGACAATAAGAAAAGTGCCAATGGACACATAGTCTTAGTAATATGTTTTATAAAAATAAGTTAAAACTAAATTGAATGACGACCGATGTGGCGCTGTGGGCGAAGGTCCGCCTGCGACGCAGGAGGTTGCGGGTTCGATTCCCGCCTCGGAACAATTGTGTGTACGAGCCGCAGATATTAGTTCCGGGTGTTCTGGTCGTTTTCTATATATAATCCAAATATCTATCTATGTATTGTAATATGTATATAAGTTATCTAGTACCCATAACACAAGCTCTGCTTACCATGGGGGTAGATAACGCTGTGTGAATTGTCCAGCATTATTTATTTATATATATATTTTTTTATTTATACCCTATTGTATTTAAAATTTATATAGCTCTATAGCTATATAAATTTTACCACCACCAACTGGTTTTGGACCAACTGAGTTTTTTTTATTGTCTAGTATAGCTATTTTTTTATTGTCTAGTATAGCTGACCAACTGAGTTTTTTTTATTGTCTAGTATAGCTATATAGCTATACTAGACAATAAAAAAATAGCTATACTAGACAATAAAAAAAACTCAGTTGGTCCAAAACCAGTTGGTGGTGGTAAAATTTATATAGCTATAGAGCTATATAAATTTTAAATACAATAGGGTATAAATAAAAAAATATATATATAAATAAATAATGCTGGACAATTCACACAGCGTTATCTACCCCCATGGTAAGCAGAGCTTGTGTTATGGGTACTAGATAACTTATATACATATTACAATACATAGATAGATATTTGGATTATATATAGAAAACGACCAGAACACCCGGAACTAATATCTGCGGCTCGTACACACAATTGTTCCGAGGCGGGAATCGAACCCGCAACCTCCTGCGTCGCAGGCGGACCTTCGCCCACAGCGCCACATCGGTCGTCATTCAATTTAGTTTTAACTTATTTTTATAACAACATATTACTAAGACTATGTGTCCATTGGCACTTTTCTTATTGTCTCTATACTTGAAGTGAAGACATTTTGTTCATGGCACTTCCACACTACACTAATGACTGAGATAATAAATCACAAATAACTTTTCCCTCTGGGAAAAGTCTTTGAGATTAGAAAAAAATGGATTATGATTTTCGGCAAACTATTTTGTTTTTGTAGAACGCAAAAACATGAAAAACTGCACATATATTTGAATTTCGTGCGAATCCGTGTAAGTTACCACCCATACACATCTTGGGTAAGATGTCGATGTTACCACCACTGATTTTGAATAGTCCTACAGGGACAGGGATCAAACTAAAATGGTTGGTAGAACAATTGCATCGAGGGTTGCCAACATAAAAAGATCGACGGTTACGATAGGGGTGCGTGTGGCCATTTTAAATTGCAGATCATTTCGGATATGATATGGATTTAATTTGGAAAGCAATTAGCGGGAATAATGTTGCAATGGATTTTATTATGCCTGAAGGGTGAAATTGCATGTTGGTATTAATTTTATCCCACATATGGAATAAGAGATTAAAATCAAAACGTTGGTATTCTTTCAACTCGAACGAGGTTCGTAGTTAACCCGCTTCGTTATCATCATCAGCCTATATTAGTCCATTGCTGGACATAGACCTCTCCCAATGAGCGCCATAGCGCCCTGTCTTCAGCTTGACGCATCCAGCATCTTTCGCAGATCGTCATCCCACCTGATCGGAGGGCGTCCTACACTACATTAACCGAGTCGTGGTCGGTGGTTTGTCGGTTCTTCGCGAGATAATGGCCGGCCCACCGCTATTTCAGCTTGCTAATTCTTAAAGCTACGAGTATGTCCATAACTTTGTTAATATGTTAGGACATACTTAATTTCAATTATAATCAGTAAGGTAATTTAAAAAAATATTATTTGGATATTATACTTATTATATTATTTTATTGTCTAGTATAGCTATTTTTTTATTGTCTAGTATAGCTATATAGCTATACTAGACAATAAAAAAAACTCAGTTGGTCCAAAACCAGTTGGTGGTGGTAAAATTTATATAGCTATAGAGCTATATAAATTTTAAATACAATAGGGTATAAATAAAAAAATATATATATAAATAAATAATGCTGGACAATTCACACAGCGTTATCTACCCCCATGGTAAGCAGAGCTTGTGTTATGGGTACTAGATAACTTATATACATATTACAATACATAGATAGATATTTGGATTATATATAGAAAACGACCAGAACACCCGGAACTAATATCTGCGGCTCGTACACACAATTGTTCCGAGGCGGGAATCGAACCCGCAACCTCCTGCGTCGCAGGCGGACCTTCGCCCACAGCGCTGTCTAGTATAGCTATATAGCTATACTAGACAATAAAAAAAACTCAGTTGGTCCAAAAGAAGTTTTAGATCAATGAAACAAACGGTATCGATTGAAATTAAAAAAGTTTTAGTGTAAAATACCCATATCATAAGTGAAAACTGTTAAGCTTTATTTTATGTCACAAATTTTCGATTTATAAGCTGTGTGCAGTATTCCATCTAAATAAAAATAAAATAAAATATTTTAAACTGCATTTTTTTAAAAATTTTCAATGGTTATTTAATTTGGCCCTAAATTATTGCAAGGTTTGGCAAGGAATAAAAACAAATTGTTTTAAGTAGTTTACTTAGACAGACACAAACAAGCAGAGAGTACTTAGGCACCTATAATTTTTATTATTCTATGAGTACTACATGTATTACAGTACTACATGATACATCAGTATCTACTGACATAAAAAAATGTTTGTTTTTTTACCGAGCAATAAATGGTCACCTAAATTATTTTCCCGTACCTATTCCAAAAACGCCCCATACACCCTGTATAATGTGAATGTGAAGCTCAGATAATGATATCAGCCTGTGTAATGTGATATGTCAGCAGATAATATCTGTATTTGAACAATGTGGTCTGGGGTTAAAATAATCACATCATTTTCTCGGACATATTGAGAAGAATTTTAATTTTTTTATAACAAAAACGAATAATTCTGATAAATAATCCAATGAAGATCTAAATTTAATTATTTATTATTAAGTAGGTATCTTTGTTAGTATTATTTATTTATTTTAAGCTGTTATTGTCCCACTGCTGGGCAAAGGCCTCCCTTTTGTCCTTCCACTCCTCGCGATCCAACGCTGCAACAGGCCATGATGGAAGATGTACCTCGAGCTCGTCGCGCCATCTTATCCTGGGCCTTCCACGTCGCCTCTTAGCGTTGGGTGGGCTCCACTCAACATTGTTAGTAGGTAAACGTAAATCATAATTAATATAGGTATACGCCCGAACATAAATCCTGCTCCTTTTTCCGAAGTCGGTTAATGAAATCACGATTTAATGAAAGTTTAATAAATTGTCTTTAACATAAATACTTGAGCAAATATCAATAATGCCAAATTAAATAATGAATCTAACTTTGAACGCATTGTCAAAGAAAATGTTATAGTACAGTAGAGACTGACACTCATAAAATGTTATAGTACCTACAGTACAGACTGACACTCATAAAATGTTATAGTACCTACAGTACAGACTGACACTCATAAAATGTTATAGTACCTACAGTACAGACTGACACTCATAAAATGTTTATAAAAGTTCCTACAAATTTTTTGATTACTACATTATAAAAACCTGTGTTTTTTTATGTTTTGACGAGTTAAATAGTAGTATATATAGTAGTATAGTAGTATTGTAGTTATAACAACGCCTTAGGGCTTAATAAAAAAACCTGTTATGATGTTATTATCTGAATAAATAAATAAATAAAAAAATAAAAAAAACTAAACCAAAATGCCATTAGAATAGCTAGATATTAACGTGTAGTCTATACAATTATAAATAAAAAAAATATTTATTTATTATTTATTATTATTTATATTATACATATTTGACGACCGATGTGGCGCGGTGGGCGAATGTCCGCCTGCGACGCAGGAGGTTGCGGGTTCGATTCCCGCCTCGGAGCAATTAAATAAATAAAAATAAAATAATAAATAATGCTGGACAATTCACACAGCATTATCTAGCCCCATGGTAAGCAGAGCTTGTGTTATGGGTACTAGATAACTGATATACATAATACAATATATTACATAGATAGATATTTTTTATTATACATAGATAACGACCAGAACACCCGGAACAAATATCTGCAGATTGTACACACAATTGTTCCGAGGCGGGAATCGAACCCGCAACCTCCTGCGTCGCAGGTGGACCTTCGCCCACCGCGCCACATCGGTTGTCAAATTGTGTGTACGATCTGCAGATATTTGTTCCGGGTGTTCTGGTTGTTTTCTATGTATAATAAAAAATATCTATCTATGTAATGTATTGTATTATGTATATCGGTTATCTAGTACCCATAACACAAGCTCTGCTTACCATGAGGCTAGATAATGCTGTGTGAATTGTCCAGCATTAATTATTTATATATATCGGTAATGTGTGATATACGCCTATATTCTACAACAGCAATTATTTTTATGGTAGGCAAGCACCTACCACGAAACCAAGGTTTCCAAAGGCAAAATGTTTGAAAAGAACAAAACTTTAATCTTACTACAGCCAAAGCGTTATTTCTCATTCTTTTCTTCTTCAGCACACATAGATGCAGTGTTGATTTTTTAAACTAATTTATTTCGGATTTACAATCCGTAAAACATACAAAAATAATATTAATATCCCAGTAAAATAAGATTAAATTATAATATAATAATAATATGCCTCCCCACGAGAGTTTTGACATAAGTACCAATAATGTATGTACGAGTATATACGAAAATCTCATTGATAATTACCACGCTTAGCAAGCAGGTAGAAAAACTCTTATTATAACGAAATTATTTTTGTCGAAAAATCATTATTATGAATACAATCATCATCATAGTCATCAAGTGAACATTAAAATAATTTTATTTGATAATAATGAATACTATAAAATATGACCTGAGTGCAATAAGAAACAAAAAACTTTTCATTTTTTTTTCGTTTTTATTTCATCTTATTATCAACCTATGTTAGATGTTATGTTAGTCAAAAATCAAATCATGGTAAATATCCCGTTTTAAATGACTTTAGTATCAACCTATGTTAGTCCATGGCTGGACATAGGCCTCCCCCAATGAGCGCCATAGCGTCCTGTCTTCAGCTTGCCGCATCCAACATCTACCTGCTGCAGTCTTTCGCAGGTCGTCATCCCACCTGGTCGGAGGATATGAATACAATACAATACAAAAACTCTTTATTGTACACCAGATGCAGATGAATAAGTATGTCTGTAGGTAAATTATTTAATTAGTCCTTTCTGTACGTACACTGCTGGCCAACATGGAATGTGTCATGCGTTAGGGGTGCATAAAGTGCGCATCGGCGGCGTGTGTCGGGCGCGTGCGAACTGCAATCATGTAGCTAATTGACGATTTGATGTCTGATGTATACTGTCGAGCAAGAAAATTGGAACTATAGAGCAGATTTTTTTGTCGATAACAAGGATTACGTAGATTTTGTTCGGTAGGCAGGACAAGAACTACGTAAAAAATTAATTATTTACCTACAGTAAATCCACCCAGTTTGATTTCTTAATGATGTCAAAACTAATAACAATAATAAATGATTGTCGTAAAGAGAGAAGCTTGGACATCAATAAAACCAGGAATTACCCCAATAATTTTATTGCATTCTATGTATGTACAAATGGTAATTGTGTAATCTATAATTCTCTATACAAGTAGTATGTTAAAATATCAAAACTAATTCCGTCTCTCCGTCAGTCTGAGGGCTAAAAGGATTTTTATGAAATTTATATTAATATGAATTTAACTAAAAAAATATAAAAAACTAAAAACGCTAAATTTACTTTAACAAAAATTTATCCATGTCTCTATCTCTCTGGGATCGATATTCCAGAGAAAGACAGACAATTTTTTACCCCCGAAAGACGCGTTCGAAGCCGTGGGCAGAAACTAGCATAATATAAAACAGCGGTCCAATAATTCTGTCCCCACGTAAACACAGTTAATCCTACGGACACCATCGCCAGTCGACCAGGGGCTATATGATTCGCTTCATTGTTGATCCTCCCTAAATGATCGCGGACCGTTTACTCCATTAATTGGGCATGCTCCTTCGGGAGTTTATATTGGCCAGATTGAATTTATTATGATGTGATAATGACTTCTACCTTTAATAATAAGAAACTTAACTACTAAAAGCGCATTATGAAAGTTCAAAGTATGGTCTCTAATTCATCATTATCCATGAGTCAAGCTGAAGACAGGGCGCTATGGTGCTCATTGGGGGAGGCATCAGCCTATGTTTGCGCAGCCAGCAGTGGACTAACATACAGGGCGCTATGGTGCTCATTGGGGGAGGCATCAGCCTATGTTTGTGCAGCCAGCAGTGGACTAACATAGGCTGATGCCTCCCCCAATGAGCACCATAGCGCCCTGTCTTCAGCTTGACTCATGGATAATGATGAATTAGAGACCATACTTTGAACTTTCACAATGCGCCCTGTCTTCAGCTTGACTCATCCAGTATTTGCAGTCTTTCGCAGGTCGTCATCCCACCCGGTCGGAGGGCGTCCTACACTACGTTTACCGAGTCGCGGTCTCCACTTAAGAACACGTTTGCCCCAGCGGCCATCGGTTCTTCGCGAGATATGGCCGGCCCACTGCCACTTCAGCAGATGATGATGATGAGCCGACAAAACTACTCATTACAATTTATACCTCCTGCCATAACACTTCATGATAAAATTAAGTTCATTATAGTTGGCGGTGGAGATTTTAAAAAACAACAAACTTTTACCCGAGATGAACGAAAGCAACACGTCGCGTTCTGATACCGTCAGTGTTGTTTGTCGTGATCGAGCTGCGTTCGATAATAATGAAACCGGTGGTAGTGGTAACGCTCGTAGCAAAAGACAAAAAATTAGGGTAGATCGGTATGTCTGCCCATAAAAACTTACTCGCAGTCGCAGTGTCTTCAGTTATTCCGTGATCATGGCGCATGAAATTGTGCCGAAATATTGGATAACTCAAAAATCAAATCATGGTAAATATCCCGTTTTAAATGACTTTAGTGTTAATAACCATGATAGTTTCAAAAGTCTTATTGAACGAAAGCAAAGCTGCAGACAAGAGCTAGTAAGACGGTATATATTAGAAACTACAAATTGCCCCCAATTTGTCAACAATGAACCCAATGGCACGAACAATAATATTATTTCATTATAATGGCCGACTGGCTATTTGTCGAGACCTGTGGGAAAGTACACCCTCTTTTAAACGCCGACCTCTGTGGCATAGCGGGTGATGGTGCACAGGTTTCGGGTTCACAGAACCAGAGGCAAACCAAATAGTGACTGAATAGTGAATCAATTTATGATTTATCTATACTAATATTATAATGAGGAAAGTTTTGATTGTTTGTTTGTATTGAATAGGCTCCGAAGCTACTGAACTGATTTGAAAAATTAATTCACCGTTGGGAAGCTACACTATCCCCGGTGAACATAGGCTATAAGTGTATTATATTTTCAAAAAAGTTAGGGATCCGTACTAAATCCATGCGATGCCGGGAAGGCCCGCTAGTATTATATGTATATGTATTATTTCAATGAATTTTCAATTTATCGACATAGCTCTAAGAATAAGCAATCTAAAGTGGCAGTGGGTGGGCCGGCCATATCTCGCGAAGAACCGATGGCCGCTGGGGCAAACGTGTTCTTGAGTGGATACCACGACTCGGTAAACGTAGTGCAGGACGCCCTCCGACCAGGTGGGATGACGATCTGCGAAAGACTGTCAAGCTGAAGACAGGGCGCTATGGCGCTCATTGGGGGAGGCCTATGTCCAGCAGTGGACTATCATATGCTGACGACGATGATGATTATTTCAATCACATTTTTCTTGCCCCAAAACAAACAACAATGTAACTAATGCTACTAGGTAACTCAGTGCATTAGAGTCAGATAGACAACAGGTGGTAATTCTTGGCAACACTGACTGTATGTCCACCGCTGGCCTTTATACTGATTGATGGCCGTGCAGTTGTCCATTCAGTATTTTGATCCAGCCTTATGTCTTCTAGTAGAGCTTTTATGATGATGAATGACAAAGAAATTATTTGCCGCGTTATACAAAGCGTGCCAAAAATACGTGCGAAGTCGCGGGCAGAAGATAGTATCAAAATAATATAAAACATCATCATCATCATCGTCATCAGCATATGTTAGTCCACTGCTAGACTTAGGCCTACCCAAAGAGTGACATACTGCCCTGTCTTCAGCTAGACGCATCCAACATCCCTGCAGTTTTTCGCAGGTCATCTTACCTGGTCGCAGTGCGTCCTACACCACGTTAACCAAGTCGTGGTCTCCACCCAAGAACCATTTACCCCAACGGTTATCGGTTCTTCGCGAGATATGGCCGGCCCACTACCACTTCAGCTTGCTAATTCTTAGAGCTATGTCGATTCGATATCTTTGGTTCTCTGTCGGATGTATTCGTTACGAATCCTATCCTTTAGAGAAACTCCGAGATAATAAATAACATAATGCTGGATAATCCATACCTGTGTGATCATTGCAGTATTGTCTAGCCCCAAGATAAGCAGAGCTTGTGTTATGGGTACTAGATAAGATATAATCATCAATTAGCAACAAAAATGTACATTTATAAATAATAAATAAATAATGCTTGACAATTCACACAACATTATTATCTAGCCCCATGGTAAGCAGAGCTTGTGTTATGGGTACTAGATAACTGATATACATAATACAATACATTACATAGATAGATCATTTTTTATTATACATAGAAAACGACCAGAACACCCGAAACAAATATCTGCAGATCGTACACACAATTGTTCCGAGGCGGGAATCGAACCCGCAACCTCCTGCGTCGCAAGCGGACCTTCGCCCACCGCGCCACATCGGTCGTCATTTATGAATGCATTTATAATAGAAATGTATTTAGGAGCTAACTATGTATGTATATTAGGTTAGTATAAATTAGTTTTTACACATACAAATTAATATACATGACGTGTTCTATCAAAATATTAATAGTATTGCTAATGACTAATGACGTAAGAAACACACGTCATAAATGATTCAAAATTCGAACGCAGAATTCGAACAGACGAGCGCGAAAACTATGAAATACGTTCAAGCGATCCAGAAATAAACTCATCAATCAAACTTCAACTCAATCTACACCTTACGTCTCGCTGTATACGTTTGATATTCGCTTGAGATCTCATAATGAAGTTAGAGTCATTTTACTCTGAGCAAATACCGAGTTTCGCCTGAAATGGTCTCGCGATGCAGTTCGTCCGTCTCGCTCTAACATACTAGAATTTCGTTCAGGAGTGTTGCTGTCTCGCTCTTTCTAAATCGGTTCACGTGTAGTCAATCGAATGTTTTAGTCATGATGTTGTTATGAAAATGTTTGGGATTTTTGTGTAAGGGATTTCCTTTAGATTTTGTATGAATAATTGCTACATATTTTAAGGATTTGCATAATTTAATTGCTAGAAATAAGAATAAACTCGCTGTGCCTACAAATAAGCTACACAAGATAAATGTATATTTTAAAGGTATATAGGTATACGACTCTACAACAAAACTCCAAGTGAATTACAAAAATTATATTATCAATAAATAAATACAAACAAATTGTTATGTTTGACAATTTGTTTGTTAATAAGGCTGACTACAACCAGACCAGAAATCAGATTATCTATCTCGACAATAAAATGCTTGGGACGAGTTTTGCTCGAACTCGAAAACTAACAATGTAAAGGTTTCTTGTTTGCTTCATTACCTACTTTATAGAGATTGAACTGTACAGTAAATCAAAGTGATCACTTAATATCCTAGTTTTACTTAGTAATTTCATGTTTCATACTTACCAATAGCAAAAGTACTAAATGGTCGACATTTCATCATCATCATCAGCCTATATAGCAGTCCACTGCTGGACATAGGCCTCACCCAATGAGCGCCATAGCGCCCTGTCTTCAGCTTGCCGCATCCAGCATCTACCTGAAGTCTTTCGCAGGTCGTCGTCCTTCCACCTGGTCGGAGTGCGTCCTACACTACGCTTACCGAGTCGTGGTCTCCACTCAAGAACACGCTTGCCCCAGCGGCCGGACATTTCATAGACTGACTTCAAAAACAAATATTTGTAGATAATAGTAAACTCCGAAAAGGAAATCAAACCGACACCTTCTCCAGACAGACCTTCGCAACATAGATTGAAAACCTAATAAGTACCTAAACGTGTCGCATAAAAAAACACTTTACCTGCCCAAATCCGGTTTAACAATAAAATTGGCCACTTGACCAGTGCCCGTGAACCTAGGTCAGACATTACAGGAAAACTTTAACTCAAACCTATGATTATTTTGACAACCTTTGAGCAAAGTCGACCTTTGTCGGACTTTGAGAAGGCGCCAGCAATTTCCATCAATTCATCATCATCATCATCAGCCTATATTCATTGGGGAAGTCCTATGTCCAGCAGTGGACTAATATAGGCTGATGATGATGATGATGATCAGCCTATATTAGCCCACTGCTGGACATAGGCCTACCCCAATGAGCGCCATGGCACCCTGTCTTCGGCTTGGCGCATCCAGCATCCATCTGCAGTCTTTCGCAGGTGGTCATCCCACGTGGTCGGAGGGCGTCCTACATTACGTTTACCGAGTCGTGGTCTCCACTCAAGAACACGTTTGCCCCAGCGGCCGTCTGTTCTTCGCGAGATATGGCCGGCCCACTGCCACTTCAGCTTGCTAATTCTCTGTCGGATGTATTCGTTACGAATCCTATCCTTCAGAGAAACTCCGAGCATAGCTCTTTCCATAGCTCGCTGAGCGACTTTGAACTGGTGGACCAGCCCTATCGTGAGTGTCCACGTCTCAGCTCCGTAGGTCATAATGGGTAGGACGGTTGAAAACTTTCAAGCATTGCGGTATGGATGAAGAGAAGACTCCATCAATTACTGTCGTGTTTTATATCGATGAATCTATATAAGTATATAAAAGAAAGTCGTGTTTGTTACAACACTTATAACTCGAGAACGGCTGAACAGATTTAGCTGAAAATTGGCGGAGAGGTAGCTTAGAACTAGGAGTCTAACATAGGATACTTTTTTTAAATAATTTAAACCATTTAACACATAGATTTCCACGGGGGCGAAGCCGCGGGGCGCAGCTAGTTATGATATAATTCAGGTGCAAATTCTTTATGAACTAAACTGGTTTCATTTTTATTTCAATAGCTTACATTGTTTTTGAGTAGGTACCTACATCACAATTTGCAAGCCTTGCTGGCTACGCTTTAATGGTCTCGGCCTTCAAGCTTGGTCATCATTGAATCCATTAGCTGTCCGCGGTTGGTATTAACGCCTTGACTTTAGGTCTCAGTCTTCATTTGATGCTGACCTAGTGATGGCCTGGACTAGACCTGCACTACGTCACTACGCTGCGCTTTCAGCCATCATCATCGCGGCCAGCAACCCGTCACTGACGAGGTTAGGAATGGGTTCTAACCTCGTCAGTGACTCCTTTCAACCTTATTTCTTGTAAGTAGACTACTATGTGCTATTAGTTCTCAAAGAAATAAGGCCAGAAACAAATGACTCACGTAAGTCCCATAAATTTAAATTTAGAACCTTCTGTCATCTATCAAAGTATCCTACTAATATTATAAACGTGAAAGTTTGTAAGTATGGATGGATGGATGTTTGTTACTCTTTCACGTAAAAACTACTGAATGGATTTTAATGAAACTTTACAATAATATAGCTACACATTACAATTTATAAAGATATGTATATTGTATATTATCCAAAATATCTATCACCACGCGGGTGAAACCGCGGGGCGCAGCTAGTTGTACATGGTTGTACATAAAAATAAGAATACAGATGCCGGGATCTTCTGCATTCTTATATTGAAATGTGGCGGAACCTAGGTAAGTAAACCATGCCATGTTTGTCTTAGAGGAAACGACCCTTTGAACTCGGCCCTTGATGTTTTTTTATCACAATGCAAATGCAAAAAATGGTTCCTCTCTGCGTTCCTCATAAAGAAAGTTTTTGAACTTTATTACGAGCAGCCACATATTTGAATATATTCTTGTCAACTATAATCTCTACATTGCAACAAAAATTAAGCCAATAAACAAATGAATCGCGAAAATTACATGATTCAAAAAACAATCTGCATTCTTATTTCAAAATCTTAGACTCCTCTCTCCATAGCGCATAGGTAAGATAAACGATAGGTAGTTACATAACAGTCAATCTTGAACTTTATTACGTGGTCGTCACAGTTTATATTAGTGTTACTGTTGTCAACTATAATAATCTCTCCATTGCTAATTAGGGAACAAATTGTAAATCAATAAACAAATAACTCGCGAAAAATTTTGACATCTACCCATTCGAACCCTTTAGACATTCCGTCACGTTATCAGCCATGTCCCGAAAGGGAAAATAACAAGTATCAAAAAACAATTTGCATTCTTATTTCAAAATGTTAGATTCCTCTTTCCATAGGTAATATAAGCTATAGGTAGTTACAGTCAATCTTGATCTTTATTACGTGGCCCTCACAATCTATATTAGTCTTATTGTTGTCAACTATAATCTCTACATTGCTAAGTTCTCCCTACTTACTTACAAAAAAGAAACGACTCGCGAAAATGAGAAGAATTCCAATTGCATTCTTATTTCAAAATGTTAGATTCCTCTTTCCATAGGTAAGATAAGCTGTAGGTAGTTACAGTCAATCTTAATCTTTATTACGTGGCCCTCACAATCTATATTAGTCTTATTGTTGTCAACTATAATCTCTACATTGCTAAGTTCTCCCTACTTACTTACAAAAAAGAAACGACTCGCGAAAATGAGAAGAATTCCAATTGTATTCTTATTTCAATGAAATTAAATGAAATGAAAGTTTATTTCTTTAGGCTTACAAATAAGCACTTAGACAAGTCATATTTTATACTATTCATTATTATATTGATGTTCACTTAAATTTTTTGTCCACAAGTGGGAGAAGTGAGAAGAAACCACTAGTATGTTCATAACCATTCCTAACTTATGTGTCTACTACATATGATTTGCATATCCGTAAGTTGTTAGATTTTGAGTTGGAGCAAAACTCGTTCCAAGCTTTTTTATCTTCTAGATAATCTGATATTTTGTATTATGCCATTTTACAAAGAATATAATTCCCATTTTTTTTTAAATGTTAAAAAAAATTTTTTTTTTTTTTTTTTTTTAATTTCAAAATGTTAGATTTCTCTCTCCATAGCGCATAGGTAAGTTATACGATAGGAAGTTATAGTTACAGTCAATCTTGATCATTATTACGTAGCCGTCACAGTTTATATTAGTGCTACTGTTGTCAACTACCTATAATCTCTCCATTGCTAAGGGAACGAAAATTATACCAATAAACAAACGACTCTCGAAAATTTCAAGATTCAACAAACAATCTGCATTCTTATTTCAAAAATTTAGATTCCTCTTTCCATAGGTAAGATAAACTACCTATATGTAGGTAGATACAGTCAATCTTGAACTTTATTACGTGGCCGCCACAGTCTATATTGGTGCTACTGTTGTCATGTCAAGTATTTATAGATTGCAGAATGCGCTGCTTCTTTATTTGGAGTCCGAAGCAGAAATACTCGCGGTGTGGTACGGCGGGAGATTTTTTTTTTTAATATTCTTTCTAAATTTTTTTAGCGAAATTACAGCGACCGTTATTACGTACGTTAAAGTATTTTAAAGAGTTTCTAATAAAGGTATATTTTAAAAATGTACTCGTTTCTGCTCGTTGTTCTTTCTATGGAAACGTTTAAAGATTTTTATCCCATGTACGGAACCCTAAAGTATAACTAATTTTCACATTTTTCTTAGTCTACAGACAATTTCTGTAAATTAACCTTCAGTTCTTAAAGAAAAAAAAATGCCTGCATAACAAACATGCATACCAAACTTTAACATAGACTAGATTCTGCCGCTTCGCACGCGTTGTTTCTATGGAAACTTTTTAAGATTATTTCTTCCATGGAAACTGATTTATGGTATAAAAAGAAGCCTAAGTTTTATTCCGGGCAACATATTAAAGAACTGTGTTCAGTACTTGTGGCGTGAAGACGTAACAAACATCCATCCATCCATCTAAACATCCAAACTTTCGCATATATAATATTAGTGTCATAGTTTAGTCTATATATATAGTCTATATATATAGTATTTAATAATTTGCCAGTAGAAATAAAGCAACTTGATGGAATGATGTTTAAATGTAAGTTAAGGAAATGGCTAGTTGATAAAACTCACTATAATTTAAAGGAGTTTTTTGATAATTAGATTATGCCTAGATTAAGATTAATATAGGTTAAGATAACTATGCTGCTATAATATTTTGGTATAACTTTGAACCTATGTTAATATTATTTAAAAAATATTGTATGTCCGAATAGGATTAAATTGTTGATACTATATTTTAATTATAAGACCTTCATGTAACTATGATTCACACAATTTTACAATAAAAATGTTCTTATTCTTATTCTTATTCTTATAGTTTGACCGAAACCGCTGTACCGCGCCTGAGGAATGCGAGCGGCGAGACGGGGGGGAAATATCGGCCACTCCGATCCATCAGTCTGCCGTCAACGCGTACTCTTGCTCTTTTTTCCTCGCCCTCCACCTCGCCGCACTTTCCTAAGGAGCGGTACAGCGGTTTCGGTCAAACTATAGCCATATAGCACGAAGAACCGAAAACCGCTGGGGTAAACGTGTCGCGGGCGAAGGTCCGCATGCGACTCAGGGTTATGCAGGTTCGATTACCGTCTTGGAACAAAATATGTTTGTATGATATGCAGATACTAGTTCCGGTTATTCTGGACGTTTATCTATGTATAATTAAAATGGTTCTATATCTATGTAATGTATTGTATTAAGTATATCAGTCATCTACCACCCATAACACAAGCTCTGCTTAGAGCTAGATGGTGCTGTGTGTTTTTTTCAGCATTATTTTTTATTTTATACCAACAAACATCCAAACTTTCGCATTATAATTTATCACACCATACCTTTAATAGATATTGTGTGATAATTATAAATCAGTATCATTATGTGAATTAAATTGACGATAGAAGTTATCTGAGGCAATTTTCTAGGTAATAATCAATTATCCCGTCTAAGAATTTAAATGGCTTCTATTATTTACATTACTTGTTTTTTTTACACGACAGCATTGTATCGTTTCTCTGAAGGATAGGATTCGTAACGAATACATCCGACAGAGAACCAAAGTTATCGACATAGCTCTGAGAATTAGCAAGCTGAAGTGGCATTGGGCCGGCCATATCTCGTGAAGAACCCACGACGGGCGCTGGGGCGAACGTGTCCTTGAGTGGAGACCATGACTCGGTAAACGTAGTGTAGGACGCCCTCCGACCAGGTGGGATGACGATCAGCGAAAAACTGCAGGTAGATGCTGGATGCGGCAAGCTGAAGACAGGGCGCTGTGGCGCTCATTGGGGGGAGGCCTATGTCCAGCAGTGGACTTATATAGGCTGATGATGATGATGATGATTGTATCGTTGTCGTTTTAATCAACACACTAGCGGCCCGACCCGGCTTCGGCCGGGTAGACATTTGTTTCAAAAACATTTTGCGATGAACGTAGAGTAAATGTATCTCCTATGTAACGGGTGTCCCAAAAAGGACGCAAGATTTGAAATTGATGAAAAACACATTTTTTTTTTCGTTATGATATATTTGTATATAAAATCTTGAAATACATAAAATAGGGTTATTTGTGGAATAATACGTCAGGCAAATGTCCTCCTAGGCTTTGCTGGCACATACGCACTCTTTTGTCAAAATTTTCTATGACCATTTTACATAGATGCGGCTGAATTTCTCCAATGCAGCGTCGAATTTCCTCTTTTAAAGCATGTGTGGTTGTGGGCTTATTGGCATAGACTTTAAATAACCCCATAAAAAGAAGTCCAAAGGCGTCCAAGTCGCAAGATCTAGGGGGCCAATTCTGATCACATTCTGATATTGCCATTTGAACGGCTTGTTTTTGGCCATATTTTGTACGGATTTTCGAACCGTACCCGCTAAACTTTAATTATTTTTGAAATATTGTTCAATAATAAAAACGCGTTGATCTTTCGTATAACCCGCCATTTTTACAAACCCTAAACATTCAGCTGTCAAATTTAGTTTTTTTAGGGTTGCCAGCAATAAAATACAAAAATGGCGGCAAATTTAAATCTTGCGTCCTTTTTGGGACACCCGTTATAACGCACACTAATAGTGGCTTTCTATTTATAAAAGAATTTTCAAAATCGGTTCAGCAGATCCAGAGATTATCCCCTACAACCTCACAAACTCATTAACTTTACCTCTATCTATTCTATACTAATATTATAAAGAGGAAAGGTTTGATTTTTTGTTTGTTTGTTTGTAACGAATAGGCTCCGAAACTACTGGACCGATTTAAAAAATTCTTTCACCCTTGGAAAGCTACACTTTCCGCAGTGAACATAGGCTATATTATAATTTCAAAAAAATTAGGGATCGTTACTAAAACTCCAATAATGTAACCCAAGGTGTAAAAAAATTACATTAACACTTTGACTGCGGTTTTTTTTCGACGACTGCGGTCTTTTTTTTTACCTAAAAAATTCGTGCTGCCACTCTACACAGCGGTTGTGTTGCGCCGCAAATGCGTTTCGTTTGAAAAATATTACAGCTCTGCTGAGTCACAAAGATCTGTATTTTCTCAGCCGCTGCGCTAGTGTGGATTTACGCATATTAGTCACTTGTAAAAAACTCATACCGTGCGTTTTCAGCACTCAAAGTGTTAAAAATAACAATACCCGTGCGAAGCCGGGACGGTCCGCTAGTACACTTATAATAAGGTAAGTAACTAATGACATAGTACCTTGAGTCTTAACATTAAATCAACTTTATACCCGTTTAAGCGCTGTACCACAACCAGTTTATAACTAGAGTTAAGTGCACGTTAGTGAACCGCGAACTAGGTTAATAATTTAATCCGAGTTTACGTCCTTTAATATTTTTAATAGTGATAAAATATTTTTCCTTGATTTCTCCTTGGATTTACAGCGTTGTACAGGGTAAGTGTTTGTATTTTTGGGCGTATTATTATTATAATTTTGGCGAAAACATAGCAATGGTTATAAAAAAAAAAAATTATGTTTGTAAAGATTATTTTCTAGTAAAATTTAATAAATTACTTATCAAATGATGATCAAATAAAAAAAAATTACTAATTGAGAGATAAACAATAAAGTACCTAAATAAAGTAAAACTAAATAAATAAATAATGTCGGACACACAGCATTATCTAGCTAGCCCCATGTAGGCAGAGCGAAAAATATTACAGCTCTGCTGAGTCACACAGATCTGTATTTTCTCAGCCGCTGCGCTAGTGTGGATTTACGCATATTAGTCACTTGTAGAAAACTCATACCGTGCGTTTTCAGCAGTCAAAGTGTAAAAAACGCAGAACACCCGTAGCAAAAATCTACAGATCGTACAAACATTGTCCATGATGTTTTTTTATTTTGATTTTTCTTTTCATTACTCCTATTTTATATTTTTCTTTTTAGTAGGTTCCTAATATGCATGGCCATAAGCACTCACGTGTTTAATTTTAGTTTTTTTTAAGCCATTTTGTTAGTGCACTACTTTACCTTATCAGCAAACAGAAAATGTATTGATACCCCGCGAAGCAGGCCTAGCCTAGTGCGGTGGTCACTGTAAATTGAAACACCCTAACCAGAAATCACTAGAATGTAAGAAAATCCTACTAATATTATAAACGTCAAAGTTTGTAAGTACTAAATAACTGATATTATACATAATACAATATATCACATAGATAGATATTTTTTACTGAACCTTACAACCAGAACACCTTGAACAAATATCTGCAGATCGGAGTAAAATTTGTCCCGAGGCGGGAATCGAACCCGCAACCTCCTGCGTCGCAGGCGGACCTTGGCCCACCGCGCCACAGAGTATTATAGTACATATTAGTGTGATTGGGTCGTCAACGTCATAATAGTGTCATTGTTAATAATTTGTTGTCTATGGTTGGTTATAGAATGTACCCAGCAGGAAAGCACCCGATGTACCCATACTCTATGGAAGAGAGACAGTCCATAATAAAAGAGAGTGGTCTCATCGAGAAACAACTACTATCTGATGTTGATACGATATGCGAGTGGTTCGTGAAGCAACCTCACTTGCCGGCTGGATATGTTTGTGAGTTTCTCTTCGCCTTGCGAGTCACGCATGACCTTACCTCATTGCTCTATTATAATCGGTTCTAGAATCCAGTATATTTTAGTAAACAAAGGCACACAGACAATTATTATTTTATATTAATTTATCAGTAGCTGCGCCCCCCGGCCTCGGACGCGTGGAAATCTATGTGTCAAATAATAAAACTTTTGAAACTATCATGGTTTCAAAAGTTTCCAATATTTCGGCACAATTTCATGCGCCATGATCACTGATGAATCTACTTGTCGCATGTAATGTCTTTTATAATTACCTATCTGTAGATAGGTACATATAATTATAAAAGAATGTACAATAATATATAATAATAAAATATAATAATAATACGTGTGTACAATAATTTTTGTATTGTATTGTATTGTATTGAATTTGTATTCGTATTGTATTCGCATTGTATTCGTATTGTATTCGCATTGTATTCGCATTGTATTCGCATTGTATTCGCATTGTATTCGCATTGTATTCGTATTGTATTCGTATTGTATTCGTATTGTATTCGTATTGTATTCGTATTGTATTCGTATTGTATTCGTATTGTATTCGCATTGTATTCGCATTGTATTCGCATTGTATTCGCATTGTATTCGCATTGTATTCGTATTTTATTCGTATTGTATTGATCACGGAATAACTGATGGAAAACTCAAAAATAAACTCATGGTAAATATCCCGTTTTAAATGACTTTATGTGTCAAATACTTTATAAATCTTCCTCTTGAATCGGTCTATCTATCAAAATTGAAACTCATAATTCTTTTTAATCAAATTAAATCAATTATTCTTAATCAACATGTTATAAGTTGGAATGCTTATTCTAAAACTGCCCATGCGATGACTTACCAAATCACAAAGCTTTGGCGTGCAAAATAATAATTAACAATAGATAAAATGCTTCCTTATACGTTCTTCTTAGAAACAATTATGTCAATGGTCACATAATTTTGTGTCAATGGTCACATACAACATAATTTACAATGATAACATGTTTGTAATGTAAATGATAGCACAATTATCTTTATGTTAGACGCATACTTGTGTTGTTACTTGTATTGTCACTTTGACTGCGGTTTTTTTTCGACGACTGCGATCTTTTTTTTTACCTAAAAAATTCGTGCTGCCGCTCTACACAGCGGTTGTGTTGCGCCGCACATGCGTTTCGTTCGAAAAATATTACAGCTCTGCTGAGTCACACAGATCTGTATTTTCTCAGCCGCTGCGCTAGTGTGGATTTACGCATATTAGTCACTTGTAGAAAACTCATACCGTGCGTTTTCAGCAGTCAAAGTGTAAAAAACGCAGGACACCCGTAGCAAAAATCTACAGATCGTACAAACATTGTCCATGATGTTTTTTTTTTATTTTTCTTTTCATTACTCCTATTTTATATGTTTCTTTTTAGTAGGTTCCTATTATGCATGGCCATAAGCACTCACTTGTTTAATTTTAGTTTTTTTTAAGCCTTTTTGTGAGTGCACTACTTTACCTTATCAGCAAACAGAAAATGTATTGATACCCCGCGAAACAGGCCTAGCCTAGTGCGGGGGTCACTATAAATTGAAACACCCTAACCAGAAATCACTAGAATGTAAGAAAATCCTACTAATATTATAAACGTCAAAGTTTGTAAGTATGGATGGATGTTTGTTACTCTTTCACGTAAAAACTACTGAATAGATTTTAATAAAACTTCACAATAATATAGCTTACATATCAGAATAACACATAGGCATTCATAAAGATAATTATATAGTATATTATCCAAAATATCTATGACCACGCGGGCGAAACCGCGGGGCACAGCTAGTAGTACATAATTTAAGGTGTTATTATTTGTAATTTTTTGTTAATAATAAATTTTGTATTTGTATTTTGTATAGATCCTGAAGCGGGAATCGAACCCCTGCGTCGCAGGCATATAATAATGTGTTATTTCCCTCAGACCGGCATATGATCGAGTTAATGATCATCGCAGCGAAAGGATCACTCGAGAAAGTAAAGCGCAGGATCGACTGTTACTACAAGTACAGGTTCTTGGCTCCGGAGCTGGTGCAGACCAGGATTGCGGCAATGAAGGATCCCAACTTCAAATTGTCCAGCACTTTGTAAGTATTAGAACGTAGTGTAGGAAGGAAGCCCTCCGGCTAAACTCAGATAATATATGTATGTAGGTAACTTCGATTCTGATAACATCGATTGAAAAGTTAGCACTTTGACTGCGATTTTTTTTCGTCGACTGCGATCTTTCTTTAACCTAAAAAATTCGTGCTGCCGCTCTACACAGCGGTTGTGTTGCGCCGCACATGCGTTTCGTTCAATAAATATTACGGCTGTGCTGAGTCACACAGATCTGTATTTTCTCAGCCGCTGCGCTAGTGTGGATTTACGCATATTAGTCACTTGTAGAAAACACATACCGTGTGATTTCAGCAATCAAAATGTTAATATGATTTGTTCGCTTGATGTTCCTTAAGGTGATGAGTCTCAAAACCCACGTTTTGACTGAACGGAAAAGTTTTTTATTCGTTATTAAAATTCAGTAAATGTCTAGATCAGCTTCGGACCGAATTCTGATAACCGGTCGCTTTATTTATTTATTTTTGGGAAACCATCAGCACACTAGTACAAATTAGGGTAATACAATAGAAAATGTTAAGGCTACTTATACGTATCCACTGATAGATAAAAAGTGCAAAGATATCAAATGCTAAACTATAAATCTGAACATACCACACTTGAATAGCAAAGTATTTATAACTTTATATACAATATAGAGCAAAAATAAAATAATAAAATTAAATAAAAGATCACTATACCCCCTAACATTATATAATTTATGTAATTTGTAGGTACTTATTTTAATTGACGAGAAACTGATAACACCTTACTTTAGCTTAATATAATGTAGAGTTAACCATAGTTATTGTGTATTTCAGTTTGAATGAATATTTTCATTTCATTTCATTAATTTGTTTCAGTTTACAAGCACCTCTACCAAAGTTATACAAAGGAAAACGGATCAGCATAACAGTTTTCACCGACCCCAACGCCAGCAGTATGAACACACAAGAAGTGCTTATCAACACTCTTATGGTAAGTTATCTATCCATTAAGTCAAAAGTCACTTAACACTTTGATTGCTGAAATCACACGGTATGTGTTTTCTACAAGTGACTAACATGCGTAAAACCACACTAGCGCAGCGGCTGAGAAAATACAGATCTGTGTGACTCAGCACAGACGTAATATTTTTCGAAAGAAACGCATGTGCGGCGCAACACAACCGCTGTGTAGAGCGGCAGCACGAATTTTTTAAGCTAAAAAAAAGATCGCAGTTGTCGAAAAAAAATCGCAGTCAAAGTGTTAAAACGGGAAAACACTGACGTTATCAGAACGCGACGCGGTCGAGTCTTCTCTGAAAACACTGACGTTATCAGAACGCGACGCGGTCGAGTCTTCTCTGAAAACACTGACGTTATCAGAACGCGACGCGGTCGAGTCTTCTCTGAAAACACTGACGTTATCAGAACGCGACGCGGTCGAGTCTTCTCTGAAAACACTGACGTTATCAGAACGCGACGCGGTCGAGTATTCTCTGAAAAACGGGATAGTTATCACATCATTTGTTTTTTTTTAATTACCTAGAATGGCCCTGGTGGCCATTGAGATTACGAAACACAGGAATTTCAACCGATAAGTTGGCTTCCAATTATCGGGAACCTGGAACCCTGTTGTGAGAATGTGCAAAAACCGAAGAAGTGATGTACCAACCGCGTCGCGTTCTGATACCGTACTCGCAGTGCCTTCAGTTATTCCGTGATCATGTCGCATGAAACTTTGTTTTAAAGATGCAAACAGACAGAGGAAGCAACTTCATTTTATACTATATTGTAAAGGTGTATAATGATGTATACATTAACAAACTGAAGAGAATCCTAGTGGACAGGCAGAGTGGCATACTACAGTTTAGAAGAGTTTCTAAATGACAAATTAGATGACGCCAATGTCGCTGATCCACACTTATAATATTTATTATAACTTTGATTTGATTAATTTACTATTGGTAAAATTACCAAAGAAATTATAGAATTATTTATTATAAGCTCCTGTACTTAGATTTTGAACTATTTTGTATTTTTCTTGTTATTTCGTTGTGTATTTCCTATGTATTATTTATGTTAGACATATACATATAAGAATATTCTTTTTAATTAAGAACTGAGCTGATGTATAATTTTGCAGTTAGGAGATATAAGATGCATGAATGACTATATGATCGGAGATATTTGGATCGTGGACCTGAACAATTGCAGCCTGGGACATGCGATGCGACTGAATCCGGTGCTGGTGCACAAAGGTGCCAAAATCATACAGGTACATCACTCAATTCAAATTCCTTTATATCTTTATTTCTTTGAGTTTACATAATAAGTTTAACATTAATTTTTACATGCTATATGAATGTCTGTTTAATAATTTCCATCTATAAAATGTAAATCCGTCATTGGTTGTAGGAAAACATAGTATTTATAGATAGACAATACTTATTAGATAAAACAAACAAGATAAAAAATATTAATACAAGATAGATGTGACAATTTGGCGGTCTTATCGCTTAAGAGGGATCTCTACCAGACAACCGTGGATGGATAGGATTGTTGGATCATCATCATCAGCCTATAACAGTCCACTGCTAGGCCTCCCCCAATGAGCGCCACAGCGCCCTGTCTTCAGCTTGCCGCATCCAGCATCTACCTGCAGTCTTTCGCAGGTCGTCATCCCACCTGGTCGGAGGGCGTCCTACGCTATGTTTACCGAGTCGTGGTGTCCACTCAAAGACACGTTTGTCCCAGCGGCCGTCGGTTCTTCGCGAGATATGGCCGGCCCACTGCCACTTCAGCTTGCTAACTCTCAGAGCTATGTCGATAACCTTGGTTCTGTGTCCGATGTATTCTTTACGAATCCTATCCTCTATCTATAGGACCGTTGGATCTGTGTTATTATGTAGTTAATTACATCATGAAATTAAGAATGTTACATACAAATACCTATCTACTACAAATACATAAATACATTACGAAGTATACATTATCTACTTAGGTATATAAATAAATAATAAACTTACTATAATCTAAATGTCTCCTATTTTAAGTTTGTTCACAAAAAGGACTGTGGTATTTGTTAAATAAAAAAAAATGTGGTTCTATTTCAGGACGGCACAGGCCTACGTATATCCGGCATCCATATAATAAACTGCAGTATGGTCAGCATCATGCAGTTCCTCCTGAATATCCTCAAACAAGTCCTCAGCGAGAAGCTGTTCGGGAGGATCCAGTTCCATGATAACTATGAGAGCCTTTATGAAGTCGTGCCGAAGGAATACTTGCCGGAGAACTATGGAGGGGACTTGGAGGATATTAGGGTTATTCAAGGTAAGAACTGACTAATGGTCAAAGACGTTTGTACTAAGAAATAAAGAAAATTAATTAAAATAATACATAACACTAACACGACACATAACAATAATAAGAAAATGATGGGAAACATATTTAAATGAAGAAAGTAGATAAAAACATACAGAAACAAATAATGTGTTACATACGTTTTGTTGTTATGATTCTCAGATTGAACATAATTTGTGAAATGATCCAGTTCTAAATCCTTATTATTCAAATTCTGTATATTTTGTGATTATTTTATGTTTTGTGCGTTAAAATAAATAAAAAAAAAATAAGGGGCCAAAAAGGTTTCTGTCTCAGCATTATGCCGCTAGTTTGTAGGTATGTATGGACGTTTGTTACTCTTTCACGCAAAAATTACTGAACGCATCGGGCTGAAATTGCATATAGGTAGTTCCAGGCCCGGAATTAATTATAGTTACTCTTTAGATATGCCTTAAATCAGTTCCTATGGTATAGAAATAATTTATATCAGAATTCTGGAATATGCTAATTTTAATTTCTGATTTGAACCTTATTCCATTGGAATAATGTCGTCATCGCTAGCACCGCCCAACCCACCCGTCGCAGCTGACGGTCACGAGTAATCATAATATTAATCACTAATGCATTTTACGAATTTTCGCTCGGGAGGAAATAACTGACCAAATTTGTACCTGGCTCCCGGACCATTAACAGCTTACTTATGGAGTAGTATTGTATGTGATTAAATCCTGAAGGATAATTAAAAATTATCATGGTCTATATTTAATTCCAGATAAATACGAGAAACTACTACAGAATGAAGAAACCAAGCTGTTCCTAATAGACGCTTGCAACCTGATATCGGACGAGAGCAAGCGGCCCAAGGCGGACCACGATAATTACCTGAGTGGCACTTTCAAACGACTGGACTTGGATTAAAGTTTTTATTGACCCAAAGAAAATAACTTTAACAGAATAAAATAATTAGCCAGTACTAGTCTAAGTGCTTGTTTGTAAGCCTAAAGAAATAAATACATTTGAATTTAGAATTTCTTTAGAATTTTGAGTATTTACAGTCATTTCATCATCATCATCAGCCTATGTTAGTCAACTGCTGGACATTATATAGACCTCCCCTAAGGAGCGCCATAGCGCCCTGTCTTCAGCTTGACGCATCCAGCATCTACCTGCAGTCTTTCGCAGGTCGTCACCCCACCTGGTCGGAAGGCGTCCTACACTACGCTTACCGAGTCGTAGTCTCCACTCAAGAACACGTTTGCCCCAGCGGTTGTTGGTTCTTCGCGAGATATGGCCGGCCGCCACTTCAGCTTGCTAATTCTTAGAGCTATGTCGATTACTATATTAGGTACATTTATTTATTTAATCAGAATCAGAACGACCTTAGGCCCATTATAATAATTACAGAAGAATAAACTAGTTTCAGTTGGAATTGGAACCCAACAAATAATGGTAAAAAATATTACTTGAACAAAAAAAATTATTCATTTTGCTACCGTACCACACCGCGAGTCACCGAAAGTTCACGCATAGCTCTAAATAAGGCGCGTACGGGCGTTACTATGGCACGCATGCCAAGAGTTCAACTAGTTTATGAAGACCTTTCTCTTGCGAACTGCTTCAACCTATTTGTTAGAGCTCATGGGTCTTGGTTTACTGGTGAGTTCGAAACTGAATTTCATGACAGGCGAGAATAATAGGTTTTCACTCTTAATTTGATGACCTTAAGGTTGATTTTCGACACGCAAAATTGAATAATTTATAAACATGATTTTGATTAGTAACCTCGGTCTTAATCATCATATTTAATCGGTTTATTACACGATTTTATATGTTTCATTCCTAAAAAATAATTATTATATTTCTTAAATATTACAAAATCAATTCATAACCAAACTAAAAAAAAGGGCTTCGAATGTTTTAACTAATAAAGTAAGTAGAAGAATAGAAAAATAATCATACAAGAATCCAATTTGTCACAAATCAGTCACAGAAGATTTTAAAAGCAAAAATGTCTTCATAAATGTTAACCCTGCCAAGTTTGAGTGAGTAGGTACTGCAATTCATGACGTAAATTCGACTCCTACGCATCGCCAACTTTCAGTCACTTTCAGTACGCTCTGAACCTCCGTTCAGGACACACGTCTGTGCTACCATTTTCATGCAACAGCTGATTTTGACGTAGACGTTTCTGGTGATTTATTTTTGGATTTTCGGTTCTCATTTCATTAGACACACGGTGCAAAATTGGGATGGATATTGTGCTTCAGGTGTTATTTATAAATTCGGATAAGCTGATGTATTGTGTTTGTTAGTTCTCATAGCACTTTTTAGGATATTGACATTGATTTGTCGTGATTTGTGTTGAAGTTATTCGTATATAGATGGCGTAAATTTGTATTTATTTCTTGTAAAGCACTTTTATGGCTCGGACAGAAGTTTTCACAGAATCTTGGGTAGTGGGTAGGTACCTACCCAAGATTCTGTACTACTAAACTTGTGTCTACTTTGAAAACCGAACGAAATTGGTGTATTTCGTTGGATCACACAAAACGACAGCCGATACGTTCTTTCGGTGACCTTAAATTTTCCTGTATTTTTTTTTTACTCTAGATAGAGCATATGGTGCTATTTGCACAGAGATATTGATAGAATGGTTTAAATTTCAACCTTGCCACTTTTGTCGCATAGTCTGTAGCTTCATTCATCTGCGACGATTGTATGACCATTTTATTAGAAAATAATTTATTATTTATTTATTTTGAGCCATTATTGTCCCACTGCTGGGCAAAGGCCTCCCATTTCTCCTTCCACTCCTCGTGATCCAACGTTGCAGCGTTGTAAATAATAATAAATCATTTATTTTAGGCAACATTAGTCCAGTTCAGGATGGAAAAATATTTAACACTTTGACTGCGGTTTTTTTTCGACGACTGCGATCTTTTTTTTTACCTAAAAAATTCGTGCTGCCGCTCTTCACAGCGGTTGTGTTGCGCCGCACATGTGTTTCGTTCGAAAAATATTACGACTATGCTGAGTCACACAGATCTGTATTTTCTCAGCCGCTGCGCTAGTGTGGATTTACGCATATTAGTCACTTGTAGCAAACTCATACCGTGCGTTTTCAGCACTCAAAGTGTTAAAAACTACGGCCCATATCCTACTAATATTATATACGAGAAAGTTTTTAGGTATGTATGGATGTTTGTTAATCTTTCATGCAAAAACTACTGAGCGAATCGGGCTGAAATGCGTACAGGTAGTTCCAGGCTAAAACAAAAGCTATTTATCCCATCAATTTTGTTCCCATGGGATAGAAACCGCGGACAGAAACTAGTAAAATATAGACATACATAAAAATCTATTTACTAGTGAAGCGATTCGTTAGCAGATTTCCCTTTGATGTTAGGTAGGGGGTTTGAATGCTGGGTTGCTTTATTCGACTGTGAATTGTATGGCGCGTGGCATAGAGTTCAAAATCCGAGATCACGTAACAAAGAAATACAAGAAACAAGAATAAGTTAGACATCCCATCATATAGATTACATAAGGTTTCATCATCATCATCAGCCTATGTTAGTCCACTGCTGGACGTAGGCCTCCCCCCATGAGCGCCATAGCACCCTGTCTTCAGCTTGCCGCATCCAGCATCTGCCTGCAGTCTTTCGCAGGTCTTCATCCCATCTGGTCGGAGGGCGTCCTACACTACGTATGGTAATCATTTATGGGCAATAGCGTGCGCTTCTATAATAAGCTTCCATCTGAAGCAACTGAGCTCCCTATTCGTAAATTTAAACATTACATTACATCAAAAAACGGCTTTCTCATCCATAGATAATTAATAAATAAATAATGCTGGACAATTCACACAGCATTATCCAGCCCCATGGTAAGCAGAGCTTGTGTTATGTGTACTAGATAACTACATCAATGATGATATTAATTTCATCAATGATGTTACTGCTTGGCCAGATATCACTCAGTTCCGCACCGACAATAGTACCTATGTAAGAAATGCAACGTTGTGCTTAGCTTTAGGTACATAAATGCAAATACATTATTTATATTTATATATAGATAAGCAAAACAAACAATGGATTAGACACATCTATACTAATATTGATGACCGATGTGGCGCGGTGGGCGAAGGTCCGCCTGAGACGCAGGAGGTTGCGGGTTCGATTCCCGCCTCGGAACAGTTGTGTGTACGATCTGCAGATATTTGTTCCGGGTGTTCTGGTCGTTTTCTATATATAATAAAAAAAATATATATATGTAATATATAGTATTATGTATATCAGTTATCTAGTACCCATAACACAAGCTCTGCTTACCATGGGGCTAGATAATGCTGTGTGAATTGTCCAGCATTATTTATTTATTATTTTTAATATTATAAAGAGTAAAGGTTTGATTTTTTGTTTGTTTGTAATAAATAGGCTCCGAAACTACTGGACCGATTTGAAAAATTCTTTCCGTTGGGAAGCTACACTATCCCCGGTAAACAAAGGCTATATTATATTTTCAAAAAAGTTAGGGATCCGTTCTAAAACCGTGCGATGCCGGGAAGGTCCGCTAGTTAGTGATATAATGAATGTACTAGTGGTTTCCTTTTCACTTCTTCCATTAGTGGGAAAAAAACTGATGAATAATTTAAATATTTGTTAATAATTTATGGTATAAACAATTTGATTTGCCTAAGTGCTTATTTTGTAAGCCTAAAGAAACAAAAGATCTTGAATACATCCGACCTCATCCGACTAACGAAGCTACTCACTCTCTTTGCGTTCCTCTGAAACCCTCATCCTGCAAGTCCCTGCTCACTCTACCTCTTTCTATGACAAATCATTCACTGTACAAGCCACCCGTCTATGGAATGCTCTCCCTCTGGACATCAGATGTGCAAAATCACTCCCTATCTTCAAAAAACTGCTGCATCAGCATTATTTATCCATATAAAAAATTGATAGCCTTATCTTATGTCTATGTAAGTTTATTATAATGTTTGTAATGTAGGTATTTAGTGTATTTGTTACCAATTATTTATTAAAGTGCCACCGTCTATATTGTTCGTTCATGTCCAGTCCATCCCAAGGTTGCCTGGAAGAGATCGCTCTCAGCGATAAGGCCGCCCTTTATACCTTTATTCTAAGTTTTTATCTCTGTATTATTTTCTGTTTTGTGTGGTGTAATAAAGTGTTATCTATCTATCTATCTATCTATCTATATCAGTCAGATCAGTCAGTCTGATTTTCGATTTTGAGCTCTATGTCAGGCGCCTAGCATCGAAGCATCCAGCTAAGCAACCATCTACCATCTGAAATGTGAACATAAATAAAAAAAGGCTGCACAATCCACACAGCATTATTTATTTGTATTCGACTAGCTGCGCCCCGCGGTTTCACCCACGTGGTGATAGATATTTCGGATATTATACAATATATCTTTCTATATTGTAGCATATGTGTTATTCTGATGTATAAGCTATATTATTGTAAAGTTTCATTAAAATCCATTCAGTAGTTTTTACGTGAAAGAGTAACAAACATCCATCCATCCATCCATCCATACTTAAAAACTTTAAAGTCATTTAAAACGGGATATTTACCATGATTTGATTTTTGAGTTATCCAATATTTCGGCACAGTTACATGCGCCATGATCACGGAGTAACTATGGCGCAATATTGGATAACTCAAAAATCAAATCATGGTAAATATCCCGTTTTAAATGACTTTAGTGTTGATAACCATGATAGTTTCAAAAGTTTTAAAAACTTTCACGTTTATAATATTAGTAGGATATACGTTTATCTAGCCCCAAGCTAAGCAGAGCGTTTGTTATGGGTACTAGTTTTTGGAAGGTTGCCATTTTTCATTACACATTCACATAAGATACAAAAAACTTCATACAAATTCCCACACCCACACCATTCTTCACAAAAGGACACAACTGCTCCATTTATGCCAATATCTGTGACATATCATTTCGTAATCTCACAAAAAATATCGCAGTCTTGACAAATGTCAAAGTATTGACTGACAATGGGCGAAATTGAGTTTTAAATCCATACAATTGACACACATTTGTATGGAAGAGTAACTTAATATAGTTATTAAAGTTTGGGTACTGTCAGGGAAGAAAAAGGTTAGACGAAGACAAATAAAATTTTCTGTTTACCTACTATATAGTATCTATTTTTGTACCAATTGTCGCTCTAGTCTTACAATTTACTTATGAATAACATGTGCTCTTACATAATGTAAAATTTCCGACACAATGTAAATTGTTTGAGAAATAAATGAATTGAATTGAATAGGTATCTTGTAGGTACAAAGTAATTGCCTACAGTTTTGTTTTAGTTTTTGCAAACTTCTTTAAACACGCAAAGCGCCACGACAGTTTTAAATATACATAGTATCAATAGACCTAATGTAGATTAACGATATATATTTTATACTAGCTGCGCCCCGCGGCTTTGCCCGCGTGGAAAGGAAGTTTCTGCGCAATTTTACCATGTTTTCTCACCGTTTAAACCTTCCCTGGACTACGACAAATATTTCAAAACCAGCTTAATCGGCCCTGCCGTTATCGAGTTTTAGCGAGACTTACAAACTGCAATAGATTTTTATATATGTTTTATATAGTATAAACTCAGGCTCAATAATCAATGGCTTAATAACAGGAGTTTAGTCTCATTAGTGACAGCTTTAAAAGTTAATCTCAGGCAAATCAGATCAAAAAATGACTCAAACCAACCATATCAACCAAAAACGCATTCCTCTGGATGTAAATCAGTCGGGGTTCATTATCAATCCTATGTATATTAGATGAATAGCTAATCAGTACACCAGTGTTTGTGCACATACTACATATGTACTCTTTATTATTATGTACAGTGCTAGTCTTAGTTGAGAAAAACATCGTGGCCAGAAGATTATCATTAGATATAAATACATTAGTCTACTTTTCCCCCGACAGTACACGTCATTGCAAAAAAACCTTCTTAATCTCCATTTTACCTAAATCCCTCAATTTCCTGTCGCTTGCCCTTTTATGGCCCTTGTATAGGCCACCAATAACAGATAAGTCGGTGACACTGTACCAGCGGGTGGTTCTATTTGTTATATTTTTTTTAATGAGGTCTTTAGGTTATTGGTATGAGCAAGCTACAGGGTGTGCGTAAGTATTACAAGGTGGTCTGGAAGATGTATGGTATTTGTATGTACACACAATGTAATGTTACTTACAGGGTGTGCGTAAGTATTGTAGGTACAAGGTGAACCGGATGATAAATAAATAAATAATGCAAACAAATCCACACTGCCTCAAGCAAAGCAGAGCTTGTGTTAACACTTTCACCGCGATTGTTTTTCGACGACTGCGATCTTTAATATTACGGCTGTGCTGAGTCACAAAGATCTGTATTTTCTCAGCCGCTGCGCTAGTGTGGATTTACGCATATTAGTCACTTGTAGAAAACACATACCGTGTGATTTCAGCAATCAAAGTGTTAAGGGTACTAGATGACTGGTATACTTATCCAATATATTACATACCATAGATATATACTTTTTAATATACATAGAAATTACCCAGAATATCTGGAACAAATATTTTCAGATTGTACAATGATGGATGATGCAAAAGTTTGGATATTTATGTAGATGGATGGCTGGATTGAAGTTTGTTACTTTTTTTTTGACAAAAACAAATGTATTGATTGAGTATAATGTGGGAAACAGAGGATATCCTGCAATATTGATGAACTTAAACAATTTTTCCATTGTTCTTCAGAATCCACACAAAAATCACGATCTTAATAAAAATTTGCATATCCAAACTCATCGATTCAAGTTCATTCAGCTAGAACCCTGTAATTGGCAATGAAAACAGGACCGATTCCCACATATATTAAATAAATGAGTCCATTGCGATTCTTGACTGGTTCCAAGCAATAGCATATTAGTTGCAAACCAATGAATATTTAATGTTTTCGCAAGTCGTGAGAAATATGGCGAAGGGTTGAAGTCTTGATTTTAAAGTTATATTGGCATAGCAGAAAGATGACTGACGACCTCTGTGGTGCGGGGAGGGTGGAGGGGGGGGGCGAAGGTCCGCCTGCGACGCAGGAGGTTACGGGACAATTGTGTGTAGGATCTGCAGATATTTGTTCCGGGTGTTCTGTTCGTTATCTACACTCGAGAGCATATAAATCACACGGACTCATCATCAGCACGCCCCCTACATTTTCATATCGACCCTATTTTTTCGTATTTAAAGTTTTATTTTAAATCTAACTTAAATTAAATTAAAGTACACACTGTTAGCTTCTTAAACACTCATAATGTCTAGCCTTGACCTTCGAAACTTTTACAGTAGCAACATAACTATCATCTAAATAGAACTAACATCTAACGAAATAGAATGACCCTGATTAACTCGTTTCAGGTAGCTCGGTTTGTGGAGTTTTGAGCAGGTATAAAAGGTTAAAAAAACAATAAATTTGTTAAAATTATGATTTCTTAATACGAGCTATTCCCCTCCTCCCCCCCCCCCCCCCCCCCCCCCCCATAGCCTGAATGAGAAGCGCAGCAGGCATTGGGAAGTGACTTTGTTTAATACTACTATGTAGTGATGTGAGTACTATGTAGTCCTAAGACGACAACGTTTGATTTTACGAAAATAGACTTTAGCAGTGCTAAAGATCAAATATTCGAGAGCTAGGTTATAAGGTCCTTTCTCCACCTTTTCAAAATGTCATTATTACCCACTTACGGTAAATCTAACACGACAAAAAACCCAAAGGAAACATTCAATCGGAAAAACATAAAAAAATCTGTATCAATTACACCACATACAATCACAAACACAATGTCAATACGTCACAAAAACGACAGTTGCCAAAAATATCGTCAAAGCTACGAATATCACATTACACACAAAATAAGACGGAGCTTTGTCAACACCGGAAGTAACAAATAGCGACAGTCAAACAGTTTAACGTTACTATTGCGGTCTAATAATGGTTTTTAAAGCTGTATTAAGGTTTTGTAACCACATCTTGTGTGTAGAGCTGAGAACAGCGTCGAAGTGGCATGACAAGGGAAATTGTGTTTGTAAGTTTATTGGACTCTAAGGTACCTTTCGTAATTCAAATAATTTCAAAAACTTGGTTACCCTGACCCGTCCCTAGGCTTTACAAGCGTTTTCCTAAAAAAATAAGTAATTTATGTACTGCCTAGAATAAAATAGCGCAAATAACTTTGCCATGTTTGATTTGGCTGATTATACATAAGACAAAAAATCATTCTACCATAGATATACACAAGGTATATTATAAATAGAATAATCACACGGGCGAACTTATCATAAACAACAAACAAAAACCGCTAATAGGTAAAAAAAATATCATGCAAGTAAGAGGAAGAAAACTGTAGGTTAGTGGTCTTATCGTAGGTATAAATGTTAGAGATTGATGAGGTTTAAAAAAAAATCATGGTTCTTCAACTAAATAAGAATGTACGTACCATTTATTATTTTTAAATATTTCTTCCCAAATTCTAACTCCTGTTACAATTTACGTACCACAATCTTTTCCTTGCCGTGTCTACTCTACCACAACTCTACATTTACCGCCTGAATGATTACGTTGTGAAGTGGCGATGGTGAACAGCTATGGTAAATGAATGAGGTACAAAAATTGACCCGCTCGCTTTGTGTGCGCGAGTGTACAAGGACCCCCAACTGAGCTTTTGCTGTAAAGTAAATAGTGAAGCGTTGGTTTAGATGTTTGTTAGGGGTTCCGTATAATTGATTATTATTAACTTTTACCATTATTTTGATCACGCTTGAACAAAAGCTTTTGAGATAAAACTTGCCTGTTTAGGTGGCCTTTTTTAGGCTATCTATGAAATAACTAACACTGATATGCACGTTTTCACATGCTCAAAAACTTTTAGATAGATAAAAAAAAATGGTACTAAAGAGACACACATACAATAAACATAGAAATACAATTTTAAACAATAGTACAATAGGTTTCACAATTCACACGCATTTTATATTTTTGCTATATAAATAATAACTAAAAACTAAGTGGCACTGGTCCGGCCCATATCTCGCGAAGAACTGATCCCCAGTGTGGATTAGACGGTCGTGTTCTCGAGAAGAGACCAAGACTCGACAAACGTAGTGTGGCCTACACTCAGCAGTTACAGCTTTTCGCAGGTCGTCATCCCTCCGGCAAGACTTGCGAAAAACTGTGGGCGGATACTGAAATCAAGCTGAAGACAGGGCGCTAGGGCGCTCATTAAGGGAGGCTTACCACCATCTGGTGTACAAAAAAGATTTTTTTTTATTATATTGTTATTATTTTTGTCTTGTAAGTATACTTATAAGAGATAGATACCTATTCATTAAGCTAGCTGTTAATTTCCTGAATATTGTTAAAATAAAATAAAATAATTATGAAGAGTGATGTTAAAAAATCAACATACATTTGGTTCTATTTTGCTTCTTACGGAACCCTACTCTAATAGCCCAACATTGGCTCATTAGACCATGTTGTGGTTATTACATTTTTCATAATAACACGTTGCAACAAAATAAATAAATATAAGGGGTCGTAATGACCCCGGGAAGGATTATTGTATTAATATTTTGGGTCTATTCTCTAAGGTTTAGTTGAACGGATTTTCGATGATAATTTGGCAGTGGTTTTAGAACTGTAGTGGTTATTAAAGTGGACTTTTTTACCCGACTGTACAAAGGAGCTTATGCTTTTAAGTAGGTACCTTCATGGTTATAATTATTAAGCACAGTAGGTAGATACGAGCTAACAAAAATGATGGAGTTGATTATATTCCGCAATAAGAATGAGATAGAACTATTTCAATGTGAAACAAAAGAGGTGGGACATTTACTTTGACAAAGTTCAATTCTACTAAGAAAACGCACGGATTGTAAGAAAGTATGTCATCATCATCATCATCAGCCTATATCAGTCCACTGCTGGACATAGGCCTCCCCCGATGAGCGCCATTGCGCCCTGTCTTCAGCTTGCCGCATCCAGCATCTACCTGCAGTCTTTCGCAAGTCGTCATCCCACCTGGTCGGAGGGCGTCCTACACTACGTTTACCGAGTCGTGGTCTCCACTCAAGAACACGTTTGCCCCAGCGGCCGTCGGTTCTTCGCGAAATATGGCCGGCCCACTGCCACTTCAGCTTGCTAATTCTTTGAGCTATGTCGATAACCTTGGTTCTCTGTCGGATGTATTCGTTGCGAATCCTATCCTTCAGAGAAACTCCGAGCATAGCTCTTTCCATAGCTCGCTGAGCGACTTTGAACTGGTGGACCAGCCCTATCGTGAGTGTCCACGTCTCAGCTCCGTAGGTCATAACGGGTAGGACGCACTGGTTGAAAACTTTCGTTTTCAAGCATTGCGGTATGGATGACGAGAAGACTCGACGTAGTTTCCCAAATGCTGCCCAGCAGAAAGTATGTAGTGATAGATAATGCATTTATTTGGCACTGCAGCACATGATAAAAAGGTAACAATAGTATGGTAAACAATAAGTAATTGGTTACGCTAATAGTGCGTTTGCGTTAATTTATATACATATATAACTGTGGGTGACATTGGATGGTTATTACCTATCTAGGTACTTAAAGGGTTGGTTTACTCTTCCTGAAATCGTCATTCAGTCACCCCTGAAATTCGCTCTGCAACTCAATCCAGGCGCGTGCGACTGACATATTGCACCGATCTGACGTTCGATGCAGTTGTTGCATGGCCATTGATAAGAGGTTCGTTTCCGTCATTGTAGTATGTGTCATTTCAGATATGGGGCCGTTCAAGTATTACGTAAGCACTATGGGGGGTGGGAGGTCTTTGTTTTGCTTATTTTGGATGACCCCCCATGTCATCCAATGGTAAGAGCTTTGCTTACTTTTGCTGACAAGGAGGATGGGGGGGTAAATAAATCTGCTTACGTAATATTTGAACGGCCCCTATGATTTGCGACAATTATTATGTTTGGTAGCTAATTGTTTTTGCACTTACCTGTCTTACTGATGAATATCTAGTATCGTATTTTAGTTAGTTACTTTAGTTTCTTCCTTAAATATATATATCAATTATAATGTGTCGTGTCAAATATTTTTTTAATTTCATTATTTTTCATTTAGAAGTCGCTAAAGCTTATTCTCTGAAAATGTCCGTCTTTTTAATAAAGATCGAAATAAAAAATTGGCATAATTAGTTCATCATCATTATCTTCATTAGCCTATGATCGTCCACAGGCCTCCCCCAATCTGCGCCATAGCACCCTGTCTTTAGTTAGTGCTATCAATTAGGTAGTTTTGTTTGACGACAACAATGTAGGTACGTAAAATATCTAATTTGACAAGATTCCGTCACATTCTTGTCTGGCGCGGATTATCACTAGGTAAATAGTATAAAACAAAGTAAAAAGTAAAAAGATTTTTATTTTGTCAGAACAGAGACTCTCATAAACTAAACTTAGATTAGAGACTGACAAAAATCGGTCTCCATGCTCAGCATGTGCTATGGTAGAGCAGATCGTACCATAGCGCTGGTCTTCCGCGGAGACCGTGCTGCGCAAGGTGGCCTAAAATAGTAAGGAACCAAACTAAAATATAAATTAATCAACAGAAACTAAAACTGTATGTACTGTAAACAATATTATTTAAAATAAAATACGTATATACATTTTAGAATGATCTTTGTACATTTAAAATAAAATAAACCTGTTAAAACTACAATGAGATTGTTAATATGTAATATTATCTAATTTTTTTAAATGAAGGCAAAGAACGGCTTATTTGAACTGGGTGTATGTGTCGATTCCCGATATCTGTCCTGTCCTGTCTGACTATAATTATGTCCTATCTGACTATTATGTGTACCTTTAACAAATGATGCAGTTTTTTTATAGATATAGGAATGTTTATAAACCATTTGACACATAGATTTCATCGCGAGCGAAGCCGCGAGGCGAAGCTGAAACTATTTTAAGTAGTAATGAGTGCCCACCTAAAACTTTTGAAACTATCATGGTTATTAACACTAAAGTCATTTAAACCGGGATATTTACCATGTTTTGATTTTTGAGTTATCCAATATTTCGGCACAGTTTCATGCGCCATGGTCGCGGAAATAACTGAAGGCACTGCGACTGCGAGTAAGTTTTTATGGGCAGACATACCGACCTACTCTCATTTTTTGTCTTTTGCTACCAACGTTACCACCGGTTTCATTATTAATCATCAAATCATGGTAAATATCCCCTTTTAAATGACTTTAGTGCCCACCTAGGTCGGTACTCAATAACATAAATAACCTTTGATACCTAATGAAATAAAAACACTTAACATTTTATAGGGCTGATAAGCAATCATCAAACAACACAATCAAGCACGTGTCGAGTCACAGACTCGAGTGTCCACGTGTTTATAATATTATAAAATAAATAATTTGTTTATTTTGGCCTCTTTTTAGTTTTAATCAAACTTATCGACATTGCTCTACGAATTAGCAAGCCGAAGTGGCAGTTATCTTCCCGTGGGTGTCGTAGGAGGCGACTAAGGGACATACACCGGGGGGCGAGCAGCAGCGTCCCTTGCAGCACACTCACTATCATATTAAGTTATCGACATAGCTCTAAAAATTAGCATGCTTAAGTGGCAGTGGGCCGGAAATATCTCGCGAAGAATCGACAACCGCTTGGGCAAACGTATTCTTGAGTGGAGATCGCCGCGCGACTCGCGGAAACGGACTGTAGAACGCCCTCCGGGCAGGTGGGATGACCTGCGAAAGACAGCAGGGAGATGCTGGATGCGTCAAGCTGAAGACAGGGCGCTTTGGCGCTCAGTAGGGGAGGCCTATGTCCAGCTTTGGAATAACATAGGGATGATGATGATATCTGGTCGATTAAAGTGTTATTTTAGTACAGTTATGTTTTAAATACATATAATGTGATTTTAGATACATATTAATATTTATGTAAAGATGTTACTCAGTTTCGTACCGACAATAATATGTATGTGAGAAATTAAATGTTGTGCTTAGCAACATTAATAATAATAATAATGCTGGACAATTCAAACAGCATTATCTAGCCCCATGGTAAGCAGGGTTTGTGTTATGGGTACTAGATAACTGATATACATAATACTATACATTACATAGATAGGTATTTTTTTATTATACATAGAAAACGACCAGAACACCCGGAACAAATATCTGCAGATCGTACACACAATTGTTCCGAGGCGGGAATCGAACCCGCAACCTTCTGCGTCGCAGGCGGACCTTCGCCCACCGCGCCACATTGGTCGTCAATTTCAATCAAGCCCCGTCGAAATCAAGTTTTTTTGTGATAATATTAATTTTTTTAGATATTACCCGGATGCGAGGGCTTACGCAACGCACTATATTAACAAAAACCTTAGAATTATTACGAACAAGTTGTCCAGCAGTGGACTAACTGTGGTGATGAATGTTATTTGTGTCATGTTATTTTTCACCAATAACCCCTCGATCATGATAGATGACTGCGATATCAACCTTATTGGCTATTATTACGATGTAATACATTAATGTGTACATTATGAGCTATCGTTCATAGAATTATCGTGAAATGAACTTTATTAGCTTGTGATAAGGACTGATAAGTTTTGCTAATAATTACTTTTTGGGGTTCTATTGTTCCGATATTGAATGGAATCCGAAACTCGCTGGGGTAAACGTGTTCTTGAGTGAAGACCACGACTCGGTAAAAGTAGTGTAGGACGCCCTCCGACCAGGTGGGATGACAACCTGCGAAAAAACTGCAGGTAGATGCTGGATGCTGGATGAAAATAACTTAATAAAGTGAAATTCAAATTTAACGAGGGTGTAACCGCGGGAAACAGCTAGTTAATTATAATAAACTAAATATAAACTAGGGTGTGTTGTAGTAAGCTGATCCATTGGGAATCAATAGCTCCACCTATATATCGATGCAATCGCTTTACACTCGTTAAAATCAGAAGGTGAAGCATAATCCGCCGGTTAACGAGAGCGATACAAGTTGTTAATTGGAGAGATGGTATAGGGTGGTCGGAAAATGGATATCATTCCCGGTAGAACAGCAATGGTAGAGTATGGCATGATCGAATCGTTCTGAAACTTGCTATAGGCTGTTGTAGAAATTGACATGATCGGATCGTTCGGAAACTTGCAATAGGTTGTTATAATTTGGTTTTATTATGGCATAGGTGCTGTATGTGTGTGTAGTTATAATTAAAAAATATAAATACAAACATCAGAAACATCCAGAAAAATCGCAGCAAATATCTACAGATTGTACAAACATTTGCCCCAAGGCGGGAAACGAACCCTCAACCACCTGCATCGTACCTTTGCTCGCCGTTCTAGAGAAAAACCAAAGAAACCATTAAGGCTCTAGACAGACGGACCGCATTTCAACTGCAATCCAACCGCAAATTTGCCGTTTATTTGCAGTCGGCGCGTGCAGTTGACACGACTGCAATAGAACTGCAAACCAACTGCAATCGGAGTGCGCAGTCCGATTGCAGTTGAAATGCGGTCCGTCTGTCTAGAGCCTAACTAGACCGGTTTTAGGTCAGATAAAAATGCTTATTGCTTACCTCTATACTTTCCAGCGTATGTATGCACGTGTTCTAGTGCACCCTATACAAACGTGCAGTTAATCCTGTAGCAGCAATAATTGGCCATCGCGGCGGGCGCGCGGATTTAACATACAAAAATAAATATAAAATATGTTTCGAATATTCGTTCTCGCTTTCGCCGTATCTGTAAGGGGCTATGGAGATGGTAAGTATTTTTTAATCATCAACCAGCCTATAGTAGTCCACTGCTGGACATATGTATGCCACCTATAATGAACGCCATAGCGCCATGTCTTCAGCCGTCTCCAGCATCTGCCTGCAGTCCTTCGCAGATCGTCGTATGACGCCCTCGGACCAGGTGGGAACCTGGTCCGAGGGCGTCATACACTACGTATGCCGAGTCGCGGTCTCCACTCACAGAACACGTTTACCCCAGTGGTTGTAAGTTCTTCGCGAGATATGGCCGGCCCACTGCCACTTTAGCTTGCTAATTCTTAGAGCTATTATAGTACTTTTTGATAGCCGCAGTAAAAACAAAAAATATCCAAAAGTCCGAAGCGATGCGTGACTTAAACGCTGGTGAGTATCGCAGCGCATCAACATTCAATTAAATTTAAATTTAATTTAATCCCTAAGATTCAACCGATGTGGCGCGGTGGGCGAAGGTCCGCCTGCGACGCAGGAGGTTGCGGGTTCGATTCCCGCCTCGGAACAATTGTGTGTACGATCTGCAGATATTTGTTCCGGGTGTTCTGGTCGTTTTCTATATATAATAAAAATATCTATCTATGTATTATGTATATCAGTTATCTAGTACCCATAACACAAGCTCTGCTTACCATGGGGCTAGATAATGCTGTGTGAATTGTCCAGTATTATTTATTTTATTTATTAATTTATTTAATTACATCCATATTATGTTTAGTATAGTTAAAATTATCACGGTTAAATTACATTACCATACAGCGTTGTTATATAAAGTTTGTATCGATATATTTTTTCCCTAGATCCCAGAATCCCGAGATCACATTCGAACCCCATGCCTGGTACCCTCAGTTCCATCGGGGGATTAGGAGAGGAATCACCTCCCGTCTACCGACCAGGATCACAGGCGTAAGTTTATCTAATAGCTGTCACCACCATCATCATCATCATCAGCCTATGTTAGTCTACTGCTAGACATAGGCTGCCACTTATTATTGTACTTGTAGTTTCTAGAAGCAGCTTAGCACGCGTTGTTTCTATGGAAACTATTAAAGTTTAATTAATATCCCATGGTAACTGATTTATGGGATCGAAAGTAGCCTATGTTTTATTCTTGGCCTGGAACACCACCACGTATGCAAAATTTCAGCCCAATCCGTTCAGTAGTTCTGGTATGAAAGAGAAACTAACATCCATACATACCAAATTTCACGTTTATTCATTACTAGCGGACTTTCTCGGCTTCGCACAGTTTTAGTACGGATTCCTAACTTCTTTGAAAATATATAGCCTATGTTCACCAGAAAACACAATTATAACTAATGTTACAATTATAATTAATGTTCACAGATAATAATAATAATAATGTCCAGCATTATTTATTTATTTATATATAGCCTATGTATGCCAGAGCGCTATGGAGCGCAGTATCCTGGGAGTCAGACTTACAGACCGCGTCAGAAACACGTTACTGCGCTCCAAAACACAAATAGCCAACGCTGCCCAAAAAGCCGCCAAACTCAAGTGGGACTGGGCTGGACATGTGTGGCGTATGTCAGACCAGCAGTGGGAGAAGATTGCCACTGACTGGGTCCAGGACGGACAACGGCCACGAGGAAGGCCTAGGCGGAGATGGCAGGATGAGCTCGACCTATACAATAAGGAGTGGGTTCTCCTTGCTGAGGACCGAGATGAGTGGAAGAAGGGGAGGGAGGCCTTTGCCCTGCAGTGGGACACCCCGGGCTAATATAATAATAATAATGTTCACCGGGGATAGTGTAGCTTCCCAACGGTGAAATAATTTTTCATATCGGTCCAGTAGTTTCGGAGCCTTTACACACAAACAAACAAAAAATCAAACTACTTTATAATATTAGTACAGATAGTTAGGATCACTACGGCTCCTGTTCTACACAACTAGCAAACTGGTTTGAATAATAGCTCGGATTATAAATTAATTATTTTGGAAAACTGACAACCGACTACAAATTTCTTAATATCTACAAGTACACAAGTTTTTCGGGACATATACTTATCCATCGAGAATTCTTTCTAATAAATAAATATACAGGACGTAGGTACCTTATTTTTATATCATTCTATAAGAAATCTGAGCCCGTTGTAATAATATTGGTAACTAGGCAATAGGCATTTTAGATAGATAGATAAATAGATAATTCTTTTATTGAACACTTAAAATAAAACAAACAAGATAGAATAAAATACAAAATATGTGACAATTTGGCGGCTTTATCGCTGAAGAGGGATCTCTACCAGACAACCGTGGATGGATAGGATAGTTGATGGGGTTGTACATGTTTGTGTCTTATATCCGACAGATACGTCGTCTCGCAGTTCGTAAAGCCAAAGCCTCCCCATCAATACTGGGAAGAAGAAACCTCTCTCACCATGGTCCCTGAGACTAAGAACTGCCTGCTCTGCGAGAGTCAGGACTCTGGAGCCTGTCGCGCGATGCCGTCCTGTGTCTACTGCGAGCCCACGGTGACCGCGCTGTGTGAACGCAGCACGCCCTGCCTGAGGTGCACCGGTGAGTCACATGGCCATCCACTGTGAGTCAGGACTCTGGTGCCTGTCGAACGATGCTGTTTTGTGTCTTGTATGAACGCTGTGTCTACTTCGAGCCCACGGTGACAGCGCTGTGTCAAAGCCGCTAATTCCGGCCTCACGTTGTCGCATCGCTGCATCGTAGTCGCTGCGTCGTCGCGGCGACTTCTTAGAGCTATGTCAATAACTTTGGTTCTCTGTCGGATGTACTCATTCCGATTCCTATCCTTCAACTCCGAACATAGCTCTTTCCATAACATAAGCTTAACTACAATTGATTCAAAGTTTGTTATAGCAAATAATCTAGCAAGACCATCATCTTTCTTCCAGTAATAAAGAACCCGTTCAAAAAGAAGTAAACTATCATCGATCCATAAAACAAGCTCTGCTTAACTTGGGGCTAGGTGATGCTGTGTGGATTGTCCAGCATTATTTATTATTATCGACACATCTTTCTTCCAGTGATAAAGAACCCGTTCTTCAAATGCCTGCCTGGCGAGAAGTACATGGATGAATGCGACTCGTGCCGCTGCACGGACGGGCACGGCGGCTGGTGCACCAACCTCTTCTGCGAGTTCCGAGCGCTGCATCTCTACGCTATGAGGCTTTCCGATGGAGAGTTCTATTAAACATCTATAAAAGCGGCTGTGACTTTCATTTGACCTGTTTACTCAACTTCGCTTTATAATAATAATAAGTAATCATATATTTCAGACCATAGAATAGTACGTAACAGATCTTATTTCACTAATTCTACGGTCCAAACTCTCTCGGTCTCAAATACAAATACAAATCAATATTTATTAAATAACAAAATCATTTATTTGCAGTCAACGGGTTATAAGTTAGTATGCTTATTCTAAAACGTCCCATGCGATGACTTACCAGCTGAAACAGCTTTGGCGTGCAAAAATTATATAATATTAATTGCAAATATGTTTACTTATTGGAAAATTAATTAAAATAATGTAAATAAATAATGTCTCGTTTATAAAACGTGAGTCACATGCACATCCACTGTGAGTCAAGACTCTGGTGCCTGTCGCGCAATGCCGTCCTGTGTCGTTCTATTAAACAACTTCAAACATCCAAGTGCTTTATTTACTTTAAACCTTACAGGTAAGCCTTACAGGTAAGGCTTACCTTTAGACTCTTGGACACCTCAGTAAAACTCGTACCAGTAGTTTTTTACCGTCTTAATGATCTGATATTTTGTAAAAAGCCTTTATACATAGGATAATGTTTGATAATTTGTTTGAATTTATCTGATGACTGGATAGCGACTCCAATGGTTGGCACCAATACTGCTGTCTTAAACCTAGGGCCGAATTCCACTAAATTAATCACTTCACCACAACAATGGTATGGTCTCAAAATGACACATTGTAAGATTTTTCCTTTGTTGAGAAAAACTGCAGATATTCGAAAACTACGGGTTTCGAAAGAATTTCATCTTTACTATCAAAACGGCCAAAGACTCATAGTGAATATCAGCTTACGACTTATAGTAAAACTACTCATTCGAAAAATTGGTCATCTCTTTGATTCCCATTCAAAAGCTTTTGACCATAACCGACATGAAGCTAACCAATGCCCAATTATCAGTCAATTATAGACCTCTTTTCAATAATATTATGACTTATTTTTGATGTCACCGACGCCGGAAGCATTACAGGTGGCTTCACTAATTTATGCAAACATGGCTACTGGATCAGCGAAATGCATTTCCGGAAAGGCTTTATAACGAAGCAGCAAAACCTATTTTGCAATAACAAAAAAAAAGTATGGGTGGCCAGGAGAAAAAATACAGGTAAAAGTGCTACCGTGAGATTTTAGGAACTTTACAACCGCAAAAGTATTTTTATAAATTGTTAATTGAAATAAAAAGCATTTGTAATTGTTATTCAACAATGGACTTTATTATTGAGTGGAGTTTTTTCAAATTTGTGAAATACATAATTATTTTAAAGCTGGGTTTGGGTGTTATACAGTCTTACGTAAGGATTGTCTATTTCTTAATAATCTCTCATTGTCTAGCTGCTACTGTGTCTAAGCTTTTTAAGAACGTCTTTTGATATTGTAAAACTTTACACATTTTTTTCGTTTTATGAATCACTAGCGTATACCCACGGATTAGCACGCGTTTTTTGGAATAAAATGTAGCCAGATCTTTATTAAGTTTCAGTCCGATCCATTCAGTAGTTTTGGTGTTTACTGTGAACCAACTCAAGAGGCCTAAGAAACGATCCCTAAAACTCCAAAAGCCAACTAGGGGAACGTTCTTCAATAGAAGAATGGCAGCTTGCTCTGTCAATTTTAACTCCTTTACTACGATCACCAATGCTGCCAAGTTTGGTGATTATGGCAAACTCCCCTTGTTTTGGGGAGGCATCTTTAGCAGTGGGCATTTGTGTCGGCGTCATCGGCCTATGTAAGTCCAACTGGACATAGGCCTTACCCTAATGGGACATTGAAGACACGGGAGGTCGTTTTATCATCATCATCATCATCAGCCTATGTTAGTACACTGCTGGACAAAGGCCTCTATTACATAGATAGATATTTTTTATTATACATAGAAAACGACCAGAACACCCAGAACAAATATCTGCAGATCTTACACACAATTGTTCCGAGGCGGGAATCGAACCCGCAACCTCCTGCGTCGCAGGCGGACCTTCGCCCACCGCGCCACATCGGTCGTCTGTGCCTACGTGTTATTAAAGACTTCAACCAAAGATTATTTTGGATCAAAAGTAACTTTTAGCTCATTGCTAGATTACCAGGGTTTGTTGTATTTTTAAAGTGTGCAAAAAAATAATGTTCTATCTATCTATACCTACAACAAATCCTAAATCGGTAGTATATATCAACCCTTTCGCAAACACTATCCATCCAAATTTCATCATTCATGATCATTTCATTCAAAACTCGCACGAATCTCCCCTAATCCAGGACTAAGTAGCAATATTAAAAAGTGTTTAGTGACATCGTAACGAGTGAACTAATAACGCCGCGGGTGGAATTGACCCAATAATAATGTTCGCTAAATGTATGTAAGGGGTCTCTTACACTGGGGATAAGCGTTAGGCTTTGGCTTTATGGTCTGTGTTATGGTGGTGAAATCTGTCTCTTTGTTCCTGTTTGTTGTCCTAAATGGCGCGTCGAAAGACGAAGGATTCGATTCCCGCTTCGGTACAAATGTTTGAGCGATCTGCATATATTTGTTCAGGTAATCTGGATGTTTTATATGTATAATAAGAAATATTAATGTATTTAATGTATCGTATTAATATATCAGTCATCTAGTGCCCATAACACAAGCTCTGCTTAGCTTTGGGCTTTTTTTTTGATGATTGTCCAAAATTATTTATTTATTTTTATTCATTTATATCGAGTAGCTTTTAAAAAATAACATACTATCTGAAGAGCATAGATATGTGCATTCGTCCAGAGCACTTATTCCAATAAATCAATCGCCTCACCATAATGACACATTTTTGCATTTGACCTTTGATTTTTTGACATGAAAAGAACACTAGGTAAATTTTGCACCCTTGCAGAATTTATTAAGCAATAGTTTCCTCAGTCAATCGATTATATATCCCAGTGAACACACTCCTTAACCCTGTAAAGAAGGGTACAAATCGCTATATAAACTTAATATCGGGTAAATTGGCGCCCGGGGCCGCGGGAGGGGAGAGGGGGGCAAACAGATCTGCTTTTATTGCCTATCGGTTCCGGTTATAAATGTCGCCCGGATAATTTCATTCCGCCGATATTAGAGGTTGAGGTTGGCTTTTGTGAGAGGTTTTGCTCAGAGGGGCTAGATGAGTGTTTTTATTTTATTTTGGAAACGTAGCAGGTACATAGTTTTAAAAGTCACACAAAAAAAGTCTGTAAAATTACAAATAAAATATTTACCATGATTCAAAATTGATTGATCAAATCATGGTAAATATCCCGTTTTAAATTTGAATCATGGTAAATACTCTTTTAAGTTTTAAATGACTTTAGTGTTAATAACCATTATAGTTTCAAAAGTTTTATTATGTATGCAACACCTCGATTTTAATGCCAGTAGGCAGATACTTCGGATTTCCCAGTACGTAGTAGGCACGTGTTTAATATGGAAGGCCAGTTTTGGAATGACCAGATTTTTCCCGTAGTTCGTTAGACCAGAGATTTGTAAAAAACAATTGTAATATAGACATGATCTGGCTAGCCACTCCAAAGAAAGACATTCCCTTCGATTTAGAAAAAAACTAGACTCAAATAACGGACATTAAATAACCCGAGGATCAACCTCATAAAAATATGATAACAGCATACGTTTTTACTAAATACAAATGAAACAACGAAGCAAAAGTTAATTCCACTGTGTCACATCATAACTCATTCCGCGCAGATGAATCACCCCCCACCCATCCTACCCCTCTCTCCCCTTCTCATTTAATCCGTATTCAGTTACAAATGCGTAATTATAACACTAAACAATGGATTTCAGTCCGACTGTCGGCTGCAGGAAGCTATTGTGATCAAGTACAGTCGGCTAGGGTTGCTTATTGGATGTGACGTCATTCTTCCTTTTGTTGACTGTAGAGTAGAATGAGGATTGAAAAGTGACGTCATTCATTTTCAATCCTATCCTACTAATATTATTAAGGCGAATGTTTGAGCCATTGTGAAGATGTTTGGCGCAAGACAAAGACAAGGCATGGTGTAAGGAGCATAGTTATTATAAAAAAAAAAAAAATGCTGGCCCCAAGCTAAGCAAAGCTTGTGTTATGGGTACTAGATGACTTGATGTTCATAATAGATAGATAGATAAAACTTTATTACACCACACAAAACAGAAAATAATACAGAGATAAAAACTTAGAATAAAGGGCGGCCTTATCGCTGAGAGCGATCTCTTCCAGGCAACCTTGGGATGGACTGGACATGACCGACTATATTGTTCGTTCATGTCCAGTCCATCCCAAGGTGGCACTTTAATAAATAATTGGTAACAAATACACTAAATACCTACATTACAAACATTATAATACACGAATACAATACAATACAAAGATAGATATATATTTTTTTACACAGATAACGACCGAAACACCAGAACAGATATCTGCAGATCGTACTCACAATTGTCCCGAGGCGGGATTCGTACCCGAACCTCTGCGTCGCAGGAGGTTGCGGGTACGATTCGTCCACCGCAGCACAGAGGTCTTCCGTTAATTTTGGTTCCAAAGCGTTTAGATATTTAGATATTAGATATCTCGATTTTCTTCCTGTCTTCTAATAACGGTAGGTAATATATTAAGCTGAGTGTACACGAAAGATCCTGTCAATTACAAACGTTTGAAATGGAGTTTCATTATGAGTTGAGCGGTCTCTGTGGATGCAACGGTTAATAATGTAAAATGAGTTCCCTAGAATGTAATTATTAAGCAACACAACGAGAGTTCTAGAAAGTAGTTCATGTAATTCTACGATATTCGTGCGCTATCAGACTTTATTTATTTATTTACAAATATTATCTATATCATCTATCCTAACGGGCACACCCAATGCTTACTTATAGTACCTTTTTAAATTTAATATTAAAATTAGGTATCATTATTAAAATTACACATCTCTCTCTCACGCGTACATTACAGAAAATGAATGCACGAAACTTTGTCAAAGTACACGTTACATATCAGAATTATAGGTACATTCAGTTATTCAGACGTATTTGTGTGAATTTTGATAACGAATAAAAGATAAAATAAAATGAACGAATAACATATTATTATTATTATATTATCTGCCAATATGAAGTGACAATAAATTATCAATCATTAAGGGCAATAATGTGAGTGATCCACTCACATAAACTCACGAAAACAGCTGAATACAGCATTATAAGACAAGCGGGCGGCGCGTTGTCAAAATTTGGTAGGGTGATCTCGTCAAAGGAAATGTCGGACTGCAGTTCGAAATGGTCACAATTTGATCGTAAGCGTATCTATAATTTTTTTCTCGTGCGCCTAACGAACAGGAAAAGTTGAATTATGAGTGAAATATCCTTGCAGCAACATAAGAAAACCCCTGAAACATTCAAATCAAATTGAGTTCATCAATCCACGAACAAACAAACAGAGTTCGTTCAAAACCTCTGTAATTAGATTCAAAAACTCTCCCTACCCGCATTATGAGTTTTATTCGCGAGAGAACAAACATGGCCGTCGGTGACTACTGTTAGGTGACTTGTCTCCCAAAGCGCTACGTCGTCGCATTGTTTTTTAAATTTAATTTGATATTGTTGTGATCACGGAGCTTCAGCATGTGCTATGGCCGACTCTTTTTTCTTGAGTATGCAACCTATATTTGCCTAATTTCAATCAAATGTAATAATTTGACGTCTTTTCAAAACTATAAGCCAACTTCTAATTTTTAAATCATTCAATTCTGAAGTTGGTTAAAAACAACGTACTAATTTACTGTCACAAGTAGAATTTCCTTGAAAAATTACAGGTAGTTATTTCAAAAAAATATACCTACGCATCATAGCTTGCTACGAGAAAAACTTTGTTATTGTATATAAATAAATAAATAAATAAAATAATGATTGACACTTCACACAACATTATCTAGCCTCATGGTAAGCAGAGCTTGTGTTATGGGTACTAGATAACTGATATACACAATACAATACATTACATAGATAGATATTTTTTTTATTACACATAGAAAAAGACCAGAACACCCAGAACAAATATCTGCAGATCGTACACACAATTGTTCCGAGGCGGGAATCGAACCCGCAACCTCCTGCGTCGCAAGCGGACCTTCACCCACCGCGCCACATCGGTCGTCATTTTGACGCAGGCCTATCTGGCAATCCGGTTACGTAAGTAGCCGAAGCTTTTTATTAGTTGACTTGCTTGTGCGTACTTTTCCTGAAAGTAAAATTCATTCCGTACTTTTTGGTAAAATTAAATTCCTTCTGAAGCCCATGCCGCTTCAGTGGACACCTGCCTTATTTATCTGCGGCTGTCTCAGCAGTAATTACATTTTGATACAGCCTGCAGAAACTGCCTCCAGTGACAGACTGTGTGCGCTGCCATACCTCCTCCTTTTTGAGGGGAACCGATCGTATATTTTATCTTCACTGCATTTTGATGAGTCATATTCATTGTATGATTGACGAGTTTTTCTCGAAATGTCTAAGTAAGCTTAAGGGCCAGACTTGACTAAAGCTAAGCTGAGGTAAGCTAAGAGATCCGTTTATTAACTACTAATAAAAACCACAAACTGAAAACCAGCGTTGTTCCACGCCACGCGTCCACGCGAGCTAAACCTTGGGGTTAAACTCGCCTATGAGAAAGAAAATCGCCTATGCCAAAAAGTTTTCTTACAGCACCTTACCTTAGATTTATAGGAGAGGCGATGGAACAGATAAATAAATAATAACTCTTAAAACACCTGGAAATATGTGTAAATTAAATACAGATTTAAAACCATTGACACTCAATAACCGAAAGAAGCTTCAGCTAAGTTAAAAGAAATTACCAATCATAAACGTTACTGCAGTGCATCAGAGATGTTCACTTATACGTTCACAGATGGTTTCGCGGCAATTATGCGAAAGCGAGTTGCATCTCTGATGAGTAGAGCGACAGGTAGTAACAACAGCATCCTGAAAGTCATATCTTATAAATACACCACTGGGTGAAATTACTTATACTCTAGATTTAGTTATTTTGGGTTTATTTTCTTTTTTGTAATTTTGTGTACGTGTTTTTATGGACCTTTTTCGACGACCGATGTGGCGCGGTGGGCGAAGGTCCGCTTGCGACGCAGGAGGTTGCGGGTTCGATTCCCGCCTCGGAACAATTGTGTGTACGATCTGCAGATATTTGTTCCGGGTGTTCTGGTCGTTTTCTATGTATAATAAAAAATATCTATCTATGTAATGTATTGTATTATGTATATCAGTTATCTAGCACCCATAACACAAGCTCTGCTTACCATGGGGCTTAGATAATGCTGTGTGAATTGTCCAGCAATATTTATTTATTTATTTACCTTTGTTGTCTGAAAATAAAGAATTTGAATTGAATAAACACAAAATCATCATACTCGTATTTCTACACCAACCTAAACAATTATATGAATGAATGAACTCTTTATTGTACTTAAAATTATAAAATAACACCTTATATCTAAACATTATATATTAAAAGTACAATAGGCGGCCTTATCGCTGACAGCGATTTCTCCCAGGCAACCTAGATTTATAACTACCCACAAAGCCTGTAATAAACCTCGTTTGAAACCACAAAGTCCCCACCCTTAAAACTGCTTAGAGGTAAGCTACAGTAAACTAAACAACCCGCTTACTGAAGTTAATTTAATAAGCTTTATCCGCCTAGCGGGCGCTGGGCGGTGGGCGGTGGGCGGATCTAATAAACTTAATGATATTAACTTCCGTCCGCCCTACGGTACTTCTATTCTTGGTGTTATTTGCCTTGTTTTTCAGTTTCAGTTTATTTATTAATAACGTTTATATGTTACATGTCATTTTCTAAATTCTAATTAAATTATCAATTATCGGTAGATAATAAGAATATATCATATAAATCTATAATATAAAAATGAATTGCTGAATGTGTTGCTAAGCGCAAATCTCGAGAGCAGCTGAACCGATTTTACTTATTCTTTTTTTAGAATATTCCTTGAAGTACGAGGATGGTTCTTACGGAGAGAAAAAAGAGAAAAATTAAAAAAATTACCACCCGGACAAAGCCGGGACGGGCTGCTAGTTCATAATAAATTAATTAAAAATAAGAAATTATAAAATGTCAAGCAGTTCACTAAATTTATTGTGGCGTTGCTCAATAAATAATAAATAAATATTGCTGGACAATTCACACAGCATTATCTAGCCTCATGGTAAGCAGCTTGTGTTATGGGTACTAGATAACTGATATACATAATACAATACATTACATAGATAGATATTTTTTTATTATATATAGAAAACTTCAATGAGCCAGAATTTTAGTTTGCTTTTGAAGGATTGCGTTGAGGAGCCACTGACAACAGTAGCTGGAAGACGGAATTTTTCCTTAGTTTAGACAAAGAGTAGTCAGCCAAGTATTAAGGTTACTTAATTGATTTTAGTAGTATTAAAACTTCTGAAACTATCATGGTTATTAATACTAAAGTCATTTAAAACGGGATATTTACCATGATTTGATTTCTATTTTTTTTCGATTTTTTAATAACTATAACTATGGTATGTTATTCCGTGATCATGGCGCATGAAACTGTGCCGAAATATTGGAAAACTCAAAAATCTAATCATGGTAAATATCCCGTTTTAAATGACTTTAGTAGTATTATTTTAATTGTATTTTTTTCAGATCTAAGAGAAAGCCACTGCTATGTTATATAACGAAGTAAAAGGAATCCAAAGCGGTCTGCATTTGAAAGATAAGAATGGAGGAAATTGCACCATTGTGGTTACTAAATTGAGTTAATAGTATTCTTCTTAGTTGTATTATTTTCAGATCAAAGATGCTGTCATGTCGTATAAAGAAGTAAAAGAGAGTGCATTTTAAAGAGAAAAGTGGAGGAAATTTCATCAGGGACGACAAAGACAAAGGTCTATCAATATTGAAACTTAGATTACATAGAATACAAAAAAAATACTAATAAAACTTATATACGAGTATATAGGGTAACTACATGACTAATAAAATAAAATAAAATTGGCAAGAAGCAAGGTAGCACAAATAACGCGAAACATCCAAAAAATAAAAAAATGAAATTAATTCACTTCATCATTCATTGGCAAAAACTATACTACTATCTTCTAACAATAAAGAACCCCCAGTGCGGGATGCCGACTCGCACTTGCCGTTTCTTTATTTCATTTCCCAATATCATAATTATTAAAAAGGATATTACTTACCTACGAAATAATTATAAAATTGAATAAAACGTATGGAAATTTCTTCAAGTAAAAGTAAAGTAAAGTAAAGTAAAAAATCATTTATTTCTTTAGGCTTACAAAATAAGCACTTAGACAAGTCATATTTTAAATATAAATTATTATCAAATAAAATTATTTTACTGTTCTTCAAGTGATAAAATGCTAGTAAACCATACCTACCGTTTTGATACTCTCGCCTTGACTTAAATGTCATCCGACACTTAAGTCACCGTCCCCCTTAAGGGAGAGTTCCTTGCGGGAACACAGTTTATGAAGATTACTGAGAATGCTTTGTCTTAAGGTTGCGTCTGCTTGGAGGCGAACATTTTTGTAACAACGCGCACTACGTGGTATGGTACCGTATACTTGCTAAACTACCCGCACAGCACAAGAGTCATTATATCGAAATATTTACCATGATTAAATTGAAGTGAACACTAAAATAATGTTGATCCCTAATTATTCCCATAAAATAATTATTCTCGAGGGATTAGTATCTCGTCAAGCATAAAATACATACTAATTATTTTGAAAAATCACGAGAAGCTACAAAAAATTTGGTGATATCTTCGCTATTTCTTAATAGATTTTCATGATTCTTTGGAAAAAGCTCCTTTAACTCACAAGTTTTGCAGTTGATTAAAAATTCTAACTTTACTTACACAGTGTATTTATTTATTTATATTAGTTCAGGTCTGTTAAATCAGTACCTTAACCCCGCATCGCTGCAGCCATCAAAAGATGGCGACGGGTAATTTAAGAAAATGGCGTTCATTTGTTGTAAGAGTAATTTTATAAAATTCACAATATTTTATGATGAACATTAAATTCTGCCAGTCTATAGAATAAAGCAGACTGTTGAAGAACATAATATGATGACAGATAAATATTATAAAAAAGTAGGTACTTAATAATATTTTTATAGCTTGCTAGCCTGCAATTGAGAACATTCATCGTTATTATTATGATACGGGACTCGGCAAACGTCAAAACGGAAAACGGACGCCCTCCGGCCGCAGGCCTATGTGTTCTACACGAAAAACAAAAGAGGGTCACGCCAGGTTTGTATTATTTACCTTACTTTCGACTAGTTTAAGAATTGTCTTATATACATATATTAATATCTAGTTTGAGAATTGTCTTATATATATATATTAATACAGAATTGTCTTTCGCTGACATAAAAAAATTATTAAATATTTACTACGCATTTTTTTTACACACAGCACAGCACAGAACTCAGGGCCGCAGTGACACACAAGTGTGTCACTGCGGCCCTGATAGGCCTATATTGTGATCGCCACTTCAGCCCCGAAGCTGTAGCGTTCATAGTTCGCCACTAACCCTTGCAGCTGCTTGGAACTGTAGAATTTTCTTCGGGGTGAAAAGTTTACCACCTATATGTACGTACATGTACATGGGTGGTACTGTATAAGCCTAGATAACGTTTAACTTTAATAAAACGGGACTAATTAAGCACCTACCGTGCTTACTTAGTTACCCATTTAAAAGCCTTATGAACTAAAATCTTGCAAAATAACAAATTACATACACAAATTATATCTTACCCATCAGTTAACAGAGTTCAAAATCCAACAAGCAAAGTTGCAGCTTAGCCCAGCGTTTTGGGAGCAATTTTTCCGAAATTAATCTTTCGTCAAACACTTAGCTCGCGAACAATTGGCGGCTGGTGAATTCAATCTTCCGACTGATCTCATACACACTCGAGGGATAGGGTGAACCAGAATTTACCGCGTTTTCGTTAAAGTTTTAGCTCTGCCTGAATATTATTAATTAAACCTACCAATAATAATTAAATTTTTAGGTACTATACGTATAGAGATACCCTATCTAAAGGGTACCCTAAAGTATAGTAGGTACCTAACATGTACGTATTATATAGGTACAGAGATACCTCTGTACTTATACTATACCTGATAATTTATAAAGGTGAAACCGCAAGGCGCAGCTAGTAAATTATAATTTACTAGCTGATTTCTATTTAGTAATTTTACTATTTCGAGGCAAATTACGACGTATTTGTATTTTTAATTAAAAAAAATTACGGACCCGATGACACGGACTCAAGGAGCAGGTACCGTCAATATATCACCCTTGTTTTAGACCACCCTATACACAAAGGGGGTGAACCGGGTATTAGCAAACGTAAAAAGTTCGTTGAATACTATCCCTTAAGCGTCTTAAAATGTGCCTACCTAACTGTAATCCTCTTTCGAACTTGAAATCGATTAAAAAAAACTCTAAAACTATAAAGGATTGCAGGAACTTACTTGCAGAGAGCTTGCAGAATTAAATAATGTTCATATATGGCATTTATGCAACGATTAAAAAAAACTTTTATTAAATCAAATCAAAAAAAGTTTTATTCTTGTCTATGACTTGTCTAAGTGCTTATTTGTAATTGCATAAAGGCTTACAAATAAGCACTTAGACAAGTCATATTTAATACTATTATAACAATATTTTAATGTTCACTTATTTTTTTTTGTCATCAACCTATGTTAGTCCACAGCTGGACATAGGCGTCCCCCAATGAGCGCCATAGCGCCCTGTCATCAGCTTGACGCATCCAGCATCTGCCGACCATCTGTAAAAAACGCCATAGCAGTCCTTCGCAGGTCGTCATCCCACCTGGCCGGAGGGCATCCTACACTACGTTTGCCGAGTCGCGGTCTCCACTCAAGAACACGTTTACCCCAACGGTTGCCCAGAAGAACTTACATGAGTATGCCAAATTTCAGCTCAATCGGTTGATGATAATGATAACTGGACTGATATTCAGGCGCAAGATTTGTCCCACACAAGCTAAACAGGGCAAGTAAAACAAAAGCTTGCAAAAATAAAAACGAAGGGTCAAAAAAAAACAGTTATTAATTTTCACATGTTTTATTATCTACCATGATTGCAAACTGTCTACGTTACACTTCAATAAATATTTTGTAATTAGGTACAATAATGTGCAGACTATTCTAACTGTGCATATTTCTAATATATTTAACAATATTTACAAACAAATTTTTTTCAATAAAACTTCTGAAACTATCATGGTTATTAATACTAAAGTTATTTAAAACGGGATATTTACCATGATTTGATTTTTGAGTTTTCCAATATTTCGGCACAGTTACATGCGCCATGATCACGGAATAACTGAAGACACATTTTTTCATGGAATAATTAAATAAAGTCGATGACTATGCTGTAAAGCTAATTTATCAAGTATGAATGTTATATAGGTAATTCTATAAAAATATATACATTTTTGTAATTTTTTGGAGCTACTTCTAGATAAAGGTACTCGCCTACTCTCGCTGAACGCACAAATACGTACAAAATACTAAAGATGTGATATTAAATTAAAAACAACCCAGTAAAAGATCAATTGAATTAATTTAAAATGATTAAGACATTCTTTCTAAACCTACATACTTACAGTGAATATAATATTATATTATATTATACATATATACTAACAGCTATTTTTTTACAATGTATGTCTACTTATTATCAACACTATTGGTTATTAATGAGATCGATAGCAAATATAGTATTATTTATTTCAGCTAAGTATTATATTTAATAATATTGAAAAGTAAAGCTAGTTACAGTAAAGTAGTACATTTAAAAAACAACACAATATTCCAACCTTGTGACCTACTTATTAATCGTTATGAAAATACTGAATTGTTACAAAAAAAATTGTGAATATTTAAGGAGCTAAATCTACCTCAAAACCAGGACTTGCCTCAGACTAAATACATTATTATTAAATCGATCTTTAAGGCACACTTTCTGTGATTTTCTATACAACAGTAATATCTACACAATTCAAAAAGTGTCTAATAACTTTTACATTAAAGTGATAAGTGTGAGTTAGCCTTTATTAACACTGTAATAATTAAGATTTTAAGCATGTTTTATACAGCGAATTTTTACAGTTTTGCTGGTATTTTATTGCGAGGAAAATAAATGACCAGAGGTGCACTCAGGGCCAAGTTTAATAGAAAAAGGGGCTAAGGTAACTTTCAACTTCTAGGTATTCAATAAAACCAGTCAAGCACAAAGACGTAGAAAAATAGTTCTAATATTTAAATGTCGTACATATGTCTACGTGAGTATGTGCGTAATTATTATATTAGTTACATAGCGAAACAAAAACTATTTTTATTACTTATTTAACGAAAGAAATATACTTGTAACAAAATACTTTTCTGTTTAACAAATATAGTACAAGTATCTTTCTATTATTCTATCAATGTCCGGTAATTTAGAATAACAATACCGGTTTTAACTGACTGGTCAGGGCACGGTTGACTTGGTGGCATAGTTGGTAACGTATTCACATAAAGAGTGTGGAATCATAGCAGGTTCAAGTCCCACCGAAGTCATAATCTTTTGGGATATATAATTCATAATATAAATTTTAATTTTATTGTATAGAAATCTATGTGTGAACTTTACTATTATGCTGTAGCACTCTGTCTTGGATTGAGTCGTGCGCCCTGAGTCTCAGCGTATCAGCACTGGCCAGTCGGGCCAGAGCTGCGCTCGGAGACGGTGGAGATGGCGGTGACGGCTCAGGTTCTGGTGGACGAAGCGCTGGTGGTGGCAGGGCTAAGACGTATCTGTAGAGAGAAAAGGTATTGTAAGTGTCTAATGTAATATGGACTGTGAAGTCTGCAATAAACGATTAATGTTATATCTAATTCGTTACGATTTTTTTGTATTTCTACAACATCGGTATGCCTTATTGAATTTTTGGGATGTTTCTTATCGGGGTTTAGTTAACCCTAAATATTTGTTTTTCATAGACATAGTCCTTTAAACGAAGTACCTAGATTTTTCCATGCGCGAATCAAGAAGTAGCTGAATTATGCGATGTGTTTATTATAATAAACCTTTGTAAATACCATGGTTTTTGGTCCTGATTTGTTGTGCGTACCATGGCTTCATTTTTAACTCTTCTTACCTGTGTAATAGAGCTCTGAACGCCGCAGCAGGCTCCGCTTCATGCCACAGTGGGGCCGGCACACCCAATGCCCCTAACCCCGCGCCCAGGCCAAGCGCCCACCACTCTCCCCCTGCAGCCGGCCCATTCCATTCACCGACAACTACAACAAAAGAGGGATTTTTAGAATTTGTTTTGAAATATTGAGAATTTGTTTAACGAAATGCAAGAAGTTTCATCATCATCAACATCATCATCAGCCTATGATAGTCCACTGGACATAGGCCAGCAGTGGACTACCCAATGAGCGCCATAGCGCCCTGTCTTCAGCTTGACGCATCCAGCATCTAACTGCAACAGCTATTATCAGTTATCCCGTTGGCATATAATTGAAACAAAAGTTCTAAATAATTTGACGACAGATGTAGTGCGGCGGGCGAATGTCCGCCTGCGACGCAGGAGGTTGCGGTTTGAATTCCCGCCTCGAGACTTAATATTTGTACGATCTGCAAGTATTTGTTCCAGGTGTTCCGGGTATTTTCTATGTATAATAAAATGCTTATAAGGCCGGCCACGTTTGTCACGCCACTGTCGCGTGGGATAGGTACAATAATACTTATCATAATAATATAAGTTATTATTTTTTTTCTATTTTTTTTAAGGACTTTATTCGCTTAGCGAATATGCCAGTCCCGTTTTACAATCACACACTATTTACTTTATCTAATAATATCATATATCATTGTGTACAAAGCCTTAGCGGCCGTGCACAATGGGGTGGAGTAAAATTTGAACTAAACCTAATTCTGCGAGATTCAAATTAAAATCATCGATTAATTGATTCCTCAGGAAGTGGAAAAGGATTTATAAGTTTTTATTATGAAAGTCATTGAAAACCGTCGAAATTCACCTTCTTGCCCACTAAATGCACTCTTAGAAATAATTACAAAAGGAAAACGCTTGCGATGGCTTATTAAAACCCTTAAGTTCAATAAACAATATTGTATCTACCAAAGTAATTATTCCATTATCAACATCAATATGATTTAATCAGCAGGTGCCGCACACCCCACATAACGACAATTATCGTTGAGTAAACTGATATCGCACAATAAGCTTCTTGTGAATCGGACCACCTGTGATAGTGAGCTGGCACCTTTACTTTTTATCTATGTTGAATGGCGAAAGTTTGGTCTAAATTTAATGGAAATAAATCGAATTTTAATGTTTATAAATCCTACTTAATATTATATTATAGGTAAACGCGAATTTTTTTGAGGATGTTTCTTGCTCTTTCACGCAAAAACTGCTGAATGGGTTTTGAAGAGACCTCACAATAATATAGCTTACAAATCAGAATAACTCATAGGCTACAATTCATAAAGATATATTGTATACTATCCAAAATATCTATCACCACGCGGGTGAAACCGCGGGGCGCAGCTAGTAGGTAATAAAAATATCGTATATGAAACATGAAACTGCTCGCGGCTTCGCATGTGTTAATCTAGCTAGATAAAGAGTATATACGGGACACCTTTCAGTGATATTTATAAATGATAAGAGATTGATTAAAACTTGATTAAAACGATTGATATTTGAGCACGCACACCAAGGTGGTGTGAGGTAAGTAAGTAATTCTGTCTTCACAATAAAGAAGCCTTTGAAGACAAAATTTAAAGTTTTTTTTTAATACGGCCACGCTGACGCCATCCGTCCCCGACGATTTTGTGGCCGGTATCCGGAGGAGTTCGACACCTACTCACTCTTGCCACGAGCCCCTGTACCTGGATCCGCCAAGACCTACCACGTTGGACCTCTCTCCAGCTAAGGCCAGTGGAACTTATTTTCTAGTAACGCAATTCGGAGACAACGAACCCTACTGTAAAACTGATAAATATAATTGTAAGCATTTTTTCCTGTGTTTCCTTTTGGGCCTAGCCACTCTCATCGTAGGCAGGTCACTAGTTTCAAACCATTTTTTTTTTCTTTTATTATTTTATATAGTTTTGATTTGTTACTTTTCATAAACAAATATTACGAGTATCTGCAGTACACCACCTTATAAAATGTTAATTAATATGGTAAGAGCGGTGTCCTCTAATACAAGCAAATTTTGCTTAGGGACTCCAAAACATGTATGTTTAATTTACAAGTTACCAAAAAAAACATTTTTTTTCTATTATTATTTTTTTCAGAAGCAGTTCAAGCGCAAACGCCTTCATCCTTTGACGGATTCCCTCAAATTGCATTTACCATTTAATTACGCTACACGCCCACTAACTACCTCGCGCCGGATACGTCTCCAAGATTCCTTCCAAACGGTTTTATGCAAAAATTGCACCATTTCAAATTAATGACAGAAAAATTACACTTAATAATCGTCGAGCGGATGTATGTGACTTCAAAGCTGGGGAGCGCTTTGAGGGTGGTTTTAACTGTTGTAATGCTGCCACGTTAACTGTTCGGCTGTCAGTTGTACACGAATGCGAAAATACTGTATTGTACACAAGAAAAAGTAAATTATATGAGACAAGGACAATAGATAGCCTTATCTTTGGATGGGAGAATAATGTGAATTTATTATTATTATTTATTCGAGTTTAAAATAACTGAATAGAATGTGGCAGTATACATAGGTACGTATAGTTCATATTTTCTGTTAGTTAGTGGTGTAGGAGTTATGACTATTTCAATTCAATTATAATTTAACTTTAATTTCAGTTCGTTTCTATTTTAATTTTATTTATTTATTTTAACACTTTACATGCGCTGCGTATGTGCTTCTGAAATAAATATAATATATAAATAAATATAATAATGTGATTTGAAAGTAAATATATATAATGTTTATTTTAAGTTTTTTTTCGCGTTTTATTCGTTTTTATGACAAACTGGAGATACATGCACGCAAGTTTTATATCATTTATATCAATGAAAATGTATAAGGTATCTCAAAGTCGCGTGCGTCCAATTTAGTGGGTTGATAGCTTAATTTTATCGCGAGTAAACACCAAATCGGTCATATGAAGGGGTTGAGGAAAGGTGTTGACTGCAGGTGTCGTTTCACAATAAGCTTTGTTCTACTTATCACCTTTAGTTGGTGATATTATTTGATTGTTTGCTCTTGTTGGTACTGAGCTTTATTGGTTTTTTTGATTAGAGGTCCTTTAATATTGTTAACCGACTTCAAAAATGCAGGAGGTTCTCAATCCAACTGTAATTTGTTTATTACCTCAGAACGTTCGACTGGGTGAACCTATTTTGATGATTCTTTTTTTTATTTAAAAGCTGGGTATTTCCCGTGTGGTTCCATTTCAATTTGGTCCAATTCTGACAATGGCATCCATGACAAAACCATAAAAGTCTAAAATGTAAATTTTAATGTTATCTTTTGTATGAGTCCTGTGCTCGAAATAAACATTTTTTTTTTAATTAAATGTGCATTAATTATGTGCGCATAAAAATTTACGAATAACTCAATATCACGCCAACCTATTTCGATGATTCTTTTTTTAAAACTAAGTTTTAAACCCATATTCATTATTTAGGAATTTGAAGTCGGTTTATAGTTTCACACGCCAAATTATGAAAATTTAGAAACATTCCTTATAAAACAATACGTTACGTTACGTTTCGTGATGTTACGTTACGTTACGTTACTTTACGTTACGTTACGTTAAAAATATCGGAATCAAAGCAAAGGATGTTCTTTGTGTGAGGTGACAATTACCCGTAATCGCACCTCCGCTATTGTCAATTCGGTGACTGATACTTAATAGGGTTGTCGCTATTGCCAGAATCACGTCACACGAATGTGTATTAAAAATGCAAAAGTTTAGATGTATGGATGGATGTTTGTTACTTATTCAAGCTAAAACTACTGAACGGATCAGGCCAATTTGCTGGCCAGGCTTAGATATACATCTGAATTTTTCTCGGCTATAGATCAGGCTGTAGGCTAGGCTAGGCTAGGCTGTAGGCTAGGCTTTAGGCTTTAGGTTAGAAGTCTGGAATCAAACATGGAACACCGATAAAACAATACCCATGGGATAGAAATAATCTTTAAAGGTTCCATAGACACAACGCGTGTGAAGCCGAGGGCAACAATTAGTAGAAAGATTTCTATAATCATTGGATTGTTTTGAAAATAAATAAAAATATGGAAGGACTCTATGTTTTTTGGAATAAATACGAATCCCTCAGAAATACAATTCATGGCACCTCCCACCTCCATACATAAGAATTATCCAAATCAGTTCATAAATAACGGATAAATCGACGAACATACAAACATAAAATAAAACATACATGCAACCGAACATATAAACTCCTCCTTTTTATCGAAGTCGATTAAAAATGCGTCATTGCGGGTCCGCTGATTCTAAAGTGATTCCACTTCGTTACCTTAACTATTATGTACAAAATAATGTTGAATTGGTTATATGAGTTATTAGAATTTAACTGCATTAAAAAATGTTAACTAAAAGTTCAAAGTCGCTCAGCGAGCTATGGAAAGAGCTATGCTCGGAGTTTCTCTGAAGGATAGGATTCGTAACGAATACATCCGACAGAGAACCAAGGTTATCGACATAGCTCAAAGAATTAGCAAGCTGAAGTGGCAGTGGGCCGGCCATATCTCGCGAAGAACCGACGGCCGCTGGGGCAAACGTGTTCTTGAGTGGAGACCGCGACTCGGTAAACGTAGAGTAGGACGCCCTCCGACCAGGTGGGATGACGACTTGCGAAAGACTACAGGTAGATGCTGGACGCGGCAAGCTAAAGACAGGGCGCTATGGCGCTCATTGGGGGAGGCATATGTCCAGCAGTGGACTGATATAAGCTGATGATGAACTAAAATTAAACATAGAAATATATCCAGCCCTAAAAATATCCCCACGCGATCGGTAATCATCGCTAATGATCGGTAAACATCGAGTTTTCCTATTTCATTAACGACACGACACTCGCGGTACCAACGATTTATGTTCCATAGTAATTACGGAGTTTCGCTTCCATTACACTGTGATTTGAACTGGTTTTGGTTACGGATGGTAATTTAAATAGTTTAGTTATGTTTGTTTATACAGGATGTGTGGAAAAACGATTAGAAACTTTTTAACTGACGAAAAACAAAAGCGGAGTGGGTTATTTGTTCGGCTGTAAGCATGTTTTTGTATGTTCGTCGATTTCTCCGTCAATTATGGACCGATTTGAAAAACTGTTTCGCTATTGTATGGAGAACGATCCTGAGGTGGACCAGAAATTGATATTTGTCCCGAAAAACTTAAAAAGCTTTGTAAATACTAAGGAATTTGATGTCGCTTTTGTTTTTTCATAAAAATCAAATAATCTGTAACACATGTACTAGGATGCACCAAATAAATGTTTTAGAAGGAAAAGCTTTCCTTTTCTATAAAGGGTTATTATAAACTGCTATTAAAAATGAATAGCATGCACGACATACATACAAACATTACAATACAATACAATACAAAAATACTTTATTTTACACCAGATACAGAATATTATGAAAGATATTACATGTGACAAGTACAATGGGCGGCCTTATCGCTTAGAAGCGATCTCTTCCAGGCAACCTTTGGATGGAAAGAATTGTGTGAATTAAATAAAGGCAGGTGGTGTACCAAGGATAGAGCTAGAATAAAAATGAACATAATATGAGTATTTAAAGATAAATAAGTATTAAATATATACAAACATACAAACATTATACATTTTTTCAGTATAATAAATAATTATATAAACTTTTTTAGCTACGCAACCGAATTCAATGATGATTGAGTTGACCACTATGAATCCTTGGATATTTTCGTCAGTAGTCTCCCTAAGTTCAAAAAACTAGCTCTTTCAGCTCTGTGATAGAGATCCCGATTTAGATTAAAATAAACTTCGCTATATAAGTCAGGTAGGTCCTGTGTAGTGTAGATAGATAGAATATACTTTATTGCACAAAAAGTTGTACATAGGCGAGCATAATGCTAGATAGCATTCTCTACCTGCTAACCTTTGGGTAGTGTGGACAACAGTTTGGTAGGTAATGCCATATAATAGAGAAGTATATATTTTAGTGTATATTTTATTCAGATTTTTTATTCCTTAAATTATAAGTTTTAAGGTTTTTTTTGTCTCTATTATTAGTATTGATTAATTACTTGCGCTAGTTACAAATATTTTAAAACGTACGCGATCTGAACACATAATTATAAGTATTGATATAACGGGTATTTATCGCGTTTATTTGCCTATTTTTCCCGACGTTTCAACAAGTTTACACTCTGTCGTGGTCACGGGATGAGTTTTGCGCTAGTTAAATAAATAAAATAAAAATAAATAAATAATGCTGGACAATTCACACAGCATTATCTAGCCCCATGGTAAGCAGAGCTTGTGGTATGGGTACTAGATAACTGATATACATAATACAATACATTACATAAATAGAATTTTTTTATTATACATAGAAAACGACCAGAACACCCGAAACAAATATCTGCAGATCGTACACACAATTGTTCCGAGGCGGAAATCGAACCCGCGACCTCCTGCGTCGCAGGCGGACCTTCGCCCACCGCGCCACATCGGTCGTCAGTAGTTATTTGTATTACTATGTTTTAACTTCTTTTTGTATAATCTGGTTGCTTTGTCTGCTCTTTTATTGAATCATATTGTGCATGCACGTTTAGGAACAACTAGTATAAGAACCCTAGCTATAATTTTACTAAATTGTCAATTTTCGATTGTTTTCTGTTTTGTGTGCCAATAAAGTAAGTAAGTACCTAGGTACTTATTTACTTAATAAGACTTACTTTACTTAAATTACAATTTTGAACGGGACAAACGCGAACGAAGCCGCGAACAGTAAAGTCGTTCAAATATTACCAGGAAATACAAATAACACGTGTAAAAAGATTGTGGCATATTCCCAAACAGGCCCATTAGGTCACTAATACCCAAATAATGACACCAAGGAGGTGTTTACGCGATAAATGATAAAAATGATGATAATGATAAGGCTATACTTATAATGGGGTGACTTTATATCGTGATTTATTTATTGGGGTGCCTTCGGGGAAATTATATTTAGATTTTTTTCGATAACGATTGACGAGAGTTTTTGTGCTTCCGGGTTTTAATATAACAAGTCTTATATATATTTAGATATTATGCTTCATATATACATATATACTTCAACTTCATTTTATGGCGCGCTGTCTTTTAATTTCTAATTATCAATAAAACGAAGATAAAAAGTGTTAAAAATTAAACCTGTATAGTCCAAATCAATGGTCATATGAAATAATATAAAATAGACTTCTAAAAATGGTTTCCTTTAAACATTTTGACTCAAGAATTCCACCTGTAATTTTCTATTCGAGCTATAATATGCTTGAACACCCGGACCAATATCTGCAGATCGTAGAAACATAAGTTCCGTTGTAGGAATCGAACCCGCAACGTCCTGCCTCGCAGGAAGACCATCACCCGTTGCACCACAGATGTACCTACGCACGTCGAACGGCCTGCTGGCCTATGTCCAGCAGTGGACTGCAATAGGCTGATGATGACGTCCAATGGAGTATGTCTACTTACCATGCTCATGATGCATAAAAGGCGCGTGATCTCTTCCCAATGCCTTTTCTCGCTTACGCCATTTCGCGCGCCGGTTCTGGAACCAAACCTGCGACAAAAAACAACATTTAAGACTTTGATCAACAGACTTTAAAAGGAGGAGGTTAAATCAATTTAGCATATGTATGTTTGTTTATCAGTATTTAGTTATTTCGTTATCGTAGAGAAATAAGGGCTCCATAAACAGAAAAAACACAGTTGTAATAAAATCTATACAGCACTGTATCCAAGATGCTTTTTAGTCGCTCGAATATAACTAGATGTCGCCTAACAAATTTACGCCACTAGAAAATTAAGTTCGCTATGTCAAAGTGTTCCAAAAAGTGAAAAGATTGAGATCAAACTACATCAGTACCAAACTTTTGTAATTGCTAGTCGTGTATAGTAGTTCGGTTGCCGACGGCCGCTGGGGTAACGTGTTCTTGAGTGGAGACCACGACTCGGTAAACGTAGTGTAGGACGCCCTCCGACCAGGTGGGATGACGACCTGCGAAAGACTGCAGGTAGATGCTGGATGCGGCAAGCTGAAGACGGCGTTATGGCGCTCATTGGGGGAGGCTTATGTCCAGCAGTGGACTGCTATAGGCTGATGATGATGTTCATGATGATGTATCTTCTTCTTATATAGTAGTATTTGCAAAAACACAAGTACAACTAGAAAATGCCTCGATACTCCCAGAAATTTTGTCAAAGTCATACCACAGAAACCTGAAAGCTTTGTTACAAAGCCTTTTTAGAACAACTTAATACAATTTCCCTGCCTCCACGCCCCAAGGCGTCTTCAAACACAGAAGTAGCAGAATTATCGTAATTGCCCCATTGTTACTCATAAAATTATGAAATTATACCAATTTTCACAATGTCTTTTTATTAGCACACAGCGACTAGCAATTTGTCCTATTCTCTGCCTTTACAATGGAATTTAAACTGTATAGTCGGTGGGTAGGGATGTAATTGGCATGTTCGAGTGTAGGAATGGAAACCACGTATGACGTAATTGCTTTTCATTACGGGACCATTGTAGTCCGGAGGGCGGGGGCCAATTGTGGCAATTACACAATAAAAAAATTAAAACTTGGCGATTTGTGGCGAAAAATTGGCATTTTTGTAACTCGGGTGAGATTTGACTGGAGTTTTGGGGAGCTATGTTTTTCTGTGGACCTCCAGGCGTATCACGCATCAAGATAGATAGATAGATAGATAATTCTTTAGTGCACACTAATTATAAAATGACAATGTAAGATAAAAACTTAAAAAAAACTAGATACAATTGGCGGTCTTATCGCTTAAGAGCGATCTCTACCAGACAACCATGGAAGCAAGCATCTTTTCCAAACGGAGTTTTGCCTGAAATAGTGGAGCTCCTTAAGTCGAATCATTTACATCAGCTTGCTTTATGGACCAATAACCTTGTAGCGGTCAAAGGGAGTCGATGAATGGAGGCGGCTCAGGACCGCTATTTGTGGCATCGTTTGGGGGAGGCCTATGTTCAGCAGTGGATGTGTACAGGCTGATGATGATGAAATCCTACCTTCATGTTTATGCATCCTTAGTATCTACGAGTATAATTAAATAAATAAATATTGCTGGACAATTCACACAGCATTATCTAGCCCCATGGTAAGCAGAGCTTGTGTTATGGGTAATGTATTGTATTATGTATATAACTGATATACATAATACAATACATTACATACATAGCTGTTTTTTATTATGGTTTCGTACCATCCTACGCTCCACAAATAATTGAAGCGTGAAGAAGTAACATCCATCTAAACATCCAAACTTTCGCATTTATAGTAATATTTTGATTCTTGCCGAGCCGATTACTGAGCTCAAAGCGATTAGGATGAATCGCGTTAACACTTTGAGTGCTGAAATCACACGGTATGTGTTTTCTACAAGTGACTAATATGCGTAAATCCACTAGCGCAGCGGCTGAGAAAATACAGATCTGTGTGACTCAGCACAGCCGTAACATTTTTCGAACGAAACGCATGTGCGGCGCAACACAACCGCTGTGTAGAGCGGCAGCACGGATTTTTTAGGTTAAAAAAAAGATCGCAGTCATCGAAAAAAAATCGCAGTCAAAGTGTTAACAATATGTTCATAGGTTTATTATTTATAATGGTACATCTGCCAATAAAAACTTACTCGCCAGTTATTCCGTGATCATGGCGCATGCAACTGTGACGAAATATTATAAACTCAAAAATCTAATCATGGTAAATATCCCGTTATAACTTACTTTTGTAGTTACAAAGTAGTAAATTCTAGATTTTGTCGATTTTAATTTTAATAAAGTTATCATACAATGTAAGTCTCAGTAATAATTCATTACTAAAGTAATAAGCACACTGAATTTAATGTAATAGTAATTATGACGATCTAAAGCGGTTTTAATTATGTTTCAATTTGATAATAGTTTCGAGGTTCATTATATTATTTAATCTAAATTATTTTCTCGTTAATTTTGATGAATTTTGGTTTGGCTTATTAACAATACCAAGTCAAAGAGATAATATTGACAATTTAATTAATATTTCTATAGTGGAAGATTAGATATATATAGATATATGTATATAGGTTCTATAGAGGAAGGCCAGCAGCTTTATTTTTTGTACTTGCAGTAGAATAGTATAGGCTGATGGATGATGATGATGCTTCAGACGTATATATGAGTTAAACCTCTCGTCATACAATTAAAAACCCTAATCCAAAGCTTCAAGCCCCAAATTTCAATGACGATAACGAGCGCAAATGCATTTCATTTCATAAGGACATAATACCGAGCCGAAATGCATCTCATTTTAAAAGGGCATGATTACATTGCCGAAATTACTAATAACCCGAATAGACCGCTAATGAACTGGCTTGCCAGTAGCTTTACCAGTGGCATTCATTTGTTTCGATGGAAAAATAATTACTGTAACTCACACAAATTATAGTACCCCGCGCCGTGGGTATGGTTTCCATACAAAAGAGCCCCTTTGCTGTCCCTGACGAACCTTAGATGGTACTTTTGATTAGAGTCGATAGTCATCATCATCATCATCATCAGCCTATAGCAGTAAACTGCTGGACATAGGCTTCCTCCAAAGAGCGCCATAGCGCCCTGTCTTCAGCTTGCCGCATCCAGCATCAACCTGTCTTTCGCAGGTCGACCAAATTTGCCAATAGTGTATTTTGGTCCACATAAGTCATTTAAAACGGGAGATATCCCGTTTTAAATTACTTTTGTGTTAATAACCATGACAGTTTCATAAGTTTATAGTCCATTTTGGTATTCCGTACTTGCATTCACTCTTATTTATACCAGTACTTTGCCGACATTGAGATAAAAAATATAAGACTAAACAGTTTGAGAATCCGTTTGTTCTGAACCTCTGATATATACATAATGAACGTTTAATTTGTTTGGGCATTATTTTAAATGTAATTAACTAATTACCAAACGTAGCTTTCTCGTAGAAGCTCTACGGGGCGTAGAGGCTCTACGGGGGCGTAGTGGCCCTACGGGAGCGTAGAGGTTCTACGGCGTAGACATTGTTACGTCACGTAGATACAGGTCTTTCGCATTTTACGTCGATAATTATGAAAAATATAATTACAATAACAAACAGGAATGTACCGAATTCATTGCACATTTCGGACGTTTTCTTTGAAGAGCGGAGTCAAGAAAACAACTATTAAAAACTGTTAAAAAATACACGAAAAAATTGAACTTAAAATTTGACGCCTTTCATTTTAAAAACTTATTCTTATACAATTATTATTCAATTTAACTACTTCAAAATGACATATTTTAATTAATTTTATAAATTATGATTCTTTAAAATTTTAGCTAACATCAAACAAGAAAGAACCCGAAAATTGTTGTGCCCTGACAGAGTTTTTATGCATTATGTACCTAACCACTAAGACTACACCTAAGAAACTACCTGTATGCATGAAATTACAATAAATGATATGAATATTCAACGGCTCAAAATCTGTTGACCAGAAAAAATCCTACGTAGATCTTTACACCGTCTAAAGAATTTCTCAGAAACCTCTAGACCTAAACCTAAATCTAGACTGAATGCAGCGCAAATTGCATCAAGCAAGTGTCGAATGAATCGAGTAATTAGGTGAGAAAGAATGCTGGAACAGACATAATCCGCGGCCACAATGTGCGCTAATTCAGCATCATTATGCACTGCAGTGTAGGGCGCTAATGTTTACTGCTAGGGCAGGATTACACCGGGATAGTGGATGGAACCAGTCGGCTAGTTGTGTCCAGTAGCAGAGGTAATCCACAGCAACAATGTGCACTAATTCAGCATCATTATGCACTGCAGTGAAGGGCGATAATTTTACTGTTAGGGCAGGAATACGCGGGGATAGTAGACAGAGCCATTAGGCTGGCTGTGTCCAGTAACAGGTAATTAGCAGCCACGACGTGCACAGCCGCAAATTATAATCTAATTCAGAAGAAAAATTCTACTTATAAATGTGAGTGAGTGTACTTAGCGATCACTTACCTATATGTATGTAGGTGAATTAGGTACTTGCTTTGCTGCCAGTATTCTTGATTATTTATTATTTATACATATGTCAAGGTGGCTCTTACGGGATTGAAAGGCTAAATTGGAGAGATGGATATGACGTAAATAAAATCGATTCCTACATTTTACTTTTAATTTCTTCACAGTCTCCACTATCCTGGTGTAACCCGGGCCTATAAACAGCAGATAAATGGCGCCTTTTATTGCACCCCTGGAGCTGTTCTTCGGACTTAAATGCGAAATTACCTTCAGAACTAATTTGACGCAAATTAAGCTCTAACTATTGTTTAATAAGATCTTGTTAGGTTTAAATGCAGCTGCGGTTTGTAGGATTTAAAACTTATACTTTGTACGAAAACAAATAGTAGTGTGAACATGGTATTAGAGTGGATTAGTTGTGGATTTTGTAGTAATATTAATATATCGGCTAAACGATGTCCACTGGATATAGGCCTACTATAGCCCGATGGTAGTCAGATCTAAAATAAATAAATAAATAAAATAAAATAAGCCTTTATTGCTATTTATAATAAAATGTATTATAAATAGCAATAAATTATTAATTGTCGTTTTCTATGTATAATAAAAAAATATCTATCTATGTAATGTATTGTATTATGTATATCAGTCATCTAGTACCCATAACACAAGCTCTGCTTAGCTTGGGGCTAGATGATGCTGTGTGAATTGTCCAACATTATTTATTATTATACACTCATTTATTTAAATTCTCGTATAAAATACATTTTTACTATAGAAAATATTATAAAACTATTCTACAATAAAAAATATATCAAAACGGTAGATCACCGACCGCTCGCTAGGCTCAAGCGGCCGGTGACTAGGGCTGCAGAGAGAGGAACTTCCTGACGATACGTGCCGAGTCCAAGAGTACCGCCTTCTGGATATGGCCCTTGATCCAACTTCCTAGCGAGAGTCTCTTCAGGTGTTATTATTATTATTTTTAGTTTAAGATTTTTATCTTCTCGGTTTCGGGAACCGGTGCTATCCAAAGCGCACGGGCCTAAGCCAAGTGCGTTTCAGTGGAGTGCTCTACGCTTGGGAGTTCGCTTTGCAAAAACTTCCTCACGATTCTACAAGTATTTAAAATTACTGCTTTTTGGAGAAGAACGTATGTGTGCTTCGGTATGTCTAAGAATTCTAGAGATTGAAAGAGTTGTTTTGGGATGACACCCGTTGTCGATATGACTATTTATTATTGCTGGTTGACACAGTTAACAGTTGATAATATTATAAAAACACTTAAATTAAATATTTAAACTACTGATGCTCTCGGCGCTTGGTTTCCCGTCTTTTTTCCAGCTTATCTTTTGACAAAGGCCTCCTCTAAGGCTTTCCACTCGTTTCTGTCTTTTGCTATGCGTAACCACTCTGGTCCAGCAACTTTCTTTAAAACATCTTTCCATCGCTTATCTATCTTCCTTCGCTTCTTGTGCTACCCCTTGGGTGCCATTCGGTAATTATTCTAGACCATTTCTTCTTCTTTTCTCTCAACGTATGCCCGGTCCAACGCCATTTTAGTTTTCTGCATGTTGTTTGCACTTTTTCGAACTTAGTCTTTCCTTGGATTCTTTTTAGCTGTATCTTATCTCTTTCTATCCCAAAAAAAATTCTAAATTCATGTCAAAACGGGATAGAAAGAAGCGTACTTGGGATAAGAAGAAGTCAGATCTACGACTTCATAAACATAGTATTATGTATATCAGTGATTTAGTGCCCATAACACAAGCTTACATAATACATCTGACAGAGAACCAAAGTTATCGACATAGCTCTAAGAATTAGCAAGCTGAAGTGGCAGTGGGCCGGCCATATCTCGCGAAGAAAGAAGACGGCCGCTGGGGCAAACGTGTTATTGAGCGGAGACCACGACTAGGTAAACGTAGTGTAGGACGCCGTCCGTCCAGGTGGGATGACGACCTGCGAAAGACTGCAGGTAGATGCTGGATGCGGCAAGGTGAAGACAGGGCGCTATGGCGCTCATTGGGGGAGGCCTATGTCCAGCAGTGGACTATCATAGGCTGATGATGATGATGATGAACACAAGCTTTGCTTAGCTTGCGGCTAGATGATGCTATGTGGATTGTCCAGTTTTATTTATTTATTTATCATTTAAGCTTAGTGCTACTTGTAAAGCAAGCAATCAAATCAATTTACCCGACTGCGTCGCAAGTGACCTCACAATGGATTCAATTATCGTATTCAAGTACCAACGAGTTGTTAAGGCGGAGTAAATTGGTACTTATGTATTTACGTATAAGTGGAATAGGTGGTCGATGGTGAAGATTGGGTGGTTTTAAGGGGTTTGATAAATTAAAAAACTTTACATCAATTTAAAACGTTCGTCTGGGACTGAATTAACCAATCGCTTTACTATAAATAATAAATAATGCTGGACAATCCACACAGCATTTTCTAGCCCCATGGTAAGCAAAGCTTGTGTTATGGGTACTAGATAACTGATATACATAATACAATACATTACATAGATAGATATTTTTTATTATACATAGAAAATGACCAGAACACCCGGAACAAATATCTGCAGATCGTACACACAATTGTTCCGAGGCGGGAATCGAACCCGCAACCTCCTGCGTCGCAGGCGGACCTTCGCCCACCGCGCCACATCGGTCGTCACTATGACAATGATATATTGAAAACATTTATTTTCAATGCCCCGACGACCTACTCGTAATAAAAAGACCTTTTTCTTGCCTAAGGTAAACACAAATTATAGGAAAAATATGTTTCTTAGTAGAGTTTGTGAATTACATAATAAAAAACTGTCGGATATATTTAACTTACCATTGCCGATGTTCCGTACAGAAGTTCAACTATGCGTTGCCAAGGACTCATTATAATTAAGTATCAAGTTGTATTAATATAGGTATCAATTTGGGTATTATTATTTATTCTTTTTATTTATGTATACGTATTTTCAACATGTTTAGTTTTTTTTTCTATTGCTCTGTTCATTTAACTTTATATGTGTTACATAATAGAGGAAATTATTTTGGTTTTTGTGTATCTTAAGTTTCGTAGTATTAATTATATGTACTGTTTATTTCCCAAATAAAATAAAATAAAAGATATTATCACCGAATCGTCCATGGATGAACTTGCAGAATGGTTTTAACCTTGACACTTTGATTGCTGAAATCACACGGTATGTGTTTTCTACAAGTGACTAATATGCGTAAATCCACACTAGCGCAGCGGCTGAGAAAATACAGATCTGTGTGACTCAGCACAGCCGTAATATTTTTCGAACGAAACGCATGTGCGGCGCAACACAACCCCTGTGTAGAGCGGCAGCACGAATTTTTTAGGTTAAAAAAAAGATCGTAGTCGTCGAAAAAAAATCGTAAAAATCGCAGTCAAAGTGTTAAATAAATAAATAAAATTCTTTTATTTCGGACTACTGTAGATCCATAATTTGTTAGTAAATCTTAGAATAAATGTTAGTAATTCTTACGAGCTAAAATTAAATTAAATTGAAATGAATAATTAAAATGAAAAGTAATAAATTAGAATAAATTAGAAAAAATTAAAACAAATCAAATTACATCATCATTAAATTCAAATTAACCAATTGCATTTCTTATTAATTTCCGCCATATTGGCGAATCAATCCTGCCCGCTACAGTTTGTAGGATGCTGTTGGGGCTGTCCCGCACTCTGCGCATCAGGGACGCCGTCTTTTTCCGAAGGATGGCGGCAAAGCCATCCGTCTGATACTCGGCAAACATCCCCGATGCACTGCAGAAACGAGGCAGTCCCAGCATCATCCTAAAGATGTTATTATATTGAACTCGTAGGGTCTCCAGCGGTCGTTTGGTATGGCTGACCCATAGGTTCCCGGTGTAGAAACTTTGACAGTATGCTCTAAAGAGCGTTATTTTTACTTCTTCTGAACACCGGGTGAACCTACGGATCAGCATAATCTTTCTATCTATCTATCTATAAGGGGCGAAAATAGTACGAGTGATACCTAACCACTCATAATGAATCTGAATAGTTAGTAACCAGTTGGCCGTCTACGTCATTAGTAACTACATTTTGGGCAAATATTTAATAGGGATGAAAGTTTAATTTGATTGAGTTATGACTTAAATGGAACTTTTGACAATAGATACTTCAAATCGGCGGCAGCCCTATTAGTTATTGATGACTAGGGCTAACCCAAATAAATGAAACTGAAAAATGCAATTCCAATTTTATAATTTATTTAAAAAAAACCTTGAAATATAGTTAAACGTATTTTTTTCTTCTTAAGTAAGCTGAAATGACTTGTAGAGCCGTCTTGCTTTATTACATTTTTTAGTTTGTTGTCAACACCGAAGCATCATATTTCATATGTATTTTATTGCATCGTTATGTACATTTGTAGGTATTAGTATTTTGTAATGTATAAGAACACAATGGCACCCAAGCAGGGCGGGGCAATAGATACCGAGAGTGGATTTGAGCCTGGTTTCTAGAAAATTCAGTTAGGTTTCAGCAGAAAAACATAATTCAATAACATACTTTTCGTTTAATAATCAGGTCTTTATAAATTACTATAAAATTTTCTGTAGGCGTAGCAATGTAATAATTATTAAACTTTTTACACGTCACCGTAGCTTAAATTTCTAAATTACCTAGTTATATAAGTTAAATGTTGTACGAGTACGTCCATAATTATTGGAATTGATTTACTTAGCTTTTAGGATCTTTTTGTACACAGTTTCTACGATAAATTTATTTGAATTTGAATTGAAAAGAGTTTGAAGGCAATTTAAATGAGTAGTGGCAACCCTAGCCCCGCCAAGTGGCAGGGGCGCGCCAAGTTCTTAAATCACACTCTACATCCTGCAAATTGCTTTTAATCCACTCGATCGTAAAGACTTGTAAAGACTCGTAAAGACCGACAAAAGACTCACACGCCCACAACTTCCCACCCTTTAGTCTTTATCACAACGGCTTAAGGTTAATTTTGCAGTGAGCTGGGGGATGAAATTTAGAATGCAATTGAGGTCTCAATGAAATGTCGATGGCTCTTGGTAATAGACACGACTCTATAGAATCGAGAGCTCTTGAAGTATTGATTTAGTTTTTAGAGTCAAATTAATTGAAGAACTTGTACGGTTCGTATGGGTGGTGGGATTTGTTGATTTTCAAATACGTAATGGGGATGGATTTTTAAGCTGCAGCGAAGTTGCGAGTGTCATTTTACCCAAAATTAGTGTAGTCGATGAAAGTTGCTCGTATACTGTGATTTGTGAAGTCAGCGTAGAGCTTCTTTGAAAAACAAAAGACGATTGATGTGTAGACATTTTGACCCCTGCACATTTCAACCTTTAAAAATGTTGTTACGTTAACTACCCAGTCCCTAAATATTGTAAAACCTGAATATATAGGATATTCAGGCTTAGGTGGAGGTGTTAGGTTAGGACTATGTCCGCATTTGGACTTGATTCGGTTCATTATGCGTTGTTTTGCTACAATAGCCAGCGTAGCTCCGTCCAGAATCTTTCTAGGGTCTTCACAGGCTTCGCGGAGCGACCTCGGCAAGTTGAGAATTTCTGTTCTGACGTCAGGGTATTGCGTCTTGTCGAAGGCTCGCTCCAGCTCGTGTAGCTGGTAGATACATACATTCTAGAAGCTTCTTTATGCATAGGCATGATAGAATAGGGTAAAACTGTAGCGACCGTCTTTTGTTTTTTAAAACTGTGCCGGCATTATTGTGACGTCAGCGTAGAGCTTCAATGGAAAAACAAAAGACGATTGCACTATCTACGGCTCTTACCTGAACCCGTGCTTCGCTAAGGTCCAGCCTCATAGCCAGCTCCTCTCTCGTGAAGACATCAGGGTACTGCGTCTTGTCGAAGGCTCGCTCCAACTCGTGTAGCTGGTAGGTGGTGAAGGTTGTTCGGCTGCGGCGCACCTGCTTGAGAGAGATGGTGGCGTTATCTACTAGTTTCTTTGTTTGAAGTGAACAGTAAAATAATCTTATTTGATAGTAATAAAAAAAATATAAATAATATGTATAAAGTATGACTTGTATAAGTGCTTTTTTTGTAAGCCTAAATAAATAAAATAATTTGAATTTGTTCAAGTTTTATAACTATTTACTATATAATTTTAATATAAACGTTCTACAGCTACGATGAATTTGTCTTAATATCTTAAGAGTAAGTGTTATATAAATAAATAAATAAATAATGCTGGACAATTCACACAGCATTATCTAGCCCCATGGTAAGCAGAGCTTGTGTTATGGGTACTAGATAACTGATATACATAATACAATACATTACATATATAGATATTTTTTATTATACATAGAAAACGACCAGAACACCCGGAACAAATATCTGCAGATTGTACACACAATTGTTCCGAGGCGGGAATCGAACCCGCAACCTACTGCGTCGCAGGTGGACCTTCGCCCACCGCGCCACATCGGTCGTCGAATAGTAAATATAATTTATTATAATGTATTAATTTATAATGACTAAAAACTAAAAAAACTTACTACTAATACTATCTAATGAAAAATAAAATAATTTCATGGACCTTTACCGAGTCGATTTATATGTCAATCGATTTTGTTTATTAAGAAGTTTTGATTAATTTTGTTATTGTTGCTCAACGGTTTGTTTTACTTTACAGACTTTACTCAGGCGTCTGAATTTTACGTCTACTTCTTTATTTTTTATCAAGTAATAAATGATATAACATATAATATAAATATAACCCAACTATTATTGGGGTTAGCAATGAATATTTACACAATTATATAAATTCAATATATATGATACGCTGTGCTCGAGCTCTGAGTCTGAGTGGACGCCATTCTCGCATTTAAGTATATATGATGGTTACCTTTCTCGGACGGCCAGCGTCCATGGCCTCTAGGTGGTCGTGCTCGTTCTGCTCGCTGTGCTCGATCTGCTCGAGCTCAGCTGGCTCGTGCTCGAGTTCTGAGTCTGAGTGGACGCCATTCTCGCATTTTAGCTCTACGCGATCTGTGAAAGAAAGAAAGTATTTATTTACCTTAAAACAATCTTAAAACTACACTAATTAATACTACAAAGGTTGCCTGGAAGAGAACGCTTCTAAGGGATAAGGCCGCCCATTGTACATACTTCCTTGCTAGCCAGCCAATTAATTTAACTGCCCCGTTTTGCAATCGGCCTACCTAGCCATTCTACGAACGAGCTGATTCTACGATCCGTCGGCGACTTATACACAGGGTTCCAACCTAATAACCCTCCTCCGTTAGTAGTCGGGTAAAAAAGTCTTGTTTGAACGTAATCCTCAAACGATAAAGCGGATTGTCTATTGGAAAATTGCATTGCCAATAGAAATAACGATACGATAACGATACTAGAAGTAAGAGTAGGGGTACAGAGATGTGTTAAGGGCTATGGTATTTTAAAGGCATATAACCATGTATTAGGCATATAAGAGATGAACATACTAGAGGTTTCAAATATTTTCACAATATTGAAGTGAACAGTAAAAAAATATTTTTTGATAATAATTTATAGTATAAAATATGACTTGTGTAAGTGCTTATTTTGTAAGCCTAAAGAATAAATGCTATTGACTTTGATTTTGACTTTGAACCGTCTTCAAAAATAATAAAAATTAAGGAGTTCTAATATTTTACATTTCCGTAACAATTTAAATTTCCTAATATTAAATATATCTTTCTAGTAGCCATCAACTTAACATTTTTCTAAGTTCTTTGGATTATTTATTGTACACAATATTCGTGCTAGCCCCTCACACTCCATTTTCAAGCGTAAAGTCAAAGAGCATTATCTATCTTCATGATTTTGTTGTATTTTATGTATTTAATATATGTATCTATTAAGTATATGTATTATATGTTAGTATAGAATTTAGGTAAAATAGTATTTTTGTTTAGTATTTTATTATAGTATTTAGTAGTATGTATAGAATTTAGCAGTATATATAGTTTTTAGTAGTATATTGAATAATTAAATTCAAATTTAATCTTCTGTCTATTTATAATTTTATTTATGAACATATACCCACTTCTCTCTTCACTTTATCTCTCTCTCCCAATAAAGTTTGCTGGAAGAGAACTCTTTTTAGGGTTAAGTTCACCTTTTTATAAATTTTCTAGACTAGGTTTTATATATAGTTTATCGTGCAAAAAGTATAAAATAAATAAATAAATAAAAATAAACTAGTTTGTGCTTGCGGCTTCGCCCGCGCCGTTTCTGATGGAACGTTTTGAAGTTATTTCTTTCCCATGGGAACTGATTCATGGGAAAAAAATGTGGCCTATGTTTTATTCCAGGCGTGGCTCTCTATGCAAAATTTCAGCCGATCCGTTTAGTAGTTATAGCGTGATGAATTAACAAACATTCATCCATCCATCCAAACTTTCGCATATGTTTGTGATACACATTTTATAACTCGGTAAACGTAGTGTAGGATGCCCTCCGACCAGGTGGGATGACGACTTGCGAAAACTGCAGGTAGATGCTGGATGCGGCAAGCTGAAGACAGGGCGCTGTGGCGCTCATTGGGGGAGGCCTATGTCCAGCAGTGGACTGATATAGGCTGATGATGATGATGACATGTTATAAACATTTAACGAAATAATGTAGTATATATATATTTTTTTTTCATTTTGTAATAATCTTTATCTGGTGTACACTACAGTATTTTGGTACCTATTGTATTATTATTCTTTGTGGCGAATTTATACATAAAGTTTATATTACTTAGCTGTATTCTACCGTCGCGTTTTTGTGGCAGAGTCCATGCCTGTTCTTTCCTGCGAGGTCTCCGTAACTGATTCCCTGTTTCAAAGCTTATTCACGTTAACGAACCGATGAGAGCCAATTTGTCAGAATTACTTACATTTGTTTTATTATTAGACTAGCAACCCGCCCCGGCTTCGCACAACCAGAGAAGTGGAATATACTTGGCTTGTAATTATGTTTTATCGAAGGGTTTGAAGATTTTTGTATTTTTGTAGATTTTCGTGGAAGGCCATAAAATCTGTATTTTTTTCATAATTGCGGCCCCCATTGAAAGTTTTATATTTGGATAAATAAAAATTCTATAACTTACGTCCGGTTTCTGACATATACATTCATAGATGAAAATAAAAATAAAAAATGTTGGACAATCCACACAACATCATCTAGCCCCATCTAAAATAACTATTGCACTTATGGTTTTTTGTAATGAGTGAATATAATACGGGAACTGATTTGAATTTACCCAGAACTACCCGTATGCGAAATTACAACCCAATCCATTCAGTAAATGAAATGAATGAAATGAAATGAAATGAAAATATATTTATTCTGATAGAGCAAAAAAACTTAATTATCTAACTATAGTAAAGGAATACAGCACACGACTTAAAAATACATCCTTTTTTTTTTTACTTTAATAAAGATAGTAGTTTTAGCTTAAAGAGGTTACAAAAAAATATCCGTACATCCAAACTTTCGCATTTATAATATTGTTAGTGTGATGTAATTATATATTATTATGACTATTTTCGCAAATTGTGTGCCTTTTGTATGACAAAATGTAATAACGTTTGATTTTATACAGAGTGAGGGTAGTCAATGCTGACATACAAAACTAATGGAAACTTAATTGAATACACTAAACTCAATAAAGACCCGTAAACTAATCCCGTTTACTAAATTGTCCCCTAAACAAATAGCTCTATCAAACAACCAGTCAATAATGAAGTTAAATCAAATATCACTACGGCAAATATACAGTTTCCCACACGTACCATGACAGGAGGCCTACTTAGAAACCAGAATATGAAGTTTCGGGTGACGGATCGCACGGCAATAGCAACCTTACCACAGTTGCTTAGGACGAGTCAACCTTTCGTTTCGGACAAAAATAAAAATTACTGTCCAAATAAAACAGGTTTCAATAGGTACAATAACACATTCAAACACAGCGCACATAAAATTAAATAAAATAAACCTACAGAGAAATAATACTTAATAATGCATGGCTACCGTTCTAATCTGCTTGCCAAAAAGGGTCAAACTCAGCTACATATGTGCGGATCTCATACAGATAAATATCAAAATTATTTACATATCAGAGTCATCCAAAGAATGGATCGGTCGATCGTAGTTTTGTACGATCCGTCAACTTCGCAATTCGTTTTTCAAAGTAGAGCTTTACCATTAGACTTTTCGATCTTGAAAGTCTAAAGACCAGCGCTATGGTATGATCTGCTCTACCAAAGCATAATATGCTGAGTGGAGAACGATTTTGGCAGTTTTTCTGTTAATTGAAGGTTTATTTATTACTAGCCGTTTCCCGCGGTTTCACCCGCGTTAAATTCAAATTTCTCATCTCTAAATTTTAATATAGCCTGTTCACCGCGGATAGTGTAGCTTCCCAATGGTGAAATAATGTTTCAAATCGGTCTAGTAGTTTCGGAGCCTATTCAATACAAACAAACAAAAAATCAAACCTGTCCTCTTTATAATATTAGTATATAAATGTATGTCATTCGTCTCTGTTCTGCCAAAATATAAATAATTTTCATTTTTACTTTAACTTTACAAAAGAGTAGGTAATCAAACAAACAATTTTTAATTGTGTTTAATGATTTCAATGTCTGATGAAAGGTATTTTAGCTTTTCTTAGCAGATTTTATTTATGACATCTGGACGACTAGACGACGGCTTTCAAAACGGGCACGACCTCCACGTAAGAACAGCGCTATGGTACGATCTGCTCTACCATAGCACATGCTGAGTGGAGACCGATTTTTGTCGTCTTTTTTTTTAAATCTAAGTTTTTTCTCTTTGTTTCTCAAGTTTATTCTTTCTGTTATTCTTTAATCTAAGTTTAATCTTGGTTAATCTAAGTTTAGTTTATAAGAGTCGCTGTTCTGACAAAATAAAAATGTTTTTACTTTTTTTTTTTACTCTTTACTAAAGTAAACTAACCAAAAAAAAAATATTTACATAAAGAATACAATAAAGAAAATAAGTAGGTATTTACTAATTATTATAATCACGATAAATTCTGACTAAAGTCGACAATAATAATATATAATATACATTGAAATCAATTTTGTAATTCAAAAATAATTTTCTAGTGACTAACGACTGAAAGGAAACAACCTAATTAATTATCTTACTAGTCATTAATTAAATTAGGTAATTAACTTGAATTAATGAATAAAGATTTAAAACGAAAAGTGATCTCGAACACTAGGTTTTTATTCACAAAATTGTCCCCTAAATAAACAGATATAACAAACAACCAGTCAATAGCGAAGTTAAATCAAATATTACTACTGCAAATACAGTAGTTTCCCACCCGTACCATGACATCTATCTGTTAATCCGACGTTCAAAGCTTTCAACGTTCACCCCACTTACCTTATAACTAATTTGGTTAAATCATCATTCGAAAATAAACCTAATTATAATCACGTAGAGTAGTTTTTCTGTTGTAAGTTACGCTCTATACAGGGTCACCCTACGAAAGATTTTAACAAAATACTTTTTGTTAGGCACTTACAGGGTATTTATTTATACTAATTCTATTTTGATAACGTTTTGTTATTTGTAAAATGATGATTTTAAATCAGGGCAATTATATCATGGTGTATTAAATAGCTTTGTATGGTAAGTACTTCAGTGTATTCATAAAATGTAATATTTTTGTACAAAAAAGACTCCACATCAAGAAGGTTGATGTGGAGTCTTTTTATGTAACCTTGTTAAGAGATGTACAAAAGGGATTTTTTGTAACATACTCGAATAATCAACCGTCACTATTTGTTACTAATAGATTTAAATAAGTATAATAATAAGTAGTAGTAATAGTCTACGTATCAATAAGGATAAAGCGTTTTTAATAAATCATCATCATCATCAGCCTATAGCAGTCCACTGCTGGACATAGGCCTCCCCCAATGAGCGCCATAGCACCCTGTCTTCAGCTTGCCGCATCCAGCATCTACCTGCAGTCTTTCGCAGGTCGTCATCCCACCTGGTCGGAGGGCGTCCTACACTACGTTTACCGAGTCGTGGTCTCCACTCAAGAACACGTTTGCCCCAACGTAATCATTTTAATAAATGCGCTATCAAAATACTCATCTGAACTGTGTTTTAGCTACATTTCGTAAGTTGCTTTGCCCTCGTATCAAAAATTTTTGACATTTCTTAATATATTAATTAAAAAAGGAACGCCAGCAGCGAAGCGCAAATCATCCTAGATAAACTTATCAATGCAGATTCTATCGTTAAGCGCTACTAGGAACTGCATTGTATCTCAAAAAAATCTTAGTTTTTAATGAGACTATCAAACATTCGGACTTGAGAGCTAATTAAATGACGACCGATGTGGCGCGGTGGGCGAAGGTCCGCCTGCGACGCAGAAGGTTGCGGGTTCAATTCCCGCCTCGGAACAATTGTGTGTACAATCTGCAGATATTTGTTCCGGGTGTTCTGGTCGTTTTCTATGTAACTATAATAAAAAAAAATCTATCTATGTAATGTATTGTATTATATATATCAGTCATCTAGTACCCATAACACAAGCTCAGCTTAGCTTGGGGCTAGATGATGCTGTGTGAATTGTCCTGCATTATTTATTATTAAATATCGGTAACATATTCGGGTGAATGCTTTTTTTTATCTATTAGTAACAAACTACTCAATATTTTATTACATTTAATAAGTCTTTGCGTAAGATAAAGATCTCTAGAGTTGGGTATTAATCAAAAGTGTAAAAAAACACGCTTATTCAACAATAGATTTACAATTAGCATCTTATTTCTAAAGTTTTAACTATTAGGAGCTCATAAGTGCATAATTGTTTGAACAATTAAAAAAACAATCCCTTTTCTAGAGGGTATTATGCATTTATGGATTATTGTTTTCTGTGGAAACACTGTCATTATTTTTGGCACGAGCTGAGGTTAGTGCTAAGCCGATTGCGATTACTTTTTACAAAATCCGTAGTTCTTGAAACAGAGGTGTAGAGCGTGAGAATAATTGGAGAGAAAAATATAATGCAAGAGCCTTTTCAATCTTAAGAGTTTTTAACAGAGTGCCTAATTTATCTACCTATTGTTTCCGTGTTGTTAATGATCGATGTCATTAATTTTACCTTTTCTGATTAGATAATTAGTAATTAAGTTAACCACGGTAAATTCTCATGAAATTTGATTTAGTCCGATAATTTTTTGTGCAATTAAGAAATATTTTAAATAATTTCCTACGTTTTAATTACTTTTACGGATTTGAATCAATCAAGTTCCTTTATAGGTACCAAATACGGTACTAACTAGGTAGATGTGTAATTAATAGTAAAACTAATTAAATTAGGTAAGCACTTAATTTAAAGTTGCAATAAGTTATAAATTAATTAATTCATGATTAAGGAGATTGAACTTCGGTTAACACGAAAAGTTATTTCTTATATTTAGGTTTTTATTGGCTTTTCGATTTCCTATGGGACTTGTATTAAAAAAAATCTTATATGTTAATATACTTTTCTAACTTTTGTAGTCATTCTATCACCCCACGGCTGGGCTAAGGGCTTCCCATTTCCATAAAAAACTCAAATAATTCTGGACAATCTACACAGCATCATCTAGCCCCAAGCTAAGCAGAGCTTGTGTTATGGGTACTAGATGACTGATATACTTGATACAATAGATTACATAGATAGATATTTATTTTATTTTACATAGATATCGACCAGAACAAATATCTGCATATCGTACACACAATTGTCCCGAGGCGGGAATCGAACCCGAAACCTCCTGCGTCGCAGGCGGAACTTCGCCCACCGCTCCCCAGAGGTCATCAAAAAATATAAAAATTATAGTAACCTAATTAAAAAACAACTTACCATGTTGTCTGTCCGTATGTCCCAAAATGTTGTCGATAGTGTAAGCGGCGCCTCTTCTGCTTGTTTCTGACATTTTTAAACACTTCACACACTAAAGTCAAAATTTATTAGTCACTGTTTAAAAATAATATTTTCTTTTTATCTATTTAACAGATATTAAATAATTAATATGATTGATAATTATTTTCAATTAATATTCGTTTATATTAATTATTTTAAAAATTACGATTCACCCCGTATAGTTTGCAACCCCATAAAAGCGACTTTATCGGTCAGATTGCAAACTCAAACTGATTCAAATTCCGTACAACCCTAGCTATTACAGCCTTCGCCACCTTTCTCTTTCACACCCGTGTAAAGCTGTGTTTATCTGTCTTGTTCGCAAGCCACGCCCCTCGAATACAATTGGTGAAAAGGGTGCTAGGGTAAATTGTAACAGATATGGTAGGAATGAAATGCAGTGATTTAATTAATTGTAGTTTGTGGATTTAATGTGGGATATTTTTATTGAAATTTGATATGAAATGGACGAAAGCCGACGGAATTAGTGAAAGCATATTGATTTAGTAATAAAAATAAAGTTTATTTTTAAATTCAGTTTTTATAAAGCTTTGACGAAGAAGACCGCCCGTGGTTTTTGCACTGTTTTTATTTTAAGAGTTCCTTACCTCAAAAGGAAAAAGGAACTCTTATAGGCCAGTTTGTTTTACACATAAAATTGATTTCGCTACATAGTATAAAACAAAGTCGCTTCCCGCTGTCTGTCTGTCCCCATGTGCATTATGCTTAGATCTTTAAAACTACGCAACGAATTTTTTCTTTTTTAATAGATTGAGTGATTCAAGAGGAAGATTTATAAAACATTTGCCACACAGGCGAAGCCGCGGCGTGAAGGTATTTTATTATAAGTAGGTACATGTAGGTACCTACCTAGTTATAGCTAGATTTTTTTAGCATGGCTCGATTTATGGCAACTTGGAACAAACCACTTTATTATACCTAAGTACCTAATTGTGATCGACGATCTGTAGCGCGGCGGGCGATGGTCCGCCTGCGACGCTCGTGGTTGCGGGTTCGATTCCCACCTCGGGACTCATGTTTGTACGCCCTGCAGATATTTGTTCAACGTGTTCTGGATGTTTTGTATGTATAATAAAACAATTTATCTATTAAGTGTACTGAATTAAATATATCAGTTATCTCGTACACCTACCCATAACACAAGCTCTGCTTCGCTTGGGGCTAGATGATGCCTTGTGACTTGTCCAGCATTATTTTATTTTATTTTTATTTATGTAGAGGTTCATTAGCCAATTCCACATCTATTATTTACTGTACCTAAACGCCTTAAAATGTTTTTAAGTACTGAAGGTGTATAAAACCCTGGTATAGGTAGCTTTGTACACTTGAGTACAAAATGCTCACATATTGAATTTCACGATTTCGTTAATGGAACGAAATAGTACAATGGAATGTTTAAAACCTCTTTTGTTTGGAATCAAAGATCTGGTGCTCCACGCTGAGTGGTTTCCCATTTACCAGGAACCGGCTCGACACTTATTATTGGCGACGTAAGGAGGGGTTAAGTTATGAGACTTTGTCGCGATACATTTTTGTGAGACTTTGGTACTACGTTTTTTATGCGATGTTGAGCTTTGGACCTTGACCTAGGATCCGACTGGGATTATACCCGTAACTAACCTACACATAAGCTCATTATTATTAGGTATTAGCCCTGGTCGTCAGGGCTTAATATATAAAGAGCTTAGATACAGTAAAAACTAAGCTTCATCTCCTTTATTACATTAAATTATAAATCAACTTATTATTTAAGCTAAGAGGTATAAGTCAAAGATTAAGCTCTAGGCAGCTACCTAAGATCCGAGAATTTCTTAAGACGTATTTTAATAATTCTACCCAAGTTTAAAACTAATAATTAGAAAATTAAAAGCAAAGAGGCGATGTAGAAGTACCTAGTCTAAAAAAGCTGACGCTGAAAAGTAGGTACAAACAAACTTGCATCAAAAATTAATAATATTAATGTTAAATACACCAGACTAGCCCACACTCAATGGAAAAAAATTCAGACAAGATAAAAAGCCAAGAATATAAGAATATTTTGATATCGAAAATGAAAATGATATGATATTATTTTGATATTAGATTAAAAGTATACAAAAAGCAGTGGTTGTAATTTTTTTAGTGTATGTAGTGTATAGGCATTTGTGTCGCGACATTCGGAACGTCCCCTTAACGTATGGTATTGATTCGACACTTAGCAGCCCGACACACTTGTTCGGTAAGATTTAAGAAGGCTTTGGTTACCCCATTGTTAACCACATCAGAGGTTAGGGCGAGTTTAGCATGTTGCCATATAAATGGTGCATAACGTTCATTAACTTTCACGAACTGAAAATTTAGAATAGAATAGAATAGCCTATAACAAACTGCCTATGTCTATTAGAGAAAAACCTTGTGCGTTGTTTCGGAGACAAGTGACCAAGTTATTGACACAAAAATGCTATTATTCTTTTAATGAGTTTATGACCGATAAATTGTAGATTTGACATTTATTTTTCTGTATTTTTTTTTATTATTATTTGTCTGAATTTTTTGTATTATTTTTTTAAGAATGTGTAGTTGCTAATTATTGTAAATTTTATATCATTGCACGCCCAATAGGGCAGAATACATTGTGACCTATTCCATTATAAGAACTTTATAACATGTATTTCAAGCAATAAACGAATTTTGATTTGATTTGATTTAGAATAGAAAGACATTTATTCATAACAACTAAAATTAACAAATAACACACTTATAGAAATAGGTACATGTACAAGGAGAGTTGTTACAAAAGGGCTCTAACTCAGCATAATGCTGGCTAAGGTCCGTAAGAGACTTAGCCAGCGCTGGTCTTCCGTTAGAGCCCGTACAGGTGACGTCACGAACAAGCATACGCAATGACATTAAACAAATATATAGTAAAAGAAATACTAGATAAAAACACTTAAAAAGCCTACAAAAAACAAAGACATAACATAGACATAATACCATTTACGACTATCACGTGAGTTATCACATCAAATTTTTTGTCACTTGTACCTACAATAACAATATTTATACGGATTGTTAAATCCGTCCATATTCAGTTCATATAAATAAATAAATAATGCTGGCATAAATATGCTGGAATAATGCGAAACAGGCTTGCCTCGTGCGGGGGCCGCCAGCAATGTGTACATATACATATAAGTGAAATGGCAAATAAATAATTTTGTAATTTTTGTAATTTGGACAATTCACACAGCATCATCTAGCCCCGAGCTAAGCAGAGCTTGTGTTATGTATTAAGGATAGGTACTAGATAACTGACATACATAATAGAATACATTACATAGATAGATATTTTTTATTATACCTACATATAAAACAACCAGAACACCCGGAAAAAATATCTCCAGATCGTACAAATATTTGTCCCGAGGCGGGATCGAACCGGCAACCTCCTGCGTCACAGGCGGACCATAACCCAACGCGCAACAAAGGTCGTATTGTATAAAATAAATTGTTATTGTAAAAGTTACGAGAAAACCATGTCTGTTTTGTAACGTATCAAGTCGTAGCAATTTCGTAGCAGTTCGTAGAGGAGCGTAGCACTCTCGTAGGAGCGATCATAAGGTACGACCGCACTGAGCGGAAGTGCACTGCAGCGGAACCTAGTAAGGTTCTGCATCTAGAAGAAAGAAAGAAAGAAGAAAGAAAATAATTTGATTTGGCCAAAAAACAGGTTTAACAAAACAACACATTAAAACAGTAAAACACAGCAAACATAAAATTAAATTAAATAAACCTACAGGGAAACAATAATAATAATACATTGTAACCTGCTGACCAAAAAGGGTCAAACTCAGCTATGTGCTGAACCACGCATGGCGCGGAACAACGCTGATTTTCAGTTTGTACCTTTTTTATTTAGTCACATCACGGACAAGGAAAGAAAGATACTCTAAACAAACAAAAAAAAATTTATAGTTAAATAAAAATTATAAACAGTAAAGAATCTACTAAAGAACTTACAATTAAGGAACTCTGTAACCCTGTACTCGGAGGGCGTTAATGCACGCGATACAGTCATATAACTACTGCGTGTATTATCGTTTTCACACAAGTTATTTAATTCCCCGTGTATTCATGTTCCAAATAAAGATAATTTTGGTTTTTTTTATTTATGAACAGCGCAGCAAGATGCGGCCAATTATTCCTATGAGATATAACGCACTACGCGGAACTGCGCGGCTTTTTTAGTGAGTTGGTAAAACTTTACGCGCAATGTCATCTATCCGAATACCATTGCCGATGTCTCTCTTTCCTGTCGTCAGTATTTTCCCGTCTTAAGCGACGGAAGACAGGGCGCTATGGCGCTCTTTGGGGGAGGCCTATGTTCAGCAGTGGACTGCTATAGGCCGATTATGAAGCGACTGAAAAACAAAAGAGGAGGATATTCTATGTTCGCCTCGATCCTGCGGTAATCTGGGCCGGGTGTATCCCATCGGTATTTCGTCGTCTAACTCATCACGCCGGCGGACGTCCCTGCTCCTACAACCGTCTCTCGACCACCACTCGTTCTGAATTCAACTGAAGTTTTTCTTATAAGTAACTTTAATTAAATTGCTTTTACATTCTGATGAAATCAAACCTAATCAAATATGGCCGCGTCCTAACCCGCTTAAATGCAAAATGCCTTGTAATCGAAGTCACCAGCCAGCCCTCGAGTTCTCGATCGCTGTGTTAATGCCTCCGCTTTGTGCTAAACGCGATGAAAGGTATGAGGCTATAGTATCGTAGTCATTGGGTATAAAAGGTACCTAAGCAGGTGCCATAATAGTATCTATAGGACTCTTATAGCTCCTAATAGTTCAAAGAGGAGAGGAGCCATTAAGGTAAGTAATAGCTTGCCTCATTTTTACAAGTTTTTTAAAGGAAATAATTCAAATGATTTACTTTACATAAGACCATAACATTCCCGATCCAAATTGTTATAACTAGTACCTACATTAAATAATTTTATCATCTTAAAAACTACAAAAAATAATAATAATAATGAGAGACATAATAATATAAGCCTTTATTCAGATAACTAACAATTTTCCTTAGATCTAACTTATTTTAGCACATGTTATCTGTTTGCCCTAGTTTGGCATAGGCCTCTTCCATTTTCTTCCACTTATTCCTATCCCTGGCGGTTCTTGACCATAGTTTTCCAGCGATAGCTTTTAGGTCATCTTAAGTTTGTCAGAGGTCTATGGAGAGAAGTATGTTAAGCATAAAGAAATCAGACAGAGTAAGGAACACAGAGATCAGGGAAGCAACAAAAATAGAAAATATCACACTGGTAATTAGGAAACACAAATGGAGATGGACAGGTCACACCTTAAGAGGAACTGAGAGGTGGAGCAAAACAATAACAAACTGGCAACCCAGAAACCGCAAGAGAAAATGTGGGAGACCTTTTAAGAGGAGGGAGAGGGGACAAAAAATAAGTACTCTAATAACACAAGAAAAATAAAAGACTATCATTGTGTGCCAGTGTGTGCCATCTCCAGCACCTATGTCTACAACGAAACTAGGTAAGCTACAAGAAATTATTTTATTGTAAAAGTATAGTAACAATAATTTACCCCACTGGGTCGCAATTAGGAATAGATTATAATTTATATCGGCTAGGATTAGATTTAACTAGTTTATGTTATTTTGTAGTACCCAAAAGGGGTAGGTACAGAATACAGATCATTTATTTGCACACATAGGTTACAGAGGTCTTAGTTATAAAATAAAATAAATAAATAATAAATAATGCTGGACAATTCACACAGCATTATCTAGCCCCAAGCTAAGCAGAGCTTGTGTTATGGGTACTAGATAACTGATATACATAATACAATATGTTACATAGATAGATATTTTTTAAATTATATATAGAAAACGACCAGAACACCCGAAACAAATATCTGCAGATCGTACACACACTTGTTCCGAGGCGGGAATCGAACCCGCAACCTCCTGCATCGCAAGCGGACCTTCGCCCACCGCGCCACATCGGTCGTCAAAAATATGTACCGTAGGTACATGTATTGACTTAGTCTAGGGCATGCAATTTTTTTTACCTACGGTAGGCTATGGTCAAAAACCATTTAGAAGTAGGTTCACACAACAGAAAAATAAAATCAATCTCATATTAAAATAGTCATTACAAATAGAACTTAATTGTTGTTTCTTACATTACTGTTTATTTAATTTATAATGTTCTTATAATAAACATACATACGTACATGTTAGGTACCTACTATACTTTTGTTACCTAAGATCAGTGCAACATCGTGTAAAAACGGAATAAATTTTGATCACTAAAATTACCAGCTTTTCCCACCCAAAGCTACCAACCCAAGTACCTACCTACCAAAATCACATTTAAGTCCAATTCCTCACAAAGTGGCTCATAATAGCTATTAAATTAAGGCAATTTTCCGATTCCGTTGGTGGAAAATAAAATAATGGGCCATTAACAGAGCCCCGCTTCCTCTCTCACAAAGACACTCGCTAATCGCAGGAAATGAATTTGAACTGGCACTTTGATACTTTTCCAAGTCATTTAGTGTTTCGGATTAGCTGATTGGGGTGTTTTGTGTCTGGCCTTTTTGGGTGAGTGTAGAGAAAATAACTGGCCCTTTAATATTACAACGGCGATTAAAAGACACAAGGTTTAGACAATGGATCGTATAATCTTACAAGATATAGGTAAGTAATCACATTAATACGGTAGGTATCTATCTAAATACATAAATGTACTTTACTGTGTAATAATCTAGCTAAAGTAAACACGGACTAGGTATTAGCCAGTAGTAGTTCACTGTTCGGCGGTCAGGAGCAAAGTGGAGTGTTCTCGTGGCTCTTTCGACTCGATGGCTCGGCTCGGCTCGATGGTCGCAGGTTCGAGTCACGATGCGACACTTTCGATCGGACTGACACATGACGGACGGACTGACGGACGGTCGGGCGGACCGTCAGAGGCGCGCTTCGTTCATGTCACTGTGTGAAGGGGTGAAAGAAACGAGAGCGAAAACACGATTACATTATGTAGGTACCTAGGTCAGAACGACTTAAAAAGAATGGCATTTTACAAAAGGGCAAATCCCGGTTTTCGCTACGCTGTGTTATATTGCCATAATTTTACCGAATGATCAAGTAGGTAAAAGTTGCACTTTCAAACTACACAGGTTGGGCAGCGTTTGGGAATCTTTGATAATTTTCCAAGTCATTTAGCGGTTCGGATTAGCTGATTGGGGTGTTTTGTGTCTGGCCTTTTTGGGTGTGAACTTGCCCTGCGATTATAATGTAGATAGGCCAAAGGTAGGCACTTAGTCAAGGCATTCTCAGATGATAATATTTTTAAAAAGCAATAGAAAAATTTGTGTAGTGGCGAGTTTGAAATAATAATAGCATTATAAAAAGGTAAAACCAGATTTTCGCTACGCTGTGTGTTCTTCTTCTTCTTTGTCGTTGTCTTTATTGCTGAAGGTCGTGCCCATCCTGGAAGGCTTTCACGGTGACGCTGATGAACCGCTTCCACACCACTCTGTCTTCGGCCTGTCTCAGGGCTGCAGGCAAAGTGAGTCCCGTTATAGCCTTAATTTGATCAGACCAGCGGGTTGTCCGTCCTCTTGGTCTTTGTGTTAAATTGCCGTAATTCTACCGATTGGTCGCATAAGTTGCACTTTCAAACGACGGGGCAGCGTTCGGGAAACTTTGATACTTTTAAAAGTAATTTCGTGTTTTGGATTAGCTGATTGGGGTGTTTTTTTATGTAGCCTTTTTGAGTGTAGGTATAGAAAATAACTGGCCTTTTATTATTTTAGTGTTATATTATATGTAGGTACATGTCCTTAAGACATTCTCAAGGTACAATATTTTTAAACAAATCCCTAAAACGATTAAAATCCAAAGATCTCTTATCGGCGTCTAGTTAGAAAAATATTGGCATTTGCGCAAATCAAGGGCCTTCCCTAAGCAGCAGTAGGTATATTGCTTGCGTTTAGCTTTTGCTTGGTCGCCGACGCGAGACGCAAGCTTTCCGCTTCCCTGCGTGCTGCGAGTGTGAATGGACAGTGCATATGTAGTTTATTTAACACGTTGACTGCGATTTTTTTTCGACGATTGCGATCATTTTTTTAACTTAAAAAATTCGTGCTGCCGCTCTACACAGCGGTTGTGTTGCGCCGCACATGCGTTTCGTTCGAAAAATATTACGGCTGTGCTGAGTCACAAAGATCTGTATTTTCTCAGCCGCTGCGCTAGTATGGATTTACGCATATTAGTCACTTGTAGAAAACACATACCGTGTGATTTCAGCAATCAAAGTGTTAAGATCGAGTGTGAATGGACAGTGTATGTATGCAGTTTATTTAAGATATTATCTATCGATCGAGCAACACATGATTACTGATTGAAGAAAGAAAGAAAATGATTTATTAGACACAACACACAAACAAATTTAGTTACACGAATATAACACTACTTAGTACCTACTAGAAGACACGTACACAGACGACAAAAAAGTGAATACAAATGTAAGTACTAAGACAAGTAGCATTTGGGTTGTTACTAAGTAGCCCTCACAGCAGATTAACGCGCGTGTGTACCTAAGTGTAACAGGTACCAATAACTCAAGGACATTTGAGAAAGAGCCGCTGGTTTTCAGTCAGAAACCGGATTTGAGCTTTTCGAGTTTATTTTTTTAACGACTTGTAGAACGCCCTCCGGCCAGCTGGTGGGATGACGACCGGCGAAAGACTGCAAGGAGATGCTGGATGCGGCAAGCTGAAGACAGGGCGCTATGGCGCTCATTGGGGACTATGTCTAGCAGTGGACTAACATAGGCTGATGATGACGATGACTGATTTTGAGAAACTACTCCGCCATGTTGAGCTATTAAGGTAGGCAATAGCCTGCCTCGTTTTGACAAGTTTTTTAAAGGAAATAAGAGCCGTGTTCTACACCTATGTCAACCATGCCCACTGTGGGAATTATAGGCATTACGTTACCTCCCATGAGATAAATAAATAAATAAATAATTCAGGACAATCCACACAGCATTATCAAGCCCCATGGTAAGCAAAGTTTGTGTTATGGGTACTAGATAACTGATATACATAATACAATACATTACATAGATATTTTTTATTATACATAGAAAACGACCAGAACACCCGGAACAAATATCTGCAGATCGTACACACAATTGTTCCGAGGCGGGAATCGAACCCGCAACCTACTGCGTTGCAGGCGGACCTTCGCCCACCGCGCCACATCGGTCGTCAGATAAAAGCCAATAATAAGGCGCTTATCAGGAGGCCTGTGTTTTCTGGGCTTTTTATGGGCCCGAGTATTGCGAGACCAGACTTTGTAAATTAATAACATTACCTACTCAATGTTTGTCGTAAAATTTTCTGTAAATAAAACCATTATTAAAACAATAAGTATAATATTTATTTAGTTAACTTAATAAGTCAGTACATACATGTACTTAATTTCTTCTTAAACATCTAGTAAAATTACAAAGTTACCAAAAGCCGTATGCCTTCGTTAAAAGCCTTATGATTTTGGCATTCGATGTAACATTATAAAAGCTAAATCAGTAATATGTAACATTATACGTGTTTTTTTTAAATAATTTTTATATTATATTTTATAGCGTCTTGGACACCTCTTTTTCAATAAATTCCCCCAAGTTCGGTTACTCGATAGTATCATTTCGACACGTAACGTTGCATTTTTGTATGGAATTTGGTACAGCAGCGCCTCTACCGTCCCAACATGAAATTATAGTTATATATAGTTTCATCTTCGGACGGTAGAGGCGCTGAATGTAGGTAGTCGTAGAGACGTTACTATCGACTAATAGAACACAAGATCTGTTCTTGTCGTGGTAATATGCGTTTGACGCCATTAACATTATCTTTTTTATGTTATGCTTTATTATACATATTATGATACAACATATCGAGATCTATCTCGCACTATCAGATAATATAAATAAATAATGTGCTCCTCTTTATCCAGAAGCAATATAAATATACCTCCATTATGTTAAGACCTTTTAGTAATAAAGTCCAGTAACGCTGTCATGGCCATCTGCGGTCAACAGCATTATAGTCCTTCAGAAAAAAATACCTTTTCGTAACAACTTTTGGTAATCTTTTAGGTGACTTGTTATACTTTCTATAGAATTTTATATTTCTCTCAATTCTGCTTATGACTAGATGTTCTTGCCGTATTCCTTCAAAGAGATAAGTCCGTCAGATGTGGCCACTCTAGTGCAGTGACTGCAAACAGCTGGGTTTATGTACGCATTATGCAGCTCAGATATTTGAGTGGAGCAGGCAGCGGCAGGGTCGCCGGAAGACGCTAGTTTACCCATCCTGTAGAATAAAATACCGAGAATCACTACAGTTTAATGTATGCATCTTTAAAACTTTGAAGTGAACAAAAAATCAAAGCGATCACTATTTCCTAGTTTAACTTATGCAATTAAAATTTTGTGACGTGTTCAAGAGTCCTGTGAGGTGTAAAGGAAATATAAGCACTTCGGTGTTTGATACTTACCAGAACTCGTTCCCGGGATGTGCGTTGCCGTCCCACGGGTACGTCTTTATAAGCAGCTTGCCGGCGTGCGGACCAGTCAGCGCTGACGACGGCTCGCGGTCTTCTAGGTAGATGTTTAATAAACAACAAACCAGAACTCGTTCCCGGGATGTGCGTTCCCGTCCCACGGGTACGTCATTACAAGCACCTTGCCGGCGTGCGGACCAGTCAGCGCTGACGACGGCTCGCGGTCTTCTAGGTAGATGTTTAATAAACTACAAACCAGAACTCGTTCCCGGGATGTGCGTTCCCGTCCCACGGGTACGTCATTACAAGCAGCTTGCCGGCGTGCGGACCAGTCAGCGCTGACGACGGCTCGCGGTCTTCTAGGTAGATGTTTATACCGTCTGCAAGTAAACGTAACTTTATTAATTTATCACCAGATGCTGGACGCGTCCAGCTGAACGCAGGTCGCTATGGCGCTCATTGACATGAAATAATATTTAAATTACAGGACTTTTCAATAACAACTATTTGACATGTTATATGTTTTTATTATTATTATTAATTGAAAGAGCAACACACATCCTCACAAACTTTCGCTTTTATTTATTTTTATTTTTATTTTTTTATTTTATTTCATTTTTATTTTTTTATAATATTAGTAGGATCTATCACGATTTTTGCCGCGCGCCTAGCGACAAAAAAAACAACAAATTTGTATACGATAGATATATAGACGCTATGCGACTAGCTAAGCGCCAGGCGCGCAGTGCGGCCTGTCCCGAACATTTTCGAACACTATTCGCTTGGTGATTATTATTATTATTATATATCTCATTACTTTACCATGACCCGTTCCTTTGGAAGGCTTGCGTGGGGCCGAAGCCAACAGCACAGAGGCCCTTTGAGAAGTTAATCTAAAGGCGATGGCTACACATAGCGGGTATCATCCTCGGGTGCACAATATATACACCCAAAGAAACTATTATTAACTAATTTATTTCGGGTTTACCACCCATAAAACATACAAAAATAATAAATGTCACGATAAAATCAGATTAAATTAAATATTAGACTACAAATAATGAAAGTAAAATAAAATGTTCTAAAACTTAAATATAAAAGAAAGTACCTATGTACTGCGAACCTAAGAATAATAAAAATGTCGCAACAATATAGACTTGTTCGATACATCGAACACGGAGGATTTTAGCAGCATCAGCAGTTCGACCTATAGTATATCCATCCAGAATGTAGAATGTTTGTAAACATAAGAATACAGCTGATTTTTAGGGTTATCACAACGAAATGATGCAGGCCTAATAGAATTCTAATGATTTCACATATACATTCTATTAGATTTATTACTTTTTATAATCCTGACGTCAATTCTATGCAGAATCTATTTATTTCAATTTACAAATCGACGTTATGTGGTCAAAAACAAAGATTAAAATCACTAGAGATTTTTTGTCTTTGTAACAGTACCATCCCTAACGAATCTCAGTTTTGACGTCCCGTGTTGCAAACAGTTGGTTACTTTTTAACTACGATTTCGAATCAAGGACAGCACTATGACCATACATATTTCTGACAGAGAGTATTATTTTAATTTAGCCAGATTATTTAACATTTAATTTCACGCTGCATATTTGCTTAGCGACAATCTGTCCAAAAGTTATGAATTCTTCCAATTTCATCAATAATGTTTAGTGCTTCAAGGAAAATACTTTAAACAGGCACTTATTTACATTTAATTGAGTTGGCACAGGTGAAAAATCGTTTGAGAGCACAAAAAGTCTAATGATTTTTAGTCTTATTTCATAATCCTTTAGCTTTTATTCCAATCTATAACGATAGGTTATGATAAAAGTAGGCTGATTTCACAGGGATGCTTTGTTTATGCCATTTAATTATTTAAATGAACAATTTAAATAATTAAATGGCATAATAATATGTTTTTAACGCCTCGGAACAATTGTGTGTACGATCTGCAGATATTTTTTCCGGGTGCTCTGGTCGTTTTCTATGTATAATAAAAAATATCTATCTATGTAATGTATTGTATTATGTATATCAGTTATCTAGTACCCATAACACAAGCTCTGCTTACCATGGGGCTAGATAATGCTGTGTGAATTGTCCAGCATTATTTATTATCTATTTATTTATTATTATTTACATCAAATATCACCAGCCCAGTAAGGCACCCCCATCAAAGCTCAAGATGTGACCTAAATAAAAAAATGTTTTTCACCCCTACATCAGCTCATTGAACTGTCAGTGGCTCTGTTTACAAACATTCTACATTCTGGACTATAAGTAGGTAAATCGTGCCGCGAGCGCGGACCGGGCGCCTACAGAGGTCAGTGCACCACCAGCAGCCATTCAAACCGCACTCATTAACATCCATATTAGTCGTAGTTTTATATACAATATAGCTATTGTCCCTATACTCGACTATTATAACATCAGCATCCCGGGAAGAACTAGCCGCGATTCCTTCAAGACTATATAAGATAAGTGTATATTTTAAAGGGCAATGTATACGCTTCTACAACAAAACTCCAAGTGAGTTGCAATAATTACCAATAAATAAATTTAAAAAAATTCTGAAACATATTCTTTGTAAACAAGCTTATTACAAAATATCAGATTATCTAGAAGATAAAAAAGCTTGGAACGAGTTTTGCTCCAACTCAAAATCTACCAACTTACAGATAAGCAAATCAAATGTACTAGACACATAAGTTATGAACATGCTAGTGGTTTCTTCTCACTTCTTCCACTGGTGGACAAAAAATTGAAGTGAACATTAAAATAATGTTCTATAATAATGAATAGTATAAAATATGACCTGTCTAAGTACTTATTAATTGTAAGCCGAAAGAAATTTAATAAAAAACTTATCATTTTCATTTTCGTTGCTACTGGCTCGCTGATTAGCAAGCCGCCTGGCTGTGGGGAGGTAGCCTTAGTCGGCTCTTACCTCATCCAAGGGCTGAGCTGAAGGGGTCGATTCTTACACCGCGGCCGCATCCAGCATCTGTGTGCAGTCTTTTGCAGGTCATCATCCTATTGATGATCATCTAGGCAACGGCAGACGCTTAGAATTATTACATAATATAACTATATATATATATAATAATATAACTTACTATTTGGATGTTCTTTGTCTTCAATAAAACCAGTCTTGACTTTGCTTCTGGGCTTGGTCTTGAAAAATGCTGTAATAATAAAAATAAACACATAATAAAATACCACCTATGACAGCTGTAGTTTGTATGTAAACTTAAATATAAGTATAACATCGCCTTAGGGCTTAATAAAAAAAAACCTGTAAATTGTTACTATCTCAAAAAATAAATTTCGAAACTATAATATTACTATAGTTTCTGTCCGTGTTAAACACAGCGCCATCTAAGACGCTCGTGTGGCACTACGTTCTCATCTTAGACAATAAATTTCTTTCCGGCCCTGGTGGGGGCTCAGAGAGGGGCCTCGAGGCTTAGCCTCATTACCCCGGCGTCAACTCGAGGGGTGACGACCCCTCGGTCCTTGGGTTTAGTGGGTCTCATCTTAGATCGATCGCTCCTTGTGTGGTTCGGACAACCGCCGAGGCGGCGCTGTTGCACGGACTATATAAGGAGGCACTAAAGGTGGCGCTGGGCTCTCTCCACTCTCATACCAAACGAATCTTGTATACGCAAACGTCATTGTCTGAATAAAACTTCTTTCTGTTATGGCTGGGATTCCCTGCAATTTTACAGTCCGCTTTGCACGCGTTATTTCTATAAAAACGTTTTAAAGTTATTTCTGTAATTCGAGAGTAAGGGCTACATCTATGCAACATTTCAGCACAATCCATTCAGCAGCGAAGCTGTGGCAGTAGTTGGGATACTCCTCAAAACTTTTAGCATACCTTGAACTGTATATACCTTATTATAAAGTACAATTCACCTTGCAATGTCTTAGTAGCCTTGATATATCCGAAGTTGACATCAGTGACGTTGGTCAAGGCGCCTTGCTTCAGCAGAGACCGTATAGTTTCAATGTGCGAGAGTACGAATACGTCGTTTTGGTGTGGTGATACCTTCCAAACGCCAAGTCCTGGAAAATACATTCAAAAATAAAAAAAACGTCGTTTTGGTGTGGTGATACCTTCCAAACGCCAAGTCCTGGAAAATACATTCAAAAATAAAAAAATCAAAACTTGAATTCCATAGATACATTTTGGGAATTCACTTAGAAATAGTCAAATTCTTAAAAATAAAATAGACAGTTAGTCATTCAGTTCAGTCTTTAATAAATCAGTAATAAATTGGTAACAATAATATGTACTTACTATATAATTGGGATAAGACCATGACTCGTTAACTTAGTGTAGGACGCCCTCCGACATGGTGGGATGACGACCTGCGAAGGACTGCAGGTAGATGCTGGATGCGTCAAGCTGAAGACAGGGCGCTATAGCGCTCATTAGGGGAGGCCTATATCCAGCAGTGGACTATTAATTTGACTGGACCTTGTTCAAAACTTTTTAATGAGAATGCCCCGTTGTTTCCCGCCAGAATATTTAAATTTTATTGGAAATAGCATTGTCTTCCGCTAGTTGTCACCAATAAGAGGTCTCCACGCCACCTAGTAGGCGCGACAGTGGCGCCAATAGTTTGTACTTTTGAGCGCCATGATCTTTTATTTCATTGGCGTCTTGTTTCCCGCCTAATACGGACGTGCTACTTTTCTTTACGTAGCACACTAAGCATGCTGCTCAGCAGGCTTTGAAGAAATATTTAAAAGTGCATACAATACAATTAGCAAAGAATTGTTTAAAAGTGCACAAATTTAAAGGTTTGATGAAAGTGCATACTGCGTAAGTAACTTTTCTTTATCTACCTTACACTTTCTATAAAGTGTTAATTTGCGAAATAAGTTTCGGAAATTCCTTTTGGATTCTTTAATCCAAGATGATACGTGTTGTTTGTTAGTCGATAGTTATTACAAAGCTGACGCTTCAACTACCTCGCACGAGGTAGTACCTGCGCGAGTTATTTTTCGTGAATTTTATTTCGAATAAAATAGCGCGTGCTATTTTATTGGAAATAAATGCACGTGGTAATTTTTATTATATTTTTTACGTTAGCTGAGGCTTGTACAACTTAACACGTGGTATTTCCGCTATTTTCAGCGTGAATTTTTAGCAAACGAGAATTTAACGGTTTACCGTTCGATAATTTTGTGTTCCGGTTATATGTTGGTTTTTGGTTTTGTTTGCTAAAATAATTATTTTTCCAGCATGGAGAAAAGATATTGAGAATTTATTCAGACCCGATAAAAATGTATAAATTCTGACCACCAAAATCATAGAATCACGTGGACATCTGGAGAAAGTGTTCGACATAGAAAATAAAAATCGTGAGTAATTTTTAAACTTTTTAATTTGGGCGTTGTGGGCCATGAACGCCTACGTAGGGCGTTGCCCATACTTTATACTCGGCAAACAACACGTGGACCTCAACCTGGCTGGTATATGTACGTACATAAGCTGGTATAAGCCAACATGTACTCAAAATATTCCTACTGCTGAACATAGAGCGTTCCACATCGTATGATGTTGAACGCTCGTATGATAAACTTGGGTGTCCACGTAGTTCTTTCTAGCTTTCGGAATCAAATGCCCTCTCAACAAAAGTAAGATTTCTGAATCGTCTGATAAAGTACAATTTGTTGGTATCAAAAAATGTTTGGCTACCTACCACATTTTATTGGTGTTCTAGAATTCTCACGAGGAGTTTCGTAATAATGTTGCCTAACCTATTCACAGCCGACCCACGGATTCAAGCTGTTTTTGCAAAGGCACTTAAAATGTTAATATAGGTTGGCAGTAATAATATTTCTTTCAGAAGTTTTTACATATTGTGTGCAATTTTTGCCTACTGATTGTAGCCATCCGATCAGCTGTGTGTCAGTCCTGAAATAATTTAATAAATAAAAATAAACTCTCAAGTCAAGTCGTCGCTTGACAAGAGATGATAAAAGGATAAAATAAAGAAATAATGAGGATGAATATGAAGAAATGATTTGTAAGCAACACACCTGCCTCTTGCAAGTAATAAAAGAAACTCTCGCAGGGTTCGTTTTAGCGCCCTCGCAGGGCTGCAATGGCAAATATTGTCATGGGCACATGCAAGTATTTGTTTAAAAAAAAAAAAAAAAAAAAAAACCCTCGCGGGGTTATATTAAGCGCCCTCGCAGGGCTGCATTAACACATGAGATTCGGCCGCACCGAATACGTTCCAGCTATTATATTATCGTGGACATGATGATTATTTCCCGGACAACGAGTCCAAAGGTATATTTTTCTTCTGCAACAACGTAAGTATGACATGTGTTCATATGAACGGAAAAGGGCTAACTGGTTAGTATTTGGGAAAATGAAGTAATCGTGGAGCAAGAACCACTTTGATAAATATATCCCATGGTTTCGCGAACTTATTTATAGAACTTCCAGGAAAGCTACCTATATCAATATGATACGGATTTTGCATACCTACACTATGATTACGTATATGTACTAAACGGAAGTGTCGCTCGTGGTGCATATCCACGAGTGATACAACAAGGGTATCGCGTACCTATTTTCAAGAATTTCCAGGAAGGCTGACTAATATATATATGATTCGGGTTTTGCATACCCACACCAAGAGTAAGTATTAAATGGAAGCGTCGTGGTACATATCCACTAGTGATACAACAAGGGTATCGCGTACCCTAACTAATGTAAATGATATAAATGTGAAGGGTAACTAATATCTATATGATTCGGGTATTGCATGCCCACTATGTATTAAATGGAAGCGTCGTGGTGCATATTCACTAGTTATGCAACAAATTCCACGGTATCGCATACTTACTTACTACTACTTACTATTTTATGACTACTTATTGATTAACTGATAAATTGCGCAACGCAGCGACAACTGATTATGTTATGTCCTTGTACAGGCAATGAAAATACCTTACGCTAAGCATTGGGGTTGGACTTGGATTCAACATAGTTTAACCCAGAGTTACTATTATATATTATTTCTGTATGCAGTGAGAGTTTAAGGAAAGGATTAAATAATATTTCTATGGATTCATGCAGGTTCATGAGATCGCAGCAACGAATGCAAGGCTTATCAATTATCATATTGAGAAGTTATTCAGACCTACCTTAAAATTTTTGTTGCGTACCAAACTTTTCGCGTGGAAGAGAATAGGTCACTAAAAAACTATCTACCCTCAATTTTATTTTGTTCTTTTTGCCACCCAGATATGAAAGACTGGTAGGACACGTCAAGTAATCATAGGAAACGTAAAGCAATGAAAATGAATGCTAGTTTACCTACCCACATTAAAAATATGTAGAATAATAAGACACTACATTTGTGTCCATTTTAGTATGAACAATTAAATATGACGAATTGATTAAATTGTTGGTCTTGCCAATAATAAGTTTTTAGCCTATGTAATACAGTTGCAAAGGTATCTCTGGCTTTGTATTGAAATCCGTCTATGTATAGAGTTGTGATTGTGACAATGGCCGGACTGAGTACGGTAATACCTTCCGTGCTTATTACGATTAACTACCCTCTTTATACTTATTATCTTCGGTAAAAATTCATAGTCGTTTGCGTTGTATGATATGTTGTTGATAGGCTAATACTCGGTAATGTTTAGATGTTTTATGTACCTGCATTATGCTAAGTATGAGAAAGTCATCAAAACATTAACTTAGTACCCACGGCCTATGTACTTGACGTGCGGAGCTGTTTGTTTAGTACCAGCGAACCAATATTATAATAACGTGTAATCGGGTAGTCTTTCCCTCAACATATGTGACAAGAGTGACGAATACATCTGCAAATAGAGTGCCTACACTACATTGAAACAAATAACGTTTGTTCTGGTTTGTGAACTACACTGGTTGTAAGATGCAGGATATCTAGTGTCTAATAGTTACCATCATGCATCATAATGTTATTTATTGACGACAGGATAGGAATCTCTTCATAAAGTTTGTACAATAACATGCTTTCTATATCCTGTTGGCCTTTTTCAAAAGAAATAGCTGAAGGTATCTGATCCGTAAGATTCTTACGCTTTACAGTTGGAAATATATGCAAATGTTATCTCAACAACTGTTGTATTCCAAACAAAGTGGGGGGAAAACTTAATTAATTATTGAAATCTAAGAATAAAACATCCCATATCTGGGCCTCTTAGATGAGCAAAGCTCCGCTACAATTGAAAAGGTTTATCGAGTATCTACCTACTGTGTTGGATTAATAACCTATTTGAGTTAAAATGGTTTAATCGACCATACAATCTTCAGAGATGGCCAGGGCAGTAAATTTATTTTGGATCAAAATATTTACTTTTATATGAATTAAAGGACATATTAAATTAAACGAATGTTTGTGAACCGTTTCTAAAAGAAATTCAGCCATGACCGCCGCGGTCTTATTTAACGGATACTATGATAATGTATTGTTTTAAGTTTATCAGTAAACTAGTACCAATTACACAGGTTCTGCTTAGCTTGGGGATAGCATAGAATCTATCCTCATCTATCCGATAGATGATACTGTGTGAACTGTCCTGAATTCATTGACTATAATATAATAGTATTACGTAGTGGTCTATAATATACATAATACTACAGGTTTAACCTATCATGGCATGGAAGTAGCACAGAGTAACAATTTTATTTTTCAATAAATTTAATGACTTTTCCCTCGAACTTTTCGAACCAGTCACAACAAGACATTTGGATGTCTACATGTTATGTTTTAAATATTGCTAAGTTTTGTTTTTGGGCATAAGTGTGTTACTTATGTCATCATCATCAGCCTATGTCAAATCCACTGCTAGACATAGGCCTCCCTTAATGTGCGCCATAGCACCCTGTCAGTTACTTATGTATTTAGTTTGAATGTCATAATGTCTAATTTGCATTCAAACCTGTATAGTTTACTATAATAACTTTTATTTTAGTAAGTTCACATTGGCGTTAAGTGTCTCCACCACCACCAGGCGATAACAAACATCTCTCATTAAAAAGTTTTGAACAAGGTCCAGTCAAATTAATAGAAGCGTTTTACATAAAATAAAACGCATATTAATTTACTTACCTTGTTCAAAACTTACATTTTAAATCTTGCCTGGTGATATTCGACGCAATGAAATAAAAGATGATGGCGCTCAAAAGTACAAACTATTGGCGCCACTGTCGCGCCTACTAGGTGGCGTGGAGACCTCTTATTGGTGACAACTAGCGGAAGACAATGCTATTTCCAATAAAATTTGAATATTCTGGCGGGAAACAACGGGGCATTCTCATTAAAAAGTTTTGAACAAGGTAAGTAAATTAATATGCGTTTTATTTTATGTAAAACGCTTCTATTATAGGTAGTTGATAATGATCATCAGCATCATAAGCCTATAGTAATCCACTGCTGGACAGAGGCCTCCCCCAATGAGCGCCACAGCGCCCTGTCTTCAGCTTGCCGCATCTAGCATCATTTGCCTTTATCGCGCCAGTCGGAATCTTGATGTTTTAGGCTTTTTTTAGTTTAAGAAATAGTTTATTTGCTCTTCAAAATAAAACAATCATCATCATCATCAGCAGTAGTCCACTGCTGAAGATAGACCTCCCCTAATGAGCGCCACAGCGCCCTGTCTTCAGCTTGCCGCATCTAGCATCTCCCTGCAGTTTTTCTCAGGTCGTCATCCCACCTGGTCGGTAATAGTTGATAATGATCAATATGGTATATTTACCTGCACCAATAACATTAACAAATGCCTTCTTCCCTGCCTTTCTCGCTCTAGCATCAGCCTCTATTAACGTAGTCTCGGTTATAATGCTGAGCCGTTTGTGATAAGCCTCGTTGTCGAAGATAGCGCCCAGTTTGTTGACTGCGACGTACCGGTCGGTGTATTGACGCTCATCTTTCTTTACTTTCTGGTTTTTGGTCGGTTGAGTGTCTAGTTGTGATGATATGGATGGGTAGGTGCAATTGGGAATCTAAAATAAGAAACAACAATAAATTTAATACAAAATTGAAATAATTTTTCAGCTGCCAAAGTTGTTAGTGAACAACTGTCCTCCCCTCTGGCAGGAGTGCATTCTACACTACGTTTACGGAGTCACCGTCTCCATTCAAGATCACGGTCCATGCTACTTCACATCAGATTGCTAATTCTTACGGCTGTATCCACTCTGCCGGATATCTTTTTAATAAATTAGAAATAATTTTAGTAACCGTTCTCAATTTTAATTATATTTATTGCGAACAAAATGTATGTTATGTCTGAATAAATGAATTTTAAATTTCAAATATTTGTTCCGGGTGTTCTGGATATTTACTATGTATAACTAAAAAAATCTATGTATGTTATGTATTCTATTAAGTATATAAAGAACTCTTCATCCATTTCGATGAAGGCGACTCTAGACATTACAAGATTCTTTTGTATGGCTCGCTAGACCGAACTTGCGTCTTGAATACCCTACGGCACGTATGACAGTCGAGTTGTCCCGAAAGTATAGCAGTCTAGTACTCATACAAGATCTGCTTAGCTTGGGGCTAGATTATGCTATGTGGATTGTCCAGCATTCTTTCGTTATTCTTTTCGTTTCTTATAGTAACTTACGTCATAGAAATCAGCCCACAATCGCCTCCACATCGCCGCACCGCCTTCCGTTTCTCCGTACCCGCGGGTCGCGCAGTTCTGTTTCTCCGTTATGAGGATAGCTTCGCAGTCCATACGATACTCGCGTTGGAAGCGAGGGCCGATCACGCCTAGAACATAACAATACACTCTTATAACAATCTTTAAAATTATGTGCACTTGAAATCCTGACAGAGCCGAGAGAATGAGCCCTTGTATCTATAAACAAGTGAAAACTTAGTTAGAGCAAGGAGTCAATCTATTCGTCCCCTAAGGTTTTTGTTCCAAAGTACATACTGTGCAAGTATGTAAAGTACATACCGAGTTACACTACCTCCTACTTAACTTAGAATTTAATGTACTTTGTAAGCCTATTATTTGAGAAATAAAACTTTTATTATTATATTATTATTATTATAATCAGAAGGATTTAATTGTAAAAAATGGCTAAGTGCGAGTCTGGTTCGCGCACGAAGGGTTCCGTACCATTTATCTATAAGAACGGCAAAAAAATCATGGCTGTTGTATGGGAGCCCCTGTTAAATATTTATTTTATTCTGTTTTTTAGTATTTGTCGTTAAAGCGAAGAAAATTTTAACTGTTTAACTATCACATGAGCCTGATGACAGACGGACGGACGGAAGGACAGCGGAGACTTAAACTAAGAGGAAACGGTAACCAGAGGGTTAGGTTACATATTCTTACCAATAATGACCGGGTTATCTTCAACCCCTTTCTCTAGTGGTTCCCCGCGGTTCCGCCTGCCGCCGTCGTTGATGCAAGTCGTGTACGAACTGACGTACACCAGCGCTGACAGCTTCAGCTCGCAGTAACTGAGGTAGTCGTCGAGGATTAAAGGTGGAACTTGTGATGATGTTCCTATGGCTTCCCAGCCGTCTTTTCTGTGAAAGATTGGTTTGAACTTGATCCTGGGTAAAATTCGACCTCGAGACTGTGTGTTATCAGACGGAAAGCTTTGCTGCCATCCTCCGTAAAAAGACCGCATCCTTGATGCGCAGGGTACGCGACATATCAGGTAGAATCACCTCTCCCCTGTGGAAATGTTTCATGGGAGAGTGATTTAATTTAATTTAGTTTCTTAATATGTTTAACACTTTGACTGCGAACTTTTTACGACGACTGCGATCTTTTTTTTAACCTAAGCCATTCGTGCTGCCGCTCTACACAGCGGCAATGCATGTGCGCCGCACATGCATTTCGTTCGAAAAACATTACAGCTGTGCTGAGTCACACAGATCTGTATTTTCTCAGCCGCTGCGCTAGTGTGGATTTACGCATATTAGTCACTTGTAGAAAACACATACGGTGTGATTTCAGCACTCGAAGTGTTAATTTTACTATATGTTTAACAAACTATGGATCAAAGTAATCTGAAATAAAACGATTTTATTTTTATTTATGTGCGTTGTCGTACGGGAGACTTAGTACAATGTTTTCCCGGTAGAGGCGCTGTATCAAATCCCAACAGACACGAACATACAGTGTCAGTTACAGTCTGGTCGAATTGTTTCCTAGATTATTTAAAACAACGCCATCTTGCTGTTTGTCAAATAGATAGTCTTTATTTGCAACGTCAAACACACATATACAAAATACAACAATTATACGACCTCTGCCCCGGGAACTCCTAGAGTCGCCCGAAGCCATCACCCAGGGTGATCAGAACAGCCAACAGGCTAATGAACAGCTCTTGAGAAGCCTGCAAGGCTCTCATAGCGACAGCACATGACTTTAGGAAAGCTTTCCTCGACGTAGAAACCGGAAGAAAGAACTCTAGTTCGATTCCTGCCCGCATTCAACAACGTAGACAACGTTGAGTCGAATGTTGATGACCACCTGACGACAATTATACAGTACATTAGTAAAACAAACAATAATAAAACACAGTTGACAATTTTTTTAAAATTAAAATTAGGTAAAATGTGTGTATGTGTACTGTAGTACGTCAAATAGATCTTGGCACAGCGTAATATGAGGCTTAAGCAGCAAATGCACTGAATTTTAGCCAGACCTATTGAGAGCAAGCAGAACGAGTTTCAATTCAATGTGTACATAGCTACTACATGTGTCTGTTTTTGTAGTAATAATGAATTCCTTATAATGTGGCGTTCCCACCTCCTTATTACGTGATAGACCTAGATGAGAAACAAAAGTGTGAAGCGATTACGGGTGGTAGTTTTGTTTTTGCAAACGAAGCGCTTAGAATACTTTCTATTTTTAGCCAGACCTATTGAGAGCAAGCAAAACGAGTTTCAATTCAATGTGTACAAAGCTACTAAATGTGTCTGTTTTTGTAGTAATAATCAAGTCCTTATAATGTGGCGTTCCCACCTCCTTATTATGTGATAGACCTAGATGAGAAACAAAAGTGCGAAGCGATTACAGATGGTAGTTTTTTTTTGCAAACAAAGCGCTTGGAATACTTTCATTTTATTTATTTTATTTTATACTTTTTGCACGATAAACTATATATAAAACCTATTCTAGAAAATTAATACAAAGGTGAACTTAACCCTAAAAAGAGTTCTCTTCCAGCAAACCTTATTGGGAGAGAGAGATACAGTAAAGAGAGAAGTGGGTATATGTGCATAAATAAAATTATAAATAGACAGAAGATTAAATTTTAACTTACTTATCAATATACTACTAAGTACTATATATACTGCTAAATTCTATACATACTACTAAATACTAAACAAAAATACTATTTAACCTAAATTCTATACTAACATATAATACATATACTTAATAGATACATATACTAAATACATAAAATACAACAGAATCATGAAGATAGATAATCTTTCAATTTGTTTCAATTAAATTTATTTATTTCAGCTTCACAAAGTACATGTTACAGCCATAGAGAGTTCATCATCATCATCATCATCATCAGCCTATAGCAGTCCACTGCTGGACATAGGCCTCCCCCAATGAGCGCCATAGCGCCCTGTCTTCAGCTTGCCGCATCCAGCATCTACCTGCAGTCTTTCGCAGGTCGTCATCCCACCTGGTCGGAGGGCGTCCTACACTACGTTTACCGAGTCGTGGTCTCCACTCAAGAACACGTTTGCCCCATCGGCCGTCGGTTCTTCGCGAGATATGGCCGGCCCACTGCCACTTCAGCTTGCTAATTCTTTGAGCTATGTCGATAACCTTGGTTCTCTGTCGGATGTATTCGTTACGAATCCTATCCTTCAGAGAAACTCCGAGCATAGCTCTTTCCATAGCTCGCTGAGCGACTTTGAACTGGTGGACCAGCCCTATCGTGAGTGTCCACGTCTCAGCTCCGTAGGTCATAACGGGTAGGACGCACTGATTGAAAACTTTCGTTTTCAAGCATTGCGGTATGGATGACGTGAAGACTTGACGTAGTTTCCCATAGAGAGTTAGAGTAAATAATTTAAAAACTTAAATAAAAAAAATTAAGAAGAGACACATCCTGCCTTTACAGACGCATGGCATAATGTGTGCGTCCAGTGCTTCATAAAAGCGCAGTCCGTGTCCAGCCTTCCAGCTATAAGGTTCCTCGGTTTCGGTCAATTAAAAAAATGTATTACCTATGTTTGTGGTTCACTCACCCCTTCGTGCCGTCCCTCAGCATGTACTTGTCGTGGCGAGACATAAAGCACATGGCTCGTTTCTTTAGGATCCTGTCGATAAGATCTGGGACTGTCATATCTCTGTACAGCGCCTTTTCTATGTCACTGCCGAGTTTCCTGAAAAAATATATACAGGGTGATTTTGAATTCGTTGGCATCCTTAAAAACCAAGAGACCGCTAATGATACCTAACGCCATTGGAGCTAATATTACGCCAATTAAAAATATAACTCGGAACAACTGCACAACAGTCACTCCGCGAAGCCTGTGAAGATCCCAGGAGTATTCTGCGCTTCTGGACGGAGTTAGGCTGGTTAAACTAGCAAACACCCCACGCACAAAGGACCAATCGGAGTCTAAGTGCGGAAACAGGAGTACAACTACTTTCTCTCTTATCTATTAAACTAAGCTTTTTACGAGAAACCCAGCTCACTTCCATTCACAGTACATATTGCCACACCCTGCTTGGGTACCATTGTGTTTCTTATACATTACCTAGATACTAACCTATAAATGTACACAATGATGCAATAAAATAAATATGAATATGAATATGAACTACCATACCATACCAACTGCACAACAACAAATTTGCTGATCGTACAAACATTTGTCCCGAGGCGGGAATCGAACTTCTTGCGTCGTAGTTGGACCTTCGCCCACCGCGCCACAGAGGTCGTCTAAGCTTATGGTTTTTATATAATACTTTTATTATATTGTACAATCCACATAATAGGTAATATTTTCATTGGACATAACAAGATGCTGGGCACAACAATGAGATATAGAAAAGACGACATACATTTGTATGCCAAAAACTGAGGACTTACCTTTTGTGTACCAAAAACAGCGCCATAAGTCGCAGCGCCCTCTCGTGTACGACGGGGTAAGTAGAGGTGACATTCTTCTTCAGAACTTCAACAGGTTTCCTCTTTTTGAGCTCTGCCAATCTGAAAATGTATAAAATCTATTCAGTTATAGTACCCACTATCTATAAAACAAGGGAAAAATAGGATTACTCTATACTCTACATACATAAATAGATAATAAGAAAGAAATATGAATTAATCACAGTAATTCCAGAATTACTGTGATTTAATATTGAATAAATAAATAATAATAAATATAAGATCCAGAAGTCGGTACTCTTGGACTCGGCACGTATCGTCAGGAAGTTCCTTTCTCTGCAGCCCTAGTCACCGGCCGCTTGAGCCTAGCTTCGCGGTCGGTGATCTACCGTTTTGATATATTTTTTACCGTAGAATAGTTTTATAATATTTTATTGTATTTTCTATAGTAAAAAATGTATTTTATACGAGAATTTAAATAAATGAGAATATAATAAATAATGCTGGACAATTCACACAGCATTATCTAGCCCCATGGTAAGCAGAGCTTGTGTTATGGGTACTAGATAACGGATATACATAATACAATACATTACATAGATTGTTTTTTTTTTTTAAATAATGTTAATAATAATTTAATAATATAATATATTTGCACAACTGCTTGTGGGTGAATACATTTGACACCACTCTAGTTATATAGTTTAAGTCGTCTACTTTTACTGTTCGTCATTTATTAGTCTATTTAAGTACATATCTGCGGAAACTTTTTAATTGGCCTTCAGCACACATGCGCTGGTATTTACCGGCATGTACTAAGAAAGTAACTATTTTTAAGAACTAGCTGTAAGTTTTCCCAAAATTTTGAAAATAAAATAAAATAAGACCTGACATGTACCTATAATAATGTATGGGTACCTACCTATTCAGCAAATAAATGATTTGATTTGAAGGAACTTTTCTTTATTATTGTTGTGAAATCAATGTAATGACAAAGATTAATTTGTTTATGTGTTGTGTGTGTCTAATAAATAGTTTTCTTTCTTTCTTTACCTCACAGTATCAATCGGGAATGGAATAGGGAACTTGTTGCTCCTAACGATGATAGCATCCAGATCATCATTTGGTGTTGTTTTGGGTAAATCAGCACATTGTTTGATTAGAGACTCTGCCTCAGGGTTGAGATCTGGCAAGTCCCAGTCTTGTTTACACCTGAAATAGGAGGGAAATAAGTTTTATTATTAGTTATTGGTACAAAGTATTTATTGAGTGTTGGTTGCTCGGAGTTTCTCTGAAGGATAGGATTCACAATAAATATATCTGACAGAGAACCAAAGTTATCGACATAGCTGTAAGAATTAGCAAGCTGAAGTGGCAGTGGGCCGGCCATATCTCGTGAAGAACCGACGGCCGCTGGGGTAAACATGTTCTCGAGTAGAGATTCGACAAACATAGTGTTAGACACCCTCCGGCCAGGTGGGATGACGACCTGCGAAGGACTGCAAAGGACTGCAGGCAGATGCTGGATGCGTCAAGCTGAAGACAGGACTATGGCGCTCATTGGGAAGGTTTTTGTCCAGCAGTGGATAGCTATTATGCTGATGATGATGACAAAATCTACTTTAAATAAAATGGAGAGGCGTTTTATTTAAAGTAGATTTATTTCATCCTCTTTACCTCCTAAAAGTACTTTAAACAGGTATAGAATTACCTAGTATGACTAAAAGAACTGGGCAAGGTAATGAAACATGATCAGAAAAGGTATCTATCTAATCAGCCAGTAACACCCTGCAGAGTATAGTATAGGCATCTTCCTTATCTTGTTAGAAAAGTTATACCTGGGGAAAACCATAGGAAGTGGAAAAACCACTACCTACCGGTTGCGATGATTCAGCGGGGCGCCGCCGGATAACCAACCGGCAAATTATAATAGTTCTGATAGCGGTACCAGAACTATTTCATTGTGTAATGTAAGTAAGTGCAATGGCTCTTTGATAAGAAGAATCTTCTTAGCTTCTTACCATGCAAGGTTCTTCAAATGTGTCAGACTACTCATCTTCAGAGGATAATTCACACACAATTTATTATATTAAGCACGATCGATGAAATAGTAACAACGGTAAATACATCCACTGTCGACTCACTAAAGTCACTAAACAGAACAATTTTCCAGTTTTCCTTGATATTTGTGATATTTTTTGTTAGTTTTGAAAAGTTTTGAATTGTTTGTTTTTGTTTTGGAACTAACCTAAGTCAATGAATTTGTGTTTGTGTTGTGATTATGGCGTGATTCACGAATTAGGGTTCAATTCAAATCAATAAAAACAATTTGCTTGCGTATTTTTTTTATACTTCAAGTTCTGCCATTATCATATAGGTACATGTTAAGTCAGATTTATTTATTTATTCATGTTGTTTGTTACCATTCGCTCGCGGTAAACGGGTACAAATAGGGTGGGCTAATAGATAGATAGTGGAAAGTATTATTTCCCCCTTCTGGAATCCCCCGCCAGTTTAATGCATGAAACGAAATAAGTATCCTCATAAACCGACTAGTATCGGTTTTTCGTGCACACATGAAAGGATCTTGGCGCGCTCCGCAAACAGCGTTCACACGTCGTCGTTCATTCATACGTCGTCGGCGCATTGGCCCAACGCATTGGCCGAACGTGTACTAGACGCATTATGTTTTAATTATCAAAGTAAGTAGGTACCTATCACATTCTATTCACATTATATCTACTAGTAATTTAACTAGTTGTAGCTATACTCTAGGCCCAGGGATCCCCAAACTATTTTGGCCAATAGACCCCTTTTCTAAAATGAAATGATAGCTCAGACTGCCCTCTTTAAGGTCAAAAGGAAATAAAGCTCTTTGGGTTTTTTTTAGTTCCTTTGGTTACATTACCCCATTGTATGGCAATGCTCGTGCGCTGTCCCAGATACTCACCAGCTCTCGGGTAACATGTCGTCGCTACTACCTAATCGGACCTAGAGCCAAATCATCTATTCAGTCAAAATTGGCGCAAATCAATTAAAAGCGCGTAACAAAGAACCTCAGGCTAACGAGATGACTCGCACTTGAACAATATTTTGACGTCAGGCGTCTTTGGAGTGACATTAATATAGAACTAACATTGATGTTTCCATACATATGATAGACTTTAATTAAGGTGTCGAACCACTGAGTACTCGAAAAAACCAACGCTAGTTCTCGATGGGTATAATTTAATTTACGTTCTCTCAATATACCTGTTATTTAATGCTATGTTCACATGCGCGCGTTCAACTCGACATTCAACGTGCACATTCACATTCACGAGCGTGTAAACGGTACGCTTGAGCCCGTAAACGCGCCTGTGAACGTGAATGCTGGCACTGACTGCCACGACGGCGTGCGTGTGAACAGCTTGAATTTTCGCTTGCCTGGGGCGGGCTGCATGCCGCGCAGCCCGCCAGGCAGCCCGCCGGGCTGCACGGCGTGCATGTGAACATAGCATAACACATCTCATCTCAGCTTTGGTGGAAGCTGAGATGAGATGTGTGAGCTTCATCGAAAAGGAAAACCAAGTATTGTATTCTCTTAAACTGCTCTCTCTAACGTATTTATTGTATTCTCTTTGCTGCTCTCAAAGTATTCTAACACTAGCTTCTGATTGGCACTGCTTGCTTTTCGCTACGACGAGCGCCGACGGACGATGACGATGTTGTGCAGCGGAGATGCGAGCTGTGCCTCGCTTTTACATTCATCTTAACAAAAATCCGACGGTCGCCGCACGCAGTTCACCCGCTCTAACCAGCACACAGGCTAAATCTCCGCTTTAACCAGCACACATCTCCGCTCCAGTACGCATCTCAATACAACTTCGGTGGAGACTGAAAAATGTCTCTTCTCGTCTTCGCTACGGACATCTCCACATATCTCCACTTTGGTGAATAGTGCTAGTAGGTTTGAAAATAAAAGATCCGGGGTTGTTCTTAGATATAATAATTGATCGATATATTTCATTACATACCAAAAAAACAGGCACAACAATTTCCAGTCTAAATGAATTAAGTACCTATAGATTATACATTCATCTAACATTCATACATAGACATACAGTAAATATAGACAGACATGCTAATACATTATTAAAAGTAGTAATAAAAACGTTCCATCTAAATAATTTCAAGTCTACGATCATGTCAATTCCAACGTAGGATAAAACGCCACAAAATCCTTCAGGAACAGAATGTTGGATTCCTAAAATGAAATAAATAAAAAAACTTGTTGATGATGAATTATTTCATAATATAAAAAAATCTACACTATGTAAAATACACCCATAATGTAGACTTTTTTATTAAATCAATCACTAAGGCGCTCAAAGTGTCGCAATTTTGAGCGCTCACTTGCGTCAACCAGCCGCTAGCTATTTTTACGATATTCATATAATTTTGCGCAATTGCGCAGACGTACTAAACTCCAGTTGCGAGTTTCGGTGATGGCAATAGTTTTTACACCACTAACATTTGTGAGGAGTACCATAGAATTAACCTGGCTCGACATAAACTAGCGCGCCGTTTGATGGCGCAGTGTTTTGAAACGCACCGTGCTTTAGCGCTCGCTCGTAGAGAGACGCAGTGTAGACTAGCGCACTAAAACATGTCGCACAGTCCGGAGCATCGAAATAATGCGAGATTTATTTAACGATCGCGATTGCGAGACCAGATCTGAACACATAATTATAAGTAAATATCCGTATATTTACTTATAATTATGTGTTCAGATCGCGTTAGCTCAATAATGCGAGATACCCGCAAAAACCAAATTAGTACATTGTATTCAGCATACTTTAAAAAAAAATAAAGAACGATCAAAAAATCGAAAGCTTTGACGTTTGTGCCATTTAGAAAGAACAGGCGGACAAGGTTCGACGAGTATTCATCGTCACTGAAGAAGCTCGAGAAAATCATTATCCCAATAGTTTTCCTGAAGAATATTAATTTCATCAAATTGAAAGTTGGTTTTTAAAACGTAGAAAAATGTGCAAGTAATAAATTTAAGTTATATTTTATTGTCCTAGAGTGAGGATGTTTTGAATTAAGTTTCAAGTTATATTTCAATACATACTTTATGTATCTAAGTTTTTGTTTATATAAAACACCATAAGCCCCAACTACCTGATTATCTTTTTATCAATATTTGTCAATAAACAGGAACCTTTGAGTTTATTGGTATGTAGATCGAATTTTCATAGATTTACAACATCATTCAACATTACACCATTTTAGGAATTGAACTTTCTGCAAATTCAACATTTTGAATTCAACATACTGCAAATGTCCAGCAGTGGACTAACATAAGCCGATGATGATACTGCAAATGCAACTTTTTGCAAACTCATCATTTTAGGAATTCAACTTTCTGTTCCTGAAAAACGGGTGATCCCGATTTGGCTCCGGCATTTTGGCAATCACATGAACCCAGATGAATCCATCATCATCATCCATTTTAACATAGAATACATTAAGGCAACTACGTAAACTAATTTCTAAACTTAACATAATAAAATATATAATAGATAAATAACAAGTCTAATAACTTCTGAATAATTATTGCTTACTTAGTCATTTTAAAGTTCTTGATAGAACTTAGTCTAAAGATTAAATAAAAACTAAAAAATGACAAATTCAACATAGATAGGTTATATCAGGCAATTTAAAACAATTAAATAGCAACACAATTTCTTAAAGGGCAAGACTCAGTCAATTCGTTTTCGGTTTAAAATGATTTATGGTGTGAGCAAAAAAAAATGCCGCTAGCCTTGTCGCTAGCAATCAATATTGTCGGTATAAGTCAACGGGTGTGTAGCAACCACCTAAGCTTATCAGTCAATAAGATGTCGCTTAAAGTCACATAAATGTACAATTAAGCCAATAAAATACATGTTTTGAAGACAATTTCATCAATATCTGTTCGCTACAGGTCAAAAATTTGTCCGTCGTAATAAATAGGCGAAACGACAACGGGACATGGGGCACAGCGGCCCCTGCAGAACAGATCCACTACGCTAAAAATCAACAACTATGTTGCTAGCGGTCAATAAGTAGCCGCAGCGACTGCTAGCGACTACTAAAGACTTTCCTAAGACTACTTTTCCAAGACTTTCTTCACTTATAGGAAAGTCTTAATGCAAATCCATTGTAACGCTATTAACCGATAATATGTGGCTAGAATTCAACAATTTTGATGCTAATAGTCAATAAGCTTTCACTAGTAGTCAATAAGTTGTCGCTACAAGTCAATAAGTGATCGGTACAAGTCAATAAGTAGTCGCTACAAGTCAATAAGTTGTTGCCATAAGTCAGCCTGCTTTTTGCACAGTATTCTTGCAGTAAGCAGCGATAGGCTGCACGGCCCCCACACTGGTGACCGCTATCCTCGCGTGGCGCGCGCTCGCGGACGGATTGATGTGAGCGTTGTGGAGTTCGGATATCTGGGTCGAGGCGGCTGCGGCGGGGTCGCCTGACCCGTCTAGGCTGCCAAGCCTGGAATTGAAAACACAATTTAAGTACTTTCAATTATCAGAATGAGTAGACGGATTGCGTACCAAATGCAACGTATGGACCGTAAAAATAGGTATCGCCACTCAAGCAAACGTGCAGCGCCAAAATTAAATAGCCTTTATCTGATGATAAGACCTCCAGCGTACTTGTTAAATAGAGCTTACGCGATACTACCATGAATCTTCACTTCTCATCACACTTTTAAAAGGAAAATGTTCGATTATTTTAAGCGCCAATTCGTTTACGTTTTTTATTATCTATCCATCTGTCTCAGTGCATAAGGGCTACTTTTAATTTCAGCAATCAGAAGTTTTAATAATTTTAATGAACTTCAAACCAGAACTCGTTCCCGGGATGTGCGTTCCCGTCCCACGGGTACGTCATTACAAGCAGCTTGCCGGCGTGCAGACCAGTCAGCGCTGACGACGGCTCGCGGTCTTCTAGGTAGATGTTTAATAAACTACTTACCAGAACTCGTTCCCGGGATGTGCGTTCCCGTCCCACGGGTACGTCATTACAAGCAGCTTGCCGGCGTGCGGACCAGTCAGCGCTGACGACGGCTCGCGGTTAGAAAGCTGCACGTTTATACCACCTGAGGAATTGAGATGAGCAGGTTATTATTACTAGTTATAACAGCTGGGGTAAAAGTGTTCTTCGGTGGAGGGACCAGGTGGCGGCCTGCGAAAGACTGCAGGGAGACGCTGGATGCGTCAAGCTACATGATAAGTATGATAACTGCCCCATACGAATTTTCAAAGCAATTTTCTTATAAAGGGTGTCTCAGCGCCGATTTCAAACTTTAAGCACGAATATCTTAGCAACCAGCGGGACTAGTGGAAGGGGAGTGGTACCGTTCGGTAGGTGATGAGTGCGGATTTTTTTGTCGCTATGTCGCAAAGGTCTGGCGCTTGCCGTGCTTACGCAGTGGAGGCGTATTTTTGCAAAGAGTTTTCGTTGAGTGAAGCACAGCGCAATTTTTATAATCGCTTTAAAATCCGCCGTTTAAGTGATGCCCCAAGTATTCGTTAAATAGGTCGTGGGCGGCAAAGCTTAGAGCGACAGGATGTTTACTGAATCATTCAATTGGCCCTCGAAATAGACCTGTGCGATCGATTGAAAACAAGAGCCGCGTCGCCGCTGCGCTGATTTATCTTCGAGAATGACCAAGGTGCAACGGTAAAAGTGACGAGCAAGCGGTATACGGACATGATCAATATTTTTTCGTATCGCAGCTTCAAGAACATGATGTTGACGAGTCTGTTTCAATTTATGGTTTCAGGAAAATGGGGCCACAGCTAGGGTGTCCATGGGTTGCACAGACTAAGAGCGTTGTTTCCGGGAAAACTCATAAGCCGCTTTGGAGACATATTATGGCCATCCAGATCCCCCGACTTAACCCCAGCTGACTTTTTTTATGGGGTTATCTCAAAGCAAGAGTTTTTGATACCTTTCTTACGAATTTGGAGCAACTGAAGATTAAAATAACGACATAAGTAAGCCGCCCTATCAGTTGACGTTCTGCGGCGTCTCTCTGCAAATTGGCTTGTCCGCTTTGAAGAATGCATTCGCCGTGATGGAAGACATCCTGACGGTGTAATATCCCGTACATGAAATCCGCACTAATAAACTATAATTTTCTGCTATTAAAATATAATAAGTACGATCTATGTTTTATTTATAAATATTCAAAGTTTAAAATCGGCGCTGAGACACCCTTTATGTAAGACTGTACATGTACACAGCAATTTATAGATTCTGATGTAATAAAACTTTTAAAACGGGATATTAACCATAATTTTTTTGAGATACTCGTACATACTCTTTGCTGAAAAGAGCGTGGGTAAATTTTGATCCATATTCTTTATGACACGACCTTTAAGCGTGATCAAATATAAAGTATGAGAGTTACCTTTAGGATGTCTCTTGCTCTCGAGGAATATCCTCATCTCAGCACTTTCACTGTTGCCATCAGTCGAGTTGGAGAATAAGGCTGAAACAAAAAAAACTTATTTCATTACCTAAAACCTCATTTGTTCAGTGCTCTTATCGAGTCCTACTCCATAAATGATTACATCAATGATGTGAATGCTTGGCCAGATGTCGCTCCGTTTCGCACCAACAATAATATATTATGTAAGTAATATAATGTTGTGCGTAGCTTTACATAAATATTAACATGTATTTAATCACATTAAATTTAGATTTAAATAGGCAACCAACCATGTATTAGAGACATAAGAGATATATGAATGTACTAGTGGCTTCTTTTTCACTTCTTCCATTTGTGGACAAAAAATTGAAGTGAACAGATAATCACAAAACCAACAAACAACCTTATTAATTTCTTATTTAATAATTATTTCTTTGTAAATAAAGATTCTTTCTCTATGTACAAGTACTTACCTCGCAGCCCATCGCTGGTCCGTACAAACGCTACGTTGATATCGCTGACGTGTGCTAACGCGTCGCGCCGCAGCAAGGCGCGCGCGCGCTCCACCAGAGTCAGGAGATATACGTCGTTCTGATGGGAGGATATCTTCCAAACGCCCAGACCTGGAAACAGATAATAAAATAATTAAAATGCTGGACAATTCACAGAACACACACATTATACAGAAGTTCGAAGAGTATAATCAGCCACTGTGTCTGGCTTTTGTGGACTATGAGAAGGCATTTGAGTCCATCAAGACTATCGTTATATCACACAGCATTATCTAGCTTCAAACCGACGCGAAAATAGAGTTTGGTGGCCACCAAGGGCACCTTCGTAAGTGACTATTTTTCAATTTAAAATTCCTTTACTGTAGTAATCCTTTTAGTCCTAAGTTGATTTCAATAACCATTATTTATTTTTTTAAATACGTACCAGCACCAATAATGTTCACGAAAGCGTCCTTCCCCGCTTGAACCGCTCTCGCTTCCGACTCTAACAGTACGCTCTCCATTATAATGCAGAGTCGTTTGTAGTAAGCCTCGTTGTCGAAGATACCACTCTGAAAAACAAACTTGTTTATTATTAATATGAAATTTGGATGGCTGGGTGCTTGTTACTAAGTAATTCTTCACGCCAAAATTACTGAACGGATCGTGCTGAAATTTTGCCTAGATGTAGATCTGGACTTGGAATAAACAACCCAGGGCTACTTTTCACGAGATAGAGAGACAAAATCAGTGCTTATCGATCCTCTTCGAGAACCGTTATTGCGTTTCTGCGTCGTAAAAGGAGGAGGGTGTTGACTCCGCTACACAATTTTTTAAACTTTTGCGGTAGTCAGCCCACAATTTGTACCCTACACAAAAAGTTTTTTGATTCAAATACTTAAAGATTTTTGTATTTTGTATTTTTTGTACATATATATAATAAATAAACATAATAGTAAGTAATTCTTTTATATAATGATTTTTAGCACTCTTGTCGCCTGAAACACAGTATTACCTAGTTCAGGCACAATTGTAACACTTAGCCTCACTTAGCTATATTTACTTATTAAGTGCACTTATGTTTTCTTTAGCAATGAGTTTTCATGAATATTTCTTTTTATTGTTGGACAATCCACACAGCATCATATAGCCTCAAGCTAAGCAGAGTTTGTATTATGGGTAGGTACTAGATAACTGATATACATAATACAATATGTAGATCATTATTATCATACATACAGAACAAATATCTACAGATAGTACAAACATTTGTCTCGAGGCGGGAATCGCACTCGCAACCTGTTGCGCCGCCGCTGTGCCACAGAGGTCGTCAATAAACTTTACCTTGTGCAAAACGTTAACAAATCTGTCAGTGTACCGCCGCTCGTCGCTTTTGTCGTCTGTGTTTATGTAGTTGGATAGTTCTGGGTAAGTGTAGCTCGGGACCTGAAACAGAAATACCACTTTATACAAGAAGAGAACTCTTTTTGAGGGTTAACACTTTGACTGCGATTTTTTTTCGACGACTGTGATCTTTTTTTAACCTAAAAAATTCGTGCTGCCGCTCTATACAGCGATTGTGTTGCGGCACACATGCGTTTCGTTCGAAAAATATTACGGCTGTGCTGAGTCACAAAGATCTGTATTTTCTCAGCCGCTGCGCTAGTGTGGATTTACACATATTAGTCACTTGTAGAAAAAACATACCGTGTGATTTCAGCAGTCAAAGTGTTAAGATCCCTCCTTTGTCATTTATTTTCTAGTTTTGTATATATTTTATCGTGCAAGAAATAAAACATAAACTTTGGGGAGCTAATGTACTGTGAACCTTCCTCTAAGACCACGAATTAAATTTTCAGACTTTTCTTTTATTTATGAGAATCATTAAATTTACATATGAATCAACTTTAATCCTACTAATATTATAAACGCGAAAGTTTGTAAGTGTGGATGGATGGATGGATGTTTGTTACTCTTTCACGTAAAAACTACTGATTGGATTTTAATAAAATAAAAATATAAATAAAATGCTGGACAATTCACACAGCATTATCTAGCCCCATGGTAAGCAGAGCTTGTGTTATGGGTACTAGATAACTGATATACATAATACAATACATTACATAGATAGATATTTTTTATTATACTGAAACTTTACAATAATATAGCTTATACATCAGAATAACACATAGGCTACAATTTATGAAGATATATTGTATATAATCCAAAATATCTATCACCACGCGGGTAAAACCGCGGGGCGCAGCTAGTATTTTTATATAGAGGTTCATCATTAATACAATTTTAAACTTTTTTTAAAAAAAAATTTTTTTTTGCTTGACAATTCACACAGCATTATCTAGCCCCATGGTAAGCAGAGCTTGTGTTATTGGTACTAGATAACTGATATTCATAATACAATACATTACATAGATAGATATTTTTTTATTATATATAGAAAACGACCAGAACACCCGAAACAAATATCTGCAGATCGTACACACAATTGTTCCGAGGCGGGAATCAAACCCGCAACCTCCTGCGTCGCAAGCGGACCTTCGCCCACCGCGCCACATCGGTCGTCCACACTTTTATCACATTTTCCTCATTACAATCTTGGAAATGGAAATCCATTTGTTTTTAAATTATAAAGAAAACTACTTTTAGAAACGTTTGCTTGCCAATGTGTTTTGGTGAAGTATGTGACACTACCTATTCTGATGTTTAAGACCTTATATTAAGTCCATATTTCTTGCAATAAATTAAATGAAATGATTAACAGTGACTTCACTCGGAGTTTCTCTGGAGGATAGGATTCGTAACGAATACATCCGACAGAGAACCAAGGTTATCGACATAGCTCAAAGAATTAGCAAGCTGAAGTGACAGTGGGCCGGCCATATCTCGCGAAGAACCGACGGCCGATGGGGCAAACGTGTTCTTGAGTGGAGACCACGACTCGGTAAACGTAGTGTAGGACGCCCTCCGACCAGGTGGGATGACGACCTGCGAAAGACTGCAGGTAGATGCTGGATGCGGCAAGCTGAAGACAGGGCGCTATGGCCCTCATTGGGGGAGGCCTATGTCCAGCAGTGGACTGCTATAGGCTGATGATGATGATGACTTCACTCACCTGATAGAACTCCGACCACATTTGCCGCCACATATGCCTGGCGGACTGGTTATTCCTGACATACGTAGTCTTAAGAACGTTTAGACAAGTCGTCGGCGTAACTTCTTCCCCGTAGCCGTTCCCGGGGCAGTTCTGCGCGTCAGTTATTACTATGTCTTCGTAGTCCATACGTTCTGTACGCTCGAAGCGCGGGCCTATTATACCTGGGGAAAGTACATAGTAGATATACGTAAATACAAAAAACAATAAAATTATTTATTAATGTTCAAAATACAGAATACCATATTTATTGGATTTAAATCTTAAACGTAATGTAAGTAGCGTGTAGTAGAGTCCCAAGAGTAAGAAAGACTGGTGTTTCCCTATGTGCGCGGTCCCGTCTCAGCTTGTTGTCATTATCGACCGAGGACGATACTGACACTGATTTTCAGGCTGGACCTTTATTGCGTGACGTCACGAGTAACGGTCCATAGATTAAACATAACAAAGTCTTGTATATGTAAATAACACTAATATATATATAATGCTGATGTTTAGATGAAAGGATGGATATTTGTTACTTCTTCAGGCCAGAACTACTGAACAAACTGGGCTGAAATTTTGAATAAAGAATCTCTAAGCATGAAATCAAAACTTCCGCATTTATAATATTAACACTTTGACTGCGATTTTTTTTCGACGACTGCAATCTTTTTTTTATCCTAAAAAATTCGTGCTGCCGCTCTACACAGCGGTTGTGTTGCGCCGCACATGCGTTTCGTTCGAAAAATATTACGGCTGTGCTGAGTCACAAAGATCTGTAGTTTCTCAGCCGCTGCGCTAGTGTGGATTGACGCATATTAGTCACTTGTAGAAAACACATACCGTGTGATTTCAGCACTCAAAGTGTTAATGAAATTTGAATATATTCTATAGTTTTCAATTTGACTCCTCTAAGGCAGGGTTTCGCAAAGTGGGGTACGCGAACCCCTAGGGGTTCGCCATTCGACGGCAGGGGGTTCGCGACAAGATTTACGTAATGGTGGCGTGATGACTGACGAATGCTTCGATGCAAGGTTCCACGTGCAGTGTCATTATTAGAAATGTCCGCAGACGAAACTCTTCAAGCTGATTTAAAAAAAAAGTCTTTGATAGATTTTTGGGCAACTAGACAGGAAGAGTATCCAGAACTGTCACGCAAAGCGGTGAATTTCCTTTTACCCTTTGCTACAACATACTTATGTGAGAGTGGGTTTTCACACTTGGTCATGATAAAAACTAAATACAGAGGGGGGAATTAATTAGTAAGTTAAGGGGTTCGCTGTCACCTGGAAACTTTAACAGGGGTACGTGGAGCCGAAAGTTTGAGAAACCCTGCTCTAAGGTGTTACAGACAAAGCAACAATTGTTGTAAGAGGTAAAAACATATAGATACCTTACTTACCAATAATAACAGCTTGTTGTTCTATCCCTTTCTCGCGGACATCTCCCATGTTGTGCCTGCTCCCATCGTTAATACAGGTGGTATGTCCGCTGATATACACCATGGAGGATAGTTTCATCTCGTCATAGCTCAGGCAGTTCTCTAGTACCAACGGCTCTCTTTGCTGAACTGTACCAATGTGTTCCCAGCCGTCCTCACTGGAAATAAATAATAAAATGAGCTTTATTCCATATCACTAAGTCATTCATCATGATCATCATCAGCCTATAGTAGTCCACTGCTAGACATGTCCTCCCCTGATGAGCGCCATAGCGCCCTGTCTTCAGCTTGACGCATCCAGCATGTACCTACAGTCCTTAGCAGGTCGTCATCCCACCTATTCGGAGGGCTTCCTACACAACGTTTACCGAGTCGTGGTCTCCACTCAAGAATACGTTTGCCCCAGCGGCCGTCGGTTCTTCGCGAGATATGGCCGGCCCACTGCCACTTCAGCTTGCTAATTCTTAAAACTATGTAAATAACTTTGGTTCTCTGTCGGATGTATTCATTACGAAGCCTATCCTTCAAAGAAACTCCGAGCATAGCTCTTTCCATAGCTCGCTGAGCGACTTTGAACTGAAGGTTTATGGAAAAAAAAAAAACTTTGTAAAAATTTGTAACTCTTAATTTCGAAAAAATAATTGCTGCTAAAAAATAATAGGCTGCTATAGATTGATGATGATAAACTACCGATCTTCAATATTTAAAGGACTTGCCCTCTATATGGCATGGCCGTAGGAAGGTAGGACGCCCTGTATAACTTACCCTTTAGCTCCATTCAGAAGTAGATACGAATCATTAGCGTTCATAAACGTGACAGCTCGTTTCTGCAGGATCCTGTCTATGAACTCCGGAACGGTCATGTCCTTGTAGAACGCCTTCTCTATGCTCGTTCCGAACTCTCTGGAAAATTGACAAGGGTGAGTCGTGTTGTAGTCAGAGAAGAGATAGTGTTAAAAATTTTCCTCAATACAACCAAAATCACATTAGATTTAGATAAGCTAACCAAATGTCTTAGACACTTAAGTGATATATGTATATAACGAATGTACTAGTGGTTTCTATTTCATTTCTTCCACTAGTGGACAAAAAAATTAAGTATACATTAAAAAAATCTTATTTGATATTATTTTATAGAATAAAATTTGACTTTCCAAGTGCTAATTTTGTAAGCCTAAAGAAATAAAACATTTTGAATTTGAATCTTTTGTCATTCATCTTGTAGTGTACTATTACAATAGTTGATAAGACTCACCTCTTGTAGATAAGGAAATGCGTCATAAGCAGGAGCACCCTCTCGTGTATAAGTGGGTAGGTGGAGACAATGTTCCTTTGCAGCTGCTCTATGGGTATTCGCTCTTTCAGTTTGTGTAATCTGAAAACACATTATCAGATTACTTAGAAGATAAAAAAGTTTGGAAAGAGTTTTGCTCCAACTCAAAATCTACCAACTTACAGATAAGCAAATCAAATGTACTAGACACATAAGTTATTTACGAATATACTAGTGGTTTCTTGTCACTTCTTCCACTGGTGGACAAAAAATTGAAGTGACCTGTCTAAGTGCTTACAAATAAGCACTTAGACAGGTCATATTTTATAGTAAGTTTTGTAGTATAGTATTTTATAGCAAGCTTAAAGAAATAAATAAACTTTTCATTTTCATTAAATATATATCCAAATAATTTTTAGGCCATTTTTCTTAAATTACAATGCCAAATTATCATTTTAATTTAGGTCATTGCCCCTTAAATAAAAGATATTTGGCAAACTCTTTGTTTTACTAGCATTGAAAAACACGAATTATCAATAACCAAGCAAAAACCTTTTGAAACTATCATGGGTATTGTTGACACTGACGCCGAAATATTGGAAAACTCAGAAATCTTATCATGGTAAATATCCCGTTTTAAATTACTTTTAAGTAGGCCTACTTGGCCTTTCTGGACGCATCAGTCGAGACGACGAACTATAAGATGCTTAGTTTACTGTCCTCTTGCTAATATTGTATCTCTATAGGTATTATAGAACAAAACCTCACCTCACACTTTCAATCGGGAACGGGATAGGAAAGGCACGACTTCTCCTAATCAGTTCCTCCAAATCTCCCGAGGGCTCGAAGGTTGGCAGGTCAGCACACTGCCTCAGCAGCTCATCGGTCTCCTTACTTGTACTCGGGAAGCACCAGTCTGGTTTACACCTTAGACAAAGAATAGCCATGTCATATATTGTATTCAATGCCGAATTAACTGATGAATTATGTGAACTAATTTTAAACCCAAGACCTATGTATATAATAGCATTTTTCATGCAATAAAGTGAATATGATTAAGACTCAATTTTATTTTCTAATAAAGGTCCAGACAGACTTTGTATTGTCCAGTTTCTCAGAAACTACGAGCAGACAATGAAAGCAGACTTCAAAAAGGAGTTTCTTTTAATAATGGAGTGGCCTTATGGTATTCCTGGACTGCATTCCTCCCAAGACGGATCACGCCTGCCAAGCCGCCGCTTTCATTTATTGGTAGGTATTTAAACATGGTGATTATGAAAATCATTTTATAAAGTCAAACTGTTTTGAAATATTTTGTGCACTTAGTTTTGTACAAAAATGTTAAATATAAGTAGTTCAGTCACAATATTGAAAAAAACTGTGCCTTGAGAATTTTATTTCTATCGAGTGAAGTTCATTAGATCTTGTAACTAAATGAGCATTTGACTAGACTAAATCCTTAATTAATATATTTTAATTACTTATATGTATAATTTTTTTCAGATATTTAAACACTTTTCCCCAATATTATCTAAAGATTTTATAAATCGCAAGCCTCTGCTGGAATACCTAGCCTTAAAAGCATTTAACACCATGACTTTCAATGTGCAAAGATATTCTTACCATGATAGATTTTGCAGCTGCCGCAGTTTGTCCATTTTGGAGAAATCTACCTGAAAATTTAAATAGACATATTAAGATTGTTTTTATTTTCATTAGATGATTAAAATTATTTTACTAAGCAATGAGAAATCTAACTACCTACTTATATGTATTGAAAAAAATTATAACACTGTATCCTAAGTTTATTCTTTTTCTGTCTTTTAGTGATGTAATAAATCATTATTATGGGCATACTGTAACAACTGAGGTTTGAATGGCTATAATGTTACATTTATGATTATTAACAATAAACAATGAAATAATAATCCTTTCTTGTACTAGGTAGTAAAGAGTTATTCATCTTGTTTAGTGGTAAAGACCCAAAGCACCACTACCAATGTATGTAATATGTACTTACACAGTAGAAAAACCATAAGATTAATAGGAATTTAGCACACATTGTTGTTGTATCATTGAAAAATCACAATGAATAAAGAATATTCTGCAAAACAGCTCTCAGCAGTTATAGGTATTTAAGGTTTTCCTCAATGATTACTCACACATACCTACCTGTCAATGGGTAGGTACGTAGCTCTGAATAATATTAAATGTTCTTTGACCTTAACAGATCTGAAATGAGACTTGAAGTAAGCCCATAAAACCATAGCTTTTGTTTAGTTCTGAATAAAGAGAACAAGATATTTTTGGTGTCAAAAACAATTTTACAGATGATACGGCTTATCTGAAGTCGTTTATTCTAAAAATTCAACAAATATATCAGAAATACCGGCGACTATCGATTGCAAATCAAATCGGTTGTTTGATTTGAGGAAAAACAAATAAAACGAAAGTTATGTATTACTTACCCTGGTAAAACTTTTAAAGCAAGTTATATTTAGAATTCGGAATACGTTTGCTAGCATAAAAGGTTGTAAATTTGATTGAAAATTTGTTTTTTTTTCAAATTATTTTGCTGAAACAAATTCCATTTTGTTCTGTTTGACAACAGCTGACAGCTGATGATGTTATTGACTGATTTGACTGACGAGTGACGTGTGTGATGACTACTAAAAACGTTAGTTTTATCTGGGACCGTAGATGCATAGGTTCACTGGTAGCATCCTAAAAAGATTGGTACTTGGTAGCATGTAGGGTAGCATGCATGACCGACCGGGTGTAAGACAGTCTGACAGTCTTTCTCACACTGCAGTAGAGAGACTGCAAATAGAGTCGTCACAACAGTGGTAGATTAACGCGAATAGCTCGTGAAAAGGCGTTATTCGCGTTAAATCGATTAAATTGCGCCTTAACACGCGTTATCCGCGCTAAAATTAGCGTGATAACGCTGATAATGCGCGTTAAGTTTTGTGTTAAATAGCATGGTAGCCCCACAGTAGGAGATAGCGATAGTTTGACGAATGTTAGAGCTTGCAAAATATGGATAGTAAATTTTAGTGAGTCTTCATCATTCACACACATATTACAAATAAATATAGAATTGAAAAAGAAGTACTAGCTTTTTCCTGCAGTTTAGTAGGTACGCAATTTCGTAGGTACGTTGGTAATTTTAGTAGGTACTGAAATTTTGTAATATTAAGTTATTTGCCTAATTTTTTTAAATTTGAGAGCCACGAATATTTTACTTTTCAACTTGGGTTAGTAGGTACCTTGAAGAACGCCATGATTGAAAATTTAAATAATACAAGCTCAATAAACTTAAAAAAACCTAAGATGAATGGTTCATTGTTCGTTGTTGTAAATCACTTACTTATACCTACAGTATATAGCGGAAAACGCGGATAAAGTAATACCCGCGATTTTCGCGTCTAATACCTACTTTTTTATCTGTAATCTTCTGATTTATTTTATTACTCGACTTTCTACTTATTTTATCAAATTAGATCTGGCAACACTGATGCAATGTGTAAAAGTAACAAATTCTTTTTTTTTTTTCAAAAATCTTCAATTCAAAGTCAAACAAAAGAAAGAAGAAGAAGAGCGTGTTTTGTTTTTTGAAAGCGTAGCGCGCGCCCGCGCCGTATCGTTTTTCTTTATTAGAATTAGAACGTTTATTTTTGTAAAAAAAACACGTGAACATCGTGAATTATCAACGTCTACAGACAGATAGAAAGTGATGGGGGATCTTCAAAAAATACGTGCCGAAGTCAACAATGCCTTTAAACTCAGTGGTTTCACTATACGCAGGGAAGCAAGCACTTTTGTAGCCGAAGAACTTTCATCATTAGCTCTTGGTGAAAGACAGGCCATGATCGACAAGCTAACAGCTCATCTGCTTCACCAATGCATTTCCCAACCTGTTCTAGAGAAGCACCACCTAGAGACAGCATATAAAGAATGCTCTACATCAGGTTTAGAAGAGACCGAAACCATGCTCAACGTAATCGATGCATTCAAAGTTCCGAAGCTCTGCTACGACACAGAGAGGAAGAGGTTCGTCAAAAACGTCAATACAAACAATACATTATACCCAGACCCCAAATGGAAGGCACAGTTCTTGATAGACCGGTATACATGCATCTGGCAAAGAACTCAAAGGAACAAACTCTTTGCTCAAGAAGTCCTACAGCTGAGTGAAGGTGAACAGAGATTTAATTTACGCACCATAGAGGTTTTACTCAGCTCTTCAAGCAGGATTGATGAGGTTATTGTGCTAGGGCTTTTAACCCAACTTACAGAAGGTAAATATTACCTAGAAGACCCTACAGGAACAATCCTACTTGACATATCAAATGCCAGATTTCACTCAGGTTTGTTTACTGAAAATAGCTTTGTTCTTGCTGAAGGATATTACGATGACAAAATGCTAAATGTGACAGGCCTAGTATTACCTCCGTCTGAAAACAGAACAGCTTCTTCACCATATTTCGGTAATATCAACACATTTGGAGGCACTTCAAAGACTTTACTCAAGAACTCAAAAAGCTTACTCAAAATTGAGAAAGAAGACAACGATGGAATGATGATATTTCTATCGGACTGTTGGTTTGATAATATCAAGGTCATGGCAAAGCTTAAAACATTATTCAGTGGTTACAATGACTTTCCACCTATTGCAATAGTATTAATGGGCGAGTTTCTATCTAACCCTTATGGCCATGAACATAGTACTCAACTTCGAACAGCGCTGACCAACCTCGGAGACATAATCCATCAGTTCAAAAAGCTACAAGAGAACACTAAGTTTATCTTTGTTCCGGGCAGAGGAGACCCTGCCGCCGCCAACATATTACCACGCCCAGCGATCCCCAACTCTATTACTAAAGAAATAAGGGATAAATTAGGTGATACTGTAATCTTCACAACAAATCCATGCAGAATCCAATATTGTACACAAGAAATAGTCATTATGAGGCAGGATTTAGTGATGAAGATGTGTAGGAATTCCATACATTTTCCGGAGACCGGTGATATACCTGACCACCTCATGAAGACACTGTTAAGCCAATGCTCCCTATCACCATTACCTTTGGGAGTTCAACCATTATACTGGCAACATGTTGATGCACTAAGTTTATACCCAGTACCTGATCTGATCATTGTGGCAGACCATTTTCAACCTTATACAAGATCACATCAAGACTGTCAATTGGTTAACCCTGGTTCGTTCCCAAGGACTGAGTTTTCTTTCAAAGTTTATATACCTTCTAGTAGAACGGTAGAGGATTCACAAATACCTAAAGAGGATGACTTATAATGTTCCTAATATGTTGGTTTGACCAAAGACTAGATCAAGTTAAAAGTGTTGTTGAGTTAAATTAAGGAATTTTATCTACAAGTATTTTTTTATGTCCCTGGTTTATGTTGAAGTGTAAATAAAACATATTTAATTTAAAGAGTAAAGTGTTTAATTCATAAATAGTTATCTAATATTTACAGTATGACAATCATGCTTAAAAACTAGAGCAAAAGTATATAAGTTTTGTGATGTGTTTTTAATTAAAAGATATCCAAAAAGCATCTAACTTAAACATGCTTAAACTAATGTACCTAATCATTTTTCCTTATCATTAGTAAATATTAAATACTCATCAAAAATAACATTACAACTCAATACATGCATTTTAACAACTTTAAACTAATTAATAACTTTTGACAAAAAATCCCTAAAGCAATACTTTTATAATTTGGACGGAGTTATTAGGCATAATAACTACAATGTACGTATTTCTTACAATTATTCTATCATTTAAAACATTGTGCAACCAATCATTTTGTGTCTAAGGACTTGTATTATAGCAGTACCTGCTAAGCTCTGTTCGAGGCCACCATACCAACCTGAATTATAGACATGGTGACCAAGAAAGAGAGTAACAGTCAAGTGCAAAAATTACTGTCATATTTAATTGACCTGAATACTTAGTTGATGGCTTTAAAAATAGAAATTGGTACCATACTTATTTAAAAAGTTATTGCCATTTCTTTCAGATCTTCAATATAATAGTAGATACACAATAGTACAAATAGTTTTGATCTCATTCTTTCATGAGAATGATCATCCATCTAATACCTATAACAATAACGTCAGAACCGTCATCGATCGAATATCAATTTATCCAATATCTACATAAAAGTACTACAAGTATGTTATGTACCATGCTACAGATTGCTGAATTACATCGTTGTTCGAAACCGGTAAAATGCATTGTAAGCAGGTTATGGACAACGCTGAATCGAATGGTCGATTTTAACACTTGCCTAACTCGTTCCAAGCATTAAGGTGGTAGGTAATGTAATGACTTAAAAAGCTAACAATGCTATCTTAAAATGGACGCTGTCAGACGTGAGTCAAAGATATGATAATCTATTCTATCAAATAGAAGAGAGATCAGTAGTTCACTCTACGCTGATCGCTGAAATATACATAACATGATGACATTATAACATAGGCAAAGATTTAAATAATTTAAAAACATAACGCCCATGCATACCTACCTACTCGTAAAAACGAAAATCTCAGTTTCTGATTCGTTTTCGTGCAAATTCTTATATCTTATGCAGGTGAACTAAAAGCAGGTTTTTGCAAGAAACGTCGGTTTTCGTTTTCCGAGTACGCCTCGTAAAACTTATACCTACCGACTTTTCTGATTAAACCCACTATGAGCCCAAGAATGGCAGATACTGAACACAGCGCTATAGCGCTCATGGTTGGCCTATGTCGTGTTCTAGCATAGGTGATGATGTTGACGGTAAACAATCAAACACCAACAATAGTATTGTAAGTCTGTCCGATCGGCGCGAGTGCAACTAAACAGATCATAGCGATGGTGATGATGACGATTATGGGAGAGAACACGCCGAGGATCAGCTTCCTGAAGCCCGAGAACTGAAATAAGAGAAGATATTTAATTGATGGAAAGACAGCTCTATGGAAAAGACCGCCTCATTAAGTAAGTTGGCAGGTATTGCACTTAGGTTTGGTTCTCATTTACGTGGAATCAGCAGCAGCTAACTACTTAACATAATATACCTAAATAAATAAATAATGTAAAAATGAACAATCCCCACAACATCATCTTATCCTCAGCTAAGCAGAGCTTATGAGTACTAGATGCCTGATATACTCAATAAAATACATTACATTACACATAATAAATATGCAGAAGTAGATGCAGAACTAATATTTGTAGATCGGACAACAATGTCCCAAGGCAGGAATCGAACCCGCAACCTTCTGCGTCGTAGGCGGACCTTCGCCCGTCGTGCCACAACAGTCGTCAGATGTAACGCATTAGAGGTGGGTACTGGGTAGGTACTCTCATACTCTATTAAATTATGTTCTAGTTTTAAATTAACGAATTGAATTGTAATAATACCTACCTAACCAGCCAAACTAGATGAAGAATGTTTGAAAACTAACCGCTTATAGGTACTTAACATTTTTGTGTAGTTACCTACCTATTAGTCTCTACATGTCAAAAAAGAAATTGCGGTAGAGAAGTACATATTTAATAGGGGCTATTCTCAACGTCTCACGTAAGACTTTACCTGTTCTCAGCACCTCACGAAAACTTTTGAAACTAGTTATCATTAATTTAAGTTTCTGTTTTTAATATCTATCAAAACCGGAGAAAAGAACTCAAAAAAAGAGGATAGGGAGGTAAACAAGTGTGGTGCACTTAGGTGCACAAGTGCACCTAAGGCTCCTCCTGGTTAGCGTCGGTCAGTGGGTCAACGGGGTCACCAAGAACGTGTCTCGGTCTACGGACGAGAGTTACACCCCACGTTGGTAACTTACCGGAGCATCAGTACTCCTGTCAATCTGCGTGACCTGTCGGGTCTGGCCCATCATGTCTTTCATGGGGAAAGAGTTGACACGGCCATTGCTGATTCGGCCTTCGGACACGCATACAGTCAGCTGTAAGCCAATGAACGGATCAGTGGAAGAAGAATGATGGATGCTTTCGTTGAGCGTGACAAAGACACAAGACAGATGTTGATGGAAAGAAGGTGGCTTAGATTGCTGAGCGTGAGATAGATGTTGATAGAAAGATTGTTGCTTAGTTTTTTGAGCGTACGATAGTTGTTAATGGAAAGCGTAAGACAGATGAAGATAGAAACATGGATGTTTTGCTTAGTTGGCTGTGCGTTAGATGAAATGAAATGAAATGAAATGAAATGAAATGAAAGTTTATTTCTTTAGGCTTACAAATAAGCACTTAGACAAGTCATATTTTATACTATTCATTATTATCAATTAAAATTATTTTATAGTTCACTTCAATTTTTTGTCCACCAGTGGAAGAAGTGAGAAGAAACCACTAGTATGTTCATAACTTATGTGTCTAGTACATATGATTTGCTTATCTGTAATTTGTTAGATTTTGAGTTGGAGCAAAACTCGTTCCAAGCTTTTTTATCTTCTAGATAATCTGATATTTTGTAATAAGCCTTTTTACAAAGAATATGCTTCACAATTTTTTTAAATTTATTTATTGATAATTTTTGAAACTCACTTGGAGTTTTGTTGTAGAAGCGTATACATTGCCCTTTAAAAGATGCACTTATCTTATGTAGTCTAGTTGTGGGAACAGCGAGTTTATTCTTATTTCTAGTATTTACATTATGTATATCGCTTTTTTTAATGAATCGATTGATATTTTTATGAGTGTACAACAAGTTTTCATAAATATATTGACATGGTACTGTCATTATGTTTATGTCTTTGAATTTATTACGTAGGGATTCTCTAGAAGATAGAGTATTATACCTACTACTCGTAGATGTAGCTAGAAAGCTGGTTGATTAGTTTGCTGAGCTTATTAGATAGATGTTGATAGAAATCTGGTGGCTTAGTTGGCTGTGCTTAAGATAGATGGTTGTTTCGTTTGTTGAGCTTATTAGATAGATGTTGATAAAGAGAAGGTGGCTTTGTTTGCTGAGCGTAAGATAGATGTTAATGGAAATATTGTTGCTTATTTTCTTGACCGTACGATTGTTGTTAATGGAACGCGTAAGACAGATGTAAATAGAAACATGGATGTTTTGCTTAGTTGGCTGTGCGTTAGATAAAGTATATACCTACTACTCGTAGATGTAGCTAGAAAGCTGGTTGTTTAGTTTACTGAGCATATTAGATAGATGTGGATAGAAATCTGGTGGCTTAGTTGGCTGTGCTTAAGATAGATGGTTGCCTAATTTGCTGAGCTTAGTCGATAGACGTTGATAGTAAGATGGTGACTTAGTTTTCTGTAGCTAGAAAGTTAGTTGCTTAGTTTGCTGAACGTAAGATAGATGTTGATGGAAAGATGGTGGTTTATTTTTCTGAGTGTTAGATTAGATGTTGATGGAAAGGTGGTGGCTTAGTTTGCTGAGCGTATAAGATAGATGTTGATAGAAATCTGGTGGCTTAGTTGGCTGTGCTTATGATAGATGGTTGCTTAGTTTACTGAGCTTAGTCGATAGACGTTGATAGTAAGATGGTGGCTTAGTTTTCTGTAGCTAAGACAGATGTAGCTAGAAAGTTAGTTGCTTAGTTTGCTGTGCGTCAGATAGATGTAGCTAGAAAGATGGTGGCCTAGTTTGCTGAGCGTAAGATAGTTGTTAATGGAAAGAAGGTGGCTTAGTTGGCTGAGCGTGAGATAGATGTTGACAGAAATGGTGGCTTAGTTTGTTGAGCTGATTAGATAGATGTTGATAGAGAGAAAGTGGCTTAGATTGCTGAGCGTGAGATAGATGTTGATAGAAAGATGGTGGCTTTGTTTGCTGAGCGTAAGATAGATGTTGATGGAAAGATGGTGGCTTAGTTTGCTGAGCGTAAGATAGATGTTGATGGAAAGATGGTGGCTTAGTTTGCTGAGCGTAAGATAGATGTTGATGGAAAGATGGTGGCTTAGTTTGCTGAGCGTAAGATAGATGTTGATGGAAAGATGGTGGCTTAGTTTGCTGAGCGTAAGATAGATGTTGATGGAAAGATGGTGGCTTAGTTTGCTGAGCGTAAGATAGATGTTGATGGAAAGATGGTGGCTTAGTTTGCTGAGCGTAAGATAGATGTTGATGGAAAGAAGGTGGCTTAGTTTGCTGAGCGTGAGATAGATGTTGATGGAAAGAAGGTGGCTTAGATTGCTGAGCGTGAGATAGATGTTGATAGAAAGAAGGTGGCTTAGATTGCTGAGCGTGAGATAGATGTTGATAGAAAGAAGGTGGCTTAGATTGCTGAGCGTGAGATAGATGTTGATAGAAATGGTGGCTTAGTTTGTTGAGCTTATTAGATAGATGTTGATAGAGAGAAAGTGGCTTAGATTGCTGAGCGTGAGATAGATGTTGATAGAAAGATGGTGGCTTAGATTGCTGAGCGTGAGATAGATGTTGATAGAAAGATGGTGGCTTTGTTTGCTGAGCGTGAGATAGATGTTGATAGAAAGAAGGTGGCTTAGATTGCTGAGCGTGAGATAGATGTTGATAGAAAGAAGGTGGCTTAGATTGCTGAGCGTGAGATAGATGTTGATAGAAAGATGGTGGCTTTGTTTGCTGAGCGTGAGATAGATGTTGATAGAAAGATGGTGGCTTAGTTTGCTGAGCGTAAGATAGTTGTTAATGGAAAGAAGGTGGCTTAGTTGGCTGAGCGTGAGATAGATGTTGACAGAAATGGTGGCTTAGTTTGTTGAGCTTATTAGATAGATGTTGATAGAAAGAAGAGTTGATAGAGAGAAAGTGGCTTAGATTGCTGAGCGTGAGATAGATGTTGATAGAGAGAAAGTGGCTTAGATTGCTGAGCGTGAGATAGATGTTGATAGAGAGAAAGTGGCTTAGATTGCTGAGCGTGAGATAGATGTTGATGGAAAGATGGTGGCTTAGTTTGCTAAGTTTTAGATAGATGTTGAATGGTCACGACTTGTTGGAAATTGTTTCCACATTGTCAAATACCTTCGATCAATTATGAAGATAGAAGTAAAGCCTTAAGGGGAAGAGATGAAGCTACTTACCGACAACACAATATGCATGACCACGTGGAAAGCCACAAACGCAGCCAGGATGAACACGCTCCAAGGCGGGAGCTCAGCTTTTTGCAGATATACAGCGAAGAATATCGTAACGACTGAAACAGACATTGGAAATGAGAATGGGTGAAAATCAAATACAATGACATTTAGTCTATCCTAGTGAAGTGCTGGTCACATACAGCAACTGTACAATGTATCTACCTACATTAATAATACCTATATTATAGCTGCTGTGTGTAAAGTCCTTCACTTATACAAAACTTGTCAGTGACTCAACTTGACCAAGCTAAGTTTGCACCTCGCGTCGTCGCCTAAGTTTGCAGCGAGATGCAAACTTAGACTGGATGAGTTGTTGGTAGTTATTAGGTACAACAAAACTTGGAAAATAATAGAGCAGGTCATATAAACTTACTTCCAAGAATATGAGCGCCGTTGCCGAAGAACCAGTGGAGCCAGTTGAAGATGGGCCGCTTCTTGGTGCCGGGGTGCGGTCTGAAGTATGCACCTGGAATGTTGACACATTTAATATAGTACATTAATAGAGTTATAAGACATTTTCATCATTCCTTATTTTCAATTCATCATTTATAAAACATTTTCATCGCTGTGAAGTAATTACGACAATTGTATTCTAGCAAATTAATGATTGATTGATCGATTAAGATATTTAATACTATCCCAATAATTGAATTCGATTGATTGATCATACGAGCGATGTCTTGTAAGAATCTTTATGATCAAGCAATTTGATCTGCAAATTTGCTTCGATACCTACCTAGTATATGACTTGACCCTGAAATTTATTTTCCTTGATTGCGATAACTTAGCATATTCCAGTTTCCCCGAATTACATTTGCTAAGAATTAAGCTGAAATACAGAATTCCCCCTTATGGGACAAAACAGGAATTGAACTAAAATCTATATCAAGAATACTCCTGTCTACGTTCCCAATCCATATTCAACTTACCAATAGGCTGTATAAAGCACAATATCACAGTGACAAGTCCAGTGATCGCGTGAGGGTTTTCTCCTGTTGTGGACCAGCCACCGACTTCGATCAAGATGAGGATGAAACCGCACACTGTCAGCAACCATGTGGAAACCATCAGGATTCTGTGCCACTGGAAGTTAAATAACAGTTCTATATATATAAAAGAAAGTCGCGTTAGTTACACTATTTATCAGTCAAGAACGGCTGAAAATTATAAATAGCTATAATTAACTTTAAGGCTACCTTTAAATTAATAAATAAATAAATAATGCTGGACAATCCACGCAACATTATCTAGCCCCATGGTAAGCAAAGCTTGTGTTATAGGTACTAGATAACTGATATACATAATACAATAACATTACATAGATAGATATTTTTTATTATACATAGAAAACGACCAGAACACCCGGAACAAATATCTGCAGATCGTACACACAATTGTTCCGAGGCGGGAATCGAACCCTACTAATCGAACCTCCTGCGTCGCAGGCGGACCATTGCCCACCGCGCCACATCGGTCGTCAAAAACAAAATTAAATTATGAAATAAAACATTCTTATTCTTAATTGGTGGGGAGGTAGCTTAGAACCAGGAGACGGACATACATAGGATAATTTTTATCATTTAAACCATTTGACACATAGCTTTCCAAGGGGGTGAAGCCTCGGGGCGCAGCTAGTTTAAATATATTTATTGCGTCAAACATGGTAAAAAAAAGAATAAAAGAATTTATTTATAGCCACACACACACACAATATTAAACAGAGTTACAAAAATAAGGAAAAGACACATAAATACAGAAAAACATAAGTAGTAAGAAAAAAAAACTGGTCTTTTCCTATGTGCGCGGCTAATAAGGTCCCGTCTCAGCTTGTTGTCATTATCGACCGAGGACGATAGTGACACTGGTTTTACAGGCTAGACCTTAAATTGGGGTGACGTCGTGTCTCGAGTAACGGTCCACAGATTAAAGATAAAGATAACAACGTAGTGGTAGGTACCTATAATGTCTCACTGTTACACAGATACTAGACTAGCATTTAAAAAAAACTTTTACCTACGTCATAAAAATCCTGTCATTCAGCCATCTAACGATTTGAAGATCAGCATCAAAATGGACAAGACTTTGATGAGACAGAAGAAACAGACAAAGATATGTTTACTTACAGCGAACCAGATGTCCTTTCCACCCAGAGTTTTGCCCACCCAGGTTTGTCTGAAGTATCTGCAAATACAGAGAGACAAATGAATCACTCGAGAGAGAAGTGTCAGCAGTCCGAAGTTAAACAAACATGTGAAGGAATTTTAACGATCAAGCATACCGAAACGCTTTTGGAGTTTGAGTAGAGGTTGAATCGTGGTCGAGATACGCCTAAAGATATGGGGGCAAGCCTCGTTAGAGTTCACAAGTTCTGTCTGAGCTCTTGTTATCGTTTGACACATTAATTTACTTACTTGCGATAGGTATCAAATCTTTTTTACTTCCCTTCAGACCAGAGATTTTTTTTTGTTTTCTCGTCCGTATAACATACCTAGCCAACAATATCCCAAGCGATGCTGTGCCCAGCCAAGCAGCCAACATGAAGGACCCGTGTAACTTCAACAGCAGTTTAGAAGCACCAGCTGCAGCACCCACGCTGGCTAGCGCCATCGCTTGGCCGGTCGACTCGTAGGCCAAGCTGTGGAAGCCTACTCTGTTCGCATCTGGAATAAAAATATGCATATCACTACATAATATAAAACAAAGTTGCTTCACGCCGTCTGTCTGTAAATTCCTGTGGCAATTTTACAGGGAATCGACCGTAAACTCCTGTGTCGCAGGCTGTGCCACAGATGTCGTCGGTTGAAAGAAAACTCTTAACAAATTATTTATGACCACCTAATATAAAACAAAGTTGCTTTCCGCTGTCTGTCTGTCCCTATGTCTACAACTCAAACTTTAATAACTTTGATTTCTTTAGGGTATTAAAATACGATAATATTAAGCAAATCATAGTATTATGATGATTGATGCTCATTATAATGACTTATTGCCTGCAATTTTCCCTCGATTTCCTAATTCTTTTTTGACTTTGACTTTGGTTTATGAGCACCACAAGACATAGACGTATAGTCATACCCTCATGTGTCAGAGTTTAGATAAGCAAATGTAAAAACACTTAGTCTTCATCAAACTGAAGTGCACACTTTCATGAACACTTATTGATGTCACTAGAAAATCAGATAAGTAGGTTTCAGACAGTAGACGCCTACTTAACCTACTTTTTAATTGATAATATGCACTCTTATTTAGCTTCAGCTACTTTCAGCACATTCACGAAGTTCTGGTAGGTAACAGATACGCAGAGCGGGTTTTATGAACCTGGTTCTTAACTGAAGGTTAGTAATAGATATTCGTCTATGGTAATAGTAACCTACAATTAAAAATGACCTATAAAAGATGTAGAACATGTTGTAAGTATACCTAAAACATGTTATACATCTTTCTGTAGGTCATAGTATAGGTAAACAAGTAGAAAAGCGTGTCGCACTTTTACTCAGAGTTTTTATATCGGCTGATAACCGCTGATCATTATTGTGATTTATTTGCTCACCTAAAATATCTACTCCAAAAACATCTAGTTAACATATTTTACGACCGATGTGGCGCGGTGGAGACGACTGATGTGGCGCGGTGGACGAAGGTCCGCCTGCGACGCAGGAGGTTGCGGGTTAGATTCCCGCCTCGAAACAATTGTGTGCACGATCTGCAGATATTTGTTCCGAGTGTTCTGGTCGTTTTCTATGTATAATAAAAAATATCTATCTATTTAATGTATTGTATTATGTATGTATATCAGTTATCTAGTACCCATAACACAAGCTCTGCTTACCATGGGGCTAGATAATGCTGTGTGAATTGTCCAGCATTATTTATTCATTATTTATTTATTATCATTAAAATCATAAATTAAATCATAAATTTTATATATACATTGATAAAATATTGTGCTGTAATATAATCACTCACCTTTCATACTATCTCCAGAAAGCACCATTAAGTTATACTTATTGCTCGCAAGATCAAACGTCACTCCTTTGACCGTTGACACCGTATCTCTCCTGAACTTGCAGTACACCTTCCCATCAATATTAGAAGACTGTTGCAACTGGACTATATCTTGTGGAGATTCCGACCTGCTCACATAAGGCTCGACTTTCGGGTAAGTCCATGACGTGAACAGGCTGATTCTTCCATTATCGTTCCGTACGCACTCCATAGCACTGTCGTCGCCCATTTTGTTATCCATGCTGAGACCGGCTGCCACGTATTTAGGGTTGCCGGTTCCCTGGATTTCGAAAGTGTATTCTGCGCCTGCTACGAATACGGCTACTATTGCTTTGCAGTCTCCCTTTTCGACGCAGTTTGCGGGGACTCCGAAGCATAGTTTTGTGTCCGCGCAGCCTTGGTAGATTACGTCTTGAGGCTGTGCTGTCGGCTTTGGCTGTGAATTAATTGCGGATTTTGATTACAAAGGACAACATTCTGTCCAATACTATTACCCTTCCTGAGAAGGTCTTTACCTATCAGTTTTATTTTGTGAATCTCTTGTTGATCTGGTTGCCTAAAATTCTATTAACTTGCTTAGTTTTAGTCCAGCTACTTTATTATTTCTTTCTGAATTCAGATAAGAAATACACTGGCTTTGTTTTGGCAAAATTTGTGTTTCACCTATCAGTTTAATTTTGTTAGTCTCTTATGTTTATCTAGTTCCCTGAGTTTCTATTACCTTGCTTAGTTTCAGTCAAACGACTCATTATTTCTTTCTGAATACAGATAAGAAAAACACTGGCTTTGTTCGGCGATATTTGTGTTTCACCTATCAGTTTTATTTTGTTAGTCTCTTATGTATATCTAGTTCCCTGAGTTTCTATTACCTTGCTTAGTCTCAGTCAAACAACTAATTATTTATTTCTGAATTCAGATAAGAAAAACACTGGTTTTGTTTTGGCGATATTTGTGTTACGTCTTAAGTATTATACCTATTAAGATTATTATTTTTAATTTTCAAAGTATTTCTTGTAGTTAAAAGTAGTGTGTTATGATCTTCTCTTATGTCAATATTGTCACATATGTCGTGCCTGTGTGGTATGTTAACATGTCATACTAACTTATAAGTACAAGCTGAAAAACAAACATATGTATACATATTAGCATTTGTGTTAACCATCCTTCGTTGACGTAGAAGCCTTTGATGATAATGTTCTTTTCGAAATTATCCTTAATGTTCTGCAAATTTTTATTGTAATCGAAAATAGTCGCAATGTTTGTTATTGAATAGACTTTCCTTACCTTACTCTCCATAATAACAGGCGGTGGTGCAGTGGTCCGTTCAGTAACCGCCGTCGGCGCGGAGGTCGTTACAACAGTCTCAGGGGTGACAACTTCCACTAGAGGTGACTCGACGCCGCTCCAGAACGTAGCATAGCTCTGAGCTACTGTGGCTCTGGAATTATAGGAGGAAATGGAGATAGGGATTTGTGGTGTCAGCTATGGTCTATTCATAGTATTTGGGGAAAACATGTTCTTGAGTGGAGAGCACGAATCGGTAAATGTAGTGTAGGACGCTTCCGACCAGGTGGGATTACCTGCGAAAGACAGATAGAAGCTGGATGCGTCTAGCTGAAGACCAGGCGCTGTGGCGCTCATTGGGGGAGGCCTGTGTCTATGTGGACTAACAAAGGCTGATGATGATGATGATCTATGTAAGTATATTCTGGTTGTAAAGATAGCAGTAATAATGATCCAGTAAAAATAGTTACCAATTCCGAAAAATTATCTATTCTGTTGCGGTACTTTCCATAAAATTACCTAGTATGATATAGGTATTATCCAAAAAAGTAACTGAATTCCTACAAGTTTTTTATGGTTTAATTGCACGAGTATATTATAGATCTTATCAAGTGTAGCGTAGCGTGGTAATCGTAAACTCAGGTTATATTTCGAACTTGTTGAAAAACAGTAGGTTCTTTGGCCAGAGATCAGAATTAATGATTATTGTTATTTAGGTGTTGCATGTCCTCAACCCATTACAAGCAAGAGGTGCATTGACCTTATCCAGGTTTAGAATTTATAAACATTCTATCTAGGTATCCCACCTAATTTGTGATTCGTCTTTCTTTGGCGTGATAATGTGATCTTTAATCGATAATCGAACTTTTCTTTGATATGCTTAGAAGGGTTTTTATTTTAGACCAGTTCTAGCATGTTCAATCTGATCAAGCTAAAGCAATCTAAAGATTATCTCGCCTAAGTCAACGCTATTTATTTTCTACAGGAGATCAGTGATAAGTCACTCACTATTATAATTTTAAGACTTTAAGCAGCCAAATTGTATTTTTCGTGATTTGAAGAGTCTTAGCCTCAGCATAATGGATGTTTGATTAATGACAATAAAGAAATCTGAATCAGAAAGTCAAGGTGACTATGTCTTTTCTGAAGACCTAAAAATCTTACCTGAACTCGATTCCTCCAAGGAAGTCAATCGGCGCCTTCCATTGGAATGTGAGCGCTGGTTTGTCTTCGGGAGAGGTGTGTGTGGCTGTGTCATTGGTGTTGGTGCAGGTGGTTAGACGGGAGAGGCCAGGTGGCGAGCTAATGAACTGTCCGACGATGATGTCTTGGTTCTGGAAAGGGCACAACGAGCAACACGTTAGAATTTTGTGTCCTAAAAGGTCTGAAGCTTTGATATTTTCTGGAGAACATCGATCAATCTCCGAGAAATGTTTTGTGTGTCGCCCTTAAAGACTCGGGCTGGATCGTTTCGTGACTGGAGATCAACACATAATGACAATAAGTTTTGGCAATATTCTGGAATATTCTTGCAAGCTACTTTTTGTTACTACGAGTACCAAGGTGGCAAACAGGTATGCGGCCCACCTGGCGGAAAGCGTTTACCGCAGCCTATGCATGGACGCCTGTACCATCACGGACATAACACGCGCGTTGCTGAACATTCAAATGTCTTAGAAGACCGTTTTACGAAGGATCTCACCTGTATCTGCCTAGCCTGCAGTATAAACCCTCCAATCGGCAGCGGCGCTCCCGCAGGACTGCCAACAGTCACATTCAGCACATCGCCCTGTCGGACCTGTGCTGATGACGTCAGAATGAAGTATGGAGGCGGGGAGGACTGAGGCTGTATCGTCTCGTGGCGGGGGATCTGGTCTATGCAAGCCTGGAATTAAATTGTATGGTTTTAGGGTTGATTTTTTAATAAGAGGATCCGCTTTCGAAATTAAAACTATAGTTGAAGGGTAAGGTTGTTATAGGAATACCGCTTCTTGAAAACGCGGTTAGTTTTTCGCATGGACAATAATGGACAAGCCTATCTCTTATTAGGTATATTATTGATAGAGAATCTGATCCTTATCGCCAAGTTTTAACAATATCTAAGACTCCAACAGACTCAAAGATATTGTTAGAACTTCTGGTAGATTGAGTCAAAATAAATTCAACGAGCATTCAACGAACTCGAAAGCGCCTTTCGAGTTCGTTGAATGCTCGTTGAATTGTATGCGCTGCGTGCGGTGCCTATAGCAGCGCATCTCAAAATGGAATTAGAAAATGTAGAGTGCCAAAATGTATCCAAAAATAGTAAAACGTTTACTAATATTTAACCTTCTGTTTCTGAGTCAGGGCTGTGCTTAAATATATTTCGGAATAATCAAAAATTGAAATTAGTCAATTTCGCAAGTCAGTGAAAATTTGAATGGCAAACATTTTTGATGATTGCCATCAGCTTTTATAGCTAAACCGTTTTGATTAATGCCAGGATAAATAATGAAGGTTATTGAAACTCACCCCAGATGGCGCTCCTGAGCCATGTTGATGTGAAGTTCTAATGATCAGCGATATCGTCAGCAGTAAGCACGGTATTCTTTTTCTTGGAAGCATTTTGTATTCTGGAAAGATAATATTAAATTAGACATTGTTTATTATAAATAATATTAAATGTAACATTACAGCTAAGTCGTTACATTCATCATCAGCCTATGTTAGTCCACAGCTGGACATAGAACTCCTCTAATGAGCGCCACAGCACCACCAGTCATCCCACCTGGTTGGAGGGCAAGACGTTACATTATGCACATAATAAAAATAAAAAAAAGGACAGAAAAATAAAATATAAACATGGCTTGCATAAAGAGTTTCTGAAGTTATCAGGGCTTATCTAACTTACTAATATTATAAAGAGGAAAGGTTTGATTTTTTGTTTCTTTGTATTGAATAGGCTCCGAAACTACTGAACCTATTTGAAAAATTATTTCACCGCGTTGCGTTGTAAAGTTACACTATCCCCGGTGAACATTGGCTATATTATATTTTAGAAATGCCAAATTCGAAATTAACGTCGGTGAAACCGCGGAAAACAGCTAGTTTTATATAGTTCCCAGACCTAGACATTGCATGGGCAACTAAGGTTTGCAAGATAACCTAGATAGATATGTTTCCTTGCTTCTTGACTATCTAGGAGCCACTTAGTGTTAATTTTGAACGAGACTGATTGAGTCTAAAGATGAGTATTCGACTCTAGATTTAAATGGTCCACTAACGAAAATATTTGTTGCACAACAATGATTCACAACGATGTCTCGGTGATGTTTAACATTAGTTACCGTGACGACGCTGTGTTTGTTGTTGCGAGTGACTCGTCATTCGTCATAATTGCCTATGTTCTTCGGAGAGATAGTACTTAATCGGACAATAAGGAAGAAAAAGTACCCAAGATATCTTAGGTACATTTTACGTCAAAGTTATCTAACTGACTGATGGAAATGGTAAGACGCCGATCATATTTCTATGTCATGTATTGTATTGTAATTAAATGAAATCAATGCATTATGTATATCATTCATCTAAAATACCCATAACACAAGCTCTGCTCAGCCTGGGGCTGGATGATGCTGTGTGGATTGTCCAGCATAATTACCTATACCGGCTATACCTACCTAACACAAGCTCTGTTCTCTCAAATTCGATCGAATCGTGTACGAAAACAACACTGAAAGCTACCTTTACGCAATGGTACAATAATTCGTGAACCATAGACTAAATTAGCCGTCAGAAAAATAATAGAATTCCAATATTTGCTCATTATCACAAGCGATTAAAGAGACTGTGACGAATAGAATGCGAAAATCTGTCCACGGTTGTCATAATCGTAATTTTCATAGATACGACTTACGTACACTGACAAAGATTGTGTGCTAATGCCAAAAGATGGTGATTTAGATGCGATACTATTGTCATAGTGATGCGATTCTGTTAGTGGAAATTATGCCCCTGTTTTGCTTAAGCTATATGGTGCTGTGTGAATTGTCTAGCATTATTGAAATATGTGAGGAACACATAGGTATAGGTACTTCGAGTGACTTAGTTCTGTATTGGTTGATTGATCGGACTTACTGAAGCATATACCTTCCTAGAAACTTAATCACGGACCAGGCACAGGTTTCCTGTTAAATATATCGGAAGTCAAGCGACTAATTGTTTTTGCAACAGGAAATCAAGTTACTGTCTGATTTGTATGACATCAGACGAGGTCTGAGGCGGTGGAGACAGAGATATAGCAGACAACAAGTGGGAGGGAGATGGTGTCTTAAGGTCAAACAGTGAAGGGAGTCATGGTTGAAAGGTGACGTAGGTATAAATGGGACGGTTTTAAATTGTTATGGTCTCTGAGCTAGACTTGTAGTTTAGAACCTAGATTACAATTTGTTTTTTTTTCTCATTTTGATGTACATAGGTAACTTTTTAATGCATTCAGCTTTTGTTATGTCTGGTGGTTACATTGCTGCTTTGTTTTTTTTAATACTGATTCATCGTAGTTTTCCTATTTATAATAAATACAATAATAAATCATTTATTTCGGTTGTTTACCATATTTGTTGTATGTATATGTTTACTAAAAATATCTTAGATTCTAGAATCGTTTAGTACCTACCTACCTACTACACTGAATGTGCCATTCATAACGCATGAGATTGATGAGTCTATACCTATTTATCTATCTGTTATTATTGTGGTTATTATTATTTAAGGTACCTTAAGTAGTAATTATTTTTAAAAAAAATTAATGAAACCGAGGCGCAAGGATGAAACTTGGCTTTAGTTTTTCCATATAAGACGTACCTATATAATATAAGGTATGAATTTTGGTTTACCTACGTACGAAAGTAAAAATGAATTATTTTTATTAGTTCGTTTATGACCTAGATATATCTATAATTTATTTCAATTTACAAGCAAATACAAACTAGCGACAAAGCGTTACAAGGTTATGAAACCGGTTGACCGTCAAATATTTTTTGTCGGTATAATCATGGTCCATTTGATCCGGAATTCGGAAATACCTAAGTATGTTTAAATTCCGGAAAAACCTCCGGTCGTTGCTGGTTGCATTTCGTTGTAATCATTGGGTTTTATTGTAAGATCCATCCTAAATAGTTAGTTTTCAACAGTTATACAACAAATGGAAGTGCCCGATTTCTTCGCTATACTTAGTCCTTTTCATCTTACTGGGAATTGGGATAGGTTGTTCCGCTCCAAAAATAGCATTTTGAAGGTTGTCTCTGACCAGGATTTTAAAAACCCTATTTTTATGCTAGATTTCCCATAAAATAGAAGGAAACAACCGACAACCGTTGGGTTAAACGTGTTCTTGAGTGGAGACCCCGACTTGGTAAACGTAGTGTAGGACGCCCTCCGGCCAGGTGGGATGACGACCTGCGAAGGACTGCGGGTAGATGCTGGATGCGTCAAGCTGAACACAGGGCGCTATGGCGCACATAGGGGGAGGCACAGTGGCTGATGATGATGATGATGATGATGATGATGAGAGGGAAACAGAAAGTGACCTGCGCTAGTTTTATGCGTCGTGATATCTTTAGATTAAGTATTTTAATTGTATTTCTGTATAAATCACTACAAAGTTTAAATTTAAAACAAAATCACTTCCCGCTATCGGTCTGTCCCTATGTATGCTTAGATCTTTAAAACAACGCTACGGATTCTAAAGGAAGGTTCATAAATCATTTGATACATAGATTTCCACGCGGGCGAAGCCGCAGGGCGCAGCTAGGAAATAAATAAATAAATAATGCGGGACAATTCTATCATTATCTAGCCCCTTCTCGTAAAATGTGTTATTCGCCTGTAATAAACGAATTTAATTGAATTTATTTTAATAATAATTGTCGTAGTCGTAATAAGTAGCTTAGTAGTTCAAAAGCATGTTGGAAACATAAAGCAGAGTTGTTAGACATTTGATCCTGCGTAATGCTTGACTAATATTTTAAATACCTACCTTACCAAATTAACAGTTTACGACTGCAACAGTCGTTTCAGTAACGCACTAAACACGCCACTTGCTCAAGAATTTCAACTGCTCGTAACGACCGAAATTGACCGAATATCTTGCGTTGTCGCAATCGCAAGTTCTATTACAATCTAGGTAGGGTTGTAGGGTTATTTTATTTTATTTTTGCTTTATTCGGAAGACAAACAGTTTTACACACTTAACAGATAACTTAAATAAAAACTTATAAGCATTTATGTGTTGATGAAGTCACTTAGGTATAAGGTTTTTATAATAAGAGTAATTTTTTTTTGTGAATTTGAACTATTTAGTGCTGTACCTACCTCCCTTTTTGGTACGAAATAACACGGCTTTATTTTTTTATTACATCTAGCATGTTAGCACGTACTTTTAAAATCAATATTTAGGTAAATAAAGTTGCTATGGGAATTCAAAGTATTGGAAAGTGAAAAAAAAATATTACCTAGGTGTTTTTCTGAACTTCCGATTAACTGAAAACTTCTTTAGTTCATCAAAACTACATACATAGAATGAATAAAAAATAAGTGTTTATTCTGAAAATCTGCCATTTTGAATATAATACCCTGAAAACTACTAAATTTTGTCTCCATATCACAACAGAATCTTTGCTGAGGCGCATCGCACGCACTATCTAGAATTTCTTTCATCTATAGACGATTATGCATCGATACAATTATCATGGTAAAGCGATTAGTTAGTAGAATTCCGCCCTTCTTGTCCGACAACCCTGGATTTAAGTGTATCTGAAGGAGGTCACGATTAATTTTGTAAGAACGGCCTAGTTTGGTCCTGAAAAGTGGGTTATTTGTGCCACCACAGTTAATTTATTCAAAGGCTTTCTTAAGGTGTAGCAGGTCGATAGCTTAGACCTCGTTTCCTCGACCTCAATAAGACGATACGTTTTGTCTTAATTTGCTATTATTTTCCCATAAAAGCCTTTTCAGGCCCGAAAGTGTTTGGCTGACTACAGTGTAACTTTTCACTTCTTCCACTAGTGGACAAAAAATTGAAGTGAATAGTAAAATAATTTTATTTGATAATAATTTATATATAAAATATGACTTGTCTAAGTGCTTATTTTGTAAGCCTAAAGAAATAAATGATTTTTTACTTTACTTTACTTTTGTAAGGCTTTGTTATTATAGTGCGTAAGCCTTTGCACTTTTGGTGATATTGATATCTAAGAAATGAAATAAGTCGCGGGTTCAAGTACCGTAGAAAAAGAAAATAAAATGGGATATTATTTAATTTCTTAGTGACTATACACATTTATCACATTTTGAGCAATGTAGCAATGTATTAGATGATTTCACTGAAGCTTTTCTGGCGCATAAAGTCCGACTTACGATTACAACACAACAGTCATTTATAACGGGATATTTACTATGATTTGATTTGCTCGCAGTGCCTTCAGTTATTCCGTGACCATGGCGTATGAAATTGTTCCGAAATAAAGAAATACTAAAAAATCAATGTGTCACCATGAGAGTTTTTAAAGTTTTATGAATACTATAGTATGTTAAACTCTTGCTGTACTTATATTTATATTTACGCAATCGTGTAGATATTATACTATAGACAGTTTAATTCAAATCCTTAGTTACGCTGCTTGGCTACGCTACACACTAGATACAGTTCCTCTTTATCTATGGTCCAACCAATTACGATAGTATTGTCGGTTTACATAGTTTAAACTCTGAAAACATATTTATCAAGTGTCATATAATGCCATGGGCTGTTTAATCAGGTCATGGACTGTTTCGACATCTCTATCTATGGTTGCATCGACCACAGTTCAATGCACCTGCACAGGCATGTGTTCTACTTAGTGGCGTGTGTCTTGACATGCATATAATACCTACCTAGTCCTACATATATATCGATAGCATTCGGTAAAGTCATTAATTGGTCCGATAAACCAGGGCCCTTACACGTAAAACGTAAATAAGTTCAAGATTCGTTTTCGTGCAATCGCTATCTTATGCAAGTGATTTGGGAGTTGGTTTTGACTTTAGTCGCATGTGCCTTGACATGCATATATCGATAGCATTCGGTAAAGTCATTAGCCGATAAACTGGGCTATTGAAGGTTTTCATTTATAGATAAAAGAATAATAGAATAAAAAAAGTCTGTGAAGTTACTGGTTTACATAATTACATGGCATCTATAAAAGTTAATTACATACTTAATTATCTTAAGTTACAAAAGTGTATATTGTATTAAGATTCTGCAGTGCTTCGGACATGTTTGCCCAGACACGCACCGACACCTTCGATGCCATCTGGCGGAAAAAGTCAGCTTCACTACTCAGCGGAACCCGCAGGAGTGGCAACACCTTCCTAACTGCGATTGCTGGAAAATTTAACTGTCCGGTAATGCACCAATTGGTCCAAAGGACAAAATCTGTCGTTAATTATAAGTACTAACATCTAGTTATAAGCAAACACATTGGATTATTATTATCTGAATAAATGAATTTAATTATTATTAATTATTAAGTATATCAGTCATCTATTACCCATAACATACCTAACACAAGCTCTGCTTAACTTGGGGCTAGATAATGCTATGTGGATTGTCCAGCATTATTGTTTATTATTAATTTGTATGAAGGTAGGACAACTCACACAAATTGAGGTGGTCTTCTTAAGAAATAAACAACAATAAGTAATTAACGCAAAAAGCACTGCTTTAAAATTCAAGGATAAACCATCAAAGAATTACTCAGCGTGACGAATGCAGTCTGCAATTGCATTTATCACACTGACAAGTTCTTTGTTTATCATACCACCTACATAATTGACTGCTTTATATTATACCTTTTGTTATTCGAACGTTTAATGAACTTGCTTAAAAACTGCAAATTCTTACAGGTAGATAATTGGATTTAAATATGACGACAGATGTGGCGCGGTGGGCGAGGGTCCGCCTGCGATGCAGAAGGTTGCGGGTTCGATTACCGCCTCGGGACAATTGTGTTTAAAATCTGCGGATATATTTTCCGTACTGGTCGTTATATTTATGTTAAATAAAACATATATACCTATCTTTGTAATCTTATGTATTAAGCATATCAGTCATCTAGTTCCCATAACACAAGCTCTGCTTAGCTTCGGGCTAAATTATGCTGTGTGGATTGTCCAGCATTATTTTTATTTATTTATTATTATTAATATTCCTACAAAAGTAGCCTATGTTGCTCTATATCCTTTCAACTAACGCTATGACAAAAATCAAGTCGATTGGTTGCTTAGTTAGCTTAGAAGGAAGGACAAACAACCAAACATACTTCCAATAAATGTTTTTAAACTTACGCGATCAGAACACACTTTCGTATTTATAATATCAGTTAGGATATCCAAGAGGAGCGGGTCAAATTCAGATTCAGATAATTTATTGTCATCTTCTATACTAATATTATAAAGAGGAAAGGTTTGATTTTTGTTTGTTTGTTTGTAACGAATAGGCTCCGAAACTACTGGACCGATTTGAAAAATTCTATCACCGTTAGGAAGCCTAAATATCCGTGGTGAACATAGGCTATATTATATTTTCAAAAAAGTAAGGGATCCTTACTAAAACTCCAATAATGTTAACCCAATGTGTGAAAAATGTACCTATAAAATTCCTTGCATATCAATACGCCATTTTTTCTAAATAAACGTGGTTGCCTAGCAACGCTCTTTTGACAACAAAGGTTTGATAACAATTTACTGTATGGAAACTCTTTTGTTAGGTTTTACGCCTCTTGCATATCAATACGCCAGTTTTTCTAAATAAACGTGGTTGCCTAGCAACGCTCTTTAATGACAACAAAGGTTTGATAACAATTTACTGTATGGAAATTCTTTTGTAATGTTATAAAGAGGAAAGGTTTGATTTTTTGTTTGTTTGTTTGTAATGAATAAGCTCCGAAACTACCGGACCGATTTGAAAAATTCTTTCACCGTTGGGAAGCTACACTATCCCCGGTGAACATAGGCTATATTATATTTTCAAAAAAGTTAGGGATCCTTACCAAAACTTCAATAATGTAACTAAAGACGTAAAAAAATCACCTAATAAAGTGAAATTCGAGTTTAACGGGGAACAGATGACTTTACTTCATAAAGTCAAAGTCAAAAATCATTTATTTCTTAAGGCTTACAAAATAAGTACTTAGACAAGTTATATTTTATACATAAAATTCCTTACTTACTATTACACATAATAAAATCACAATAATGTAACTTAAATTAAATTATGAGACTATGACTCGTCAAAAACTCGGTCTCGAGACTAACCATGACGTCTTCCAAGACGGTGGTGGGTAGAAAGGTAGTCGGGTTTTCCCAAACAGCGTGCGTAGCGTACGGTGACGGGGTGACCACGTTATTTTCCTGTCTCACAGATATCATATGTACCTACATTATATCCGGTGATTTCGTATACAACAGGTTTTTGTTTACGTCTTAAGGTTGGTCGTTTTGTGTTAGAGCCAGATTTTTTTTTTGTTTTTTTTTCTGCTTTAGAAGAGGAGTCATATTAATGGATACTTGTCGAACGCAGATAAATATTAAAAATTAAAGAAAAAAAACTAGTATTAATATACTAACTTGGCGCAAATCGGGATATTTTTTTTCTATTAGCTTATGAAAAAATTAACTTCGGTTCATTTGTATATTTGTATAGCATTTGGGAAAATAAGAGATTTTGGGTAAAAATCAATTTTTTTATAATAAAATAAATAAATAAATGCTGGACAATTCACACAGCATTATCTAGTCCCATGGTAAGCAGAGCTTGTGTTATGGGTACTAGATAACTGATATACATAATACAATATAGTACATAGATAGATATTTTTTATTATACATATATAGAAAACGACCAGAACACCCGAAACAAATATCTGCAGATCGTACACACAATTGTTCCGAGGTGGGAATCGAACCCGCAACCTGCGTCGCAAGCGGACCTTCAGCCACCGCGCCACATCGGTCGTCAAACGCAAGTTGTATTCCTTGTAGAATGGAGAAATTATAAAAAACTACAAAACAATTAAATTCTCTGTAGGTTTGTATTCTGCCTTCACCTCGTATAACTAACGGGTTTTATTGCCATTTTATTAGTGTTTTTATGTGTTTTGGTTTAATTTGTATGGTTTCTTCTATCTTTTTAATTGGTACCCATGCATTCTGCGTTGCGAAACCAACAACGTGAAGAAATGCTACACAGCCCAATCATCTAGTAGCTCTGCTTAGTTTGGGGCTAGATGATGCTGAGTGGATTGTCCGGCATTATTTATTTATTTGTTTTAGTAAGGTGTTACCAAACTACCAACCTACCAAAACATTAATCCATGATTTCACTGAATGAATCAAATATGTATTAGACTTTATGTGGCACTGCAGCACGAGGAAATAATAATTCTACATACTCATCACCATAATATTAAGAACCTAGATAAAGAAGTAGTAAGTTAATTACGAAATTCCCACGCTGTTTGAGTCATTCAACAGAATAATAACAGTAACTTACCTAAGGCCAACTTAAAACAAAACAATAAAGGTTGAACACCCCTGGCTTCAAACAAAATCAACTTTAGCAAAGACGAAATAAGAAACAAAATAGTTATTCAAGTTCAAGACGCTTACAAGTGTGCTTAGACCTGGAACTACCGTTGCAATTCAAAACCTTATCGTGTACAGAATAAGAATTTTAGAAAACAAGTGGGCTCGGTCAATGTCATTCAGAAGAATTTGTAATCGTCGGGTACTTGCGTGTCTAAGTTGTTATAAAGTTTCGAGTAATCTTGCATAATGATTTAAAACAAGTTCCTTGTTTCAATGAGCTGTAGCTTATTCAATAGTTAGTAAGATTATAGAGACACTCGTTTTTGCCCACGGCTTCGCAAGCTTTGTTTGTATGGAAAAATGTTTATATTTTCTTCTCTTCTTTTAAGGTTATTTCTATCCCATCGGAACTTTATGGGATAAAAAGTACCTACCTGTATACAAAATTTCAGCACGATCCTTTCAGTAGTGTTTGTGTAATGGTGGCTCTCCACATGGCTATTTGTATTTGTGTATTTGGCATATTTGGCAAACAATTACCATGCGTGGACAGTTTATTTGACAAAGTGTTGCCTTATTTGCCTATTTGACAAATAAGGCGAATACCAAATACGCGTTACCGTGCGCTTGTCGGTTTCTCGAGGCATATCAAAGCAGTCAAATAGGCAAATACGCAATAAGCCGTTCACACAATGGCCGTATTGGCACCTTGCGCTCTGCTCAGTCTGCTGCCAAATGTTTGTGTGTTTGTTATTTGTGTGCCATGTGTGGATGGTCGTACTTGCCTCTTTTTGCATGTTCTTCAGAACGTCATATTATTTTGCCTAAAACCCAATAGCAAACACAAATAGCCATGTGAAGTGCCACCTTAAGAGACTAACAAACATCCATACAAACAAACTTGCAATGCGTTCCGCCAGACAACAGTTGTCTATTCAACTAATAGGTGTTATCAGAAAGAATAAATTTTGTCACATTGCGCATTGTAAGGTTTAGAAAGTCGTGTAGGTATGTACAAAAACAGCGCAAATTGAAAGGACATTCATTCGATCAAGGTCTTGCTTCAAATATTGTGATACGGGCTTCCTGTTATTTGTACCTTGTAGAACAAAAGGTAGAAGGTATCATGCCTACTAAATTGGTATCGGTTTACGTGTATTTAACTAGTTTCTGCCCGCGGCTTCGCGCATGTTGTTTCTGTATAAATGTTTTATTTGTATTTCTATCCAATGGAAACTTATTTGTCTGACAAAAGGAGCCTATGTCTATGCCTATATGTCACATATAGGCATAGACAGGATCGGGCTCAAATTTTGCATACACGTAGCCTTAGGCCTGGATACACATATAATATGTGTATCCAGGCCTAAGGCTACGTGTATGCAAAATTTCAGCTCGATCCGTTCAGTAGTTTTGGCGTGAAGTAGTAACAAACATCCATACATGTAAACTTTCATAATTATAATATTAGTGTGATGTCATTGCCGAATTAACGGGTAAAAATAATTTAAATAAATAAATACTTTGCCTGTTATCATTAAATTAAATGACAGTTACCAACTACAACAATTCCTTGTAAGTAACCCGTCTGGTTTCTATGCAGATTACACAAACTCACGTAACATGTTTGCACGCATGAGAAAGTAACGTGTAAAGCCGCTGGCCGACTGCTGCACGATGCCGCAACGAACATAGAGGCTACGGGTGTCAAGGAAATGTATGTGATAAAGCCGCTGTGTCACCGCTACGCATGGGGCTACACGACGCACGTTTGTATAACTTAGCTTTGCAAGAAACTATATTATGTGATAGTGATAACGCCCACTGCAACCCACGAACACACTACGCATGAATAAATCAAGCACGTCGTTGCTAAACGCGTGACTAGTTCAAATATGGTACACGGTACACGTAAAGCGGTGATGTATGCCCACTTTATCAAACAGTGTGGTCGTGCACAGCGTGCGTGGGTATTGTGTGCTGCAGTGGATGTAGTCTGACGTTGTCAAACAAACGAATCCATGCAGATGAGGATACAGGCGACTGGGCCCACTACAAACTACTACTAGTTATGTATGGGCCCAGTCGCCTGTATCCTCATGCAGATAAAATGCGACGTACGGCCGTGCACAGCGAGCGCCCCGCGGTGGTACAGCGGCTTTATCATTAGCACCAATGCAATGGAAAGCCACTTGTTTGTTGACTGAAGCGATTAATAGCAGATTCTCCGGAAATTCCCGATTTTTTCAATACAACCCGTTTTTGCTTTTCCTAGTTCATACGCACTATTCCCAGGTAAAAAATACTCTTAAAAATCTATCTAAGTAGATACCCACGGTGCACGCATCTAGTACAGCAGAGGCTAGACAGTAAATGGGTTTTCTTTTTATTTAAGTTGCTATGAAAAAAATAATACTAACGATTGAGCCTTTTGATCGGTATCGTTAAATAAGGTGTGATTTTTTTCTTGTTCAATTTGGCGGTTTCGATTCCTGATGTGTAACTCAGGAATCGAACCCGCCAAATTGAACAAAAAATCAGCAATTATTCAAAAATCTTTGAATGCAGTTTAAATAGATTTTAAAATTAAAATTAAATCTCCTTTCAGAAAAATTGACAATCTACAATATTATAAGGTATTTTCCCTCCATGTGGCATGGCTGTGGGACGCTCTGTATAAATAACTCTCAGTGCCTTCAGTATCAAAAATTATTAAAACGTTATTTAACATTAGTCTGGTACAATATTATAAGTGTTAATCATGTTGTAATATACTCTCAGTACCTATGACGACGCTCATCAAGTTCGGTGAGTCTAAATCTACCGGGGCGGGCGGCGGCGGCACGATACACCTCAATCTGTCCCGAAAACTCAAACGTCACAAACTCCGGCAAGTCGTCGGTATTGTTACGGGAGACTGCATGCTAAGCAAACACCTATTTAATTTGGATATCACGGACAGCCCCCTTTGCAGAGGAGACGGCAGCGCATGTGCTTGTAGATTGCGACAGCGTGGCTTCTCAAAGACGGAAACACCTTGGGACACCGAGGACGTCTAGGGTAGGTAGGCGCACTAAATGCTAAAAACTATTTGTTGGCTGGTGATATGAATCCCAACCGGCGGCGTGACCAGCGTGGGGATTATGGGCATTCAGTTCAAAGATATTTATTTTCTAATTTACAACATACATGTTACTTACATGATAAACTTAAGCTAAGTATTAATATTACTTATGTTATTTTTCCGCATTACCCCCATGAGAAGAAAAAGTAAAATAATGCTGGACAATTCACACTGCATCATCTAGCCCCAAGCTAAGCAGAGCTTGTACTAGATGATTGATTGGTTTGCATAATAATATAATACATACTAAGATAGATATTTTTTATCATAGAAAACGACCAGAACACACGAAACAAATATCTGCAGATTTGACACACAATTGTCCCGAGGCGGGAATCGAATCCGCAACCTGCTGCATCCACATCGATCTTCGCAGATGATGCTGCGTTGATTGTTCGGAATTATTAATCAATTTATTATTTATTTTTTGGTGAGTTTCTAAAATTTCCCGCGCAGTTCCACATAACATAATCTACTCAAAGCTTTCTGGCAGTAACAGTACGTACAGAAATGCGATCACAGCTACAAAAACCAGTACAAAGACATGGTGTTCTCAAGGGTAACCAGTAACCAGTTAGCGCGATCACGTAGCGAGGCGCGCTGTAGACTTGCAATGATTTAGTAAGGTTGCTTTAACGGGAGGTCGGCTTAGGCGAGAGAGAGATGGGTGACAGGTTGACACAAGTGTTTTTGAAAGCCTCTAACTAAACTATAGGTACTCGGTTGTAGAGTGTACTAAGGTAACAGATAGGTACAATCACTATTTATAAATTTTAGACCTAACCTCAAAAACATACCTCGGTACAAACTTCAAGAACGCATAATCGCACAAAGGTAGCAAAATGATAAAAAAGCGGTATGTACTTTATGTGTTACATACAATACAATATAAATAAAAACTAATAATTATTGCTGGACAATCGACACAGCATCATCTTATCAGAAGTGAAGCGTACATTGACAATACCTACAACACCCGGAACAAATATTTGCAGATCGTACAAATATTTGTTCCAAGATCGAAACCACCTGCATCACAGTCATGATGACCTTCGCCCGCCGCCATGCCCTTGAGCAAATTCAATAAATCAAGCACATATTCGCATAATTTCAATGAATCAAGGTTAATTTTTATGTAAATTATTTATAAGTACCCTACAAATTTGCAAATTTGGAAAACCAAATGCTATCGCTTCTTTTTATCCTTAAAAACCGCGTGCACGTGTGGGAGCTGTTTTTTTTACTAAATCAGTACCTAGGTATCTTCATAACCAAAAACATAATACCGACTTACCTACTAAAGGTTTAGTAGGTAAGTATTTGGTTTTTGGTGATGGTAGGTATGGTAATCTGTTAGAATGAGGAAAAAAATCTACTTTAAAGTCATCGCTTGGATGACAAGATGATTTGGGATTTCTAACAGCTGACTCCTACATCAACAGTAAACAAGATAATAATTTAAACATAGAAATCTAAATAATAAGCTACTTGTTTAGTTTTCATTTAAATAATACGAACAAATTTGAACTATTTGTTACATTTGGAACAATGGAACTTACTGTCGATATCAACGAAATGAAAAAAAAACGCATCCAGCGTGAATTCAACCCAACTTTCATTTATTTAAACTTAGGAAGGTACAAAATAAGCTCAATAGACAAGTAGGTAAAATTGTAGGACTTTACAAGTGGACCGCGAATAGCATAGCCATCAGGCTATGCTATTCGCGGTATATGGTAGGGTATGTATTCTTATATAACCAAAATTTTATTTAACCATCATCAATCATATTTATATTTATTTAAAGGAAAACCAGAAGCTTATATTTTTATTTATATTTTTATTTTTGCTGGACAATTCACACAGCATTATCTAGCCCCATGGTAAGCAGAGCTTGTGTTATGGGCACTAGATAACTGATATACATAATACAATACATTACATAGATATATATTTTTTATTATACATAGAAAACGACCAGAACACCCGAAACAAATATCTGCAGATCGTACACACATTTGTTCCGAGGCGGGAATCAAACCCGCAACCTCCTGCGTCGCAGGCAGACCTTCGCCCACCGCGCCACATCGGTCGTATATATAACACAATAAAAAGTTTATAAATACTAGAAAGCTTATTGAAGGTTTTCACGGATAAATAACAGAATAATATAATAAGAAGAGACTGTGAAAATAAAGTGAATTGGTACATATAGCATCTATAAAGTTAAATCAAATAATTATCTTTAGGTTACAAAATTAACAATAATGTTTACTCCAAAAACCTATCACCAACATTATAATTATTGTACATATGTAACCATCTTGAATCTGTGATTATTTTCATTATCGTCATCAGATGATAGTGAAGATAATGAGGTTTAATCGTGAAGATTCAAGATGTTTTAATCGTAGATGAATAATTTGTCTTTTAATTCCAAGAGCAATTATGTCAATTAGTACGTTAAGTAGGCAAATCTATTGTCTGTTTGAATGTGGTTTGAATGCATTAACAAACAGGCATTATCGATGCCGGTGTCATCACCCTTAGGTACTCATTGCTTAGAGATGCTGCATGATGTTGTAAATATTCTGTAAACTTTAGTTAATACTGATAAGGAGTAATTGTACTAATCAAGTCTGCTTTGTAGGTATGTATAGCGACTTGCGTAGACAAGTAATTTATTTTATGTTTATTTTATTTTTCGTTTCAGTTTAAAGGTTTTAAAGATTTTGAGAAACTTTTCTGAGATGTTTTTGGACACCTACTGAATACTGAACTCATATTTCTGCAACAAAAATGGATTTTGAACGAAAATTTAGTTATTAAAAATGCAATTTCAATATCGCTCTAAAATGCTACGATACTATGGCGTCTAACTGTATGACGTCACCGATGCATACACATCTGGTGATACATAATAACCATATTTTTTTTTATAAAAAATAATTTATTTATTTACAAAGAAAATCGTAATTTCACGCCCATTCCTCTTTTTCCATAAGCTCATAGGTACGTCCACTGCTGAAAATTATTCCCTCAAACAAGCGGGGTTTAATTGTTTATTGTAAACTAGCGACCCGCCCCGGCTTCACACGGGTACAAAATGCATGTATTACATAAATATAAACCGTCCACTTGAATCACTCTATCTATTTAAAAAAACTGAATCAAAATCGGTTGCGTAGTTTTAAAGATCTAAGCATACAAAGGACAGACAGCGGGAAGCGACTTTTTTTGTACTTAGTTATGATATTTGTCAAGGAATCTATGTAACAATTCGAATAACAAGGATGTTTTTTAGTTCTTGCTAATATTTTTATTTATCTGTGCCATTGACACGTAATTTACTTGTTTGTAGTTAAAATGCGTGACAAAGCAACCTTCACGGTTAGGTTGTCCTCTGTCAAAACATAAGTAGGTAGATTAGGCTCTCGGCGATAAGGCCGCCTTTTGTAATAGGTATGTTGATCTATCCGAATTATGCTAACCAATCGCTTTACTCATCATCAACCTATGTTAGTCCACTGCTGGACATAGGCCTCCCCCAATGAGCGCCACAGCGCCCTGTCTTCAGCTTGACGTATCCAGCATCTCCCTGCAGTCTTTCGCAGGTCGTCATTCCACCTGGTCGGAGGGCGTCTTACACTACGTTTACCGAGTCGTAATCGCTTTACTATGACAATTATACTATCGAAGAATCGTCCGAGATAGATTAGAAGACAGAAACGTTAGTACAAAGTGCATGATGTGCTATTTGCCCGGAGCGTTTGATAGAATGGTTTCAACCTTGACACTTATGACACGCATCCCTCTTCGTCTGCAGTTTCTTTCATCAAAGGTAAGTGCCAAAATTGGTCATTGTGAGGTGATATCATTGTTATTGTATTGTATTTATTTAACTCAGATAATAAAATCCATAGTATACATTCGTATACATTGACGACCGATGTGGCACGGTGGGCGAAGGTCCGCCTGCGACGCAGGAGGTTGCGGGTTCGATTCCCGCCTCGGAACAATTGTGTGTACGATCTGCAGATATTTGTTCCGGGTGTTCTGGTCGTTTTCTATGTATAATAAAAAATATCTATCTATGTAATGTATCAGTTATCTAGTACCCATACCACAAGCTCTGCTTACCATGGGGCTAGATAATGCTGTGTGGATTGTCCAGCATTATTAAATTATTATTATTACATTCAATTAAACATTATAACATTAATTAAATCATAATAAATAATAAAACATGAATACATTGAATAAGATAAAATAGTATTAAATTAAAAATGAGTATAAATAAGAATGGGATTAAAATTAAATTAGATTAGTTTCACAAATAAAATAATACAAAATTAAGTTCCAAAGTATTTAGTTTAGTTATTGGTGCAGCTTTTAATTTGGTGGAATTAGGTATAATAGTATGGCTTTATGATTTTATTAGAATTTGTTGCGATCGATATTCATAGCAAAGACTTCAATCAATAAATTTCATTCCGGCCCTGGTGGGGGCACAGAGAGGGGCCTCGAGGCTTGGCCTCATTACCCCGGCGTCAACTCGAGGGGTGACGACCCCTCGGTCCTTGGGTTTTGTGGGAATATAAGCACACAGATCCCCTGGTACTGTCCACGATCCTATCCATCCATGGTTGTCTGGTAGAGATCGCTCTTGAGCGATAAGACCGCCAATTGTATATAGTTTTTTTAAGTTTTTATTTTACATTGTCATTTTAGTGTGCAATAAAGAATTATCTATCTATAGTTTTTTTCCCCTTCTCAATGTTTTTTTTTTTTTGCTTCATTTGGTTTGTACAAGAAAAGACTTCAACGCGCACTCACTGAGTGTAATTTTTTTTGACGGTTTTGATGACTTGTTCTGATTTGATGAGTCGTTATTTAAATATATTTTTTTTATAACTACGCATTTTTTCAAACAAACACTTACATATTTTTTAAATAGATACTTACCGTTTTATTCAACAGGCTACAGATGTTGGATTCGGTAACTGACAGGGCGCTATGGCGCTCACTAAAGGAGATCAATGTCCAGCAGTGGACTAATAAAGGATGATGATGATGATTCTATCTACTTGTCTTAGGTATTTATTTTAAGCTGTTTTTGATGCAACATTGAAATAATGTTAATTCTTTTAACTGCCTAATTAAGGTCACAATGCAACATGCAAATGAAGAAGATAAGACTTGATGTATTTTTTAATATTTTTTAACTTGCGCGATCTGAACATTACAAGTACTATTTTAACGTGTTTATTTTAATTATTTTTCCCGACGTTTCAACAATAGGTAAATAAACGGAGATAAATACCAAAAAAAAAACTTGTAATTTAATGTATTTTTGTTTGATATATAAGTACCTAGGTACTTACTTAATTGTTTTTTACAAATGTGTATATGTATATATTATATAGGCCTCCACATTACGGATTATTTTATTATGGGCCCTAATATGGCTGGCTAGACCAAAGAAGTATCTACCTATATATAATCTAGGTCTAAGTATAATATATAATAGGACATGTATGTTGAAATGCGTCCGTGTTCTTGATTTACCTACTTACAAGGTAGGTGTTCATTCCAGTTTGTAAACACTGTTTGTTACTTAATATAAACAAACTCACTGACTTTCTGCTGTTAATATTACTTTCACGCCGCTAATGTAAACCAGTTAAGTTATTCACTATTTAAACGTAACTTTTACTTTTATTACTTACCAAACTTGTTCCCTCCAACTGTGAAAAATCACTGCTATTTTTCACTAGCACAAAAACTTTTCACAGCACTAAATATTCAAAAAGGAGTATTTACTCTTGAGCGTCAGAACCAAAAAGTTTTTCTAAAAGTTTGTATAAACCTTATTCGGAGTTTGAAAAGTAGAACGCGTCCGCTCTTGTGGCGCGCTTGTGGTGACTGAGTGGAGTGAGTCGTTTTGTTTTGAATGAACTGTTTGTTTTGTTATGACTCATTCAGGACATTCACACGGGCTAAAGCTAAAGCCTGCGATTTTATTATTCTCTTTGCCTGCTATGGCGGCATATCCAAGGTTTTACCAAGTTACAAGTTGAAGTGGACTTCGGTCTAGGATGCAAGTCACGATTAAAAACCTAAGTAGGTAGGTCTTGAAGACTAAGTACCTAGGTATATTTCAAATAGGAAGGTACCCCTACATTTTATACATACACTAGCTGTGATAGCTATTTTGGATAATATACAATATATCTTTATGAATTGTAGCATATGTGTTATTCTGATATGTAAGCTATATTATTGTGATGTTTTATCACAATCCATTCAGTAGCTTTTGCGTGAAAGAGCAACAAATATACTTAAATATGTAGGTACATCCTCACAAACTTTCGCGTTTATAATATTAGTAGGATTATACTTACATATAGATAGAAATAGTGCTAAATTGTTTCCATAGAAACAACGCGTGCGATTCAGCCGCAAGCAGAAACTAGTTACTAGTTTCTGCTTTACCCTTTCTGTACATAGGTACCATTAAAAATATCCAAAAAAAAAAAAAAAATATAATATAATATAAAATATCTAAATATATCGTCAAAAAATCTCTAAGTAGGGAAACTGTAATTAAGTTCGGAACCAAACGATGACCATCATCTTTAGGTTTAGCATATTAGCCCATAAATATCAATTTACGAACGATTTAATTTTTAATCATTACTTATACCAAAACGATTTTATGTAGTACCTAAGTATAGATTTTTAGGAGATTTTTTTTCAAGGATTTTGTTAGGATTTAAGAGTGATAGTTTAATTTACCATTAATAGTACCTACTATATAACTAAATTGTACCTACTAAATTGTAACAACGTTGTCAACTTTTTAATAATTCCTTGAAATCAACCTTCAGCAAAAAAAAAACTAATTACCGAAGATAGTTTTCTGAGATTTCAACAAAAATGAAATATCTGTAGGTAGTGACATAAGTCTTTACATAAGTATATAATAATATAAGTAAGTAAAACTTTTTGCTAATTATTATAAACAACTAGTTGCGCCCTGCGGCTTCGCCCGCTTGGAAATCTATAATGTCAAATGGTTTATCACTCTATCTATGAAAAAAAAACCGCATCAAAATAAGTTGCGTAGTTTTAAAGATCTACGCATTCATATGGACAGGCAGACAGCGGGAAGCGACTTTGTTTTATACTACATATGTAGTGATAAGAGTTCGCATAACTAATTACATATTTATAAGGAAAAGGTTTATCAAAGACCAGCTCTAAACCCAAGTAGGCCTAGTAACTTATTTACCTAGGCACAACTTGACTCAAGAGCTATGCTCGGAGTTTCTCTGAAGGATAGGATTCGTAACGAATACCTACATCCGACAGAGAACCAAGGTTATCGACATAGCTCAAAGAATTAGCAAGCTGAAGTGGCAGTGGGCCGGCCATATCTCGCGAAGAACCGACGGCCGATGGGGCAAACGTGTTCTTGAGTGGAGACCACGACTCGGTAAACGTAGTGTAGGACGCCCTCCGACCAGGTGGGATGACGACCTGCGAAAGACTGCAGGTAGATGCTGGATGCGTCAAGCTGAAGACAGGGCGCTATGGCGCTCATTGGGGGAGGCCTATGTCCAGCAGTGGACTAATATAGGCTGATGATGATGATGATGATGATGAACTTGACTCATGCTGACTTGCAAGGTTGCTAGGTTCTTTATGAAAATGCCACAAACAAGGGATATTCTAACTTATTATTCAAATATGAATTACGCAGCACAAAAATGTTGGTACCTAAGTGTTTAGTTTCAATTTAATATTCAATAAACGTGTCTAAATAATTATTGCTAAGTAAAAACAAGGTTCAACCGTCAAGGAATGATAAAAAAAAATCGTAAAATAACTATATGATGCTTATGCTTCTTTTATCGACGTGTGATTGAAGACCTCTGTGGTACGGTGGATGAAGGTCCGTCTGTGGCGTTGGTGGGTGCGGGTTCGATTCCTGCCTCGGGACAAATATTTGATTGTATTAGGGTTCCGTATCACACTTCACAGTAATAATATAAATGCGATAGTTTGGATGTAGATATGGATATGATAGATGTTTGTTACTTCTCGCCAAAACTACTGAATGGATCGGGCAGAAATTTTGCATAATTGTAGGTATACCTAGAATATACAAAAGCTACTGTTTATTCCATAAATCACCTTTAAATATTTCCATAGAAACAACTCGTGCGAAGCCGCGGGCAGAAACCAGTTTCAAATTAACCAGGAAATTAAAGAAAGACGTAAATTGGTTATATTATTATTTTATTGATATAATTTTGTACAAATAACGGCGTATATTACAACGGACACTTCTCACATACAAAACTATGTCTAGTCAAGCTATTGGTTGTATGTCACAAAAACTACGTAAACGTTTTTTTTTAAAAGCTTCAAAACATTTTTTGTGTATACAATTCATGAAATATTGCGAGTTCTACCACTTTTTTTTTGTTTAGGTATATATTTTTTCAATTACGTATGTACGTAATTATTTTAAGTTTTTAGCTCTGCAGGTCGATTCGGATTTATTCGTGACTCATAATATTTTCGGTGCTCGTTGGTACATTTACTTTTTTTTTATTATTAATTAGCGAAAATAGCATGAGTGATTCGCTCACGAATACACCTGAGTCGAGAAACCGTAATTATGTTTTACTAACCTTCTCGCTTACAAAATTGTCATGATACCTACCAAAATTCCTTATATTTCATTTGGTACTTAGAATAATTCAGTTAACGGCAAATATCGCAATATTTAGGTGTAAGTAAAAGTTATTTTACAAAAAGCTATTGGTGTTCAGTTTTTTTGATATATGGTTAGGTTATATTGATTATTCATTTCCTATATGTACTAGGTTTCGTCCTTATTTGGTTCTCGTTTATATTAAGGATACATTTGACACATCAAAATAAAATGATGTTTTTATATTTCAATAGAAAATATTAGGATTCATTAAGACATTTTAATTGGGTACCTACTAAACAAGTTTAATGAGTTTAATTAAAAAGAAAAACATTAAGAATTCTGAAATGCGGTCATACTTAGCTAGGGGAATAGGATTTTTTAATATAAAATATTAAAATAGATATGCAAGATCAACAATATTCAACAAACCCTGTGAAATAGGTACATTAATTGACAAATTATTGGTGTAAATAAAATCCTAAGAAAGGGTTCTAGGGATGTAAGTATAAAATATTTATTTAACTTATCTATTTATTAAGTATCTAATTTTACAATTTTCAATCATTTATACCAACTGTAATCATTCCTAAATACATAAATAATAACCCAACGTAAGTAAATCTAAAAAAAAAAAAATTCTTTGCAGTTTCCTTGTTTTTTGATAAATGATTGAAAATCATATACCGACATATAAAGCGCGCTTACATTAACACTACGTTATATCATACATTAGTAGTATATTATATTCTATGGCAAAATTGACTAGATCTGTGCTAAACATGGGATCTCGCAGCAAAAAAACAGAAAGATTAATAAAAAAAATTGGTAGTAAATAAAGAAGCTCATTTGTAAAACTACGATTATTTATCTACTTTTTAGACAAGGACGTTAAGTATCTCTGAAGTGGAAAAAGTTTAATTCTTTGATAAAAAAAAAATACATAAGAATTAACAAATATAAAATATATTAAACATATAAAAAAAAAGCGGATCCTTTTTCCAAATCAGTTCTCTTCTGTCCCTTTAATTATTTTATATGAAAACGTCTCGATATATAAAACACTAATTAATAAGTATATTTAATGATCTATTTAATAAAATACATCCACATCGTAACAAATTATGTTATCTACGTACGATAAATAAAAAACAATTTAAAATCAGTGACTTATCCAAAAAAACTACGTCTTTACATAGATTTCCGAAGTACCACCATAAATAAGTTAATTTAGTTTGTTTCAAACCAAGCATGATTTAAATAAGTACTTTAATTTAAATAGGAAATCATTTAAAAAAATATAAGTATAGAAAAAGGAATACAACCATGTTACTGCGGAACCCAAATTACGCGTGCAAAACACTTGTTACAACCTACAATTTACTTCAGAACATTACAAATATTTCTCATTACCTACTAGATAGTAAAGCACTTTGAAAAGTTATTACATTTCTAAAAAAAACACACGATTATGTAAAAAGAAACGTCAAAGAAAGTTTCAGTTCAGCTTATTCTAAATTGACTAGAGTTACCTATTATAAATAAGTCGTAAGCATATTTTAAATAAATACGTAAGAAAAAGGTTACCATTTTTCATATTTGCATTATTGCCTCCGTACATTATATTTTTACATTGATATGTCGAAGCGGAGATTAAAACCAATTGGTCATTTTGTCAGAAGCGTATAAAGTTGTACCTATGTACGTATTTTATTCAAATAGTTAGTAAAAGTAGGGAGCATTTCGTACGGAAATATACGAGAAATCATTGAAAACTTGCAATATTTCGTTCAGAAAACGAATTGAAATCTGTGTGCATACCAAACGGATCAAAACGACCATTAATGCTCAGTCAGAGATGTAGAGACAGGTTGGGCGCTTAGCATACTAAAGAGTCATGCTTAGGAACCATTAAAAATAAATAAATAAGAGTAACAATAATATGAAAGTACTACTAATGTTGGACTAGTAAAAAAGGAAAAAATAAGTGGTTGACGAAGGTAAGGGAAATTCCTTTTGGTGGGAGACCACCATGCACCAAAAAGGTTTTGTACCTATAAATCTAAAACAAAAAGTTTTTATTGCAATTATCTGTATAATTTGAAATTAGTTCACAAAGGTTGTTATAAAATATGTTCCAAATATTATTCTATTCGTATTTCTCTGTTGAATCCAGCAAGATGTTCTCTAGTTCTATCCATTTTCATAACAAATACAAGAAGAAGACAATCCAACATAATTGAAATGGTAAGCATTTCAATTATAGAAATTGTGATTTCGAAAATGCTATGTCATGGTGTGCACCGCCCCACGTTGTTTGTTATTGTATGCGGCAGTTTTGAGAGGGATAGAGGAATGTCGTAATCTCCACTTAGTGATATTTCTGAGACGCAACCAATCAGCCCTGCTTTGTATTTACCCATTGTGTTCATTTCTATTGATGGAAGGCCGCCTGAAATTAATTTTCAAGATTAGTTCGCCTGTTCGACATAATTTCACGAAATTTTTCACTCTGACGTGTCATGTTTTTTACTTTCGTGTATTAACATAATCATCATCATCAGCCTATATTAGTCCACAGCTGGACATAGGCCTCCCCCAATGAGCGCCATAGCGCCCTGTCTTCAGCTTGACGCATCCAGCATCTACCTGCAGTCTTTCGCAGGTCGTCATCCCACCTGGTCGCAATGCTTCCTACACTACGTTTACCGAGTCGTGGTCTCCACTCAAGAACACGTTTGCCCCAGCGGCCGTCGGTTCTTCGCGAGATATGGCCTTACTTACTTTCGTGTATGTAAAGTTTAAAAAATATTTCGCTTTAGAAATAATATTATTAATATTTCTAGTCAAAACTTAGTATGACGTTTTTCGTCCCAATTAATGGCACAAAAACAACCTGATTTCTCACAAGCAACAATTTGCATACTTACCAATATAAAGACCATTTTCAGTGTTCAATTGTTTATGTTTCCCGGGCGATATTTTGCCCATTGAAGCTATACCGTCTACTTCGAGCACTCCCGCTTGACGATTTCTGAAAAGAGTAAGGCTTTGAATAATACATTTGTTTACCTATACTAATGATGTTCCCACTATCACACTAATATTCTAAATGAGAAAGATATAAGGATGGATAGATGTATGTATGTATTCTTCACTCCAAAACTACGCAACGGAACAGGACTGATATATTAGATATAGCATGAATCATACATATACATATGTATATATGATTGAAATAATACATGAACTACTTTTCATCCTAGAAATCAGTTTCCATTCGTTAAAAAAACCTTAAACGAATAGAAAAAGTGCATTCGAAGCCGCGCAGGCAGGAGCTAGTAGTATATATAACTTTAAGAAACAGCAGTATGTTAGCCTTGTTCAGTAGTTATTATATTCAGAGTTATTTACCTGGTGGCCCTAGCTCTGTGCCAGAGGCCATTGTCGATTTTGGTGCTGTTGGCGACGATGACCACTTCACCGCTGCCTAGGTCGTATCTGGAAATAATGACCATTTTAGATTCTTATTAATAATAATTGGAAATTAATAGAGAACATTGAACATTGCTGGATGCGGCAAGCTGAAGACAGGGCGCTATGGCGCTCATTGGGGGAGGCCTATGTCCAGCAAGGGACTGCTATAGGCTGATGATGATGATGATGATGATGAATAGAGAACACAGCAGGCTCCACCTATTTTTAGCACAAGGTATTTATAAGTTGTTCCCATAATAGCGTCTTATGTCTATTTCTTATTGACCTGGCCCAAATTCTAATTCAATAATCACCTAGATGCACAATAACCACATTCAACGAACCTACGCACTTTCTATAGTCACAGCACCTATGTCTGTCTATTACCTGTAGAAAGTCTTCCGTGAGCACAGTCCTGCATAGCCAGAGAGAGGAAGTCTCTGGGCGGCCGTCCGCTTTGTTGAGACATAAATACTCTTTGACAATTTCTACTTGTCTATGCTCGTTGCCTGTGACGCGCTTTCTCTTATCATGAAAATGGCTGCCATGTACAAAACAGTTCAACCAATAAATAAATTACTGATTCAGTTATTTCTATTTTCATTATACTGCTCAATATTAGATCCTAAGACGATCCACACAAGGAGCGCAGTCTGGCTTAGCTTTAGGGTATAGCGACGTAGCCTGCAGTGTCTGTCTGTTACCTGTAGAAAGTCTTACCTAAGCACAAGCGCAGATTCCTCTATAGCCAGCGAGAGGAAGTCTCTGGGCGGCCGTCCGCTCCACACGAGGAGAGCGTTCGGTGTGTTGGCTCGGAATCTGATGTTCATGTCTAGGGTATAGCGACGTAACCTGGGGATAATAAATTGTTGAAGCTGTTTGCTTAGAATAAGAGTAAGATCTTTATTCATCACATTAACAAATTTACTAAACTAATTCCTTAATCCCAACACCGTACGTAAGACTACATAACTACTAACTAATTAGAAAACTTAAATGCTACAAAATGGCGTCCGACTCAGCATTATGTTGTAATAGCCATTGAGCAGAGCTATCACAACGCTGATCTTCCGTCGGAACCAAGTTTTTGACACTATCAATAGAGTTTAGGTGAGACAGGCCCTAAATTAGTTAGTACTAGACCTAACTCTAATCCCACCAAGCATTTGCATTGCTGTACTAAGGCAAACTGTAGTTGATTACCAAAACCAATTTGTAGATCTGATTTAAAAATTGATTTTTGAAGGATTCTACTACCGTATTCCGAAAATTCCTTACCTTTTCATAGTTTCTTCATCATCAATATGAATAAAACTATCCGTTCCGCTGAAACTGGGATAGGTATTTATATCTCCCCAGTATTGTCCGAGGTCGTCCAACGGTTGCTTCATATACTTTATCTGTATGTACGTCTGACCATCATAGGGTTTTTCAGTATACACATCATTAGTTCTTTCAGCCAAACGTTTTTTACTGACAAAATACTTCTTGTGTTTGTCTATATGGGAATGTTTTCGTTTGCTCCATCGATACTTGATATTGTTACCCTTTTTTGCGGTAATTGTATCGTGAATGACGTTATCTTTTAAATCTTGAGGGTAGATCGGCATATTAAGGATCTCGTCGCATAGGTTTTTGTCACTAAAAATAAAATAATCTTTAACGTTTGACATACGCAGGTTCAAACCTCAGTAGGCCCGATTTTTTTTGCAGTTATTTGTATTTTTTATTTAAATATCAAGTCATATCAATATGAATCTGTTCAGCTCGCAAACAACTTGATATCTCAAAAAAACTATTAGAATGAATGAATGAATTTTTATTTTGATAAGACTTTCACAGAACATAATAAACTTAAACTAAGAGGAAACGTGTAAGTGTGTAAGTCCGGTAACAAAATGGCCCTGCCTCAGCATGAGTGCTAGCATTCTTGTCATCCAGACAAGTTATTTGTCAATATAAATCTCTACAGCTCGCAAAAAACTGATATCTGAAAGAAAACGATTTTTTTCTACTTTTTTTTCACTTACGTGCAGTTACTGTTCGTTGGTTCTTCACAGTTGTCAACGTTAAGCCCGCCCAGTGCAGATGATACAACTGACAGCTCTTCATCGTTTATCACCAACTGAAAATGTAAACGTGAAAAAGCTTAGAAGACATAAATTCCTCGTAAATCACATAATACCGATAAAAAACTTGATGAAGAAATTCAGCTCATTGGTACACCACTGAACTTATGAGCTGTGTGTGCCCTCAATTGGAATAAATACTATCTGTCCTACGCAGCACTGGTGGACGCAGATAAGGCCTAGTCTCGAAGGCAGATGGTCTGGACCCTCTTCGAGCAACAAAGGCTGCTTAAGTAGGCATCAAGCATCACGCTGCGCTGGACGTCGTCACCCAACGGATTGAGATAATCCTACCTGTCCCACGCAGCCACTGAAGGACGCAGACAAGGCCAGTCTCGGAGGCAGAGGATCTGGAGCCCCTCCCAGCAACAATGGCTGCTTGAGCGTCAAGCGGCGCGCTGCGCCGTGCGCCGTCACCCAACGCGTCGATGTTCTCTGGAAATTGAAGGTTCAGGTTACAGAATTTTTTTGCTTTTTACTTATTCGTATATAATAGCGAATTTGAGACAATTTATGGCCATTGATTAAGACCATACCAAAAAAGTTTGGTAAGACAGTCTAAGATTTTTGATAGGTATAGTGCGTAAGCGTATAGATGAAGATGGCCTAATATTATTACAACTTAAATTAGGTTCAGTATATTCAGGAACTTATAACATTATTAGACCTGTCGACTCAGTGACTATAATGGTAGGCTATATGCTCGTGCCATTCCATCTTGCGTTAGTCTGAATAGAATAAGATGCACAGGAAGCATAGGACGCCATAAATCAGGGTCCCATAGAAAGGTGGTCCAACAACTTAAAATCCGTAGCTGGTTGACAGTGAAGTAGTGAAACTATTGACAAAACGAATTGGAAAATGAACTATTGGAATATTTGGGGAGGCCAGCAGTGAAATTAATCCACTGACGGTCAGGATCCACTAAAGGAGTTTGAGATGCTGACTATAATCATGACTCAAGAACCTAAAGCAGAAAGGAAATCATAGTATATGTAGTCCTGCTCTTACCTCGTGGTCCTCACCATGCTGTTGCAAAGACTTGACCTTCAGAGAGGCACGGCGACCAGCTCTCGACACCGTCACTTTGTGCCAAGTGTTTGCTTCTAGTGGATATGCTGACCTGGAAGGAGAAATTAAAGATTTAGTTTTATAGCATTCTAAGCACTCTACTTTCGGCATGGGGTAATAAACGTCTCGAAGTCAAGATGTCAATAGGTAACATGATCTCAGTGTCAAAATGTACAAAAGTCTTTATGTACATATATTCACGCGCAAGTGTTAAAAACTCTGATGACGAATTAGATTATTTTTGGAATACCTATAATGTAAGTGTAAATACTAGTTGTTATGTTTTATTCTGTCTTTTAATGACTGCAACAAAGAAAAGCCTAGTTGTCGCTAACATTTGAATTGCGTTCAATTTCGATTGACTGAAGACATTGGTCATCAGTTCAAGGTCGCTCAGCAAGCTATGGAAAGAGCAATTATATGCTCGGAGTTTCTCTGAAGGATAGGATTCGAAAACACACGACAGAGAACCAAAGTTATTGACATAACTCTAAGAATTAGCAAGATAAAGTGGCAGTGGGCCGGTCATATCTCACGAAGGACCGACAACCGCTGGGGCAAAAGTATTCTTGAGTGGAGACCGCAACTCGGCAAACATAGTGTAGGACGCCCTCCGACCAGCTGGGATGACGACCTGCGAAATACTGCAGGTAGATGCTGGATGCGTCAAGCTGAAGACAGGGCGCTATGGCGCTCACTGGGGAGGCCTATGTCCAGCAGTGCATTATCATAGGCTGATGATGATGATTTATTTGTTTATATTTATATACCTGACGAGTGCGATCCCTTCGCCAAGGTCCATTGCAAACTCCATGAAGTAGTCCCTCAGATGCAGCGAGAAGAAGTCTCCGTCGCCGCTAGCGTGCTGCGCGCTGTACGCCACGAGGCCGTCGCCCGCTGCAGGCTTTATTGTAATCTGTAATTAAATTAAAATTAAATTAAATTCATTTATTGATTTTGACAATTACATCCATATTATGTTAAGTATAGATAGTTAAAAATTACATCATGGTCATATTACATTTTTCACATTAACACTAATTTATATAATAAATTTGTTTAGCATAAGGGTTCATTAGACTTTACATCAAGTGCCTTTGCAGGCTACTGCAATGTTTGTCCACCAGAACCCTTATACAAACACTTTTAAGTAAAAAATAAAAATCTGCACATAATATGCACACTGATACAAATGCCTACCTATATCTAATCACCACGTCTCGTGCTGAAGTGTCAAGATAAATAGATAGAAAAGTAAAATAAATAAATAAATAAATAATACTGGACAATTCACACAGCATCATCTAGCCCCAAGCTAAGCAGAGCTTGTGTTATGGGTACTAGATGACTGATATACATAATACAATACATTACATAGATAGATATTTTTTTATTATACATAGAAAACGACCAGAACACCCGGAATAAATATCTGCAGATCGTACAAACAATTGTTCCGAGGCGGGAATCGAACCCGCAACCTCCTGCGTCGCAGGCGGACCTTCGCCCACCGCGCCACATCGGTCGTCAAAGACTTTATTATACTACACAAAACAGAAAATAAGTCCCGACGAAAACTAAATTATTGAGATATTTTTCAATTTCTTATTGTGTCATGTGTCATTTTCATTCCATCGTTGAAATCTTGCTGTTTAAGTTGTAAGGTTATCGCAAAGACATTTTCCATGTCTTTGGGTTATCGACATAGCTCAAAAAATTAACAAGCTGAAGTGGCAGTGGGCCGGCCATATTTCGCGAAGAACCGACGGCCGCTGGGGCAAACGTGTTCTTGAGTGGAGACCGCGACTCGGTAAACGTAGTGTAGGACGCCCTCCGACCAGGATGACGTCTTGCGAAAGACTGCAGGTAGATGCTGGATGCGGCAAGCTGAAGTCAGGGCGCTATGGCGCTCATTGGGGGAGGCCTATGTCCAGCAGTGGACTGATATAGGCTGATGATGAAGTAGTAAGTATTTTCTGTTAAGGTCATAATAACTCTGTAAGTTTCCTAAATAAAATCATTTTGGTTTCCATTACTCAGTGATTAGACTCCTACCATGTTAGCTAAAACATTTGCTAACTACCTATTCTAACTATAATGAATATCTTATTTTCTGTTAAGGTCATAATAACTCTGTAAGTTTCCTAAATAAAATCATTTTGGTTTCCATTACTCAGTCGACTCCTACCATGTTAGCTAAAACATTTGCTAACTACCTATTCTAACTATAATGAATAACTATGTAGATAGTTACTCAAATGATAGTTGGAAACTACGAGTCTATCAATTAAACTAAACTAAAAACATAATTTAAAAGTTTGTTCCTTCAACTCTCGAGGGTTTAATCCCTAGGGTTTCATCCATTTAACTGGGTTATTTGTAAACGTTGCTTAGCTTAGCTGTATCATAAACAAAAGTCGTGTCCACTGGATCAGTGTGTTTGAAACTGAAACATTGACAGACAGAAATCAAAAGTCTAATTAAAAACACCTTTCTTATTGGATAATAATTTATGGTTTAAAATTTGGCGCATCTATGGTGCAAAATGCCTATTTTGTAAGCCTAAAGAAATATTATTTAGATTAAGATATTGATTTTTAGTAAATTATCTTGTCTTGAAGGTTTAGCAGCTTTAGGAATGGTGCTGTTCAGTGGTTCTGTTTGTCTTTGTGTATTTTGGTCTCTTCATTCCTAACCACATACACCTACAAGAATCCCGCAAGGCTGTTCATAAAAGGAGTTTTCGTTTCTTAGACTTTGAAGATTTCGAGATTTGTTAACTTATTTGTATAAAAGTTGTAAAAAAAAGTACGGACTAAACTTTCAAGGGTGGTTCAGACTCGGTCATCAACGACTTATATATAATAAAAAATCAATCTATCTATGTACCTACCTAATTTATATTAAGTAATCAGTCATCTAGAACCTATAACACAAGCACTGCTTAGCTTGAGGCTAGATGATGTGTAATCCACACATTATTACATTGGTCTTGCATTATTATAATATATTATTTCCACGTATTGGTCCAATCCATAGCTAGAAAACGTTTACAAATAAGCTCCAAGCATTGAAACTTCCCAATGGGTCTAGCGAGCATAAAGTAGCAAACTCACAATCATTAACGCGTATCGGAGAAAGTTTTGATTAATATTGCTACCTGGGAGCTTATTTTGTATCTTATCTGTTAGCATATTCTTGTTGAATCACTTGTTTGAATATTTTGGATGAAATAAATAAATAAAATTAATAATGTTGGACAATTCACACAGCATTATTGAACCCCAAGCTAAGCAGAGCTCGTGTTTATTTATTTATTGAATTCAAGGAAAACCAGCAGCAAATACAGTAAATTAAAAAACAAGAAAATAAAAACAGAAGGCTATTAAGAGGTTTTCACGACTAAGAAGAATAGTAGATACATAAAAAGTGTGAACAAGCAAAGAAAACAACCGACAAGATTACAATCAACTTAGTACATTATGTACATCATAGAAATAATTATAATTGACAATCTGCATTATACTTGCATAACTCGCATAATACCAAATTCGAGTCATCCTCATCATCCACGCCGGATGATTATGGGTATTATGTGGGTATTAGATGACTGATATACATACATAGGAACCTGCTGCCCTTCCAAGGTTACCGTAGTCTACTCTTACGAAATCCACATGTTGAGTTGAAGTCGATTATTATGCCAACTAAACTTTCTACACTTTGACTGCGATTTTTTTTCGACGACTGCGATCTTTTTTTTAACCTAAAAAATTCGTGCTACCGCTCTACACAGCGGTTGTGTTGCGCCGCACTTGCGTTTCATTCGAAAAATATTACGGCTGTGCTGAGTCGCATTCATTCATTCGTTTATTTATTACCTTACTAGCTGCGCCCCGCGGCTTCGCCCCCGTGGAAATCTATGTGTCAAATTGTTTAAATGATAAAAAGTATTCTATGTCTCGCCGTAAAAACCATCCTTGAACTTCAACGAACATTTTAAAAAAAAGATTTGGCCAAATTGGTCCAGGCGTTGTTGAGTTATGCGCTTACCAACACATTTTGCGACTCATTTTTATATTATAGATTGGCAATTAATTAACCTACTTACCTAACTTTTTCATGTTTTTTTTTTAGATTGGCTTTTCTACACTTTATCTTAAGATGCCCCGAGGAATGTAACATTCGGGTCAAACCCCTACGGGTTTAAAGAGTGTTAATTATAAGAAATAATGTATATTCTTTAAAAATAAATAAATACAAATACAAATACAAAGATCTGTATTTTCTCAGCCGCTGCGTTAGTGTGGATTTACGCATATTAGTTACTTGTAGAAAACACATACCGTGTGATTTCAGCACTGAAAGTGTTAAATAAAAAGCAGTTTCCATTTCGTACAACATTCACAGATATTGCAAACCGATCGACCACAAGTTCAAACAAAGACTGATCAATCAATTTATATCACCCCGTCTCAATTTTCGAGGTAAAATAATTAATTTAGAGTAGAGACCTTGGTAATGGAGAAATATTATTTTTCTAACAAAAATCCGGGACTTATTTTCAATGACTGGCGTTTTCTGGCGTTTTGATGGATCACCCCACTTGTTTGTCTAAAAAGGACCTTTCAACGTGAGAAAATCGCAGCGTGCGTATTGACCCTGCTTAATCTAAAGATAGGTGAATGGATGTGAGAAAAAATGGTCTTCGTCGTCATTGACAGCCCCGTAGGCAGAAAGCACGTTAGTTCTGCGTCCCATTGAATTATTAGAGTAAAGGAATTCTAAGAACTCTTGCGCTCCATAACTCGTATGATAAAAAAAAACTGTATATGTATGTTTTAAATAATATTATTATAGTATAATATCAATCATCTACTACCCATAACATAAGCTCTACTTTGCTTGTGGGTAGATGATGCAGTGTGTAATACAGGTAGTTCCAGGCCTGGAATAAAACATAGGCTACTTTTTATCCCATAAATCAGTGGCCATGGCATAGGAATAATGCGTGCGAAGTCGCGGTAGAATCTAGTAAATAAATCAATAATTCTGGCCTTCTCTTATTTGAGGGTGAAAAGTGCGTCCATTGTGCAATGTGCATGCATTTGATTTTCTTCTTTTTTTGTTATATTTGTATTGTAGAAACATGTTTTTATATTGTTTGTAGGTACCTACTATAGTTTCTAATATTTTACCTGAATATCCAGCCAGGTAGAGGCTGAACTGCCCAACCCTGGGAGACGAAGGTAAGATGATCCGTTGAACCGAGGTACCTGAAAGACAGAGTTTTTTTTCTATACGCTACATGGCTTGGCAGGTATACCTCAGCATCCTACACTATCAAACATGAAAATTGAATTGAACCAAGAACAATAAAAGGTTTTAGATTTAAGGTGGTACTCCGAGGCACACTAGCGATGACACCTATGTTATCTTATTCACTTTGAACAAAGGAAAATTCGAAAATTTCAGTGGGCAGTCAGCGACTATATAAAATAAAGTTTTAAATTATTCTATGTAATGTGGCGTTACCAGGCCTTTATTGCAGCCTTTGATAATATCAAAAACTTCAAAAAAGATTTGATTACGTCACATTAGTAATAGTTGGTTGTCAAGAAAACTCCTTTCTTACCTTCAAATCCAGTGTAATCTCGCACTTATCACCCGCGTAGCCTAGAGGACACAAACAGACTTGGTTTACGCAGCCTCCTCCATGCTGACACTCGCAAACATCATCCTTATCTTTCATATCACCTGTTATAACATCATTGTGTTTAACTTCATCGTAAACTTTAAGATCTACCTTAGCATCATTGACTGCAATATCATTGACCAGGTTTTTCTTTACTTCGATTATTTTTTCATTATTATTGTCATCTGCATTTTGTTTGATTTTTCCGAAACCGTCTGCCATGATAGCGTTATTGTTGAAATCATTATCTTTCAGATTAGCCATGTTTATTTTTTGAATTTCCTTAACTGGATCTGGTTTGTGATTGCTAAGATTATTATTATCATTGGTTATAACTTTTCCTTCTTTGATTTCCGCCATATTGAGTTTCTGTATTTCGTTTAGCGGATCGACAGAGTTATCAAGTTTGTTGTTATCGTGGAATTTGATGCTTGGGTCTCTCATGACAATGTCGTTGTCTTCAAAGTTGACGATATCGTTTATGTCGTAGATATGTTTGTCGTGCGGACTGGTTGCTTCGCTGGTTGTCACTTCGTGAATTGGTTTCCATGGAGCGAGTGTGGGTGCGCATTCACCTGAGGACAAGAAGACCAAAATTGTATTGAATTGAACTTATTACCGTTTATATTATTTTAAAAAGTAAAAAGAATTTTGTTTCTTCCAGACTTATGGGATAACTTATAGCTTAATAAAGTACCTACCTAAACGTTTTATAAGACGAGATACACTGAGTTAGGGTAATTTCATACAGCAGCGGTTCCGTTTTCACAGGACCGTTTGCAACGCATCCTTCGCTACTGGAAACAATCGTTTACTGAATCCGGAATACTAGTGTGCAATTGTTAATGGGATCCGGAATACTGTCGGGTGTGTACAACCTGCTCTAGCATACACCACCTCGAGAAAAAACGGGTCTCGTAAAACGGATCCTGTACAAATGCCGTGTGAATGCGCATTTGGTATGTAAAAATAAAATAGTTTCGGGAAGTACCTACCTACACAGTGTATTTTAACACTGACTAAACTTAATATAAGGGTGGGTTCTACTAAAATGAGTGGTTTGTTCATCATTATCATTAGCCTCTATTAGTCCACTGCTGGACATATGCCTCCCCAATGAGCGCCATAGCGCCCTGTCTTCAGCTTGACGCATCCAGCATCTACCTGCAGTCTTTCGCATGTCGTCATCCCACCTGGTCGGAGGGCGTCCTACACTACGTTTACCGAGTCGTGGTCTCCACTCAAGAACACGTTTGCCCCAGCGGTTGTCGGTTCTTCGCGAGATATGGCCGGCCCACTGCCACTTCAGCATGCTAATTCTCAGAGCTATGTCGGTAATTTTGGTTCTCTATGGTTTGTTATGTCGTGGATACTTAATGATGAAACGAACTTAAACAAGTGAAGTTCGATCACAATTATGTGAATAGCTTCATTCTTAGCGATAAATGATTCCATGCACATTGCACAAGGCCTTAAAGAAAACATTCAAAAAATAAAGAAAACAATCCACTTCCCCAAAGATGAAGACGAAAGAAGGCCTGAAAAAATAACACTTTTGTAAGTAGAAAAGTTAAATCTGTTTTACTTTGAAGGGTTTCCACTTATTTGGATTGCGATAATGAAGGAACTTAGAGTTATTCGTCTTCCGGATTTATTTGATTGATTTGCTTGAAATCTGCTGGGCGTTGTGAAAAATCCATTTGTTATCCGATTTATTTATTTGTTAGGGTAATCGCGGGTATTACAAATGTATTTCTTTTGCTCATGATTTGCGGACGAATGCATCACGCAGTGATGACCAGTTTATGTATGTACTTACTAGTATGCAAGTCCGTAACGATTGCTAACAATGCATTTAACACTTTGATTGCTGAAATCACACGGTATGTGTTTTCTACAAGTGACTAATATGCGTAAATCCACTCTAGCGCAGCGGCTGAGAAAATACAGATCTGTGTGACTCAGCACAGCCGTAATATTTTTCGAACGAAACGCATGTGCGGCGCAACACAACCGCTGTGTAGAGCGGCAGCACGAATGGCTTAGGTTAAAAAAAAGATCGCAGTCGTCGAAAAAAAATTGCAGTCAAAGCGTTAAGGTGTGCAGTCACAGATGCAACCTGCGATCACCAATATATCTAGAGATTGACAGATGTAGATTACGGGTCGATGCAAAAAATCCGTCTCAGTTAATAAGAGCGCACTTAATGTGAGGTCCGATTCCCCCTACTATACCTATATAGTCAATCTATATAGGTATAGCGTGAATCGAACCCGCAACCTCCTGCGTCGCAGGCAGACGTTCGCCCGGCAAGGCACATCAGTCGTCAAAATGTACAATGTTCTAAGTATCATTTCGTCACACACAATACAGTGAGACATTTAGGATATTGAGTCTACCAGGGAAATGTAGAGCATGACCTCTAACCCGGATTTAGCTCCTGGAATTTCTATATTTTTGAGTAGTCTGAATAAATAAAAAAAAAATACAAAAAAAAATATAAAAAACTGACATTATGATAAGGCAAATAAAATATAATAATTACTAAAATTACTAGACAAGTAGGTACTACTTACCTTAGTACCTACATATTTATATTTTACTAAAAACAACCTCGGTCTGCCTTCCACTTGTTGTTCACGCTCAATAGGGTTCACATTGTGATACTAATATATACATAAGAACCTACTAATTAAGCCAATGTGATGACAACAATAAATATATGAGTATTGAGTAATATCAAAATTGCATTATATCCTTTAGACATTACAAGTCTCTTGAACACGTCACAAAATTCAAATCACACAAGTAAAAATAGAAAATAAAGTTGATTTTTTTTTCGCTTCAATCTTATTAAGGTAAATAAAAGAAGCGAACAAGAAACCTTGGTAGGTTGTTAGTTTTCGAGTTGGAGCATAAACACTACGATCTATCTGACGCTGACTGTACATAGACTACATTGCATACATTGTTAAGTAATTTACAACCGTTCTCCACGAGTAGTATTGGATAATGTGGAAGGTAAACATCTCTGTTTCGTATTTCAGTGTATACTTTACGTACCTAGTTGTAATAATATCTTATATACAGGGACGTATCGAGGATTGGGTGGTAAGAGGCAGGGCGTAAAATATGGAGGTCCTTTGTTCCACATTTGTTATAGTTCTGTGGTAGTAAATTTAAAAAAAAACTAATTTACGTAACTTAATCTACTTTTATATAATTTATTTTGGAAGAGCGAGATTCCCTAACACAGGTATTTCTTTTACTTAAAAGGGAATCTCAAACTCTGTTATATTTATTGTACATTAAGTTAAATAAATTAATATTTTGTATTTGTATTTTGTATGTTCAACTGCAAAATGACATGTAAATTAATTTTACCAATAAACTGTATTTATGTATTTTTGTATTTCTGCGCCTGTTTTATTGAAACATTATCGTAACTATTTTGCACTGTGCAGTTGCCTGAGAATCTACTTAGTTATAAATTAATTTAAATATGTGAATTGTATGTTATGTTAGTACCTACTTATTAATTATAGATATAAGTTATGTTTTTTAGTATATTATGTAGTATCTATAAGTAGTTATAAGTTCAGGCAATACATCATTATTCTATTCTATTTTATCTTATTCATATATATTCAGTTAAAATCATGCGCAGTCTTTCAACAGGGTCATTCATTACTCAATACGGATGTCAGCGGGTTAACTGAGAACCATATTGGTGTTGGAAGAACACCAACGTATATAGTAAAAAGGGGTTCTAACACTTTAGACTCAGGTTTTCAGGGTTCTGTTTAATGGCGGCTAAATAATTCGTCTTCCGTTGTTTAACAAAACGACTGCAGTTATTTAGTTAGACCAATACACGTAAAGTCTACTTCATCATCATCATCATCAGCCTATATTAGTCCACTGCTGGACATAGGCCTCCCCCAATGAGCGCCATAGCGCCCTGTCTTCAGCTTGACGCATCCAGCATCTACCTGCAGTCTTTCGCAGGTCGTCATCCCACCTGGTCGGAGGGCGTCCTACACTACGTTTACCGAGTCGTGGTCTCCACTCAAGAACACGTTTGCCCCATCGGCCGTCGGTTCTTCGCGAGATATGGCCGGCCCACTGCCACTTCAGCTTGCTAATTCTTTGAGCTATGTCGATAACCTTGGTTCTCTGTCGGATGTATTCGTTACGAATCCTATCCTTCAGAGAAACTCCGAGCATAGCTCTTTCCATAGCTCGCTGAGCGACTTTGAACTGGTGGACCAGCCCTATCGTGAGTGTCCACGTCTCAGCTCCGTAGGTCATAACGGGTAGGACGCACTGATTGAAAACTTTCGTTTTCAAGCATTGCGGTATGGATGACGTGAAGACTTCACGTAGTTTCCCAAATGCTGCCCAGCCCAGCTGGATCCTCCTTTTGGCCTCCTTCTCGAAACTGTTTTTACCCAACTGCAGAATCTGCCCAAGGTAAGTGTACTCGGAAACAGTTTCGAGAAGGTGACCATGTACGACCACCGGCCTTGGATCAATGTGACCATTGATCATGACTTTGGTTTTATCCAAATTCATGCCAAGACCGATACATCGGGAGGCTGAAGCTAGGCCGTCCAGCATCTGGTTCAGCTCCTCTAGCGACTCCGCCAATAGGACTATGTCATCAGCGAATCGTAGGTGTGAGATGTAGTTGCCGTTTATGTTTATGCCCTTACCTTTCCAGTCCAGCGTCTTAAACAAATCTTCCAACGCGCTTGTGAACAGTTTCGGGGATATGACATCCCCCTGTCTCACTCCTCTGCGCAAATGGATAGGTTTAGACTGCTGGCCCTGTACTTGGACACTCATAGTGGCGGCTTCGTAGAGACATCTCAGCACCTCGATATAACGATAGTCCACTTGGCATCGCTGTAAGGATTCCAGAACAGCCCAGGTCTCGACAGAGTCAAAGGCCTTCTCATAGTCCACAAAAGCCAGTCACAAAAGTCTACTTAGAAGTCGGAAAAAGTGGACGTTAATAACTTTATTCCTGTATTATTAAACATCGAACTGCGATCCCCAACCCGCAAGCCCATCGTGGGGATTATGGGCATTACCCTCATGAGATAACAGCCAATAATTTTTTTCTGTATTATTACGCTTACCTTGAAAGCACTTAGATAAGTTAAATTTATTTACTTAAAACAAATGTTCCCCAACCTACTTGCCTCGTGCTGGGGGCACCGGCACGTAACCTAACTCCGCCCCTGCCTTCCTACATCGTATTGGAATAATGAAATTCCAGCTACCCGCGTCATGAATACGTAACGACGCGTCACATCTAGTAAGTAGATAATGTAGTATCATGAGCTTGTCTTCTTTGAATCATTTTTGCTCAAACAAAGAAACCATTGGTAAGAGATATTGAGCGACAGATTCGGATTGAATGAATGAATATAATTTACTCAACATAATTATGTAATATCACTAACGTAGTGTAAAACCAAGTCGCTTCCCGTTGTCTGTCTGTCCCTATGTATGCGAGATCTTTAAAACTGCCTCATCATCATCAGCCTATCTTAGTCCACTGCTGGACATAGGCTTCCCCCAATGAGCGCCATAGCGCCCTGTCTTCGGCTTGATGCATCCAGCATCTACCTGCAGCCTTTCGCAGGCTGTCATCCCCTGGTCAGATCCCCATCGTCCTGGTTGGAGAGCGTCCTACAATACGTTTACCGAGTTGTGGTCTCCAATCAAGAACACGTTTGCCACAGCGGCCGTCGGTTCTTCGCGAGATATGGCCGGCCCTCTGCCATTTCAGCTTGCTAATTCCCAGAGCTATGTATGGCGATAACTTTGGTTCTCTGTCGGATGTATTCGTAACGAATCCTACTCGTATCCTTCAGAGAAACTCCGAGCATAGCTCTGTCCATAGCTCGCTGAGCGACTTTGAACTGGTGGACCAGCCCTATCGTGAGTGTCCACGTCTCAGCTCCGTACGTCATAACGGGTAGGACGCACTTAAACTACCTACACTAGAATTGTGATGCGGATTTATTAATAGATACATAGAGTGATTGAAGACGAAGTTTTATAAACCATTTGATACGTAGAATTCCACGCGGCCGAAGCCGCGAGGATCAACTAGTGGTGAATATTTTGACAACCTTCTTTGATGCCTTATGTATGAGAGATATCACGTGTATTTATTTTTCACAATAATCTCAAATCTTTTATTATTTTATACTGGTCAGAAACAACCTACAAGTTTAATGTCGACGACCTCGATGGCGCGGTGGGCAAAGGTCCGCATGCGACGCAGGAGGTTGCGGCTTCGTTTCCCGCCTCGGGACAAATATTTGTCCGATCTGCAGATATATAGGTATGTTCCGGGTGTTCTGTTCGCTTTCAATGTATAATAAAAATATTCAACAGTAAGTAAGCAGTCCCTACTGTGGTTGGAAAGTTGCATCACGTGATTATTGGGCGAACTCTTATAAAACATTTTTTGAAACTATCATGGTTATTAACACTAAAGTCGTTAAAAACGGGATTTTTACCATGATTAGATTTTAGAGTTTTCCAATATTTCGGCACAGTTTCATGCGCCAATAACGGAATAACTGAAGGCACTGTGAGTAAGTTTTTATGGGCAGACATACCGATCTACCCTCATTTTGTGCCGAAATATTGGAAAACTCAAGAATCTAATCGTGGTAAATATCCTGTTTTAAATTACTTTAGAGTCCTTATATTCTCTTTAGGTGTCGATAAATATAGTCCAGCCCGTTCGTATCTACGTACGACACCGCTTACATAACTCTCAAAGTTTCCCACTCTACCCGATTCGAGATAAACCCCATTTATCACGTCAATACTTGATCTTTTAAGTTTTGCTTTAGTTCGATCTCTTTAACTCGCGAGAAAAATAACTAAAATGTTGGTTTTCTGCCATTCTTGAAGTAAAAGGCAACCATTTGGCTAGTTTTTATTTATACACGTGAAATGATAGAACAGAAGTACTACTAGGTACCTATGTACTTATTCCATATCAGGTGCGTGATTGCGTAACTTTTCAAATCAGGCTCTTGAAAGGAGTTTGGAAATACGGCGGTTGTATGTAATCATGGCGCATGAAGTTTCACCTCGCGGTTTAGAAAAAACACACGTGCAAGGAGGTTGTTTTTTACAAGGGGGCAGTAGGTGATCATGTAGAACAGTAGCCAGGATCAATTTTTACATTTTTAGGTAGCCATAGCAGTCAAAGATTTATTTCACTGTTGGATTTTGCAAATAACTAAATCGGTGCATAATGGGATCATCGGAAGCGAATACGATGCTCTTAGTGTACATTCACACAACGGGTCTGTTTTTCAATATCAGCCTATATGTTAGTCCACTGCTGGACATATACCTCCCCCAATGAGCGCCACAGCGACCTGTCTTCAGCTTGACGCATCCAGCGTCTACCTGCAGACTTTCACAGGTCGTCATCCCACCTGATCGGAAGGCGTCCTACTACGTTTACCGAGTCGTGATCTCCAGTCAAGAACACTTTTGCCTTAGTGGTTGTCGGTTCTCCGCGAGATATGGCCGGACCACTGCCACTTCAGCTTGCTAATTCTTAGAGCTATGTCGATAACTTCGGTTAACGGGTCTCTTTTTACAGTGTTTATTACCTTCTTTCATATAACAGCTTCTCCCCGCGGCTTCACACTCGTTTCAGGGAAAAAAGTAACCTATGTTTTATGCCGGGCCTGGAACTACCCGTATGAAAAATTTCAGCTTGATCCGTTGAGTAGTTTTTGCGTGAGAGAATAACAAACATCCATCCATATAACATTTCGAGTTAATAATATTAGTAGGTAATGTATGAGTAGGTACATAAAATCTACTGTTATAAAAAATGATGACACAAGTCACACAGGTAAATTTAACCTAGACGAGATATTTTAATTTTAGAGAGACTCTAAAATTAAAATTATGCACCAGGTTCATTTTAAACCCCAACTAAACTAGAGCGCTTAGTCTCAAAGTTACCTGAACTTTCCCTCATTATTTCTCTGCTATTTTATGGTATAATAAATCCCCTTTATCGTGATAGGGAATTAATAAGTTCTCTACATAACGGGGATTTCATTTTCCAATATTGTTGGAAACACATGACGACATTAAATATTGACACTGGAAGCTTTATTTGGTGGAAACTTTATTTCAGTAATATTTTATTTCGCTAACAGGAATTATAAAAGATCCTTCATTTTAAAGGATTAATAACTTCGGTATCATTAATGACGGTGATTATGAAGCGTGGGAGTATTATTTATGCGGGTTTAATTATTTTCTGCATTCTACATGGAATACAACTAGCGTATGTCGCAATTCGTAAAACATTTCCTGGTAAATAAATAAATGGAAATTGATCATCTGTGAGTTACTAAAAAAACTGGAAATCGCTGAGCTTACAACCCGTAATTCCGTTTAGGCGTAGTGTGATTATTTCTTAAAATGCCTCTTTTAAACAGTATTTGACTATATCTTGAAGAATAAATAAATAAATAATGCTGGACAATCAACAAAGCATCATCTAGCCGCACGCTAAGCAGAGTTGTGTTATGGGCACTAGATGACTGATGTACTTAGATATTACAATACATTAGATAGAAAACACCCAGAATACCCGAAACAAAAACTTGCAGATCGTACAAACATTTGTCACAAGGCGGAAATCAAAACCGCAACCACCTGCGTCTCAGGCGGACCTTCGCCCTCCGCGCCACAGAGATCGTCATAATTTTGATGAAAACGCGTTTAAGTTCATGCTTGTAATAATTTGTACAATAAAGAACTACAGAATGGCCACAAGACGCGTTAACGTCTCACGCATGGTTGGCAACATTCCCCTCTTTGAGTAAGCCACTGAGTACCCGGACCAATTATGAAATCACACTTCAGAGGAGCATTACCGTAATGAGAAGGCTAAGCAATCTTACAGAGGTTATTACATGGATGACTTCATTGTGATTGCGTAACTTTTCAAATCAGGCTCTTGAAAGGAGTTTGGAAATACGGCGGTTGTATGTAATCATGGCGCATGAAGTTTCACCTCGCGGTTTAGAAAAAACACACAAGGAGGTTGTTTTTACAAGGGGGCAGTAGGTGATCATATAGAACAGTAGCCAGGATCGATTTTTACATTTTTAGGTAGCCATAGCAGTCAAAGATTTATTTCACTGTTGGATTTTGCAAATAACTAAATCTGCGCTTTCTGTTGGTTTTTGCAGTAAAATTATCTACGTCATAAACTGATTAAGAAATATTTTTCTTACCGTCTTAGTTTATTTTACTAGTCCTTACTATTTTTTTTTCTACTCACTGTTAAGCGAAGTTTGACAACGGCATAAAATGTCATCTGCACTGTTATTATAAGCTGATATCGGTTCTTGATAATTGTGTTATATTCTGTTTTCTTTTATTTTTATCACTAGTTTAAGTACGATCACTTTATGGTTTTCCATAAAGTTCGCTTTCTTTCTTGCCACAATTGTTAGTGTTCACACATAATTTAGCTTATTTAGATTCTATCAGTGAATACCTATTATTAGCTCTCTGTTGTCATTTTTAAGTCTATAGATATTATAGTAGCTGATGGTGTTCCGAAATAAATAAATAAATAAAAATAAATAAATATATTATATATAAAGCCCATAATTCACACAATATATGAATAAGGTGACCCCAGCCTTTGAACATAGACGAAAATAGCCGGCAAAGTTCATTAAATTACTCACAAGCCCTACGCCCGCGGCAAAGGTCATAAAACAATACCTCCCTTACAATCTACGAAAATAGGCCTTCTCAGGTTTGCCATATTCTTGTGTACACAAATTCTGGGAACTCAAGTGTAAACATGACATTTTCGACGTTCGCCGATGATTCATACTAGTTGTTTTCGTATGAGTTTACATAGGCTAGCTTTGAAGGGTAAAAACGGGACCCTGTTACTAAGCCTCCGCTGTCTGTTGGTCTGTCAGAGTGTGACAGTTAAAATTTTCACATAATCTCTTGCCACTACCACAACAATTTCTTTTTGTTTTGTATTATTACTATATACTAGTACAATACAAAAAAAAGTAGATTTAAGTGGCTCGATCGATTCGCTCGAAGATTTTCGCTCGATCAAGGCTGCATCTTCGTCCATCGTCGTTAGTTGAGTCAGTGGTTGAGTACTGATCACTGATACATACCGACAAATCCATTTTTAGGGTTTTTTGCGATATTGTTATGAACGAAAAGACCCAGGCTTATAGTTAAAAGCAGACACATACAGCTAGCCCCAAACATTAGCGGTACGGTACGTACAAAACAAATGATAATGGTAGAGGAGAACCGCTTGCTTTGAATGCTGAAATCTTTCTCATTTTATCTCTGAGGAAATACAAAGACCAAAACCTTTGAGTTTAGAACTAAGTTCGACTCCTTGTTGAATTAAACGTTCCATTTGACACAACAAACAGAATCTGGCAGGCGCCATATTTGCGCGGGAAATGTATTGTGATGGCGGAGGACGGCTATTTTAAAATGGAACGCGCTGTTCGGAAGTTCAAACGTGCATTTCGAACGTTTCAATGGAGATTTTTTTGCATAATAATAATTATTTATTCGTAACTTCTACTCGCGATTTCACGCGCCTTGTTAGGAATAAAAAGAATCATTTATGTTATTTCAGGTCCAGATCGTTAAGCTTGTAATTTTTTTAAATGTTTTATAAAACTTCGTAGAAGTTCTTTTACTTTTAAAAATATTAAGAAAATCGCGCAGATTTCCACGCGTGTGATGTCGCAGCTAGTTAAATATAGATACAGAAACCAATAAAAATAGCACGAATGATCCAGTCCAGTCATTACCAACTTGCAATATTATCCTGCAAAGGGCACAAACAAAAAAAAAACAACTGAACAAAGCTAATTATTTTTGACGACCCCACACTGCAGGGAAAATACCTAACCCACAAGTTGCGGTTCAATATTCACCAAACAAATATTTACAACACCCAAACCCGGAACAAATAGGTTTGTAGATCACGTAACAAAACAGTTGTTTTGGAATCCAGGATTTAAATGTTGTGGCAACCGTAAAGTAGGTATATAATTATATCAGGGCGTCCCACAGCCATGCTACATGGAGGGAAAGTACCTTAAATATTGTAGATAGACAATTTTACTGAAAGAAGACTTCATTTTGATTTTATATAAGTACTTTCCTCCGTGTGGCATGGCTGTGGGACGCTCTGTATAACTACACCTTCGCATACGAGAGCATGCAACGGTATAGGTACGAGTATATAACCTATACCTTTGCATTCACACTAGGAACATAACCACTGAAATTCCCGCGTAGACTCGTACCTAGGTAAGATAATTACATACATGACCACAATTAAACACTTAGTTGACTGCCTCGTAGGTCTAGTGGTCGATTTCGGAGCGTAGTGCCGAATTTCGCACTTTGCCGACTATTGTAGTATTCAATACTGGTAATACCAGAGTGCCGACTTAAGGAAATTTCTATGCAATTAATAGTCATAAAAGCATTTATTGCCTATAACTTTCACACAAAAATAAATTACTGATAACAAGCAAAGGGAGTGCATGTCTTGGCATGCAGCATTGTGATGCATGCAGCATGCCAATGCGGCGCTGGTTTTCAATATACTCCCTAAACTAATCAACGACTTTATCGCGTGTTCAACCGCTGATAATGAGCTCCTGGGTTCAAATCCCGGGTAGGACCAATATTATAATTAGGATATTTCTAGTAAGAACAATTACAATCACAGTAACATCCCGATTTGAATCCGGGCCATTTTCCTGATGTTAGCGGTATTATAACGGAGATATCGAGGAACATATATTTAAAAAAAAACAGCTGAACATAATGTAGAACATCGTTGCTTTTTCAAAGTCGGAACACAAGATTCGTTATATTTTTGATTATATTTATTGCACTTATCTTCTCAAATCATTGCTAACTTAGTTTTTCTATGGAAAAAGCGATGTTTTATGCGAAGTTTCGTATGAGGAACACAACAAAAAGCTTCTAGTAAAATAATAAAACAAACCTACAACAATCTTATTCGGCCCCACAGAAACATCAGCAAACCCTTCATTCGTGAGATATCAATAAAATTTAATAATACCAAATCGCCCCGGAATCGAGGGAACGAATACCTTATTATAATTTTCCTATTAAGGTAATATTTTCTCAATAGACCCTTAGAAATGGGAACATCGAATGGAATTTCCTTCACTTTTATTTGGAGGCCTTGCAAACTACGGAATAATGGGCATATTTGCTCGTTTTTATCTGAATTCGGGTAATTTTTCCGGGTAGTGCTAAACTGTAACGAAGTTTCGTTTGGGCCACGTATTTTCGTGTTCTGCCACAACTGAATTAGGCATACGTGGCCCGTACGTTTTCCGTCACTACGTATGTAGTAAAAAACAAAGAAGCTTCCCGCTGTCTGTCTGTCACTATGTGTACTTACGTATTTTATGCGGTTTTTAATAGATAAGGTGATTCAAGAGGAATGTATAAGGATAAACCATTTAACAAATAAATAAATAATACCGGACAATCCACACAGCATTGTCTATCCCCAAGCTAAGCAGAGCTTGTGTTATGGGTACTAAATAACTGATATACATAATACAATACATTACATCAGCATCAGCCTATGTTAATCCACTGCTGGACATAGGCCTCCTCCAATGACCGCCACAGCGCCCTGTCTATATATATACATTACACTAATAGTTTTTTTAAATTAAATATACGTATATAAATAACAACCAGAACACACGGAACAAATATCTGCAAGATTCTCGCCGTTCTCAAAGCTTTCCCCACCCCTTGAAGAATTACAGGCACAGTTACAACATGCCTAAAAGCAGGCAGGTATCTAAACTCGCATTACTCAGAATTCAAATCCGTAACTAAACGACCCCATTCATCACGGCATTCGGCGCACGTATTACGTACCTACGTAGTACAAGTCGACGTAGTAGGGTCGTACCTACGTTGTACAAGTCGACGTAGTATGTATCCGCGTACCGCGACTAATAACGAGGGAGAGAAGAGATGAAAATATAGCATTGTGGTGCAAGGAGGTTAAGGCTCTGAGTTTGAGCAAAACGAAAAAATTCTTATTAGAAATGTTTCGTTTTGCTCAACTTAAACTGGTATTCCTTGCGTTTGATTTTTGCCGTCACTACGGCAGTGTGTAACCCTGCTTAACCATCAAATCAAATGTTTAAATCAAAATTAAATGCGTAACTATAAAGTCTTTTAGAGATTTCCACTAACATGATCACAGTTTGAGCAAAACGAAAAATTTCCGTTTTTTTTTTTTTAAAAACCGAAATGGAAAGAGGGTTTATCCCGTTAGGCGTATATCTAAGCTACTCTTGGTTCTTGAAAACCATCTTATGGACCGTTTAATCACAATTTACCAGAGAAGGTACTACAGGTAATTTTTTATTTATTAAATAGTATTAACGTAACGTAGTAATTATTATTAATTAACGTAACATTGTACTTATCGCATATAAGTAATGTACTAGCAGCGCAGTAATGTACTAGCTGCGCCCCGCGGTTTCACCCGCGTGGTTATAGATATTTTGCATAATATACAATATATCTTTATAAATTCTAGCCTATGTGTTATTCTGATGTATAAGTAATATTATTGTAAAGTTTCATTAAAATCCTTTCAGTAGTTTTTACGTGAAAGAGGAACAAATATCCATCCATCCATCCATCCAAACTTATACTTACAAACTTTCGCGTTTATAATATTAGTAGGATTTTTGTAATTAAAATAATCTGCTTATGGTGTACAAAAAAGCATTTCTGTATTGTATTGTAAGAGGTATTTTGAATGTTGGTAAAGTGTTTGATTATTCAACACGTCCCATTAGTCATTAATATGGAAACAGATGATTGTATTGGAATACACATTCAACTAAGACGAAAATAAGTTTTAACATAGTAATACTATATAGGTAGAAGACGACCTCTGTGGCGCGGTGGATGAAGGTCTGCCTGCGGCGCAAGAGGTTGCGGGTTCGATTCCCGCCTCGGAACAATTGTGTGCACGATCTGCAGATATTTGTTCCAGGTGTTCTGGTCGTTTTCTATGTATAATAAAAAATATATATCTATGTAATGTATTGTATTATGTATATCAGTTATCTAGTACCCATAACACAAGCTCTGCTTACCATGGGGCTAGATAATGCTGTGTGAATTGTCCAGCAATATTTATTTATTTATTTTATTTAGGTATATAACTGTTTGATCACTATGAACGAATATGTATATGAACAATTTCGGCATTTATTACAAAAATCATACAAACCATACTAAAGTCGTTTGAAGGGGATATTTACCATGATTTGATTTTTGGGTTATCCAATATTTCGGCACAGTTGCATGCGCCATGATCACGGAGTAACTATGGCGCATGCAACTGTGCCGAAATATTGGATAACTCAAAAATCAAATCATGGTAAATATCCCGTTTTAAATGACTTTAGTATTAATAACCATGATAATTTCAAAAGTTTTATACAAACCATGATAACTAGGAATTCTTCGACATTGGAGTAGCTAGGTACACATTGAATTGAAACTCGTTCTGCTTGCTCTCAATAGGTCTGGCTGAAAATCAATGCTTTTGCTTCTCCTCGTGTTTTTTATTTTCCTGTGTACTGTATAATTGTTGTTTTTTGTATGTGTGTGTGTCAAAGTTGTAAATAAAAAAAATATATATCTAATTTTATCTAACGAGGTAATCTAACGGTAACCCTAAGGCTTTGCATCGACCTTCCAAACATATACATATAAATGTTCAACAGAACACAAACTTCAAGATTCGAGAATTTATAAAAAAGACGTGCTCTTGATATAAATTAACTATTACAAAAACCTTAAAAAAACACTGTATTTTAACACTTTGACTGCGATTTTTTATCGACGACTGCGATCTTTTTTTTAACCTAAAAAATTCGTGCTGCCGCTCTACACAGCGATTGTGTTGCGCCGCACATGCGTTTCGTTCGAAAAATATTACGGCTGTGCCGAGTCACACAGATCTGTATTTTCTCAGCCGCTAGTGTGGATTTACGCATATTAGTCACTTGTAGAAAACACATACCGTGTGATTTCAGCAATCAAAGTGTTAAAAATAGTCTTTCCATAGACTTAGCTTAAAAATAAGCTTCCTTGTAAAGTATCCCTCAGGTTTTCGCCTCTTTCCCTTTGTTGAATGTAATGTAATTCTACAGAATGCAAATTGGTAGAGTGTTTGTGTCGCGCTGCGATTAGATTTGCATCGAAACCGGAATAACGAGGTGGAAATAAAATAGGCGGCTTAACGCGTCGGTGTAATATAAGCTTTATGCACCATCATACATTACATTGGTCTATATTGTAAACCACAAAATTAAACAAAAAATATAAATATTAACATGAACCATAAAAGCACAATGGGCGGCCTTATCGCTTTGAAGCAATTTCTTCCAGACCCTATTTCGATGAAATACAAAATTTATAATTTAAGAAAGGCAGAGGTGTGTACAATATAATACGCAAAAATATTTTAAAAAACATGAATTAAATTAATTAAAAGCTAAAGCTGATCCCAAGTTATAGCGTGATCAAGAGAAATAGGGGTTCATTTTTATATACAAACGAGTATATAGATTTATCCATCGTTTAAACAAGATATCATTGCTGTGCTCAAGAGATGATATTCCGTCCATCCTGAATCCAAAAAGTCTAATCGTAGTCGTTAATCGATTGCAAAAAAACCCATTATCCCCAAGCATTTTAATAAAATCTTTCCCATGACAAAAACACCCTTAGAAACCACCCTTCGCATCTTATCAAAGAAAACAATTCATTATTCAAATCCGAGAGGCTTGTAATCAAAACAAAAGGGAGAGAATTGAAACCTATCAATTAAGCCTTTTACGGCTTTTCTAACGAGAACGAATAAATTTTTTTATATTTCACGTTATCGTGCAAGCAATTAAAAAAACTACAAATATGAAACTCTAATATATAAAACTATGTATTATTAAAATGAGGTAGGTTGATACAATTAAAATTAATTAAATGTATTGCAGGACGATGCTGGATGCGGCCCAATGGCGCTCATTAGGAGAGGCATATGTCCAGCAGTGGACTAACATATATAGGCTGATGATGAGATAAAATGTGCAGATAAAAGTTTAGGGGTCTGAGATATCTCCGAAGCGCGCTAGAACTACCTGTATGCAAAGTTTTAGGCTGATCCATTCACTGGCGTGAAGAAGTTACAAACATCCATACATCCATCAAAACATCCACAACACACACTAAGTGCTTATTTGTAAGCCTAAAGAAATAAACGTTCATTTCATTTCATTTAATTTCACACTTTCGCTTTTATTATATAATCCCGCCTTAGTACTCGTAGATATGTATGTGTGTACGACCTGCAAATATTTGTTCCAGGAGTTCTAAGTATTTAATATGTATATAAAAAATATACAATAAGTAAATGTATTCATCAAACTGATCTAATAACACTGAAAATATCCAATAACAAAGAGATAATCAAATTTACGTTAAATAAAAATTTAACTTAGTCAAGCGAGCGACTTTGTAGTTTTTTTAAGTAATTGCAATTATAAAATGTTTCCCAGAATTTCTTATTAAAATTTCGTGTAATCAAAAGGCACGCGAACGTTTTCCAAGAATTAAAGGTAGCCGTCCACTAAAACTGGTTGGTTCAAAACCTCACTATGTAGGCGGGAAGAGATTGTTGCTCTATTCTGTAATTCTGTATTTCTTTATTGTACACAAAAAAACGTAACTAAAAAAGATATGTACAGGGCCGAGCTTTCTAGATTCTTCCACTAGTGGACAAAAAATTGAAGTGAACAGTAAAATAATTTTATTTGATAATAATTTATATATAAAATATGACTTGTCTAAGTGCTTATTTTGTAAGCCTAAAGAAATAAATGATTTTTTACTTTTTTATTTTTAGCTTAACCCTAACAAACAGTTTTCTTCCAGCTAACCTTAGGTTTATAGGAGAGGCGATGGAAAAGATAGAGGAAGTCTATTTTTACAGTAAGCTAAGTAATGTTTCGTAATGTAGGTATTATGGTTTGAAGTGTATTAGTAATTATAAATCTACATATATATTTAGTTAGTAGTTTTGGCGAAAAGAGGTAACAAACATCCATCCATCTAAACATCCATTTTTTTTGAATACATACTTTTAGTGTGATTGTGCTTTTTTATAGTCTCTGTGTCCGTTGTTTTATTACATTATTTTTTCGTGCATATTTGTTCTTAACTAAATAAATCCTCGAAAACTGAATATAGATAGATAGAAAACACTTTAATATACCACAGAGAAAAAAGGGCGGACTTATCGTTGAGAGCGATCTCTTCCAGGCAACCTTCCTTAGGATGGACTGGACATGAAGGAACAAAATAGACGTTGAATATACTGAAAATAGAGCCGTTCATACAACATTTACAATATTTATCAGACCATGCCAGTTTCTGCTATCATAACCCAGACCCGCCAGGTGGACGTCTACCTTAAAACCTAGCTTCATGCTAAAACTCAAAGTAATTTGCAATCTTGTGGTCTAGACTGAGAATCCTTAGATTGTATCAATGTAATAAGATACAGAGGCTAAGTATAATGTGGAATGAGGTCAACAGCAACAGCGAAGCCTGGGTTTTATTGGTCTGGGTACTCCGCAAAATGGTTATTATAAGCTTGTTTGTTACCGCGGCTTTGCCCACGCTTTTTCTAGATAAAATATTTAGTTTAGCTAGTTTTTATTTAGGCAATGCTAATAAAACATTTTGAACATAGTGCTAATATACTATAGAATAATGTGATAATAACAACCTTGCACAAAATTAGCTTAATGCAAATTTAGTGCAAGGTTGTTATTATCATATTACGTTTAATATTCATTTATTCTCAAAAAGACAATTTAAAGTCACTTACATGAGAACAGGATTGTTAGGTTAAGGTTATACATAGGTTGTGGTCATTCAATAGCTGGCTCATTTGATGTGTTCACTTAATAAGAAGATATATATTCTACTATAGTATAAAGCTAGATTACCACTGATTCACTGATTCACTGACTGATTGACATAATTGTTCTCCTTGATGGTGGATGGGAAGGTATGTTTTTTTTTACGGTATCGTATAGGGGAGGTAAAAGTCTCTTAGGGAAAATTCCGACTTTTTGAGATTTGCCCCCCAAGACCCCCCCCTCAGGGGGGGCTCCTATGTGGAGCCATATTGCCATATTTTTTTATGGGTATTGTATAGAGGGGGACAAGTGATTTTGATTGCATAGAAAATTTTGCCCCCCCCCCTGCCCCCAAGGGCCCCCCTTTTGAGTGTACTACCAGATGCCGTCGCGATAGAGGGGTTCTGATTGCGGGGTCGTATAGAGGGTTTCTCTTCGTTTTGGAAGAAAAAAAATTGGAACCCCCCCTTTGACCCCCTTTTTTGCCCCCCCTTTCCATCTCCAAAACGGATAGTTTTGGAAGATTTTTTTTTCCACAGTCTTGTAGAGGAGGACAAATGGTTTCGAACGACAAAAAAAAATTGCCCCCTTTTGCCCCCCAGACCCCCTTTTTTTAGGAAAAACCGAAAATTGGCCTATTTTTGACCTTTTTTTTCGGGTGGAGCATCGCGGCGAGCGAAGCGAGCCGCGATGCGACCGCGGGAAACTGCACGGCGAGCGAAGCGAGCCGCCCCATACCCCACCCCCCCCCTGTACCCCCTCCCCCAACCAAAAAATCTGATATGGGTATCGTTTTTGACTAACCTGGGGGTGAGGATTTCGAATCCGATGCGACCAAGGGGAACAGCACGGCGAGCGAAGCGAGCCGTGCTGTGACCCCCCAATGACCCCCAAGACCCCCTCAAATATAACCCGGGGGAGCATTGCGGCGAGCGAAGCGAGCCGCAATGCGACCAAGGGGAACGGTGAGCGCAGCGAGCCGTGCCGTGACCCCCCACGTCCCCAGCCCCCCTGTACCCCCTCCCCCAACCAAAAAATCTGATATGGGTATCGTTTTTGACTAACTTAAAAAATGTTTTCGAACGACAAAAAAAAATTGCCCCCTTTTGCCCCCCAGACCCCCTTTTTTTAGGAAAAACCGAAAATTGGCCTATTTTTGACCTTTTTTTTCGGGTGGAGCATCGCGGCGAGCGAAGCGAGCCGCGATGCGACCGCGGGGAACAGCACGGCGAGCGAAGCGAGCCGTACTGTGACCCCCCCCCCAATGACCCCCCAAGACCCCCTCAACTATAACCCGAGGGAGCATTGCGGCGAGCGAAGCGAGCTGCAATGCGACCAAGGGGAACGGCACTGTGAGCGAAGCGAGCCGTGCCGTGACCCCCCCCCCACGCACCCAGCCCCCCTGTACCCCCTCCCCCAACCAAAAAATCTGATATGGGTATCGTTTTTGACTAACTTGTGTGAGGATTTCGAATTCGATGCGACCAAGGGGAACAGCACGGCGAGCGAAGCGAGCCGTGCTGTGACCCCCCAATGACCCCCCAAGACCCCCTCAACTATAACCCGGGGGAGCATTGCGGCGAGCGAAGCGAGCCGCAATGCGACCAAGGGGAACGGCACGGTGAGCGAAGCGAGCCGTGCCGTGACCCCCCACGTCCCCAGCCCCCCTGTACCCCCTGTACTTGGGGGGGTTACCCGTGATATGACCGCGGGTAACCCCCCCAAGACCCCCTCACCCTTAACCCAGGGTAGCATTGTGGCGAGCGAAGCGAGCCACAATGCGATCGAATTGCGACCATCGTCACACAGCAAGGCGAGCGAAGCGAGCCGCGCTTCCTGACCTGATGCGATAGCTGTCGCACAGCAAGGCTCGCTTCGCTCGCCTTGCTGTGTGGCAGCAGGAGCAGAGTCGTGCGTCAATGCGACCACCGCCATACAGCAAGGCGAGCGAAGCGAGCCGCGCTGTGTGATGGCACACCCACTAATATAGATATCGTTTTCGATCAACTCGCATACGTCGACTACGAAAAAAATTTCCATTTCCAAATTCAAGATGGCTGACATCTCTATATCGCAGTTTATACTCGCCTTGAGACGAGCACCTACATAATATGGGTATCGTTTTCGAATAACTCGCATACGTAGATTACGAAAAAGATGTCCATTTCCAAATCAAAGATGGCTAACATTTTTTCATCGCAAAATTTTCTCATGGCTATCGATTTCAAACAAAATAATCAAAGGTACGAAAAGGAAGCCTTAATAAAAAATTACTGTTACACATAACCGCCGCGAGCTGCTTGCAGCTCGCGCACATCTAACAACTAGTTTATTATATATATTTGATTGCAGATCTGCAGATATTTGTTCCGGGTGCTCTAGTCGTTTTCTATGTATAATAAAAAATATCTATCTATGTAATGTATTGTATTATGTATATCAGTTATCTAGTACCCATAACACAAGCTCTGCTTACCATGGGGCTAGATAATGCTGTGTGAATTGTCCAACATTATTTTATTTATTTTTATTTATTGGCGGTACCCCGAGGCACACTAGCACCGCCACCTATATTATCTTATTATTACGTTGGACAAAGGATTTTCAAATATTTCACTGGGCAGTTTGTGATACCTATGATAAGCTTTTTAATGCCTCTGTAATAGTTTTGTTTGTATAGTTTAGGCAGAGATACGACGTTTATTGTCGTAGCGCTTGCTACGGTGCTACGGCGTAGGCAATATCCCTCACCGCTACGTTGACATAGCTAAGACGCGACGCTATGAGGGTGCGTTTTTAATTTCGCGAAATGGCGGGGTTGGAGGGGGTAGTAACAGGCTCGTTAAGGGCGTAACGTTTTATGACTCAAAATTAGTGTAAAATATTCGCTAAATAATAAAAAAAACAATGACTCGTAATTACTATAGATAGATATTAAATAAATGTTATTAAATAAATAATGCTGGACAATTCACACAGCATTATCCCCATGGTAAGCAGAGCTTGTGTTATGGGTACTAGATAATTGATATACATAATACTATATATTACATAGATAGATATTTTTTTATTATACATCGAAAACGACCAGAACACCCGGAACAAATATCTGCAGATCGTACACACAATTGTTCCGAGGCGGGAATCGAACCCGCAACCTCCTGCGTCGTAGGCGGACCTTCGCCCACCGCGCCACATCGGTCGTCTATATATTATTTTGTCACAATTGCATCATTCGTTTTAGAACTATCAACGACTAAGCAACTCATTAGGAAAGTAAATTTTGAAGGTGGAGTGAATCAAGTTTCTGCTTTCAGGAGAATATGAATTAAAATAAAATATTTTAAGGTGTAGATTATAATATTTGGTTTGGTTTTTGTTTATCAAAACCTAAAGGCTTCTATTGCATGTGCGCCAATCTATTCTAAATATTTGAGAGAACACAAAAGTTGTTTCGACCAAATACTGACGTATTTTCAGGCTAGCTTTTCGAAACTTCGCAGAATAATATTCGTTGTTTGGAAAAGGGTGAAGCTAGCAATATTTTATGCATTCATTCGTACCTAGCTGCAATTTTAGAGTTTGAGACGAAAAATAAGTTGGTTTTGCACGACTGCCCGAAAAAGAGTGCATTGTATCTAGGGTTCGAAAGAAAACCGATGAGAAGTAATCAACTTCTCATTGGCGGGGATGTATTTTCTAAAGATTTTATTTATTTATACTTCTTGCACGAAAAACATAACACAAAACTTATTCTAGAAAATTTATACAAAGGCGAAATTAACCCTGAAAAGAGTTCTCTTCCAGCAAACCTTATTGGGAGAGACGAGACAAAGTGAAGAGAGAAGTGGGTACATGTGCATAAATAAGATTTGAAATAGACAAAAGATTAAATTTTAACCTACTAAGAACTTAACTTTATAAGAATGATACAGTTTTCTTTTAAAAAACTTGAAATAACACTGACAGATATAACCCGCGCGTGACCAGAATGGGACGTAACTATGTCACAGTAAATAATATTTTACGTCATACATTCATACATTAGTTTCTGCTCACTGCTTCGCTTCGTTTTTTTCTATAGAACCGTATAAATAGTTTGTTTTCCCATCATCATCAGCCTATATTAGTCCACTACTGGACATAGGCCTCCCCCAATGAGCGCCATAGCGCTTTGTCTTCAGCTTGGCGCATCCAGCATCTACCTGCAGTCTTTCGCAGGTCTTCGTCATCCCACATGGTCGGAGGGCGGCACTACGTTTACCAAGCAGCGTACTGGCAAGAAGTCCAAACTCAAGGATGAGACTCTTGGGTTGATGACAAAAAGACGGGAGACCACCCAAGCGACTGTCAGAGAGGAACCTACCTGAACAAGCGAATTTTTTTCTATGGGAACTTATTTACGGGAGAAAATATGACTTATTGTGTTATTCCCGGTAGACCTATGTACATACATATGTATACTAAGTAACGTTTCAGTCCAATCCTTTCGGTTTTTAGCGTTAAGATGTATCGAACAAACATACGTACATCCAAACTGTTTCATTTATAATAACGGATGATTGAATTTATTTTGGAATTTTTTTATAAACTAGATAACAAAGTAAAATGGACCATGTTTCAACCGAATTTTGTGGTTAAAATAAATAATATGTATCATAAGTCGAGAATGGTTATTTTGTATGACAATAAAGATAACCAAATTATTTTGTTTTTATACAATACAATACAATATACCTTTATTGCACCATCAAATATAAAGAAAATAATAAAAATAGAATCTTATTAAGATCCTATTTTTATTATAACTACTAACTAAATCTAGTGGCACAATCGGCGGCCTTATCGCTAAAAGCGATCTCTTCCAGACAACCTTTGGATGGATAGGATCGGTACGTATTAAAGCTGACGGTGGCCTAATTATTTAGGATAATTATATAATATATAAAATAATTAATATTAGTATTAAGAACGTACATATATTATTATTATATTTTTATTTATTGTTTTAGTAAAAAAAAACCTCCAAATGAATCAACCTTTTTGACGACCGGTTTGGCGCGGTGGGCGAAGGTCCGCCTGCGACGCAGAAGGTTGCGGGTTCGATTACCGCCTCGGAACAATTATATGTACGATCTGCAGATATTTGTTCCAGGTGTTCTGGTCGTTTTCTATATAGAATAAAAAATATCTATCTATGTAATGTATTGTATTATGTATATCAGTTATCTAGTATCCATAACACAAGCTCTGCTTACCATGGGGCTAGATAATAATGTTGTGTGAATTGTCAAGCATTATTTATTATTCTGAAGTGTAGATTACAGAACAAAAAAACAAGTCATCTATTACATCTACGTTTTATCGTTAGTTAAACCGAGCAAATCCGCAGTAAAGCTCAAAGCTTCTTACAAACTAACTTTCACATTTAACAAGTATTAGAAGATTAGTCTGGCCAAAGACGAATTATGGAAAATACAGGGTGGTTCATCAAAGCCGGCCACTAGGAGAAATTATAAGGAAATACAGTATATAGCAGTACAGTACTAGGACTAGTATAATAGTAAGAAGCTCCTTGAAATTCCATCGCGGTCTTGTAAGAAATTGAGATTCAAGAGATTGTTGTAAGTACCTAAATGTCATTAATCACTGTCTTGTCATTAATGTGTTCTTCTATAACTTATTCTATCAGAAACCAACGGTTCATAGCATCATGATGAGCAATCGTTATAGCAACAATACGTAATAGACGAAGTAGCTAGTAGTGTTTTTTAGTATTCTTATTTAGATAAACTGTGGTACACCCCCTGCCTTTTCTTAACACTTTGAGTGCTGAAATCACACGGTATGTGTTTTCTACAAGTGACTAATATGCGTAAATCCACACTAGCGCAGCGGCTGAGAAAATACAGATCTTTGTGACTCAGCACAGCCGTAATATTTTTCGAACGAAACGCATGTGCGGCGCAACACAACCGCTGTGTAGAGCGGCAGCACGAATTTTTTAGGTTAAAAAAAAGATTGCTGTCGTCGAAAAAAAATCGCAGTCAAAGTGTTAAATTCATATAATTCTTTCCATCCAAAGGTTGTCTGGAAGAGATCGCTTCTAAGCGATAAGGCCGCCCATTGTACCTGTCGCATATAATGTATTTTCGTAATGAATAATTTGATTATGGTGTACAATAAAGAATTTTTGTATTGTATTGTATTGTATTGTATGTAGCGCCTTTTTATTTGCAATTATCAGAGTTATGTATTATGTCACTTTTTCGTATATGGCAACTGTTGCCCGCATACTTAGCGTCGTTCCGTATTTTCTGTATTTAATTCCTCACCGACCACAAACGTTAAAGTTTTTTCCGTAATCCAATGCCAATGAATCACCCTGTACCGAGGTGGAGTCGAGTCACGTCACCCAAGGCCTCCAGACGTTTTTATTGATCTTACAAATGAATGGGCGATGTGTAAACGAAGTGTTTAAATTCTGTAATATTGGAGTTTTGTTGTTGTTTGCTGGAGTGGAATTAGTTTTAACGACGCAGAAACCTTTAAAGTACGTGGTCAGTTAGTAATTGAAATACTTGAAACGACGCTAAATTAGTAATAAATCGATACACTACCATACCAAAAGTTATTTTCAGAATAACGTTTATTGGTAACTGGATGCGCCCGCGGCTTCGCTTGCGAGGAAATCTATGTGTCAAATTATTTATAAACCTTCCTCTTGATCACTCTATCTATTTAAAAATTCGCATCAAAATCCGTTGCGTAGTTTTAAAGATTTAAGCATATATAGGAACAGACAGCAGGAAGCGAATTTGTTTAATAATAAAAAAAAAATAATAATAATAATAATGCTGGACAATTCACACAGCATTATCTAATCCCATGGTAAGCAAAGCTTGTGTTATGGGTACGGTATCTGCAGATCTTACACACAATTGTTCCGAGGCGGGAATCGAACCCGCAACCTCTTGCGTCACAGGCGGACCTTCGCCCACCGCGACACTGGTCGTCAATAATAATAAATCATTTGTTTCAGACCATAGAAAGGGTGTCAGCTGACACCCTGAATATTAACCATGGCGGTGCACAGCGGTGCAGCTGTGTCCCGTTGCTGGCGGCCAGTGAACCTTCGAAACTTGACACCCTTCGGCCAATAATCTGTGCTTAAGAATATCAAGAGACGATGAGTTGGTACTCTCTCCAAAAAAACTAAAAATAAATTCAATGACTGAAGTCTTAATACGATCCAACAACGAAACTCAATTGTGAATTTTTGGTATGGTCACGATAAAATAATACATGTATGGTTTTCTGACAGTTTACGAAGTAAATCTCGCACGTTGCGGGATAACTTTCTTGTCGATAACGAATACGCTTCTGGCTGTCCCACAAAAATGCACGCTGAACTTTACCGCGGTAAACGTATTAGCAACTCAACCTACCTTCAAATAAGTCTCAGATTTGAGCAAATAAACTTGTCCGCCAATCAAAACCTAAGCCCGTTATCCAAGTTCCCTTTGTAAAACTTTGCAGCGGAACTGTCAAAGGGAAGATTACCGTGATCAAAGATTCAAAGTAATAATGAGCAGACAGATTTTTGAAGTCTTATCTTGACCTTGATAAAGTCTTCTGAACGAAAGGGTTGGTTGAGCTTCTGGTATATTAAGTATTTACTTAGAGAAAGCATTTTGCAAAAAAGCTTTTTCTGAGAATCATTGTAACTTTTTTATGTGTAGGTATATTGTTAATTAGGTATTTCAACATCAACTTATAATATTCCACTGTTAGACATAGGCCTCCCCTAATGAGCGCCAGTATCCTTAGTCTTTAGCTTGCGGCATCTACCTGCAGTCTTTCGCGGGCAAGTCTTCAACCCAATTCATTTTAATAAATAAATAAAATAAATAAATAAATAATGCTGGACAATTCACACAGCATCGTCTAGCCCCAAGCTAAGCAGAGCTTGTGTTATGGGTACTAGATGACTGATATACATAATACAATACATTACATAGATAGATATTTTTTATTATACATAGAACACCCGGAACAAATATCTGCAGATCGTACAAACAATTGTTCCGAGGCGGGAATCGAACCCGCAACCTTCTGCGTCGCAGGCGGACCTTCGCCCACCGCGCCACAACGGTCGTCAATAAACTGAACTTACCAATTAATTAATGAATCTTTATTTTTTAGACAACTGAGTAACAATAACACACTTCTTACTAAATACAAAACAGGAAAATACCTATCTTTCCACTCCTACCAACTAAACTGACCAACTGAAACGAATCACTGATTTTTCTTTCTCAAAGATACAGATTTTAACATAATTTTAGAAAAATCACCTAAATAATTATTAAGCTAAACAGCTGTGCTCCTGAGCGAAGCCGGAGCGGATTGCTAGTATAATAATAAGTAATAGAACTTTCCCACAGACTAAACTAAATAATACCGAGAACTCGGGAGTTCAATAATTGTCTCCGCCGATTAGTATTCTGATACGGAACGAGCCAACAACGCTTAGATATTGTACGGAGCGTATTTCTCTTGAATAATAATGTTTGCGAGAGATTTATATGCGCTCTATTGCGAATAGATTATGCTGTGGCCCAATTTCCATGAAATTAGGGAATATTTTCGCGCCGTTTTTACCCGACGGAGGAGTGTTATGAGGTTGGCTACTCGATATATGTTTGTATATGTCATGTCCTCACGTAACCCTGACATTACTTAATACTTTATACTATTTCAACAAATGAGGTATCGAATGATTCGTCTATAGTACGTAATCAAATCTGTCATCTATGACGTTTCTTTTAACCTTTATTTGAACACAATCTCATCTGATAGAAAGTGATTATGTGGCTGAGACGTATTGATGTGTTTTTTTTGCCTAAAAACAGACCTTAGAAGACATTACTCACTTCTTTTCCAGCTGAGCGGTTACCTTACCTGTCAATGATCTGTATCTAATTTTCTGGCAGTGTAGTGCAACACTAAATTAATACAGATCAAATTAAAAAGTGGTACGACCTCTTCACGATTCAGGATTTAATAGCCTATACGTAAATACAGCGAAAGACTGTATGCAGGTAGATGCTGGATGCGTCAAGCTGAAGACAGGGCGCTATGGCGGTCATTAGGGGAGGCCTATGTCCAGCAGTGAGCAATAAAGAATTATAAACGCATGAATGTATGTTAAGGAAGAGCGTTACGTCCTAATACAGGCATTCATATACTTAACACGTTAGCTGTCCATATATGAAGCCAAACATATGTATGGACGCAGTGTGGTATACCCCAAATTAACTTGGGACAGCTAACGTGTTAAAAGAGGTCTCCAACACTGAAGAACAATGTATATGAACCATAAGCGAATGACAATTAACATTTTTGTATTTTATGAACGAATGTAAGTAAGGTAAAGTTTCAATTGCTACGATCAAGGAGTAGTTGATATATACATTATGATGATGATGAGGAGTTCAAATGCGGATAAAGGAGTACCCCCACCTGAACCTGAACCTGAACCTGATGACGTAAGTAAATACAAGATGGACTTACCTATATCCATGGTAGCGACAGCATCTTTCACCAGCTGGTAGGTATCTCCGTTGATCCTCAAGAAGTCGACGCAACCAAGGAGTCCGTCTGACAGACCCAGCTTAGACTGGACTCCCGTGGTGTTGCCAGCTCCGCCTACCCATACTGGCTCACGGAATGTCATCCGGGAGAACAGACCCTGAAGAAAGGAAAGCTTGTTTAACAATGTAATAGTGTTAGGTGTATCCTACTAATATTATAATCGCGATTTTTTAAGTTTGTATGTATGTATGTTTGTTAGTCTGTCACGCAAAAACTACTGAACTGAAATTTACTTTTTTGCATACAGGTAGTTCCAGGCTCGGAATAAGACATGGGCTACTTTTCATCCCATAAATCAGTTCTCATGGGATAGAAATAGCCTTAAAACGTTTCCATAGAAACAACGCGGGCGGAAATTTAATATAGTTATCAAATTCGACGTCGAGAATAAATTAAAATTTAAAAATATATTGTATGAATTTTTTTTCAATTATTCTGTGTCTCTTTCGAATTATCTAAGGATTTTGGTACAGTATTAGGCGAGATGCAACTCGAAAATGTACGGCTTCAGTTGATGCAAAAAACTTCAAAAGATAGAAAACGTATTCTACAGTATTTTAATACATTTTGTATTTACTTGACTTTTTCCCTTCATTTAAAACGTACCAGTAAAGTTTGCAGTGCAAATAAAAACCAGCCTTTTATTTAAAGCCTTTGCAAAGTCATCAACATTTTCCCGCCCCGTGCTAAACATAAAGAAAGACCCTGTATTGTGACACTCAAAATGAAAAGGTATCAGAACACGAAGGGGGCAAAGTTCCATGGCGTGGAAAGGGCGGGCTACAGTACTTTTGAAACATTCACCTGGGATATAGGGTGCTATAAGGGCATGTATAGTAGTTGCTAAAGGTAGTACAGTCAGTGTCAAATTGATATAAGCGTCTAGAGTAGTCAAAATGGGTTAGTTCCGCTATGCACGAGTCCCGCTTTGCTCGAATTCTAAAATACCTAACAAAAAGTGCCGCTATGCTACGAATTTCTCAGTTCTACCTTAAACAATGGAAGGTACAGTTCGTTAGAAAAGTGTTTCTAAAGAATACTCTTAAAGCTTATTCAACAGGTCAAAAAATATTATTTAGCTATAAACGTTTCACAATCGCTTATTTTTATGTTAAATGAAAAACAAAAGCATTTTTATATACGCAGTTCGAAACATCAAATTGTTGTAAGCACCCAAGGTGTTCAAATTATCTTACTACTCATTGTTTCATATCCATGTTTTTCAGATCATTTTGACTACTCTAGACGCTCATACCAATTTGACGCTGACTGTACGAAAGAGAATTACGAAATCGGGGAATTTTGTACGGAAGCGAGATGTTTTTGACTTGTTTTGGAGTTTCACTTATTATCTATGTATTTTCTGAATTTAAGAAGTCGTTTTCATTTTTATATTAAGTGTGATTTAAGAAAAATAGGTACCTACGTATTGTAAAAGTGTCCTGTTACTTCATAAATCTATAGGTAAGGTTTCGTTTAGAATCCCACAGCCGTAAATATTTTAAAACTAAATCAGAACACGTAATTAGAAGTACAATTTTAACAGGTGTTTTTCGCGTTTATTTACCTGTTTTTCCTACAGCCGTATTTTAACTTTACAATTGCTAACTTAATGTAAATATAGAGTTGAAGCTCATTTTCACCGCAAAATACGAGCTCGGTTACAGTTCTAGTTTCAGTTAATTAATCTAGTTTACAAACAAAGCCTATGCAAAAACTGAAAACTACAGAACTGGAAAACCATTTAAAATCTCGTTGAAAGTGCGAAATGTAGCGCCGTTTCGCTCCCCACCTCGGCAATTTATTAAGAAGATTGATTGTGTGCTGGTAACACATGGCCGGTTTATCTCTAGCGGTTTATTTGTGTTTTTGCAATTTAATACGAGTTATTTAGTCTTAGGAGAACGGATGGGAAGATTAGAGAGGTTTTAGCCGCAATATACGTATAGTTATATTTTGTAAAACCTAGCGTTATTCGTAAACGTACATATGTTCTTTAATGATACCACCACCTTTTAAAACTAGGGCCGAATTATAGTGATTTTAGGGGATAGCGGGCAAATACATACATATATGACTAAAAGTCGAAGGATCTGAAGATATAACAATCATACCTGACCGGTAGTGAAGTCTAGAAACGGAGGAGTGACATCCACACATGCGAAAAAAATACAGTCTGCCTATTACCTTTTGACACCTAAACAAATAAACAGTTTTTAGTAAAATTTAGCAAGATGGTAAGTAATGTACCAGAGAAGGAAACAGGTAATTTTTTGCGGAAAAAGCGCGTGGGAAGCTAACTATTTTTATTCCATTGTATTTTAAATATAATAATAAATTATCTTCACAAATAGGTCATCTTACAATGCTATGGCGCTTATTAGGGGAGGCCTATGTCCAGCAATTGACTATTATAGGTTAATAATGATGATGATTGACAAATGACAAATCATTCACTGTACAAGCCACCCGTCTATGGAATGCTCTCCCTCTGGACATCAGATGTGCAAAATCACACCCTATCTTCAAAAAACTGCTGCATCAGCATTATTTATCCATATAAAATATTGATAGCCTTATCTTATGTCTATGTAAGTTTATTATAATGTTAGTAATGTAGGTATTTAGTGTATTTGTTATCAATTATTTATTAAAGTGCCACCGTCTATATTGTTCGTTCATGTCCAGTCCATCCCAAGGTTGCCTGGAAGAGATCGCTCTCAGCGATAAGGCCGCCCTTTATACCTTTATTCTAAGTTTTTATCTCTGTATTATTTTCTGTTTTGTGTGGTGTAATAAAGTGTTATCTATCTATCTATGATTCAGAAGTAAATATTTGAAATATACGATACTTCTCATAGGTACAGAACACTCAAACGATTCAATACAAACAACAAAGTATCAAATTGATAAAACTTCGCGCTCTGGGAACAGTATGCTACAGCGCACAACTTATGTTGAAGTACTTTGCGAACTTTTGCTTTGGGGTTAGATTGAACATCGTTTGGTAACTATCTATCCTTACGATCGAGATATATGGTAAGTACAAAGATATCCTTAAATACATCATCATCATCATCATCAGCCTATATTAGTCCACTGCTGGACATAGGCCTCCCCCAATGAGCGCCATAGCGCCCTGTCTTCGGCTTGACGCGTCCAGCAACTACCTGCAGTCTTTCGCAGGTCGTCATCCCACCTGGTCGGAGGGCGTCCTACACTACGTTTACCGAGTCGAGGTCTCCACTCAAGAACACGTTTGCCCCAGCGGCCGTCGGTTCTTCGCGAGATATGGCCGGCCCACTGCCACTTCAGCTTGCTAATTCTCAGAGCTATGTCGATAACTTTAGTTCTCTGTCGGATGTATTCGTTGCGAATCCTATCCTTCAGAGATACTCCGAGCATAGCTCTTTCCATAGCTCGCTGAGCGACTTTGAACTGGTGGACCAGCCCTATCGTGAGTGTCCACGACTCAGCTCCGTAGGTCATAACGGGTAGGACGCAATGCTTGAAAACTTTCGTTTTCAAGCATTGCGGTATGGATCCTTAAATACACCATACTAAAAAAACTCCTATTTTAATATTTTCAAGTCGGATTTCGGGAAAGTTTTTTATGAATAAAAGAAGGTATAATATTTGCCATGTAAATAATTTTACCAATAAATTGTATTTCTGTATTTCTATATAAATGCTTTAGAATGTTTTTATGACAATGCTATTTGATGGTTAGCAAATCACTTAACCCTTAATTACTCGCGTGGGGTGTTTAACACCTCAGAGACTATTTGATCGTCTCTAGTTATTGGAGTTTCGAATTTACAACGCTAAGTTTTAAATCTTAATCATAAATAAAAGTCTGATTTTGTGTGTATTTGGTAGTTTTTTCTAATTCTAAAATTGGGGTGGAAAGCACGCCACGCGAGTACTTATGTATGTTTTTATGCGCGAGTAACTAAGCAGGGTTAAGACTGGATTTGATAGGTCGGTATTTTTTATTATTTGTGCATGTAGTTTATCAAGAATTATCCATGAAGGCTTTCGAGTGTAGGTAAGTAAGTAAACCAACAACGCAAGCAGAACAACCCCATATTTTTTTGATGATTTAAAACTGAGCTTCTGGATATGACTGATTCTATATAATTTTTTATTTTTTTTTATTTAGCCTGTTTCGTCCCACTGCTGGGCAAAGGCCTCCCCCAAATCTTTCCACTCAGTGCGGTCACGTGCGATCTCCCACCAATCTCCGAGGAAAGCGTTAAGGTCGTCTCGCCAGCGCTTTCTTGGCCGACCTCGCCCGCGGCTTCCTTCCGGGACCCAGGGTATAATTTATAACATAATATTTATAATTAAAAAACCATGAGAAACCAGCGCGGTACCTACGTATAGAGAGTAGCAGAATAAAAATATTTGCCCCTGTTTCAAATACACCCTAGCCTCCCCTAACTACGTAATGTTACAACTTTGTATTCTTATACCATGCATGAATAGTTTAACAGCTTTCTGTTTCAGCCTTTTGCCTCACGCTTCATTGAACTTTGACCCTTTTTTATAAAGGGATAAAGTTTGAAATTAAAGGAATTAGGCCTAAGCCTATATTTTGTTATCCATTGACGTAAAAGGAATTTTCAATGTATGAGAATTACGAAGGTTCTTTGAATACCTTTGGAAAGTCCTTTGTTCGATTAGACCCATAGAGAACAGAGTTTGAAATTAAAAAGTGTTTAATCGTTCGATATTTGACGAGCTCGTGGCGCTGCGGGTGATCCACCTATGTAGGAGGTTGCGGGTTCATTTTCCGCCTGCGCACAAATGCAGCTATATGTTCCGGGTGTTCTAGATAATCCTACGTTTATTTAATAACGTTTTTTGTACACAAAAGCTTGAATTATGGATGTTTGTTACTTCTTCACTGAACGGCCGGGTGATTATGTAACTCGCGACCGGTTTGCGACAGGCGTAAATTAAGCAATCAGTGCTGTCAAACGTCAATTTTGTATTAGTTTGACACCAGCTACAACGTCAAAATCTTTTTGACAGCACTGATTGCTTAATTTACGCCTGTCGCAAACCGGTCGCGAGTTACATAATCACCATTCGGGCTAGGGACAATATCATAGTCCACTTACGTTTTATATTTTATGTTGATATAGATTATATAGATATTTTTTTATTGATAAATAGATAAAATAGTCTTTATTTGCAACTACACAATACAATACAATACAATAACTCTTTATTGCACACCAAATACATAAAAGATACACAAGACAGGAAAAGAAAAACAAATACAAAATATGCTGTACAATGGGCGGCCTTATCGCTAAGAGCGATCTCCTTTGGATGGACATGAAGTGCTTGAACAAGTATAGACGGTGGCGTGTAACACAAAATCATTTTTAGTGTTCAAAAACGAACGAGCCATCAATTAAATAATGCATGAAAAATTTTAAAATTCTACAGTAAAAAAATATATCAAAATACTTGACTACGAAGCTAAAGTAGTCGGTTGGAGATTTTTGTTGTCGACTAGCATATTGAACCAAGGGCCAGTCGCCTTTGATCCAACATCCTAGTGAAAATCTCTTCAGCTTTATTATTATTATTATATTTTGTTTATAAAAATGTATGTCGTTTATTAAATCGACATATCCATCATCATCATCATCAGCCTATATCAGTCCACTGCTGGACATAGGCCTCCCCCGATGAGCGCCATTGCGCCCTGTCTTCAGCTTACCGCATCCAGCATCTACCTGCAGTCTTTCGCAAGTCGTCATCCCACCTGGTCGGAGGGCGTCCTACACTACGTTTACCGAGTCGTGGTCTCCACTCAAGAACACGTTTGCCCCAGCGGCCGTCGGTTCTTCGCGAAATATGGCCGGCCCACTGCCACTTCAGCTTGCTAATTCTTTGAGCTATGTCGATAACCTTGGTTCTCTGTCGGATGTATTCGTTGCGAATCCTATCCTTCAGAGAAACTCCGAGCATAGCTCTTTCCATAGCTCGCTGAGCGACTTTGAACTGGTGGACCAGCCCTATCGTGTAAATCGACATATAACATGATGTAATCACGTGTTTTCATGTTTGCATTGAGATGGTTTTGCCATCACACGACCACATACTAACTGTATCCTAGACAATACAGTTAGTTTGTGGTCTAATATACACTAGACATATCTTATTCTCATTAACAAGGCTAGCTAAATAAAAACCGTTTACAAGAACAGGCTCCATAAAATCTAGATCATTCTAAAAACGCCGTGTGAATTGTAAAAGTTCATCGGAAAAATCAGCTCGCAATTAAACTTTTCAACAACTTTTTTGTCATTTAATTTTTCAACAGTATAAAGTTAAATTTCGCGTAAAATTAAGATTCGTATTGAGTTTTTAGACTCGAGAGAACGACGTTAAAGTTTGTCTTTTAAGTTACTTTAATTGTGTTATTCTTCAGTTTTTAATCCAGGCTTGTACGAATTTAAGATTATGTTCTGGGCAGTGATTTTGACCTTATTATTTGAAATAATTTGTTCTTAAAACATTTTAGAGTACTTAAACTTTTTACTTAGCTAACCTAACATGGTGAAATTGAGGACTTCTAACTTAGTATACCTATTATTTATCATTTAGTAGAGAAGTAGATCGACCAACTCGTTTCTTTATGCTTTGTTTTCTAGTTAATGTTAGAACCTCGTAGCATTATCTTTGCTACGCTGTAGCACCTTGTCACTACGCCGTAGCACCTCATCGCTACGCCGCCGCCATAGACTCCTTGCTACGCCGTAGTACCCCGTAGCTACGCAGCGTAGAATCGTATGTTTTTATACATTTTCTTGTAACAATATAAATCCCAGTGCTGCAGCTGACGTCTATTTAATAGATGTCTTTAACGCTTTGTCTGCGATTTTTTTTCGACGACTGCGATCTTTTTTTAACCTAAAAAATTCGTGCTGCCGCTCTACACCGCGGTTGTGTTGCGCCGCACATGCGTTTCGTTCGAAAAATATTACGGCTGTGCTGAGTCACAAAGATCTGTATTTTCTCAGCCGCTGCGCTAGTGTGGATTTACGCATATTAGTCACTTGTAGAAAAAACATACCGTGTGATTTCAGCAATCAAAGTGTTAATACTACTGGTCACATTGACGATAACTGTGACATTGCCGATATCTGTCACATTGAAGATACCTGCCATATTAGCGATATCTGTAAAGGCTGTCGCAAATCTAGACCGTACCACTGCCGCACAACGCAAAAATAAACATTCAAATATAAATAAATAATAAATAAATAATGCTGGACAATTCACACAGCATTATCTAGCCCCATGGTAAGCAGAGCTTGTGTTATGGATACTAGATAACTGATATACATAATACAATACATTACATAGATAGATATTTTTTATTATACATAGAAAACGACCAGAACACCCGAAACAAATATCTGTAGATCGTACACACATTTGTCCAGAGGCGGGAATCGAACCCGCAACCTCCTGCGTCGCAGGAGGTTGCGGGCTATGTAAATATGGCGCTTAACTTTTTTTAACATCAGGTCGAACCGACCTGAAAGCTGGGAAGTAAATATCTGGTTCAGCACATCAGCATTGCTATACAGCGGGGTAATTCAGCGTCTTGGAGACACCGGACGCTTCTGACTGGTATTGAAATGATTCACTTGAGCTGCAGATAGTTTGCAACAGTCAGACTATGTAGATTATGACTATGTAGATTGTCTATTTAGATTATGGGTACTAGATTCTAGAATTATGTAAAAAAAATCCGACGGAATGTAAATTATTTGTGAAATAAATAAATTAAATGATAGTGATATGTATGTGCGTTCTTTACTTTGTCAAAACCCTGCCACATTGACGCGCGCTTTGCACTAAATAACTAAAAAGCTATGTCCACACTGTGCCTATTCATCTTCAACTTTCGTCTCCATCTTTCTATTCAACTTTCGTTTAGCGCATTCAATAATTGAATGCCTTAATTGAACGCAACACCAGTTCAGTCGTAGTTCTGTTAATCTTTTGAAAACATGTGCGACGAGAATATTTTACTTGTTGGAATATGTGCAGCTTACTTGGTCATAAGAAATTCCAGAAAAAAAAGCACTTCAACGTTAAATCCTTTTCTTCGTCCGCCATCTTGTTGTTGAACGCTATAAGGCACAGAAATCCACCCGATGTCGGATAGCGTGAACCACAGCGCGCGCGTCGCTTTCAACTGTCATCGCGCATGCGCTAAGGGCATGCCTCACGTGCGCTGTTGACTGCGCTATGACGCATGCCCTTAATGAACAAAAAAGGCACAGTGTGGACATAGCTAATGAATAAGTTACCTTAGACCTTCCCCGCACCCGTTTCCCGTTGTTGAGTCTAAGCCAAGCGTCCCAACGGTGTCGGTACACAGAGATGGTGTTCCAATGGCCCAGCCTCACGGGTTCTGGGGACCGTAGGACACCAGCGCCACTGCCGCAATCGAATCTACGGACAAAATTCGAAAAAATTAATAACTAAAAATTGGCTGCAAAAGTGATGAACATACTAGTGATTTCTTTTTCACTTCTTCCACTAGTGGACAAAAAAATTGGAGTGAACAGTAAAATAATTTTATTTGATAATAATTTATAGTATAAAGTATGACTTGTCTAAGTGCTTATTTTGTACGCCTAAAGAAATAAATGCTATTGCTTTGACATTTGAGTAATATTTACATTTTTAGTTTTTCAGATTTACGAATTTTTGTGAGACGAATACTAATCTCTCGAGAAAACATTTTCTTGGGACCATTTCGGGATTTTATTTTATTCAATAACAAAATAAATTTTAAAATCAGTTCACAATTGACGGAAAATTCTCTACTACTCTGCCGATGCTTATCTCGATTGCTAATAGATTGATATGAAGTAACGTATAAACTGACAGCAATAACAACAGCAATCAATCCTAAATCAGCCAAAAATCAGCCGAAAATTGTCACCGACTGAGCAAATCACCAAAAATAACTTCATTATCAACTAGCCCCCGAAATCTTTTACGAATACCTCACACGAGAGTAATAAAGTCATTTCATAGTCATAATAAAACACCTGTCAGCCAACCTTCCATCAATTTCGATTTAAAATCCCCTTCGATCCCTCAGAAATTAATTAACTGAACACCCCAAAATACCGGTAAAGCTTGGTTCCAGAATTAAACTGTGACCCTTGGATTTACCACTGTTTTGATCGGATACTGGACTATAGGAAGTAAAGGTATCTTCGGTTGATTATTATTTTGGGTTAATTATTATAAAATAAATAAATAAATAAATAATGCTGGACAATTCACACAGCATTATCTAGCCCCATGGTAAGCAGAGCTTGTGTTATTGGGTACTCGATAACTGATATACATAATACAATACATTACTTAGATAGATTTTTTTATTTTTTTTTATTATACATAGAAAACGACCAGAACACCCGGAACAATTATCTGCAGATCGTACACACAATTGTTCCGAGGCGGGAATCGAACCCGCAACCTCCTGCGTCGCAGGCGGACGTTCGCCCACCGCGCCACATCGGTCGTCAAAGTATTATAAGTGAATTCTGGGTTACACAGAGTTTCGGCAGAGAATGCGTTAAACGGTTATTAAATAAAATAAACAAGAAGTTAAAATATTTGCATACAATGAGGCATTGAATGTACATAAAAACCGAGTAAAAACCATGCCCATATTTTTAATTCAAAGCCTAAGTATATAGAAAGTAAAGGTATAGAATAGAATATACTTTATTGTACAAAAAGTTGTACATAGGCGAGCATAATGCTAGATAGCATTCTCTACCTGCTAACCTTTGGGTAGTGTGGACAACAGTTTGGTAGGTAGTGCTATATAATAGAGATAATAAAATATACTACTCATAATGATACTAAGCTACTTATATTATACTTAAACAGTAATATATATACCTATATAAATAACTAATATAATATAATTATAATTACGTACCGAATTATTCTTGAGAAAGAAAATAGTTATAGACTCTAGATCTGAAGACATTTTTCGAGGATGCCTCGCGATATTCAATGGGAAGACTGTTCCATAGCCGAGTGGCCTTTACAGCGAAGGTTCTATGATAACCCACTGTACAGGCGTCAGGAGTTCCAAGCTGGAGTCAGGTATCTTTTGTTGATTATTATTTTGGGTTAATGAGCGAATTCTGTGTTACAACAGTTATTTAAATAAGCAAGAAGCCAAGATATTTAATTCTATTACGCATTCCAAAAATATAATAGAATAGAAAAACATTTATTTGGACACAGGTACAAAATACAGGAATAAAATAACAAACGGCAAATAAAGAAGTTAATCATAGGGGTAAGTGACACAAATAGGTGATATTAAGAAAATATAAGACTACCTCCATGACCCTGCGCCGAAATAGGGGTTGAAAGAAAGAACAGAAAACTCGAGCATTGTTATAATGATAAATATCGCGCGCTTGAAAATTAAGTGCGAATGGATTTCAAATATTTTACGTGATTCGAAGATATTATATCTATTCTACCCAATACAAGGTCTTACTTAGGCTGTCCATATGCCTATAGAGGCGACCGAATGCTATATACTACATCTTGGGAGCAAAAGTGGTGCGTCCAACAGTTTTTTACAATTTATCGTATTTTTTTTGTTTTACGGTTATATTTTGAATATAAATATCATTAGAAAGTGTTTTTTCCGTAGTTCTGGAGTACTTGCTTTAAAATTCTGTTGTTGGGAATAAAAATTAAAAGATTTTTTTACCACCTGTAAAATAAGTCTCGAAGGACGTCACCAGTTATGATTCTACAACCCTATTTCTTGCTTCAAGCCTTATTCAAACAATTAGGTACAACTTCCTTACCTCAACTCCACGTGTCCATTCCTCAGCAGCAATGCCAGATAATCCCCCGACAGGTCGTCGTGCTCGCCGGTCAGGAGCAGTACGCCGCGCGTACGCTCTGGCCGTACGCGGACGCGCACGCGCACGCGTTTGTACGCACCGCGTAACGCGCGGAGCGCGAGCCATGACGCGCCGGAGAAGCGAGGGGTTGAAACGCGCGCGTCTGTAAACAAATGATTATATTATTCATTATATTAAAAGAAAAATTATATTATACTAGCTGCCCGCGGTTTCACCCGCGTGGTGATAGATATTTTGTATAATATATGGACAATATATCTTTATGAATTGTAGCCTTTGTGTTATTCTGATATATGTATAAGCTATATTATTATGAAGTTTCATCAAAATCCATTCAGTAGTATTTGCAACAAACATCCTTACATTATCATCATCCTCACAAACTTTCGCGTTTATAATATTAGTAGGATATTCATAATACTACGCCCGGCCTTGCACGATTTTCGATAAATGTATACATATAAACCTTGCTCTTGAATTACTCGACATATGTTTGTAATAAAAAAAACCGTATCAATTGGCATAATGATCTATCCCTATTTTTTGTCATATGCTACGAACGTTACCACGTTACCATGGTAAATATCCCGTTTTATATCACTTGTGTTAATAAACATGATAGTTTCAAAATTTTATCGAAGTCGGTCTTTGGTTCTTCTACGGATTTACGTATTCCGGAGTCTTTCGCGTAGAGAAACTCTAAGCGACTCCAGCTCTCTCTATAGCCTGAGCTACTCTCATGTATTCTACACCGTATACCTAAAGATATAAGATCCATATTCAGATCGTCTGAACTCAACAGCGCTCTTGACGTCAGAAAGCGCTTAAGAGCGTGTAGGTGTAGGTAAGCGTTAAAGCGCTGGAAACGCTGTGTCCTTATCATAATTAAGTGGCTCCATCTCAACGCTTGCGAAATTACTCGTTTTCCTCCCTTACTTTGGATACTTTACAGTTGGAGCGATCAATAGTAGGATAGAACTGAATTTCACAGTCGACACCTAGTACCTATAAATATATTTTAATATTTTAATTATAATATCTCATAACCTACAAGCACATGACACAGATCCTCTGGTACTTTCGATCCTGTCCATCCTTGGTTGTCGCTCTTGAGCTATAAGACCGCCAATTGTAATTAATTTTAAGTTTTTACTGTACATTGTTTCCTATTTATAGTGCAATAGAGTATTAATTTCTATCTATCTATCCTATACGTTCATCGTGTGGCAGCCAACCGTCTACTTTGACACAAGACTTTTTTCCAAAAACGGCTGTGATATGATGAATCCCCACAATCAATGACTGACCGTTCGCTCTATGAAATTGATTATAATCAATTTCATTTACATTTAAATAACGGTTAAATAATTATTTAACTGTGTGTCATCGAAATTATCGTGCATTATCAGCATGACGACTGATGTTGCACGGTGGGCGAAGGTCCGCCTGCGCCGCAGGAGGTTGCGGGTTCGATTTCCGAATTGGAACAAATGTTTGTACGATATGCAAGTATTTGTTCCGGGTGTTCTGGGTACTTCTATGTTTAACACTTTGACTGCGGTTTTTTTTCGACGACTACGATCTTTTTTACCTAAAAAATTCGTGCTGCCGCTCTACACAGCGGTTGTGTTGCGCCGCACATGCGTTTCGTTCGAAAAATATTACAGCTCTGCTGAGTCACACAGATCTGTATTTTCTCAGCCGCTGCGCTAGTGTGGATTTACGCAAATTAGTCACTTGTAGAAAACTCATACCGTGCGTTTTCAGCACTCAAAGTGTTAAAAAACTATATAAATTTAAAGGATTGTATTTTGTATATCAGTCATCTAGTACCTCTAACACAAGCTTTGCTTTACTTTGCTAGCTAGATGATGCTGTGTGATTGTGCACGTCCAGCATTTTTTTTTTTGTTGTGATTTTTTGCGCTTCTATGCGACCAGTATTTGTTTTTCATTTCAGGCCGTTGTTTTAGTAGCACACATTAATTTCTTACTGTTTACTCTTTGTACTTGTAATGGAATTTTCTTTCTTTATTTTTGAGTAAATTGAATGTAAAATTTGAACGTAAAACGAGGAAAAAATGCTTTTCACAACAATGACCAGGTAAATTCTGAACATAATGGTAGTTCTTTGTTCCGCGCTTAAAGCGAAGATTGCAAAAGAATGTAAACAGGACCCTTCGAAGTGAAAGAGTATTTTATCTTCATTCTAAGAAATCCTAGAACCCGATTTCGCCAAACAAAGTGCCATAACATAAGTATTAGCTAATTGGTTAATAGTAAGAAGTAGTTGGCATCAATTAATTGGTCACTCGGTAAACGTAGTGTAGAACGCCCTCCGACCAGGTGGGATGACGACCTGCGAAAGACTGCAGGTAGATGCTGGATGCGGCAAGCTGATGACCAAACGAAACACGCAATTTCGTATTGGAAAACCGATACAAAATTCCGTGTTTCGTTTGGGTAAATTGGTGTACTCTGGACCCTGATGATAAGGCCGCCTTTTGTACTATATATTTTTATATAGATATCAGGTTTTATTTATGTAAATGTTTAGTACAATAAAGTGTTCATTCATTCATTCATTCTTTCCTATCCGTGTGTAAGCCTGTCACTTCGCCGTGACACATAAATCCTTTCATTACACAGGATTTCGTCCCGTCCAACACAATATCTCAACATCAAATATTCATAAGTAATCCGCAAAGACAAATCTACGAGTGCCTGTCTACATATGTATGCCTATAGCCTACATATAAGGGCGTTGCTAGGATCTCGGCCCCGAATATAGAGGCATCACTATCATAAAGATATACTTAGTGTAATTTTTATTTTATGACTAGATGCACCCCGCGACTTCGTCCGCTTGGAAATTATCGCGCAATTTTCTTATTAAATAATAAATAAATAAATAAATAATGCTGGACAATTCACACAGCATTATCTAGCCCCATGGTAAGCAGAGCTTGTGTTATGGGTACTAGATAACTGATATACATAATACAATACATTGCATAGATAGATATTTTTTATTATACATAGAACCAGAGCACCCGGAACAAATATCTGCAGATCGTACACACAATTGTTCCGAGGCGGGAATCGAACCCGCAACCTCCTGTATCGCAGGCGGACCTGCGCCCACCGCGCCACATCGGTCGTCTTATTTTTTTTATTGTATTTTTTATTCGTAATTATATTTTTTATTGCTAATTCTCAGAGCTATGTCGATAACTTTGGTTCTCTGTCGGATGTATTAGTGGAGAATCCTATCCTTCAGAGAAACTCCGAGCATAGCTCTTTCCATAGCTCGCTGAGCAACTTTGAACTTCACCAGTTCAAAGTTCACCAGCCCTATCGTTAAAAAAAAGAAAAAAGTCAAAGTTATCGACATAGCTCTGAGAATTAGCAAGCTGAAGTGGCAGTGGGCCGGACATATCTCGCGAAGAACCGACGGCCGCTGGGGCAAACGTGCTCTTGAGTGGAGACCACGACTCGGTAAACGTAATGTAGGACATACGTAAGTGTTTAAAATATTGTATAGATCTATTATGATCCCACTGTAGGGCAAAGGCCTTCCTTTTCCTCCTTTCTCTTATCAAACATAAAGCAATTTAAGTGCTTTATTTCGAAATAGACGAGAACATATCTATTTATGAAAAAATTACATACAGCCGAACAAAGAACCTCCTTATTTTTTTATAAGTCGGTTAAAAACAACCGAAATCGTCTGCTTTCACCTTCACTTGTTTTCTTCACACACACTATTATTCACAATATTATCGAAAACTAAACAAAAGGTACCAAAATACCTACAGTTTGTGCGGAAAACTGAAGATTGTTTGTTACAGATAGTGATGTTTGCTAATCGTGACATATTTGACATTAGACAAACATAGGAGAACGACGTCATATGATTTGTGATGGATGCTCGGTTTGGGATAGGTTTATGCGAGATGCAGCCAAGACAGCCATATTTTTATTGCATTAAACAATAATAAGGTTTTAAGATCTTTTCATCATACAATACAATACAATAACTCTTTATTGCACACCAAGTACATAAAAGATACACAAGACAGGAAAATAAAATAAAAAATAACAAAATATGCTGTAAAATGGGCGGCCTTATCGCTATGAGCGATCTCTGCCAGACAACCTTTGGGTGGACATGAAGTGCTAGAAGAAGTATAGACGGTGACGTGTTATACAGAATAATATTTAATAGGGACATACATAAAAAACCTACTATGTAATACTATAAATATAAATACATACATAAATATATAATAAAATAAAAATACACATATAAATATATAATATAGATATTAATATATCAATTAACAGTTATTTCATAGCTTAAGAAATTACATACAAAAAGAGCCTTTTTACATTGGTGATTGCGAGCGATAACACAGCGTCCTCGTGGCATTGTACTCGCTACAAACTCGCGGCGTGCTCATCGCAAACTCGCGGTTAACAAGCTAACCGCGAGTTTGCAATGAGCTCGATCGCCTCGCTTTGATCGAATTCGAATTGAATCGTTCACAAATCGCCAGTGTGATAAGGCTTTATATGAGATTTTGCATTATTCAAAACATAAATGTGTAAAACAAACTAATTGCTTACGTAATTAGTTAGCAGAACTGTTCTGATCTACGAATTTTACTTTTACCGAAACACAAATTATAATCTATGTTTATAAATTCTTGTAGGTAGGTTAGGTACTGATTCTTTAAATTAAGATGGGGCTTATCACAAGAAATAAGATGAAATTTATAATAAATTAAGGAGTCAAACGTTGTTTCTAAAAACAAACATCAAATTTCCAGAATTAAAAGATTCCCCGAACTCATTTACACATATGTGATATAATTTTGTTGGATATTTACTATTCAAAACTTTCAGAATAATTCATCAATTTTCATAGTTACTTTATACAAAATAATCCAATATGAACTAACTAAAAATTTACTTCAAATTCACGAATCAGCATTAAATAGAAAGATGTAGCAGACAATTTTAACAATTCACGTCTCTGAGTTGAAAAGTTTTTTTTTTAACTATAAGATCATGCGCTCATGGCGCCCTCTCGCACAAACCCATCCACGCCAATATAAAACAACAACATCCAATTATCACCTCAGTAACGAACGAACAAAAGCAAGATGAAACTAACTCTGCTCTCATTTATCTGCCTATTGGCAGCTGCATCAAGCCAAAGCCACGACCTCGTCATCGGCCAAGCGAACTATGGAGACGTCGTCATCTTCAAATCAAACGAATGCAAGTACGGCTTTCCATTCATAGTACGTACAACAGACCTTGAATACCCAGAACCGGGGCAGCAGAATTTTGCTTACATCAAGGCTATATACGTCAAGGACAACGAAAGAGACGGAACTGGAGGTTACCCAGTTATCAAATCTGGAGGTGTTGGCCAGAGATTTGTGAAACTGAAGCTGAAAAGCCAAAGGGGGAATGGATTCAACTTCACGGTTACGATCTATGGAAGATACGCGTAGTTTTATAAAGTGATTGTGATGTGATAAACTCTCAGTTAACCTAGTAAATGAGATTAAGTTGAATAACTAACCTTTATGATATGGAGACCTTTGCGTATTGAGTTAAGTTGATAAATATTTAGAACGAGTTTTTAAAAAGAAAAATAAATAAACAAGGTTTGTTGATTATTAGTTTAAATACTTAATCATTATTGATATTGTTGTATTTATTATGTTGTATTGTTATTGCCTAATAAAATAAGTTTTTATCTTTATTCTGTTTTGTTATTATTTCAGAGTTTGTCGTAGGGAAACAATGTTGTTGGCCTTGTTACAATAACAATGATAATATATATTTTCTCCCTTCTGGCATACATAAGTACCTATTCGATTGACTAGTATTAGTTATAAAATAACAGATAGACGGAGAAACTAGTTATAAATTAATTTTCCAAAAAAACTCTGGGCAAGTCGCGGAAGGAAAGGCACCAATATAAGGAACTTAGACAAATCGATTGCATTGGAACTTATAATATAAGTAGACACAAAATCTGTTTCATGTTTGTCCGCTTATTCTACATATTCCACTCGCAGACGAGTGAGTAATTCAAGCATTACGTCTCATTATTTTCTATTGGTTTAGTTTCTGAGTCTCATTTATCTATTGGAGCTGATAAATATAAAGGAATAAACACAGAGCGGCCTTCACGTGTCCAATTGTTACTCATATTCTAAGATTTACTCACTTGTGTTCTTTCTTTTGTTTTCTAAGTGTGCAATAAGAAATGGATTTACCCGACAGCGTGGTATTTATGTTTCCTGTAGGTATATTGTAGGTAGGTTTGGTAACTGTGACTCTATAGGGTATTATTTACCACGAAGGCTTGTTTGTGGTAAATAATATCTTATAGTTTTGATCATAGATGGAAACCTGTAGGGCCGGGTAGCTTATATCATTCCAATTAAGGCCCACCATCCACCAAAGCAGATATGTATTTTATAGTACATATTGCCACACCCTGCTTGGGTACCATTGTGTTTCTTATACATTACCTAGATACTAAGACCTATTAATGTACACAATGATGCAATAAAAATAAATATGAAATATGCCCGTAGCGGAGACGAGAAGAGACGTTTTTAGCCAGGGTGTCTCCACCGAAGCATGCGTATTGACTAGACTGGACCGGAGATGTGTGCTGGTTAAACGGAAAAGTGTGCTTGAAATGAAAAGTGTGATCAAAACTGTTTGATCATATTTTTAATCTGTGATCAAAACTATTAGGTATACAATAATTTTAGAAACATTTTAATGTATTTTTGTCTTTTTATATTTTGTGCCTTAGCCCTTCGGATACCAGTTGGCTTTTTGTAAACTCAATAATTATTGTACATAGGTGTCCAATTTCAAGGAATAAGAATCTATACTTCCTAATAATATTATAAAAGCAAAAGTTTGTATTTATGGATGTATGGATGTTTGTTACTCCTTCACGCAAAAACTACTGAAAGGATCGGACTGATTTTTGTTTCTCTTAAATCAGTTCCCATGGGATAGAAATAACCTTAAAACAATTCCATAGAAATAACGCGTGTAAAGCCGCAGGCAGAAACTAGGCACCTATTTACCAACAGTACCTAAATCCAAGAAAATATGTCTAATTAATACCAAATGGTCAAGTATTATGATAAAGTATTACGAAACGGCTATGTTTGTCAAAAATAACCCTGATTTATATTGTCAGCTTTCCAATGCTGTTCCTCGAAATCGACGTGATAAATACAAAGTCTGCATGCCGAATTCACGTACTGCTTTGATGCGCAAGAGTATCTTCTGCATGGCCCCTTCTATTTACAATAAACTGCCAAAATCACTGAGAGAACTACCTCTCACACTGTTTCGGAGAAAGATAAAAGCCACTTTGGAAGCTAAATGCTACTATACATTAAATGATTTCATGACTGACACACATTTTTTAGATTTAAGCAAATGACTTCTCTAGCTTATCATTATTTAACAGTTTTATTTTAATTGATTAATTATTATATTCGATTTATTTACTAAGTATGTGCAAATTTAATTTAAATTAAGTGACAATTATTGTAACCAGATTTTGCACGCCACAAAGGTAGAAATACATTGTGTCTTATTTAAACATACACCACCTGATGTACCCTATTTACATGTATTGATGATGCAATAAATATTTACTTTACTTTAAAGAAAACCAACAGGTCCCATTAAAATACTCTATTCTAAAAATCCATCTACGAGTAATAGAGGGGCCATTCGAAGAATGCTTCAATCTCCCTCCATATATAAAGTAATATCGGGGGAATCTTATCTATGACCATGGAATGAGGGTCAGGTATTCCGGGTGACAGGGCGTGGGGCGAGAATAAACCATTTTTTATTGACTTGGATATTACTTGGCGGAATACATTTTACTGAGGTACCTAGGAACCTAGGTATGATCCACAGACTAATGAGTAAGTATTACCTATACATACAGTTTTATGTTGAGTTATATGAACGAAACCAAAGAGTTTATTAGATGAAATCGGATTAAGTTTATTGTAAGAGTTGTACACAGAACTGCCATTACAGAACAAGAGAGAGAGCCTATACAGAACGAGACAACATCATTAATCATCATCAATGGTCTTCAACAGTTCGTCTTTCGAGCGAAATGCGGTTAGAATCGAACTAAGGTTCTTTCTTCTAGCTTCAACGTCGAGCGAGACTTCACTCGAGTCTTGAGTTACAGCAATGAGAGTCCTGCCGGCCTCTCAATTGCTTGCGTTTGGACATCATCGTGGTGTCCCAGCAGTTCCAGGGGAAGCGGTCGCCAGGAAGGTCTTGTACGAGACAACAGTAGCCTAAGCTAATGTCACTGACATGTGAGAGTTCTCAAATTGACTCGACATTGACTTAAGGTTAATGTTTACCATTCCAACAGTTTAGAATATCTTACAATCCTAAGAATATCCACCTGGCATTTTCTTTTTTGTCTGCTAGATATCGGTCTTGAGCGATAAGACTTTTCCTAATTTATTCTAAGCTATGTGAGTAATATAAGGTATCTAGAAAGTACTACGTGATTCTGGACCGGTTTCCGCAAATAGGCCACAGGTGGACCCTTTTTGCGTGATGTAGGTAATCTAATTTTTCATTCAATATATTTTATAAAAACTTGGAAAACTGGATTTTTTATGTTTTTAACCTGCGATCACATATACTGTCTAGATGTCGTCGGGTCGGCGCTTAACGTTATTTAACGTTCAACAATAAACAAGACACAGTAAAAGAAAAACTGGAAAAATGAATACAATTGAGTTATCATCGGGCAGTGACCACAAAGACGCCATTTTGGAATTGACATCGCATTTTCAAATTCAATTCTGAATTTGAAATATTTGAATGGCGTTTCTTTCTCCCTTGAGAATATTATAGTGATTGTATTACCTAAGGATTTTTAGAAAGTTACGTGGGTGAGTAAAATAGATAGATAATGTATTGTATTATGTATATCAGTTATCTAGTACCCATAACACAAACTCTGCTTAATAGTCCTAGATAATGCTGTGTGAATTGTCCAGCATTATTTATTTATTTAGTTTTATTCGATTTTTACGCCCACACCCAACCTATACCTACTGGCTATTATAAATGTATTTGATCGTCACAATTTTTAATAGCTATTAAAAAATGGCTATTATAAATGTATTATAAATTAAATTAATTTATAATAATTATTTATTAAAAATTGTGACGCTATATGTAGCGACAAGTAGAATAAAAAGGTCCATATCCATCCATATAATAATATATAGGTAGCTACTTACTAATTTAATCTATAGGTAGGTACGAGTATGTCAGCTAGTACAATTTCGGTTTTTTGTTTTATACCTATATAAAACATTTGCGGTTTTTTTCTGCGTTCTACAAGGAATAAAAGTAACTGATAATTTATTTGCTGCATTAGCTGCGCAATGTTAATCTATCCACCCTCAACAGTCGATGCGAATTTCTAAACAAATTGCAGCTTCATAACGAAGCGCGATGTAGCCCAATAATTTAATAGCAATTTCACCTATCACACATATAAATTCGCCATTTTGAAACTCTATCAAGCAAGTGACGTGTACTAAATTGACACTGACTTCATTACATGGAGTGATTTGCACTTCTCTTTTGTCACCCTACCTGTCCCTTAGGGTGACGCTTAGGGTGAAGCTTAGAGTCGTAGATCAACCCCATAGCTAATGTAATTTAGAAATTCCTTAGATTTTCTTCGCTTCATATCCGCCATTTTGAATTCAATTATCGTTTTATTTCATTAGGTATGAAAGTGGAAGGAGATATTTTTTTATTGGTAATTTTTAACGTAGGTTACGTAAAAATTACAAATAAAAAAAAATATCTCCTTCCACTTTTTCAGTTAAAGTAAAATTAACTAAATTATTTTAATAACTACACTGAATGAATCACGCACAGTACAGTTATTATCAAAATTTGTTCATTAAAGATTTCATCATCATCATCAGCCTATATTAGTCCACTGCTGGACATAGGCCTCCCCCAATGAGCGCCATAGCGCCCTGTCTTCGGCTTGACGCATCCAGCATCTACCTGCAGTCTTTCGCAGGTCGTCATCCTACCTGGTCGGAGGGCGTCCTACACTACGTTTACCGAGTCGTGGTCTCCACTCAAGAACACGTTTGCCCCAGCGGCCGTCGGTTCTTCGCGAGATATCGCCGGCCCACTGCCACTTCAGCTTGCTAATTCTCAGAGCTATGTCGATAACTTTAGTTCTCTGTCGGATGTATTCGTTGCGAATCCTATCCTTCAGAGATACTCCGAGCATAGCTCTTTCCATAGCTCGCTGAGCGACTTTGAACTGGTGGACCAGCCCTATAGTGAGTGTCCACGTCTCAGCTCCGTAGGTCATAACGGGTAGGACGCACTGGTTGAAAACTTTCGTTTTCAAGCATTGCGGTATGGACATTAAAGATTTAGTAATTCCTAATTGTCTACTATTTGGATGATTCCTTTGGGCAGTTGTTTATAGAATCCCAATGTGGTTCCATAACAATTTTATTCCCAAAGAAGTAGAATTTATTCCGCAAAACTTCAAAAAACTGTTTAAAACTAGCGGAAATTTAAATTAAAACTGTTTCGTCATTCGAATCTGTCATTCAAGCTCGTTTTTTTATATCGTTACTTACACCGTTTTTTATAAGTTTTCGGAACAAATACCTAGGTAGGAGGTACCTACTTATCCATCGGATATATTTCATTTATCGAGCCACCTCGGGATCCTTCTACAATTTCCAAATACTAGCGAAATAATTTTCCATATCGGTCCTTGACGGAAAAATCGACGAACATACAAAAAAGATATCTACTGCATCAGTCAGAATATAGAACCTCCTTCTCTTTCGTTTGGTCGGTTAAATTATTTCTATCACAATTGGTCTAGTAGGTACTTACTAAAAATCAAATAATAAAAAACAAATTCGATTTCACACAAATTTGATTTCGGCGGGACTTGAACTCGAGACCTCTTCTCAGTAGGTACCGGAATGTGTTCACTAACTGCGCCACGAAATCAAGTACCAACGAGGCGACGCAGCGAAAATCTTTGGGCATTCCTACGGAGTTTAGCGCCATAGAGATTACCCCGAGTGCGAGGGCTTATGCATTATAATAACAGAAACATTTCATCATTATCATCATCAGCCTATAGCAGTCCACTGCTGGACATAGGTCTCCCCCCAATAAGCGCCATAGCGCCCTGTCTTCAGCTTGCCGTATCCAGCATCTTCCTGCAGTCTTTCGCAGGTCGTCATCCCACCTGGTCGGAGGGAGTTCTCTCCGACGATGACGACCTGACACTAAGTTTACCGAGTCGTGGTCACCACTCAAGAACACTTTGCACCAGCGGCCGTCGGTTCTTCGCGAGATATAGCCAGCCCACTGCCGCTTCAGCTTGCTAATTCTCAGAGCTATGTCGATAACTTTGGTTCTCTGTCGGATGTATTCGTACAGAAAACCTTACCAAAAATCAATCGGAAGAGGTTAGGACCTGCGTAGTGGCGTGTGAAATTATCTTTATTAGTTGAGTGGTTCCGTAGGGCGCGCCGGCCTCACCTGGCTCGATCAACCCCTGATAGGTTAATGTGATTCAGGAGCTGCATTCCTCGAGTGATGTTTAAGGGCTGGGTGTAGGGCTGGGATTAAGGAGTTAAGATGTACAGATAATGTATGGAATGATCCGGTTGTTCCGCCATTTTGTCTTGGAATATTTCAAACGACCATGACACGTTGTTTTGACATGAGTATAAAATGTGAATCTTAAAGTGGCTTCAGTAGTGGACAACTGTAATGAAACTTTTCATAGTCACCGATATAATAAATATAATAATAATATAATAATATATTAAATATAATAATTTCGCTTCGCGGTCGGTGATCTACCGTTTTGGTATATTTTTTACTGTAGAATAGTTTTATAATATTTTATTGTATTTTCTATAGTAAAAAATGTATTTTATACGAGAATTTAAATAAATGAGTGTATAATAATACTATACTAGTAATAAGTAGATAGAAAGTAATAAGTACAATATTTACCTACAAATGAAAACACTCCGCTTTATTGTGAAAATTTTGCATCATATTCATTCTGAATACTGCATAACCATATATTAACTAAAATATGTTTGTTACAATACATACAATATTACTATACAATTTAATTTTTTTTTTGTTTGTTCTAAATAACTACGCTTTCTTACTAAGGTAGATAGAAGAAAAATATTTATTGCACACATAACATATTCAAAACTATTTAGGTACAATAACAACTTAAAGATTAAATAACAAGTGGCGGTCTTATCACTCACGAGCGATCTCTACCACACAACCATGGACCATAAGGTAGGTAACTACATCTACCATACATGCACGAAATCAAGTAACCGACGACGACGCGGCGAAAATCGAAGTAAGTTTACTATTCTTCCGCAAAAAATTCGCGCCATCTGATAGAGAATCGAGATATAAGGTAAATTAGTCCATTTTTGAAAAACTCTCAATTCTAAAAAATCACATCAAAACATCGTAACCATATCACGGAACACGAACCTTTTCCCATCACTATTTAGAGGACTATCGACAGTAATCGAAAAATCGGGGTCGAGCCAACTACTCAACATGTTACATGTCTTATTTACAAGGGGTAGAGTTCAAAATAGATCGATTGGTGTCAACAGCGATAAGAGATTCTTATCATAATGTAATAGAGTTCACAATGCGTTAAATGTAAGGGTTGCGTGTCGATGGTAGATGTGTAATTGTGTCGAAAAGCTGAACGGAATTAGGTTAATTCGAGAGAGATTAGAGTTTTTTTAATCTTGACAACAACAATTTATTCCAAGTTCGAAAAATCAATATCAACCAATGAGAACCATTTAAAGTACGATATATACATTTTCAAAGATAGTATTCCAAAATTTAAATGTGAACCATTTCCGTCATACTCAAGGGAAACCTGATTAAATTATGATATGGCCTCCCCTATGAGCGCTATAGCGCCCTGTCTTCAGCTTGCTGCATCCAGCATCTACCTGCAGTGTTTCGCAAGTCGTCATCGCACCTGGCCGGGAGGAGTCTCTACACTACGCAGTCTCCACTCAAGAACACATATACCCCAGCAGTAATAGGAATTACGCGATATATGACCGGCCCACTGCCAATTCCGCTTGCTAATTCTTTGAGCTATGTCGGTAATTTTGGTTCTCTGTCGGATGTTTTCGTTACGATTCCTATGAGACCCCGAGTATAGCAATACAAAATAATCCTTTCTTAGCAACAGCCAGCATATTGCCCGTAAAGCAAGACCACACGATTTTACATGCAATAAATATAACCGGACGGCGAAGTTTCCACGGAACCGGATGTTGCAGCATAATGGCCGCCGGACCACATCCGGTGTACGAAATGGACATCCCCTACCTTAGGGCGAGGCAAAGTTGATAGAGGCGATTGGAACTTCGTAAATACGTTTGCTAAGAATATACCTATGCCTTTATAAAAACATGACATGGCTCTACTATCGTAGGTATTTAATAATTAGGACTATATACATATTCCTCCTCTAATGAGTGCCATAATTCCCTGTCTTCAGTCCTCTTGAGGCATCCAGCATCTGCTTGCAGTCTTTCACAGATCTAACCTGGCCGGAGGGTGGCCTACCTACACTACGATTACCGAGTAATGGTCCCCACTAAAGAACATTTTTACCCCAGCGGTTGTCGAATGTCGGTTCTTCGTGATATATAGCCGGGCCACTGCCACTACAGCTTGCAAATTTTTGCCTCTAAGTATGAACTGGAAGCCTAACAGATTTATAGAATACAGGACAAACAAACTCTTGCAAATTCGGAGTAAGTGCCTAACACTATCCCGCTAACAAAAATGTTATCCCAATGCACGAACACTCTCCTTTCAAATGCAGACCAATTCAAACTTACTTCCAAAGCCTTTCTATCCGAATAACTCAAGCCACTTCAGCCCATTTGGAAGCCCCAACGGACTCTACCCTTTAACACTGACGACTTAAAGTCTAAAACAGCTTGTTATCAGACGACATATCCCCGGCAAACAAATTGAGTTCTACATCTATATCAATAAAGTTCAGAATCACCACTTACATCTTTAACCCTTTGGTGGAAATTCCAAATTTTCTCGTGCATTTCGTAAATTTCCGAAGTTCAAAGATAAAATTGTTACAATCGACTTTTGATTGTACTGAACGATAAGCTTCCGCCATTTTGAAATATATTGCTTGCACAAAATGGCGATTGTTTCGAAAACTTTGAATCAGTAAATATTCATTGCATGAATTTTTTCTTTATATGAATTAGTAGATACCTATTGCTCGTGATTTGACACTGTTTTCAGAGACTAATTAAGGCGATACCCAACACACACAAGCGCCGTGTAAGTGTGCTGATAGGTAAGTAGGTCATTCCAAAGCTAAACGTGCTTCCGTCAAACGATGGAGGTTTTGTCCAACAGTCATACAATAGAGTCACAGCCTAAAGAATAATTAATAATGACTTAACAATAATTATTAATGATCATTAAATCACTCACCAGTTTTGCATTTAGGACATGGACAACTGGTTCCACAGGAGTCACATCTGCAAGTGTCCACGGGAGCCGTCCACGCTGGGCTGCCGGTTGCTCCTGGGACCTGCAATAAGGCCTGTTATCAGAGGTCTTCCGCGAAAGGAGATACCTAAGAATACGTCTTAGGTATATCCGGAATGGAGTAGATAAACATCAGGTTAGAGTTTCAAAGCATGAGTGAAAAGCATAGCAGCCCTCTCTTCAGTCAGCCTGTCATATCTGCCACAGGTAGGTCCTATAACTCGTCGAAAATATCTGTGACTTCGCTTTCTTGTTTGTATTAACTTCAATTACTCATTGTTTTCGTATTACCGTTATTACACCCGTGGAGTGGGGGCACTGGTGACTTGTAAATTGTAATGCAGGTATTATTAACTTACCTAAAAAACCAGCCCTTTACAAAACAGGTCAATAATGTCTATAGGTCATCATAATTAATATTATGTAGGCAAATTGTGTAAAGCCTACTAAAAAAAAGTAAAATGGACAATTCGTTCTCGGATGAGATTTACCCTATTTGCCTATACTAGTTTTTTACTGTAATATTTTTGACGGGTTAGGTTAGTACCTACCTATAACAAAAGTTACTTACTTCAGACAAAGATCAGGCGTTCAATATCAGTGTACAAATTACCCTAATCAGGCCTCCCAGCCCAATAAAACAACGGACAAGACTAATAGCCTAGTTTCGTGCCATAAACCAATTTCGAGCCATACCCTACGTTCTAGCCCATAAATCTGAGGCAACATTTCTGCATTTGACCAAACAAAGGGCTCGATGAACTAGAAATGTCTGCGTTGAAACAATAGGGTATTTGGCGATTCGCAGTTTAGCAGTTCAGCGAACTATGTTTCGAGAATTTGATTTTACGATCGAATTTGTATGAGGATTGAATGGATAACGCTTGTTTTCGGAAGAGTGAGCGGAATATTGCCAGATTGTCGCAATACTACGAGGATCCTTCCACGTATTAGATCTAAAAGCCTTCAAATACTTGTATTTGTGTTCACAGAACACAGAAAAGTCACACAAAGCTACAACATTTAAGGTCTTTTGCGCTTCAATCGTTCCAAGCACAACGCTCAGCTAACCTTTATTTCGACACAGGGTCATTCATGGAGACCTAATACTTAATTAATCCAAGATATTTCTTTACATTTTATTTCAAATTATAGACATAACCGGCGTTCTTATTTGCATGAGGATTGGGTGGATAACGCTTGCTTTCGGAAAAGTCAGCGGAATATTGCCATTATTGCGTTGCAATACGATCCTTCCACGTAGTAGATCTACAAGTCTATAACTACGTGTATTTGTCTTCACTCTTCACATAACACAAAAGTAGGTAACTATGTGAAAAGTCACACAGAGTCACAAAGTTTCAGGCCTTTCAATCGTTCCA